>JARYHS010011408.1:212563663-213225506 GCA_031002005.1 Vandiemenella viatica | reverse complement strand
GTCCATGCCTCATCACCAATATACGCATTGTACATTCCCATCACTCTTTTCACCCTCCTCCTGTCTTCCAATGAATCCAGTTCCAGTTTTTTATCATACATGTTACTAATTACGTTCTGCGGTAATTTCCAGAAACAAATCTAGCAGCTCTTTTTTGTACCCTCTCCAACTCCTGTATATGATACCCAAAATGTTGGTCCCATACTACACTACCATATTCAACCAATGGTCTGGCAAATTTTGTAACCGAATTCCTTTACTTCCCTCGTACATCCCCTCATCACTCTCTCCAACAAGTGCAGAATTTTGAAACCTTTTCCTACTACCTGTCGAATGTGTCCTGCCCATTTAATCTATTTATTAAATGTAATGCCAATATATTTACATTTCAAGTCTTCAACAAGAAATTCTTTCCCCACCTTACAATCATAATCAATCTTTAATTTTTTATCTGTGTATCTAATAAGCTGACTCTTCTTTGCATTTATCTTCCTCCCATGTTTAGCAACACAACTAAAGATCCTATCCAGATCACCCTGCAGCTGTTTATAGCCCTCTACCGTTTTGACTCTTTTATGTAGCAATATGCCATATGCAAACAATCTAATATCTCATAGTAAACCATCAACACAATTATTCATTATAATAATGAACAGCAATGGTCCCAATTCGCTACCCTGTGGCCCTACCATTTTTACCTCTACTTCTTAAACTGCATTTTCTAGCCTAACTTTCTGTTTTCTACCTTTAAAAATTCTTCTACCTAGCAAATAACTTTTTCATCCACTCTAATAATTTTTACCTTATTCACTATTTTATGGTTCATTTTGTCAAAAGCCTTTGAAAGATCTGATGCTACACTTTAAATTTGTCCTTCTTTGTCCATTTCATCTTGCCCACTAACTGAAATTCGCATGAATATCCTTACCTAAACCATGTTTCCTACTTGAAAACCACTTATGCTCTTGTTCCTTTACTTCTCTGGTACATTGCAATACCACTTTCTCTAATAAGTGAAGGATTTTTAAACTTTTTCTTACTACTTGTCCAGTGAGCTGTGTCCAGTTGAATTAGCTATCAAATGTTATGGAACTTTACGGTGATGTATGTTGCATGCTTTCTTAAAATATAAAACGTAATTCTCTACAGCAGTGTTTCCCAACGTGGGGCCCACGCCCCACAGAGGGGCAATTTGGTTTTTTTAGGGGGCCAATTTAGAAATTGACTTGATACGACTTTACCGTTTTCTCTTCGGGTTATTTAAATGCAATGCATGATATACGTACAAAATATAGCAAAAAAGCAAATTCTTAAAACAGTGCTGTAAATAATTATTAGATTTAGTTTCGTTTGATGTTAGCAAAATATATCATCTGGATGATTTGAGTCATCAACTTGACCTTTTTGGGATTCACCGCGTAATGTTCCGCCTGTCTCGGGAACCCGGACTTTTTAAAACACGCCAATAACGCCGTTGTTAGTGATTTTTCCATCTTCATATTTAGCCAAATCTGGATTTAGTGCAGTAAATGATTTACTGATAAAAAAAAAGAAATCGACTGGATATAACACAACGTGGAGACTTGAGATTAAAGCTTACTAAATTGGAGCCTAATATAAAATTTCTATGTAGCTAGCATCAAGCGCAAGGATCACACTAAATTGCCATAGTAAATCTTTATTAAAAATCTTTTGAATTTTAGTATTTCACTATATGTTTTTTAATCTTACTTAGTTTTATGACAATATTAAAGTGTTTTCTTTCAAAAACCATCCTATATGAGTTTCTTTAATAACAAATAATTTATTTATTAAAAATTATGTATGGGGGGCAAAAATAAAAAAATGTTAAAAGTGGGGCAGGACCCAAAAAAGGTTGGGAAACACTGCTCTACAGTCTAGTTAATTTGATGTCGTATTGCGGTATGGGAGATTACATTTCTACGCGAGTTATACATAGGTATGATTAGAATGCCAATGCAATTAGATTTTAGTTCTATTCTCAGTACCTTTTCACTAAATGTCCTGAAGCATCTTTAGTGGTTTAACTGTTTATTGTTACTAACAATTTAATGTGTTTGTTAAATTTCTCTGTTGACTATATATATGAATTAAAACATAAAATAACATTTTTACGCACATCTAATCTGCTTATGTTTGGTCTGTGAGCGATGAACCCCGGCGTCATCATTTTATGTCAGTAGTTTTCCAGCTCTGACGCTGTAAGAATTATTAACCGACGCAAACACTGCTTTGTACGCTGAGGGGAACTTTTACAGCTTCGAAATGGCGCACTGTTCGGTTTGTTTGTATTTGCGTTTTCGCTTTGGTGAACAAGCGCTTTGTTCTAATCACCTTGGTGTTTAGTTTCATGTTTTGGCGCACATTTGAAATGGTCTAGGTTAATTTATTTTTGGCTTTCTTTTGGGATTTATATCCTACTAGTTTAGTAAGTACAGTCGTTTAGTTTCTGTGGATTATATTGGTTCACATATTACATACAATTTATGTTTATTAATTCTATTGGTACTATTTTTCGTGGTTTTTCTTTTGATGTTGTTGAGCAGTTGGTATATTTAGTTTTATTTGTATGCTTTTCTCGAATACTGTCGGAACGACTGAGTATAATTCAGAAACGAAATTTACTTGAGTTAGAATTGTTGTGTTCATTAAGTTGAGCAAGTATCATATCGACTCTTCTTTTTGTGACTATGGACAACCAATTTTGATCTTACTATAGTACCTGTTGTATTCGGTTTTCTATGTTTTAAACGTGTTTAGTTTTTGTATCTTGGTTTTATGCCAATGAAGTTCTATTTATCTTGGCATCTTCTTCTACAGCGAATTTTATGTCCGCCAGAGATTTTCGAGTTCCCTTTCCAGGTTTATTTACTACAGAAGTTATGACTGATAAATATACAAATAAGTTCGAAAAATTATTTTCCTTTAAGCATAATATCAACATATTCAAGAACCAAGTGAAAATTTAATAATTCCGATACGTTATACATAACGAAAAATAAACAAATTTGTTCCGGCTTCGGTATTTACCCGACAGAATCTTTAATGCAATCGAATACTCCTAAGCAAATTAACAAGGTCGAAAAATCCATTAACTTCAATTACAAAGAATCAAATTCAAAAATGAACAATAAACTGAACTTCATCAACCTAACATTATCAAGATACGTGTACTTATATCCATTCATGATACTGGATTCAAAATCGAATCATCTACAGCGAAAAAGTAAGTAACAATAAGAAACATGGTAACGTGAATATATTTACGTTACGCAAAGAAAATTTCGTATCAAAACCTAAAACAAAGTATCCAAAGTACCAAGGGAAATGGATATAAGGGAAAAATGGTACCTCATTTGAGAAACACATATAAAAAAAACAAGCCAACCACACACCTACTTGTCATATGCTCGAACATTATGAAGTTTCTGGATGAGAACGAGTTACTTACTCCGTGTCAACACGGATTTCGGAAGAAGAGACCGTGTGAAACACAATTGGCCCTATTTTCCCATGACGTAATGAAAGTTATCGATGCAGGTTCGCAAGTTGATGCAGTTTTCTTGGATTTTCAGAAAGCTTTTGATTCTGTGCCACACAACCGACTTATAGCGAAGATACGAGCTTACGGTATTTCGGCGCAGATTTGCGAGTGGATACGTGATTTTCTAACTGGTCGATCACAGTATGTCGTTGTGGACGGAGAAGCTTTTTCTAAGATAAATGTTACTTCGGGTGTTCCTCAAGGAAGTGTAATAGGTCCACTTCTTTTCTTAATATTTATAAACGATCTAGCGTCAAATGCTGGTTGCGATTGTTTGCCGACGATGCGGTTATGTATAGGGAAATAAGGTGCTCAGACGATTGCTTAGAAATTCAGCGTGATTTGGATTCTATTTTCGATTGGTGCCGTAAATGGCAGCTTACACTTAATTGCAAAAAGTGCAAGGCAATGCGGATAAGTAACAAGAAGAATCAGGTTGTTCACGAGTACAAAATAAACAATTCAAGTAGGAGGGGATAGCCGATTCAAGGAAGAAACCGGGAAAACCCGTGACGTCACAAGATGGCCGCCCCCCCTTGAGCCGGTCAAGATGGCCGCCCCCGTTTGGCCGGTCAAGATGGCCGCCGTTAGTTCCCCGATTGGCCACACAGATGGCAGCATCTCCTGGGGGCGCTGGACCGTTAGTTCACCGATCGGCGGCTGGATGGCGCGGGTGTCCCAATATGCGTGAAATATTTCGACGTTTGCGTGAGCGGCTATTGTTTGCCCGGAAGTCCGACAGGTTACGAAATGGCTCCATTACAGAGCGATACAGCTAGGCTGGTGTGTGTTTGCCATCCACCATTATGAAAGCATAGCTGGGTGCCTGGCTGGCGGACAAAGAAATTAGGGCGTCCAATGCATATTGCAGAGTCTCAGGCTTGCAAAAAATTTCATGTGTATTTGTTATTTGTTCAGGTGTCCTGCTATCGGGTTGCGCCATCGAAACCGTTCCAGCAGGATACATAGAAATTCACTGCGGTTCAAGAAGAAATTATTACGAGATGAGAATAATTATTATATGTCAGTTTTCGTAGAACAAATATAAGAATCTTTTATGGTAGCCTAATCCCTCGCCAGAATAACGTGTTTTAAAAACGAAAATCGAAAATTTAGTTTTCATTCTGGGTGAACAGAAAAACTGCTTGAGTCTTTGTATTTAATTAAAAAATAAGACATAGACCATGAGAAAGCGTAACTTTTACGTTTAAAACGTGATAATGAACTATGGAATGTCCTGACTTAGCTCAAATTCATATCTATACAATGCAGTTCTGATATTCGAGGATGTTTATAACTCTGAGCGAATATAAAGAGGAAATAAGCATCAGTAAGGTGGGATTCCAATTTAATTAATCGTTAACAGCGTTAATGATAGAGAGAATTCAACTAACGACCTCGGCAGTGTTGGGGCTAGAATGCCGAGGTCGCCGGTTCGAGTCCGGTGGCGGTGTTTAAGTGTTTTGTGAAAAAGCCGTTCCAACTCCTCAAAGTTACGTAATTTCCACGCCTAGAGAGTATGGCGCCAGCTTTACTTGTTATAATTGAATAAAAAAATAATTTGAAAAGCATACATTCTTCCTTTTAACGTTCAATATGGAAAAAAAAACAGTCATAAACTCCAGATATAAAACCGAGTAAGAATTCTATGTGTACCTGTTTTCATGAAATTATTTAGCGTTCTGGCCTTGCATTCGGGAGGACACCGGTTCCGAGCATCCAGATTTGGGTTTTCCATGGTTTCCAAAATCACTCCAGGCAAATGCTGGGATGCTTCCTTTAAAAGACCATGGCCGAATTCCTTGCCCCCCATCCTTTCCCGTCTCTAAAGACCTCGCTTGGCAAAGCTCATGGAATGCAGTGAGGGAAGAATGAATTCATATTAGCATCAGTACGACACCTTATTTCTTTAACTTATCTCTGCTGCCAGTGGTATAAAATATTTAATCACACTCGTAATTGTTGCCATCCAGGTCAAACCTTTGTCGTTTGTCTATCCAGGCCAATCTATGTATCAATTCTGTTATGCTTTCGTAAGCAATCACAAATTGAGTGTCCTTAGCTGTACTTTGTCTAAAATTCCAATAAATCCCTTGTGACACATCAGTGATTGACACCTTTAACTGTATTTTACAGTACAGCACTTATGTTCCAGGAACGAAATACCGTCTGTTAATCTTACTAATTTCACCCCTGTCCTATGTGATAAAAAATCGAGTCACGCTAAGCACAGAACATGCCTGAGACCATCGCCTGTGACCAAGGCATTTATGAAGTGATTACATGTTAATCTCTCGACTGATATCAAACCAATCAGCCAGTAATTTTTTCCAGCCTGTCTTTGGACAAGAGCCCACTTGAAAATATTTGTGACAAAGCCTTTCCCACATCAAAGCTAGAAAAAAAATCAAAGTTTCCAGTTTGACAATGGCAAAGCTCAAGGAATGGAAACATCAGTACGACTCCTTATTTCCCTAATCTTATCTCTGTTGCCATTGGTATAAAATATTTAATCACACTCGTAATTGTTGCCATCAAGGTCAAACCTTTGTCGTCTGTCTATCCAGACCAATCTATGTATCAATTCTGTTATGCTTTCGTAAGCAATCACAAATTGAGTGTCCTTAGCTGTACTTTGTCTAAAATTCCAATCAATCCCTTGTGACACATCAGTGATTGACACCTTTAACTGTATTTTACAGCACAGCACGTATGTTCCAGGAACGAAATACGTCTGTTAATCTTACTAATTTCACCCATGTCGAATCGAAGTACGCCATTCCTATGTGATAAAAATCGAGTCACGCTAAGCACAGAACATGCCTGAGACCATCGCCTGTAACCAAGGTGGAGATACTCCCTTATAGAAGAAATCCAGTGCAGCTTCTACTGATATTCTATTCCTAATTCTTTCACCAAGATCAACCCTAGCCTCATCGCCAACATACGCCCAGCACTTCGTCAAACCACCTTCTGTTTTCCAATGATTCCCATTCAAACCCCTGATCAGTTACAGACAGGGTTACCTTCTTTTCGTGCGTTAAAGTAAACCAAAAATTGAAAATTCGCAAAGTCTTCTCCTAATCAGTAGCCAGGTACCAAAATGTTCACTTAAGGTGCTTCTACTGCAGTTTTCCAGGAAAATTCGCCCCTTTTCCAGAAAATTATTTTTCAATAAATCAGGAACCAGGGAGTTCTCCATTCGGTTTAAAATGTTCCCATCTAACGCCAACCTTCGGATTCAGGGCCAAGTGTGACATTTGTTTGTAATTGCATGATCCGTTCAAGTAACCACGATAAAGTTACCATAATGCTCTTAGCTAACTGATAGTTTCTTGGTCATCAAACAGGCATCATAACCCACATTTTAATAGAAGATCCCCACACATCGACAAGTATCCAAAGGTGCAGACACTAGTTCTATTGCGCCGAAGATAGCACCCACGCTTGAACTGTCGTAAATTGTTAGGTCAAAGTGGGTGTTTGGATATTTTATCCACTCAGGCCTCATCATCTAAAGTCTAATGACAGATTGTGGTCATGGCCAACTTAGGCTCCATACACCACTCAGAATTATTCTGCCAATATCCATTCTAACAGCATTATACACCACATACAGCCCCTGACACTCTTCCAATCTCCCAATGACATCCAGTCCAGTTCCTTTATTAAGGCACTTGCTGAATATTTTCCACTAATAAATCTAGCTGCTATATTTTGCATCTTGCATTTGATGTACTAAAAATGTGGTCTCCATACTACACTTATATATACAAGAAATGGTATGACTGTGGGTTTGTACCCAAGTCCTTCGCTTCTCTGGTACATCCCCTCATCACCCTCTCTGTTAAACCGAGCGTGGTGGTGTAACGGATAGCGTTCTGGCCTCGCATTCGGGAGGACGGCGGTTCGAATCCCCGTCCGGGCATCCAGATTTGGGTTTTCCATGGTTTCTCCAAATCACTCCAGGTGAATGCCGGGATGCTTCCTTCAAAAGGCCATGGCCGAATTCCTTCCCATTACCTGCCCCCCATCCTTTCCCGTCTCTAAAGACCTCGTTGTTAAAAAAGGACGTTAAACTGTTTAAAAAAAAAAAACTCTCTGTTAAATGATTTTTGTGTAGTGAAAAACGTGAGAAACACAATTCGTATGCCAACACAAACGGCAGTAAACTGTAAAGAGTACAGTGAAATGGGAGATTGCCTAAGCGCTGAAGCAATGGTTAGAAGCACACGTTGATGGTGAGCATAATTCTATAACCACTATATTTTAGACTCAAATTAACAGAGGAAGTAGACACACGCATACACTTGTACATGCATACAGCGAGGTCGACAGAACTAACAGCAAGCATCATGGAAACGATGAAGTGGGGCAGAATTGTCGTTACCACTGATTAACTGGACAGAACTATCGTTACAAAAATCATCAGACAGACGAGTTACTTACGCTTACATGCACAAAGAGAGACGCAGATACACATGTCCAAGACTACACAACTGCCGGCACCAATCATAGAAACAAAAAAGTGGTGTAGTACTCTCTTGCCTCATGACTGGCTGAAAAACAGAAGTCTCCTTACATATCATCAGCCTGGCGAGATAGATGGTGTGCAAAAGATGACATGTTTTCACCATAAATAGTGTTCATCGCGCCACAGTTGATTATATTTACCATCAACACCCATCTCCCACACCGCAACCCTTTCTAACATTCAGTTAAAAAGTGACGCAGGTACCATGAGTTGCAATAGACACTTGACTATCGGATCTCACCCACAAATCCATATATCTCAATACACTAGCACAAACAAACATAAGTGGAGGGGCAGCAAAATCATTCGTCCAGACAGACATTTTTATAGAAGGTATCACCATATTTACGCATACAGACACAGAGAGAGACGCACAAACACTCACATTTCCATGCCTTCAGCGAGCTAGACACAACATCCAGCCCCAATCATGGCGACGAAAAAGTGGGGTAGAACCCCCCATGGCTCATAACTGAACAAAAAATCAT
This sequence comes from Vandiemenella viatica, assembly GCA_031002005.1. NCBI lineage: Eukaryota > Metazoa > Arthropoda > Insecta > Orthoptera > Morabidae > Vandiemenella > Vandiemenella viatica. The sequence continues at coordinate 213,216,919 of JARYHS010011408.1, read as the reverse complement.
CAGTAACATATGTTCCAGGCACCATACTCTTCACATCAACATCATCTCATTTATGTCACACTACAGACCTCACTACCATCCAGTATCATGTGTGCTAGGTACAAAACTGTTCACATCAGCACCAACACGTCTATCCCACACCTAAGCTTTTTCTGCCATTCAGTAACATGTGCCCCCCCATGTACCACGAGTAGCAGTAGACACTTGGTCATCAGACAGATATCATAACTCCCATATTCATACTAGGTCTCACCACAAATCTATATGTCACCTCACACAAGCATAAGTGCAGGACAAACGAGATAAAGGAAGGTATCTCCATATTTACGCAAAAAAAAAAAAAAAAAAAAAAAACACATACAGAGATAGAACGCATACACACGTACATTTCCATGCCTATAGCGATCTCGACTCAACAACTAGCCCAATCATGGCAACGAAAAAGTGGAACAGTACACACATGACTGACCAAAAATCATAGAAAGACACACATGTCAATGCATTCACACAGTTCCATTCATCACCACACATAACTGGAGGAAAGAGACTGAACATGCTAGATCCAAACTTAAGAGTTACAGGATGTGTGAAGTTTGAAATCACAGTCACATCTCGCCCACACCGCAACCCTTTCTGTCATTTAGTAATATGTGCCCCCATGTACCACGAGTAGCAGTAGACACTTGGTCATCAGACAGATATCATAACTCCCATATTCATACTAGGTCTCACCCACAAATCCATACGTCACCTCACACAAGCATAAGTGCAGGACAAACGAGATAAAGGAATGTATCACCACATTTACGCAAAAAACACACACAGAGATAGAGACGCATACACACGTACATTTCCATGCCTATAGCGATCTCGACTCAACAACTAGCCCAATCATGGCAATGAAAAAGTGGAACAGAACACCCATGACTGACCAAAAATCATAGAAAGACACACACACACTCACATGTCAATGCATTCACACAGTTCCATTCATCACCACACATAACTGGTGGAAAGAGACTGTACATGCTAGATCCAAACTGAAGAGTTACAGGATGTGTGAAATTTGAAATCACAGCCACATCTCGCCCACACCGCAACCTTTTATGTCATTTAGTAATATGTGCAATTACTTGTATGTATGTGGTAACTTATGAAATTAGCTTTGTACATATTACCAACGATACTGAATGGCAGAGAGGTCTGTAGTGTGAGTTAAATGATATTATTTTGATGTGAGGAGTTTGTTACTTGGAACACATGTTAATGATGATTTTTTTTTGTCAGTCTTGAGCCATGGGTGTTCTGTTTCACTTTTTCGTTGCCACGGTTGGGCTAGTTGTTGAGTCGAGATCGCTGTAGGCATGGAAATGTATGTGTGTATGCGTCTCTATCTCTGTGTGTGTTTTTTTTTTTTTTTTTTTTTTTGCGTAAATGTGGTGATACCTTCCTTTATCTCGTTTGTCTGGATGTATGATGTGCTGTTCCTGCACTTATGCTTGTGTGAGGTGACATATGGATTTGTGGGTGAGACCTAGTATGAATATGGGAGTTATGATATCTGTCTGATGACCAAGTGTCTACTGCTACTCGTGGTACATGGGGGGCACATATTACTAAATGACAGAAAAGGTTGCGATGTGGGCGAGATGTGGGTGTGATTTCAAATTTCACACATCCTGTAACTCTTCAGTTTGGATCTAGCATGTTCAGTCTCTTTCCTCCAGTTATGTGTGGTGATGAATGGAACTGTGTGAATGCATTGACATGTGAGTGTGTGTGTGTCTTTCTATGATTTTTGGTCAGTCATGGTTGTTCTGTTCCACTTTTTCGTTGCCATGATTGGGCTAGTTGTTGAGTCGAGATCGCTATAGGCATGGAAATGTACGTGTGTATGCGTCTCTATCTCTGTGTGTGTTTTTTGCGTAAATGTGGTGATACATTCCTTTATCTCGTTTGTCCTGCACTTATGCTTGTGTGAGGTGACGTATGGATTTGTGGGTGAGACCTAGTATGAATATGGGAGTTATGATATCTGTCTGATGACCAAGTGTCTACTGCTACTCGTGGTACATGGGGGGGGGGGCACATGTTACTGAATGGCAGAAAAAGCTTAGGTGTGGGATAGACGTGTTGGTGCTGATGTGAACAGTTTTGTACCTAGCACACATGATACTGGATGGTAGTGAGGTCTGTAGTGTGACATAAATGAGATGATGTTGATGTGAAGAGTATGGTGCCTGGAACATATGTTACTGATGATTTTTTGTTCAGTTATGAGCCATGGGGGGTTCTACCCCACTTTTTCGTCGCCATGATTGGGGCTGGATGTTGTGTCTAGCTCGCTGAAGGCATGGAAATGTGAGTGTTTGTGCGTCTCTCTCTGTGTCTGTATGCGTAAATATGGTGATACCTTCTATAAAAATGTCTGTCTGGACGAATGATTTTGCTGCCCCTCCACTTATGTTTGTTTGTGCTAGTGTATTGAGATATATGGATTTGTGGGTGAGATCCGATAGTCAAGTGTCTATTGCAACTCATGGTACCTGCGTCACTTTTTAACTGAATGGTAGAAAGGGTTGCGGTGTGGGAGATGGGTGTTGATGGTAAATATAATCAACTGGGGCGCGATGAACACTATTTATGGTGAAAACATGTCATCTTTTGCACACCATCTATCTCGCCAGGCTGATGATATGTAAGGAGACTTCTGTTTTTCAGCCAGTCATGAGGCAAGAGAGTACTACACCACTTTTTTGTTTCCATGATTGGTGCCGGCAGTTGTGTAGTCTTGGACATGTGTATCTGCGTCTCTCTTTGTGCATGTAAGCGTAAGTAAATCGTCTGTCTGATGATTTTTGTAACGATAGTTCTGTCCAGTTAATCAGTGGTAACGACAATTCTGCCCCACTTCATCGTTTCCATGATGCTTGCTGTTAGTTCTGTCGACCTCGCTGTATGCATGTACGAGTGTGTGCGTGTGTCTACTTCCTCTGTTAATTTGAGTCTAAAATATATGGTTATAGAATTATGCTCACCATCAACGTGTGCTTCTAACCATTGCTTCAGCGCTTAGGCAATCTCCCATTTCACTGTACTCTTTACAGTTTACTGCCGTTTGTGTTGGCATACGAATTGTGTTTCTCACGTTTTTCACTACACAAAAATCATTTAACAGAGATGTTTTTTTTTTTTTTTTTTAACAGTTTAACGTCCCTTTTTAACAACGTTGTGTTTAGAGACGGGAAAGGATGGGGGGCAAGGAATGGGAAGGAATTCGGCCATGGCCTTTTGAAGGAAGCATCCCGGCATTCACCTGGAGTGATTTGGGGAAACCATGGAAAACCCAAATCTGGATGCCCGGACGGGGATTCGAACCGCCGTCCTCCCGAATGCGAGGCCAGAACGCTATCCGTTACACCACCACGCTCAGTTTAACAGAGAGGGTGATGAGGGGATGTACCAGAGAAGCGAAGGACTTGGGTACAAACCCACAGTCAGACCATTTCTTGTATATATAAGTGTAGTATGGAGACCACATTTTTAGTACATCAAATGCAAGATGCAAAATATAGCAGCTAGATTTATTAGTGGAAAATATTCAGCAAGTGCCTTAATAAAGGAACTGGACTGGATGTCATTGGGAGATTGGAAGAGTGTCAGGGGCTGTATGTGGTGTATAATGCTGTTAGAATGGATATTGGCAGAATAATTCTGAGTGGCGTATGGAGCCTAAGTTGGCCATGACCACAATCTGTCATTAGACTTTAGATGATGAGGCCTGAGTGGATAAAATATCCAAACACCCACTTTGACCTAACAATTTACGACAGTTCAAGCGTGGGTGCTATCTTCGGCGCAATAGAACTAGTGTCTGCACCTTTGGATACTTGTCGATGTGTGGGGATCTTCTATTAAAATGTGGGTTATGATGCCTGTTTGATGACCAAGAAACTATCAGTTAGCTAAGAGCATTATGGTAACTTTATCGTGGTTACTTGAACGGATCATGCAATTACAAACAAATGTCACACTTGGCCCTGAATCCGAAGGTTGGCGTTAGATGGGAACATTTAAACCGAATGGAGAACTCTCCTGGTTCCTGATTTATTGAAAAATAATTTTCTGGAAAAGGGGCGAATTTTCCTGGAAAACTGCAGTAGAAGCACCTTAAGTGAACATTTTGGTACCTGGCTACTGATTAGGAGAAGACTTTGCGAATTTTCAATTTTTGGTTTACTTTAACGCACGAAAAGAAGGTAACCCTGTCTGTAACTGATCAGGGAATCATTGGAAAACAGAAGGTGGTTTGACGAAGTGCTGGGCGTATGTTGGCGATGAGGCTAGGGGTTGATCTTGGTGAAAGAATTAGGAATAGAATATCAGTAGAAGCTGGCACTGGATTTCTTCTATAAGGGAGTATCTCCACCTTGGTTACAGGCGATGGTCTCAGGCATGTTCTGTGCTTAGCGTGACTCGATTTTTATCACATAGGAATGGCGTACTTCGATTCGACATGGGTGAAATTAGTAAGATTAACAGACGGTATTTCGTTCCTGGAACATACGTGCTGTGCTGTAAAATACAGTTAAAGGTGTCAATCACTGATGTGTCACAAGGGATTGATTGGAATTTTAGACAAAGTACAGCTAAGGACACTCAATTTGTGATTGCTTACGAAAGCATAACAGAATTGATACAGACGACAAAGGTTTGACCTTGATGGCAACAATTACGAGTGTGATTAAATATTTTATACCAATGGCAACAGAGATAAGATTAGGGAAATAAGGAGTCGTACTGATGTTTCCATTCCTTGAGCTTTGCCATTGTCAAACTGGAAACTTTGATTTTTTTCTAGCTTTGATGTGGGAAAGGCTTTGTCACAAATATTTTCAAGTGGGCTCTTGTCCAAAGACAGGCTGGAAAAAATTACTGGCTGATTGGTTTGATATCAGTCGAGAGATTAACATGTAATCACTTCATAAATGCCTTGGTCACAGGCGATGGTCTCAGGCATGTTCTGTGCTTAGCGTGACTCGATTTTTTATCACATAGGACAGGGGTGAAATTAGTAAGATTAACAGACGGTATTTCGTTCCTGGAACATAAGTGCTGTACTGTAAAATACAGTTAAAGGTGTCAATCACTGATGTGTCACAAGGGATTTATTGGAATTTTAGACAAAGTACAGCTAAGGACACTCAATTTGTGATTGCTTACGAAAGCATAACAGAATTGATACATAGATTGGCCTGGATAGACAAACGACAAAGGTTTGACCTGGATGGCAACAATTACGAGTGTGATTAAATATTTTATACCACTGGCAGCAGAGATAAGTTAAAGAAATAAGGTGTCGTACTGATGCTAATATGAATTCATTCTTCCCTCACTGCATTCCATGAGCTTTGCCAAGCGAGGTCTTTAGAGACGGGAAAGGATGGGGGGCAAGGAATTCGGCCATGGTCTTTTAAAGGAAGCATCCCAGCATTTGCCTGGAGTGATTTTGGAAACCATGGAAAACCCAAATCTGGATGCTCGGAACCGGTGTCCTCCCGAATGCAAGGCCAGAACGCTAAATAATTTCATGAAAACAGGTACACATAGAATTCTTACTCGGTTTTATATCTGGAGTTTATGACTGTTTTTTTTCCATATTGAACGTTAAAAGGAAGAATGTATGCTTTTCAAATTATTTTTTTATTCAATTATAACAAGTAAAGCTGGCGCCATACTCTCTAGGCGTGGAAATTACGTAACTTTGAGGAGTTGGAACGGCTTTTTCACAAAACACTTAAACACCGCCACCGGACTCGAACCGGCGACCTTCGGCATTCTAGCCCCAACACTGCCGAGGTCGTTAGTTGAATTCTCTCTATCATTAACGCTGTTAACGATTAATTAAATTGGAATCCCACCTTACTGATGCTTATTTCCTCTTTATATTCGCTCAGAGTTATAAACATCCTCGAATATCAGAACTGCATTGTATAGATATGAATTTGAGCTAAGTCAGGACATTCCATAGTTCATTATCACGTTTTAAACGTAAAAGTTACGCTTTCTCATGGTCTATGTCTTATTTTTTAATTAAATACAAAGACTCAAGCAGTTTTTCTGTTCACCCAGAATGAAAACTAAATTTTCGATTTTCGTTTTTCAATTTTCGTTATTCTGGCGAGGGATTAGGCTACCATAAAAGATTCTTATATTTGTTCTACGAAAACTGACATATAATAATTATTCTCATCTCGTAATAATTTCTTCTTGAACCGCAGTGAATTTCTATGTATCCTGCTGGAACGGTTTCGATGGCGCAACCCGATAGCAGGACACCTGAACAAATAACAAATACACATGAAATTTTTTGCAAGCCTGAGACTCTGCAATATGCATTGGACGCCCTAATTTCTTTGTCCGCCAGCCAGGCACCCAGCTATGCTTTCATAATGGTGGATGGCAAACACACACCAGCCTAGCTGTATCGCTCTGTAATGGAGCCATTTCGTAACCTGTCGGACTTCCGGGCAAACAATAGCCGCTCACGCAAACGTCGAAATATTTCACGCATATTGGGACACCCGCGCCATCCAGCCGCCGATCGGTGAACTAACGGTCCAGCGCCCCCAGGAGATGCTGCCATCTGTGTGGCCAATCGGGGAACTAACGGCGGCCATCTTGACCGGCCAAACGGGGGCGGCCATCTTGACCGGCTCAAGGGGGGGCGGCCATCTTGTGACGTCACGGGTTTTCCCGGTTTCTTCCTTGAATCGGCTATCCCCTCCTACTTGAATTGTTTATTTTGTACTCGTGAACAACCTGATTCTTCTTGTTACTTATCCGCATTGCCTTGCACTTTTTGCAATTAAGTGTAAGCTGCCATTTACGGCACCAATCGAAAATAGAATCCAAATCACGCTGAATTTCTAAGCAATCGTCTGAGCACCTTATTTCCCTATACATAACCGCATCGTCGGCAAACAATCGCAACCAGCATTTGACGCTAGATCGTTTATAAATATTAAGAAAAGAAGTGGACCTATTACACTTCCTTGAGGAACACCCGAAGTAACATTTATCTTAGAAAAAGCTTCTCCGTCCACAACGACATACTGTGATCGACCAGTTAGAAAATCACGTATCCACTCGCAAATCTGCGCCGAAATACCGTAAGCTCGTATCTTCGCTATAAGTCGGTTGTGTGGCACAGAATCAAAAGCTTTCTGAAAATCCAAGAAAACTGCATCAACTTGCGAACCTGCATCGATAACTTTCATTACGTCATGGGAAAATAGGGCCAATTGTGTTTCACACGGTCTCTTCTTCCGAAATCCGTGTTGACACGGAGTAAGTAACTCGTTCTCATCCAGAAACTTCATAATGTTCGAGCATATGACAAGTAGGTGTGTGGTTGGCTTGTTTTTTTTATATGTGTTTCTCAAATGAGGTACCATTTTTCCCTTATATCCATTTCCCTTGGTACTTTGGATACTTTGTTTTAGGTTTTGATACGAAATTTTCTTTGCGTAACGTAAATATATTCACGTTACCATGTTTCTTATTGTTACTTACTTTTTCGCTGTAGATGATTCGATTTTGAATCCAGTATCATGAATGGATATAAGTACACGTATCTTGATAATGTTAGGTTGATGAAGTTCAGTTTATTGTTCATTTTTGAATTTGATTCTTTGTAATTGAAGTTAATGGATTTTTCGACCTTGTTAATTTGCTTAGGAGTATTCGATTGCATTAAAGATTCTGTCGGGTAAATACCGAAGCCGGAACAAATTTGTTTATTTTTCGTTATGTATAACGTATCGGAATTATTAAATTTTCACTTGGTTCTTGAATATGTTGATATTATGCTTAAAGGAAAATAATTTTTCGAACTTATTTGTATATTTATCAGTCATAACTTCTGTAGTAAATAAACCTGGAAAGGGAACTCGAAAATCTCTGGCGGACATAAAATTCGCTGTAGAAGAAGATGCCAAGATAAATAGAACTTCATTGGCATAAAACCAAGATACAAAAACTAAACACGTTTAAAACATAGAAAACCGAATACAACAGGTACTATAGTAAGATCAAAATTGGTTGTCCATAGTCACAAAAAGAAGAGTCGATATGATACTTGCTCAACTTAATGAACACAACAATTCTAACTCAAGTAAATTTCGTTTCTGAATTATACTCAGTCGTTCCGACAGTATTCGAGAAAAGCATACAAATAAAACTAAATATACCAACTGCTCAACAACATCAAAAGAAAAACCACGAAAAATAGTACCAATAGAATTAATAAACATAAATTGTATGTAATATGTGAACCAATATAATCCACAGAAACTAAACGACTGTACTTACTAAACTAGTAGGATATAAATCCCAAAAGAAAGCCAAAAATAAATTAACCTAGACCATTTCAAATGTGCGCCAAAACATGAAACTAAACACCAAGGTGACCAGAACAAAGCGCTTGTTCACCAAAGCGAAAACGCAAATACAAACAAACCGAACAGTGCGCCATTTCGAAGCTGTAAAAGTTCCCCTCAGCGTACAAAGCAGTGTTTGCGTCGGTTAATAATTCTTACAGCGTCAGAGCTGGAAAACTACTGACATAAAATGATGACGCCGGGGTTCATCGCTCACAGACCAAACATAAGCAGATTAGATGTGCGTAAAAATGTTATTTTATGTTTTAATTCATATATATAGTCAACAGAGAAATTTAACAAACACATTAAATTGTTAGTAACAATAAACAGTTAAACCACTAAAGATGCTTCAGGACATTTAGTGAAAAGGTACTGAGAATAGAACTAAAATCTAATTGCATTGGCATTCTAATCATACCTATGTATAACTCGCGTAGAAATGTAATCTCCCATACCGCAATACGACATCAAATTAACTAGACTGTAGAGCAGTGTTTCCCAACCTTTTTTGGGTCCTGCCCCACTTTTAACATTTTTTTATTTTTGCCCCCCATACATAATTTTTAATAAATAAATTATTTGTTATTAAAGAAACTCATATAGGATGGTTTTTGAAAGAAAACACTTTAATATTGTCATAAAACTAAGTAAGATTAAAAAACATATAGTGAAATACTAAAATTCAAAAGATTTTTAATAAAGATTTACTATGGCAATTTAGTGTGATCCTTGCGCTTGATGCTAGCTACATAGAAATTTTATATTAGGCTCCAATTTAGTAAGCTTTAATCTCAAGTCTCCACGTTGTGTTATATCCAGTCGATTTCTTTTTTTTTATCAGTAAATCATTTACTGCACTAAATCCAGATTTGGCTAAATATGAAGATGGAAAAATCACTAACAACGGCGTTATTGGCGTGTTTTAAAAAGTCCGGGTTCCCGAGACAGGCGGAACATTACGCGGTGAATCCCAAAAAGGTCAAGTTGATGACTCAAATCATCCAGATGATATATTTTGCTAACATCAAACGAAACTAAATCTAATAATTATTTACAGCACTGTTTTAAGAATTTGCTTTTTTGCTATATTTTGTACGTATATCATGCATTGCATTTAAATAACCCGAAGAGAAAACGGTAAAGTCGTATCAAGTCAATTTCTAAATTGGCCCCCTAAAAAAACCAAATTGCCCCTCTGTGGGGCGTGGGCCCCACGTTGGGAAACACTGCTGTAGAGAATTACGTTTTATATTTTAAGAAAGCATGCAACATACATCACCGTAAAGTTCCATAACATTTGATAGCTAATTCAACTGGACACAGCTCACTGGACAAGTAGTAAGAAAAAGTTTAAAAATCCTTCACTTATTAGAGAAAGTGGTATTGCAATGTACCAGAGAAGTAAAGGAACAAGAGCATAAGTGGTTTTCAAGTAGGAAACATGGTTTAGGTAAGGATATTCATGCGAATTTCAGTTAGTGGGCAAGATGAAATGGACAAAGAAGGACAAATTTAAAGTGTAGCATCAGATCTTTCAAAGGCTTTTGACAAAATGAACCATAAAATAGTGAATAAGGTAAAAATTATTAGAGTGGATGAAAAAGTTATTTGCTAGGTAGAAGAATTTTTAAAAGGTAGAAAACAGAAAGTTAGGCTAGAAAATGCAGTTTAAGAAGTAGAGGTAAAAATGGTAGGGCCACAGGGTAGCGAATTGGGACCATTGCTGTTCATTATTATAATGAATAATTGTGTTGATGGTTTACTATGAGATATTAGATTGTTTGCATATGGCATATTGCTACATAAAAGAGTCAAAACGGTAGAGGGCTATAAACAGCTGCAGGGTGATCTGGATAGGATCTTTAGTTGTGTTGCTAAACATGGGAGGAAGATAAATGCAAAGAAGAGTCAGCTTATTAGATACACAGATAAAAAATTAAAGATTGATTATGATTGTAAGGTGGGGAAAGAATTTCTTGTTGAAGACTTGAAATGTAAATATATTGGCATTACATTTAATAAATAGATTAAATGGGCAGGACACATTCGACAGGTAGTAGGAAAAGGTTTCAAAATTCTGCACTTGTTGGAGAGAGTGATGAGGGGATGTACGAGGGAAGTAAAGGAATTCGGTTACAAAATTTGCCAGACCATTGGTTGAATATGGTAGTGTAGTATGGGACCAACATTTTGGGTATCATATACAGGAGTTGGAGAGGGTACAAAAAAGAGCTGCTAGATTTGTTTCTGGAAATTACCGCAGAACGTAATTAGTAACATGTATGATAAAAAACTGGAACTGGATTCATTGGAAGACAGGAGGAGGGTGAAAAGAGTGATGGGAATGTACAATGCGTATATTGGTGATGAGGCATGGAAAGATATTGGTGTAAGAATGAAAAGTATTGCATGGAAGGGGACCATGATCACAAGCTGGCACTCAATTTCAGGCACAAGAGTGTGGGAAGATTCTCTTTTTTACGTAAGGATGTCAGGTATTAGAGTAAATTGTCAAGGGAAGTGATGAATGATTTATGAAAAAAAGCTGAAGCTATTTAAGGATAAAATTCGTAAATGACAAAAGTAGATTGGTGGAGGAAGTGAACTCTCAAAATATATAAGATAATAATAAAATAAGAAATAGCTAAGTAGATGACTTGGGAGGTTGCCGCCGGAGCATATGATCAATCGCAATTCAATTCATTTCAAGGACTGCTGGATTCGTCTCTGCAGATTACCCCAGAACACAATTGTAACTGATATGAAAAATGATTTTGAATGGGATTCAGTGGAAGACATGAGAGGGGTTAAGAAAGTCAGGTGAGTGTAAAAGGCGTATATTGGTGGTGAGGCGTGGAAAGATGTTTTGGGAAGAATTAGAAGAGGTGTATGGAAGGGGAAAGATGAATATGACCACAAGCTGGTACTCGTTTTCGGGCATAAAGTTGTGAGAAAATTCTCTTTAGTAGGTAAGGGAGTTAGAGATTGGAATAGTTACCAAGAGAAATCATGAATAATTTACCAAAAACTCTAGAAGAGTTTGAAGTTGAAATTCATTGAGGGCAAAAGAAGCCAGGGACAGGAAAATTTCCACCAGAACGTCCACTCCATTACAATTAAATTTGACTTTTCTTTCTCTAAGTTTAATTTTTGGACGTGGCATAAATATATCTTTGAACTGCTTAAAGGAAATAATAGGAAACTCACTTCATGAAAAAGATAGTGTGATAGATCAGTGGTAGCAAGTGCAGGATAATTATTTTTTTACTTGCGGTTCTTTACGTTTAACTTCTTTTTTTAAATTCAGTATTAATTTAATGATAATGTTTGTTTAATAGATTTTGACATCTAATCGATACTAGTAAGTTAATTTGTTATCACCGATATATGTCTCTTTTTCTTAAAATAAGTTTGAATCATGATTCTTATCATGGTAGTAGTCTCAAATAGCAGTTATACGACTTTTTGGATTCCACGTTAAACTATAGGTCCCAGAGGAAAGGGACTGGCGGTCCTACCTCTGACACAAGTTAGTTTTTTTATGCGCGTTAATAACAAATAAACTCAAATATCATATCAACTGATACAGTCTAAAGTATTACAACGTTGGATTAAATATTTAACATTGTAATGTAGATTATGTTTTCATATAGGAATTTTTATGTGAAAAAGCAGGATGTAAAGTTTTTCCGATATAATGGTACAATTTTTATTAAAAACTTTCTGCAATCTTCTTTTATGCCCTAAAGATCTAACCTTCAATAACTGAGTATACAGCTACCGCAATAATTAAAATACTAACGTTTCGGTTCGCTTCTGCTAAGTGTGGAACATAGTTTAACTGACCTAAGTTAATTTAACTTTTTAAATAAAAACATAATAATGCAGCGCTTTTGTTTATTGATATGTTGTACTTTCAGATGTAGGTGTCGCAAAATTTATGGGCTAAATTAGGAAAATAATTCGTCTCGCTTTCGAAGACTGTAGCAGATTCACAATGAAATCAGTCAGTAGCAATGCAGAGACAATCTACACTTTAAGTGAGATATTCAACCTGACTCTGTCATCCTGAATATGCTGAATGACCAACAAACACAAAATAAGTAGCTATTTATGTAATAATTATCACTTTACATCTTTTAAATGAAGAAATTTTGTAAAATACTTACAAGGAAAGAAAGTTATTGCAACAAAAAATTTAAATGAAATTCTAAAATTAATATTGCTTAATGAGAGCAAAACTTTAATTGAAAATAAATATTCTTCTTTCGCTTGTAATTAACGTTTTAATGTGGTGATCAAAGCAAGAACAAGTTCTCTTATTCTTAATGAGAAGCTTCTGATTACAAGGTTTATTAGCTCGACCGTAAAAGAGTTATTAAAGTTTGATTTAATATTCTTGGAGTTTCATGCTTAGTTGCCAAACAAAAGACGTTCATTAAAGTTATTAAGGAGGCTAAACGTTATGTCAAGGAACAGCATAATTTTCACAAAGAATCTTCTTATTGTTCGTCACAATATTCTTACTTTGTTTGATATGCAGGTTGGAATAGTTTGGTCTTTAATGAATAGCTGAAACAGTTGTTAAAAACAACGCCATAATTTGTGCAAAAGCATCTAAAAGATTTAATTAGCTTTTTTATTGAACTAGTCTGTACTTAGGGTCTGCTTCCTGGGGTAACTGACCATTAAGACAGTGAGTCTTACTTTAGGGTAGTTTCAGAACGATTCCTTGTACGAACATGTGCAATCCTTGAGACAATAAAATCCCGCAATTCGTTTTACATTTTTTCCAACAATTGACTGCTTGTAATTTTTAATCTTTATATTATTTTGGATTTAGTTGTTTTGGATTTTCTTCTGAACACACACGTTTCTAAAGCTATAGTTTAACCTATTTTTTTCTTCAATTAAGCAATAAATTGTAATTATGATTTGAAAAGATTGCTTTGTATTTCTTACATAATTTTCATAAAATTTACTGACCAAAAAATCATATTAATGTTATTAATTTACAGTATATTTTTTGTAATCGTCTGTATGAATGCTTGTAATGATCAGATAATTGGTTTTGTCAATGTAAAATTAATTATGAGGCATTGATTGGGGTGTCAGTTACAGCCACAGTAATTTCATCATATTCTCCGATATTACAAACAGATTATAGCATTCTGAAGTACAGTTACAAGTTATAAAGTATTTTAAATCAATTCAATTCTTTTTACATTAATATCTCGAATTGCTGGGTTGTTGTACTGGATTTGTATACAGTTAATTTTTTAAGTTAATTGTTTCTGTAATATCTTGGTTCTCCGGGTGGAGCCGCGTCGATTTGTTAAAACCTAACGTTTCTGCCATCTTGCTGTGGCTTTCATCAGAGGACTGCTTGTAAGTTTGCCGCTATCGCCTTATATAGCAGGAGCGCTAGCCGCCGCGGTGACGTCACCGCGCCCAGTGTAGGCGGTAGGATGGGGCCGTTCGACTTCGGTTTTTCTGAGCAAGTATGACCAAATATGGTCAAGTTGTAAACCATTGTCGGCATTAATGTTGTTGGGCTGTTTTTGAATTTCTAGCGCTTCTCTTATGCGCCTAGGCCACCATCTGCTTTCAGTGGCTATAACGCTTGTCTTATCGAATAAAATTGAATGGCCGCTATCGGCTGAATGTAAAACTACAGCGGACTTGCTTGCGTCATTATTTTTAAAATGCCTGATGTGTTCATTGAGCCTCTCCTTAACAGTGCGTCCGGTTTCCCCAATGTAAACCTTGCCGCAGCTACAAGGAATTTCATATACTCCTGGTGTTTGCAAATGTTCTCTCTTGTCTTTAACGCTGGTCAGGATGCTGGATAATTTCCTGGGGGCTTTGTATACGGGACGGATATTCTTCTTTTTAAGTAGCCGACCAATTTTATCCGTAACTCCTTGGATGTATGGCAGAACGGCCACTGCCTTGTCAGGTGGTTTGTTCTTTACCGCCGATGATTCTGCAGTGCGAGACAAAGTGGAGCGATCCAGGCATGCCAAGGCTTTATTACAGGTAGCCACGCTATATCCGTTGGCTAGAAATGTCTCCTTTAAACTTCTCTTTTCAGCGGCCATACTCTCTTCGTCACATACCACGGATGCGCGGAGTGTTAATGTTTTTAAAATTCCACTTTTGATCGCTGGATGATGGTGAGAGTCGGCGTGGAGGTACCGATTAGTATGAGTTGGTTTTCGGTAAACTCGGTGGCCCAAGGAGCCATCATCATTTCTTGTAACTAAAACATCCAGGAACGGGAGTTTGTTGTCGCTTTCAATCTCCATTGTGAACTTGATCTTATCATGGGCACTATTCAAATGATCGAAGAAGACGTGAAGCGATTCTATTCCATGGGGCCAGATGACAAAAGTATCATCCACAAATCTCACCCACAGCGACGGTTTCAGGGGGGCGTTCTGGATAACTTCATCTTCGAAGGTTTCCATATATAAGTCGGCGACTACTGGAGACAGTGGGCTTCCCATGGCGGCTCCTTCCTTCTGTTGGTAGAATTGATTCTTGTACTGGAAGAAGGTAGTTTTCAGGCAGAAGTCCGTAAGCGAAGCCCATTCCAGTGGCAAGTTGAGCGATTCTAATCGCTCTCTGATTATATTAATGACCTCGTTTACTGGCACATTTGTAAAAAGAGACGTGACGTCGAAGCTGACAAGAATTTCATTTTCTTCTAGTCGTCTGTTCCTGATGATTTCAATGAAGTGGGAGGAATTTTTGATGGTGGAGGAAGAGTTCTTTAAGATCTTCAACTTTTCTGCTAAGTATCTGGCCAATGGATGCGTAGGAGATTGGAGAGCGCTGACGATAGGTCTCAGAGGTACACCGTCTTTGTGGATTTTTGGAAGGCCATAAAATCTAGGAGGGAGATTGTTGGAAGTAGTTAATCTTCTCTTCGCCTCAGGTTCAATTGATGTTGCTTCGCGTATTTTGGTGGCTACGAGGCGTCTAATCTTTTGTAGGGGGTTGATTCTTAATTTCTCATACGTCTCGTCTTGCAAAAGCGTCTCCACCTTCCGATGGTATTCGTCAGAATACATGACAACAGAAGCGTTGCCTTTGTCAGCAGGTAAAATAACTATATCATCCCTCTCTTTTAACTGCCGAAGGGCAATACGTTCTTCTCTAGTGATGTTCGGTGCAGGTGGCCTTGCAGTTGATAAAATCTTCGCCGTGGCGCTTCGGATCTCGTATGCATCGTCAGCTGTTAGGCAGGAGACAGAGGACTCCACTGCAGCAATCACCTCGTCCGTCGGTATTTTGGCCGGTGTTATAGCGAAGTTTAGTCCTCTAGCGAGAACTGAACTGGTAGCGGCGTCTAATTCTTCCTCAGTGATATTGACTACACACCGCTCTGAAACATTTGCTTGCTGCTGGGGATGCTGCTGATCTACTAATTTCGAAAATTTCATGATTTGCCTCTTCCTCGTTTTTTCAAAGGCGTCGTATGCTTGATTCCACGACAGTTGATCTAGCTTGGTCCAGTCACTGGCGCTTAAGACGTTACTGAGGAATAAGTGCAGGTTGAAGATTTTCACTTCCAATGCTGCTAACTCTCGTCGCGTTGGTGTCATCTGGCCCCATGGAATAGAATCGCTTCACGTCTTCTTCGATCATTTGAATAGTGCCCATGATAAGATCAAGTTCACAATGGAGATTGAAAGCGACAACAAACTCCCGTTCCTGGATGTTTTAGTTACAAGAAATGATGATGGCTCCTTGGGCCACCGAGTTTACCGAAAACCAACTCATACTAATCGGTACCTCCACGCCGACTCTCACCATCATCCAGCGATCAAAAGTGGAATTTTAAAAACATTAACACTCCGCGCATCCGTGGTATGTGACGAAGAGAGTATGGCCGCTGAAAAGAGAAGTTTAAAGGAGACATTTCTAGCCAACGGATATAGCGTGGCTACCTGTAATAAAGCCTTGGCATGCCTGGATCGCTCCACTTTGTCTCGCACTGCAGAATCATCGGCGGAAAAGAACAAACCACCTGACAAGGCAGTGGCCGTTCTGCCATACATCCAAGGAGTTACGGATAAAATTGGTCGGCTACTTAAAAAGAAGAATATCCGTCCCGTATACAAAGCCCCCAGGAAATTATCCAGCATCCTGACCAGCGTTAAAGACAAGAGAGAACATTTGCAAACACCAGGAGTATATGAAATTCCTTGTAGCTGCGGCAAGGTTTACATTGGGGAAACCGGACGCACTGTTAAGGAGAGGCTCAATGAACACATCAGGCATTTTAAAAATAATGACGCAAGCAAGTCCGCTGTAGTTTTACATTCAGCCGATAGCGGCCATTCAATTTTATTCGATAAGACAAGCGTTATAGCCACTGAAAGCAGATGGTGGCCTAGGCGCATAAGAGAAGCGCTAGAAATTCAAAAACAGCCCAACAACATTAATGCCGACAATGGTTTACAACTTGACCATATTTGGTCATACTTGCTCAGAAAAACCAAAGTCGAACGGCCCCATCCTACCGCCTACACTGGGCGCGGTGACGTCACCGCGGCGGCTAGCGCTCCTGCTATATAAGGCGATAGCGGCAAACTTACAAGCAGTCCTCTGATGAAAGCCACAGCAAGATGGCAGAAACGTTAGGTTTTAACAAATCGACGCGGCTCCACCCGGAGAACCAAGATATTACATACAGTGACCGCGGAAGCCTTCGTAATCATTTAATTGTTTCTGTTCAACAGACTTCGGTTGGCAGGAGGTTTTAATTGTTTTAGTTGACATTTTATTCTGAAATCAATGACGTTTTTGCGTGCTTAGTGGAGAAAGTGGAGAATTCTCGTCGATGTAATGTGATAAAGTTAAAGTAAGATGTATTAATTTCTTAAAGCCTTTTCCCTGTGTTTTGATTCATGTTTTGTAAATTAATAGTAAAATAACGACGTGATTAACAAGTAAAGAACCTGTTTTTAACGACTAACTTGAGGTACAAGTGGGAAAAAGTGCTATCATTTCAATTAGTTATAACAGATAATAAGCCAGTAAACCAGTAATGCTTTGTGCCTGCAGACTGGAATCACCTCTATGGCTCGGCAACCTCGGCGAGTGTCGATAATGTCTGAAGTGTTAGTTACAATGGCTGCCACCACGGCGCTGCTAGGCTAACCAAGAAATTTAAAGTAAATCACTTCATTTGATTTTATTTGCAATTACATTGTTAGAAGAAAGTTTAACTGCCGTATCAGATAAAATGAAACTGTTTGTTGTGTAGCGGAGATAAAAAATTATAATACAGGGCAAAGAAATAAAAAATATAGAGTGACGTTCGTTTAAATATTTATTTATTGTGCTTGTTGATTTACTATGATTAGAGGTAGAGTTTCAAATAAGCAGAAGAGCATCCTACGGTTAGTGTCGCAGTTACTGGAACCAAGTGACAACTTAACCTTAAAATTTTTTTGACTAAAATAGCAAACAGGGAAGTATATTAAAACTCAGAGAACGTTTACACAAAAGTAAATAACAGTTACTCGTTTTTTAAATTGTACTTATAAACTTTAAAAAAATTTCCGTCATTCAAAATATAATTCAGTTGTTTAAAAACATCCTAACCAAATTCTCCGAGAATCTTTGTAAGTATTTATCGTATTAGTAATCTCATATGCGGATGGCACCCACATAAATATTCAATGTTATTAGATTTTTCTATCAGTGTTGTGAATAGGAAAGTTATTAATATTTCACAGTTATCTATTAACAGATTTTAATTCGGATATCAGAAAAAAATGATTAATTGTATAAATAATTCATTTTTCAGTATAAAACTGCTCTTATCTCTCCAAAAATATCCCTTTGCTAAGCCTAAACGACCTCAAGGCAATAAGTTATGATATTCACATAAAACTAAATGTTAAATAAGAATAATATTACATGGGTACAAGCAGTTCGTACCGTTATAGGGGTGACTGACTTCATTTCATTCATCGTATCAGTAATATAATGTTGTTTTAAATGTATATTTCGTATTTGAATAACCTTCTTCTTCATCTACATTAAACTGTATCTATTAAGTTGTTTTCTTATTCCAGAGATAATATGTGCCTGTGAATAATCTGGCACTGGTGAAGGTAGCGCGCACGAATGAGGAAGTTCGTTTCGTATTACTTGCAGCCGCAGCGGAATTGTCTGCGTCGCTCCCTTTGAGCTCACAGAGCCCCGGCCGAACCTGAGAGATATTACCTGCTTCCTCCCTGCCCGGCAGCCGACACCTCTGTGAAGCCGGCACTGAATAGCTGACGCCAGAGGGACTCCTCAGAGGAAAGAAAGGTACCACCTGTACCAACGGGACTGCATTGGCTTCCATATATCGACAACGCTATATGTTGGAATGAATACACTATTCCATACGAAATGACAGGAAAAAAATCTCGTCGACATGGAGGTCGGTAGAGGTGGGAAAGTATTGGGGGCAAGTAACGGGGAGTAATCAGGCAAAGGTATTTTTTGAAGGAACCATCCTGCAATCGGGAATCCATGGAATTTGAAATCTGGCTGGGACTGCAACCTGTGACATCCCATATGCAAGGACAGAGCGTTACAGCTCTATCACCATATTTGATATTAGATGAGAGTGGAAAGACATTTCTGAATTGAAACTTCTTTATGGATGGCAGGGAAAAGTTTATAATGCACGTTAAGTGCGCAAGCGTCGCAAATATCAACGCATGCGTGCTTAACGTTCTGCACATGCGCACTTAACAATACTTTGATCCAAGCTGCTACGGTAGTGTCCGCTGTCATTTAAGCCCATGTCATACAGTGGATCATACTAAATTGGAAACACATATTTCCTCTTTAGTTACGATAAACCTTTTGTCACAAAAGTATATGATACATATTAACCAAATACAATGAAGTGGAATATTATTAATAATAATAAATAGTTACTTAAATTAATGTTAATAATAATAGTAAGCAACATCATCAACATACTATTTGTAAATATCTAAATAATAAAAGAGTTTTTATTTGTTCCAAACAAAAAAATTATTTTGATGGTGTCTCTTGCATTCTATTGATTGTAACAACGGTTATCAGACAATTTTGTCAAATTTGTTCTCCGATTTAAAACCTCTAAACACAAAATACAGAATAACATTTGATGTAATACTCTATACTTATAGTATAGTGAAGAGTACTTTAGATTTTTGATAATTTTCATTTTGTAAACGAAAAAACAAGTTTCTTTTCTTGGGCGTGTAACCAGTGATACATGTTCCATTTTTTTCACCGCTTTCTTCAGTATCATAACCTAAAGTACTTAGAAAATAGTGCTTTTAAACATATTTACGAAGATCTATAGTTTTTTTTTAGTAAGAATATTAAATAGTCTCGGTCTCATGATACTTTCATAAATGATCGGTAGCTTCTTAATTAAGACCTTCGATAAATTTTTTTTCGCGAGAAACTCTTGTGGAAAATATACACAAACAAGACTTCCAACTACTTAGCAAAGATTTATAGCAAATTCCAATATTAGATAACGTAGAATTCCTGTTGGTGGATTTCCGAACGAGCTCGTCTGTTATCGAAAATCAGGAGCATAAATACGAATCGTAGAAGTTTCGAGAGAACATTAAAAGTGCCGATAGCTTCCGGAGAGCTGGAAATTATGATAAAAACCGTGCAAATCAATTAAAACTTGTATAAAATTACTTAAAATCATAAAGAATCGGTTTTTAAATGAACTTAAAAGATGTTTTCAAGCATTTATACATTAAACTGACAAAATTAAACAATTCCAAGCATTCAAAATTTAATTTAAATTTATGTATCTTACGCGGTATTCTTAATAACAGTCATTTAAATAAAATCTTAGACACTGTACTTATTTTAACCAAATTACAGTTCATTTAAACCAATTTCAAACGTAAAATTTCTTCATAGGAAAAATATAAAATTTACAGTTAACCATTGCGTATGTTTATCAGTGAACAGTAATTAATTTATCGGACTGCAATTATTAGAAACTTGTTCTGAGGGCTGTTACAATTTGCTACGAATCTTGTTTTTTTTAGTTTTTCGGTTCGGATCCATCATTGACTTCAGTTACCCCCACACCCTGTTTAATTGTTACCAATGTCTTTGACAGTAACAGCTTCCTGTATGATGTAAGGATAGAAACTAGTACATTCTGAAACCATGTTTTCAGTTCAAATATATTCGTGCCTGTTGAAGAAACGAAACGGTTGGATTGCTGCAGATGTGTTTTAGCATGAGCGGAAACACCATGATACAGGGCAGTAGTGGTACGAAGTACTATGAACACCATTGCCCAATGTTAGATCTGTTAATAACTCTCTTTGGAACAGGAAGGAGAGTGTTTAGGCAAGGCAAATGTCACTCCTCAGCGTTTCTTGATCTGATTCATGGTAAGTGAATTTTTATTTCCAGTACTACTTGTCTGCAAGCAGTGTTTGCTTCTCTCTACTCGATTTAACAATCTCTCCATCCTCCCCTAAATTAAATATAATCTTAACATTAGTTATTGATTGACTTCAAGACATAATAGAGAAAACTGTTATGTTCACATTACTGGTAGCAGGGATAAGGCAGCTTCTGAAGTAATTCTCGATCTATTCTACTATAATCATCTCGAGCAGCTAGTGAATGAACCTACGCGGTGTCATAACGGTAGCGAAAACATTTTAGACTTGCTGGTTACCAACAGGCCAGAATTATTCACCGACATTTCAACGACCACTGGAATAAGCGATCACAAAGCGGTAATTGCGACTATCAAATTAATGACCAAGCGAAAGAGGGGAAATGGACGGATTGTATACAGATTCAGTAAGGCCTCAAAGGAGTGTTTTAGAACCTACCTGAGGAATACTTACCATAACTTTAAGTTAAAAAAGGACACCGTTGAAGAGATGTGGCATCGATTTATACATATAGTCAAGGAAGGTATGGAAGTACATATACCGAAGCGGAAAATAAATGGGGAGAATGATCCACCGTGGTACACATGCGAAGTCAAAAGATTACTCAAAAAACAAAGAAGGATACACGCACGCTACAGAAGGAAGAGGTCTCGCAGCGATTTAGAAACCTTGGCTGAGTTAAGACTACGTGTGAAGAATATGATGCTGGAGGCCTTCAACGATTTTCATTCAAACAATCTCTCTAAGAGTCTCGCAGAAAACCCAAAGAAATTTTGGTCGTATGTTCGTAAAGTCAGTTGTACCAACAGCAATATTCCAGCACTAGTTCGCGAAGGGTCCGAGGTTATTGAAAGCCGCGATAAAGCTAATGTACTAAATACTGTATTCAAAAATTAATTTACTGACGAAAATAAGGATAGCATTCCCGTTTTCCAACGTCGTGTCGAGCTGGAGATGGAATCATTACGAATAGATACTGCAGGTATCATAAAGCAATTAGAGCTCCTAAAGTGGGGAAAAGCACCTGGCCCGGATGGTATTCCAGTAAGAGTATTTTCAGAGTATGCGGCGGAAATCGGGCCATTTCTGTCTGATATATTCAGTAAATCCCTAGAAGAGCGAAAAGTACCTTCAGACTGGAAAATAACGAAAGTAATTCCGATTTTCAATAAAAGGTGATCGAAGCGATCCTGGAAACTATCGTCCCATATCTATAACATCTGTTTGTAGTAGAGTTATGGAGCATATTATATGCTCGAACATTATGAATATTCTAGATGATAATAATTAGCTTACAACAAATCAACACGGATTTCGGAAGAAAAGATCATGTGAAACACAGCTGGCCCTATTTACACACGATGTAATGAAAGTTATTGATGCAGGTTCACAAGTAGATGCAATTTTCTTAGATTTTCAGAAAGCCTTTGACTCTGTGCCACACAACCGCCTTTTAGCGAAACTACGAGCGTACGGTATATCGGATCAGCTTTGCGAATGGATAAAGGATTTTCTAACTGGTCGATCGCAGTATGTCGTTGTTGAAGGAGAAAGTTCTTCTAATCTAGATGTCACATCGGGTGTACCTCAAGGAAGTGTAATAGGACCACTTCTTTTTTTAATTTTTATAAACGATCTTGGAGACAAAGTGAAAAGCCTTTTTAGATTGTTTGCTGATGATGCGGTTATTTACAGGGAAGTAAGGAATTTGGCCGATTGTTTAGCAATTCAGCGTGATCTGGATGTTATTTTGGCATGATGCGCTGAGTGCCAACTCACACTAAATTGTAAAAAGTGTAAGACAATGAGCATAACTAACAAAAAGAATCCAGTTGTTCAGAAATACGAGGTAAACAGTTCAGTTATTGATGTGGTCGATTCTATGAAATATTTGGGAGTAACAGTACAAAGGAACATGAAATGGGACTTACATATTAATACGTTGGTAGGTAGAGCTAATTCTAGGCTGCGATTCCTAGGTCGAATTTTGAAAAATTGTAATGAACAAACAAAGGAGATAGCGTACAAATCTCTTGTGCGTCCACATTTGGACTATTGTTGTGCCATTTGGGATCCGTTTCGTAAGGGGCTGATTGAGAGTACAGAGAAAGTACAGAGAAGAGCCGCTCGATTCGTGACCGCTTGCTACAGTCCTTATGAAAGCGTTACACAACTGATTAGTAAACTAGGCTGGGAGTCTCTGGTAGATAGACGACGCACGATTCGTATAAACTTATTGGTAAACATGCGTACTCCCACTTTCACTTACGAGTGTAGTGAAATACTTCGCTCACCAACCTATTTGGGTCGGCATGACAGGAAAGATAAAATTAGAGAAATAAGGTGCCGCACTGATTCTTATATGAATTCCTTTTTTCCTCGTACCATTAGGGATTGGAATGCACAACAAAGAGATTAGGTTTGGTGCTGAGCACCCTCTGCCACCCACAGTTTTGTGATTTGCAGAGTATATATGTAGATGTAGATTAGAATTTAAATACGATGTAGCCCACGCTCTAGTTGTAATTTCCCCATAAATCAATTTTTTCTCTTTTCTTGTATCCACCTACTTTTGCTCCCCGAGAATTTTAAATTTGAATTCTTTCAGCGTTTCTAGTAAATTATTCATCACTTCCTTTGATACTTTATTCCAATATCTAACTGTCCACCTACGAAACAAAATTTTCCCAACATCCTTATGCCTGAAATTGAGTGCCACCTTATGGTCATAGTCATCTTTTCTCTTCCATATATCACTCTTAATTCTTCCATCAGTATCTTTCAATGTCTCATCACCAATGTATGTCTTGTACGCTATCTGCAGTTGATATCGGATTCGCTACGAGAATATCAAGGCAGCTACAATGATCAAGACATTTTCAACCATCGCGATCCTGGAATTCTACACAAACTATAAAGAACAGTTTTAATCTATAGACCACTATACCTTTCTTGAAACAATGTCGACGGAAAAGGAGAATTGAACTTAAAGACGTGAATATCTTACATTCCTAACACTTGCTATAGTACTTGTTCTGATATAACCCTCATAAGTTTTCGTTCTATTATGTACCTCGAAATCCGTACGTAGCATAACGTTAAGGGTTTGTCATACTTCATATTTCGTAACGATCACTCACCATGGGGCGTTACCACATGTCTCCAAATAAATAAAAAAAAGTTATTACATTAACTAGGAGCGAACTGTAGTCTTGCCGTCAGTTTTCGCTAAGATTGACATATAAGGTATGGCTATAAACTTTGCGAGACCGATGCTTCTACAGAAGTATTGCGCACGCGCCAAAGGCTAACCACTGACAGCTGACTAACGCGAGGTCTTCTCTTTCGAATGCAGCGCTTCCCGTGTCTGTAAATCAATCGCCTTCATTTGTATAAGAGCTGTTGTTTTGTTTTGACGGAAAAATAATAACAGAACAATGAATTGTCGTGAAATTGCACATGAAACTTGAGGAAAACGCTACTAAACTTATCTTTTATTACAAGAAGTGTATGGTAGGGAATTTTCATCACGTGTGGAAGTTTTTGACTCGTTTAATCGTTTCCAAGACGTCAGAGAAGAAGTTGAAGATGATTCACGCCCGGGTCATTCCCACACATCTAAAACAGACGGAAATATTGAAAAAGTCGGTAATCTAACTCGATCTGCCATCGATTAACTAACCATGAGGTTCTTGCTAAGCTCCGTGAAAAAGAAACGAAAAAAACAACCCGATCTGTGGAAGAACAAGTCATAGGTTCTCCTTCAAGACAACGTCCCGGCCCATTCTGCATTGTCTGTGAAGACGTTTCGAGTGAAGCACAAGATCCCAGTTTTGGAGCATCCACCTTATTCGCCTGACCTTGCGCCATGTGACTTTTATCTGTTTCTCGACGTTAAATCTACAATAATAGGAACAATATTTCTATTTCGTTGAAGTTGTGATAAAAATAAAAGCGGCACGAGTCATGAAGGAGCTCACTGAGGAAAACTTCGAGCAGTGTTTGGAGCAATGGAACTTTGTAGGGATAGAGGAGGAGTGTATATTGAAGGTGATAATAACTTGGTATGTATAAAATAAAAACAAAATTTTTACAGGAATAGTCCAGTCAACTTATAGCCACATCCCGTATTTCGCTACATAAAAGAGTAGCTCTCAGGTTTATTAACAAACTACTAAAAAAATTTAATATACTCTACAAACAAGTAAAAATAATTCTTTCAAATAGTGCAAGAATGTACTTGATTTAAAGCGATGTTTCCACGTAACGATGAAAGCGTTGTAGTAGACACATAGCTTAATATTAGCGCGGTTATGTGCCCAATATTTTTTTTATGAAACGCGTTTCTCCTTCAGCTGTATATGCTGTAAAGAATTTCAGTTGAGAGCAGATGGTTCAGAACAGTGATAAACTAAGGTTAGCTTTTCAATGACACTTCAGAATTAAAGTAACTGTTTATTATACCAACGTAACTGGTTCATTAGAACAATTAAATTTTAAGTGCTGATCTGTTCATTATTAATTTAATCGCGTATATTTCCATTAACAGCAGAAATAATAATAGAAAGATTAATAAAACATACAGCAAATATTCGGTAACACTGTCCTCAAAACAACTGTTACACAGCCATATACTCGTTAGTTCACACTTTAGTCAAAAATGACAGGCATAACCTATGTGGGTAGAAAGAATTTGTTCTGGAAATGTTTCTAAGGATAAACGAATAACGATTAATTATTATCTTTTTATTGTCATTTTTCATGATGTTAATAAAGTTTCACTGATTACATTTTTTGAGTATTTATCTAGTATGTTTTAAAATAACCCCATTTATTTGACGGATTTTTTATTATTCTTAAAAGTTACCAAGTAAAGTGTAATTTCAACAACGAAGAACTATCTTTTATTTCACTGATTTGCTTCGTGAATACCTAAGTTCCGTGTAAACTTTCTTTGGATTTTAATAAACTTCGCTGTTAGTTATCGCCTGTCAAAAAATTCTTAGTTATGTTGTCACTTAGTTTCAGTAACTGAATCAGAGAATACACCGTAGAAATTTAACTTAAGCAAACGAACATTTTATTTTTCTATCTCTCTGTCCCGCGTTATAATTTTTATCTCTGATACACAAAAATACAGTTGCCTGTGTTTGGCATCAAAATTAACACTTTCTTTTAATAATATAAGTGCAAATAAAATGAAATTCACCTATTTATTGGAAATTTACATTTCCTTTTAACAGAATAAACTCAAATTAAGTCAATACAGTTATTCATTGAATTTTGTTGATTAGCCAAGTAGCGCTGTAGTGGCAGGAAGTATAACTAACACTGTTGTCATTATCGAGACTCGGCGAAGGTTGCCGATTTATTGAGGTGCACAGTCCTCAGGCTCAAATCATTTTATTAAAGTGGATAACATAAAAAGAAATAAAATGTATCGAAAAATGACAAAATAAATTGTTATTTAACACAGTGATTCAATGCATAAAATTATTTTATTCTACTGGTTATTTTTCTCATACTGTGTGCAAGCTTCCTTTGGGGTCTCTGATTATTCACTAATACTCAGCTGATACAGCATTATTACAAAAACCATCTTCGTATTTTATTTATTGGTTTAATTAAATATGCAGAGGGGTTCTAAAACCAGCTTCTAACATTCAGTCATCAAGTTGAAAAATGAAGTTTCATCACAACAATAACATCTGAGCTGGTGCTGCTAAATAAAAGAGATTTTTACTGCTTGGCATGTTCTCTGGCCAGAAACTGGGACAGCATGCTACGACCCATAACCCTTTGGCCTGCCTTCTTGCTTACGTCTCTGTGTATTCTTCTTTTTACGGCCGTGTCGTTACCACCCTCATGCGCCGTAAACACAGGACCATGCATAAAGTGCGTCCATCCAGACGAGTGGCTTGTCCTCGAGATTTATCTGGACGCTGCTGCCACCTGCCACTTCACTGCGTTATCTCCGCTCCTCTGGCCTTTGTTTCGCGCCTTAGCTGTTCCTTTGCTGAGTTGTCTGAGGACTAACTTAACGCAGTGCTTGGAATCCGCAACTCTGCGGTTACCTAAAGTTTCCTCCAAAAGTTTTCCATAAAATTGTATCCAAAATATATCCAAGGTTGCTGTGGTTCACGAACGCCATTCTGTTATTGTCAGTGAGTGATTAGTTACATACAAATGTTATTAAAAGGTACCAGGAACGCTTGCTCAATAGTTCCGTCGGCTTTTTATTAATTTATTTTTCTGCTAGCTTTTGTTTGTGATTTCGTTCACGTGAGCCAGAAATGCTTTTACTAACGTGACCTGTATGTATGTATGAATGTAATCGAATCCTTCAATTTCACTTTTACCCATTTCCAGAAGTCCGAATTATTTGATTATTTTGTAACCATATTAAGAATTGATGGCAAGACAATAATTTGGTGGTATTCTCCGTTTCATTCTAGATACTATTATTTGAAAACGTTAGAAAATTAATGAAAATCTCTTCAAATTTTGGTAAATTCCTTTGTTGTAATGTATTCTTTATATTTCAGTTTCTCTATATGCAGAAAGTCACAATAAATTTACCATAGCAAATTGTTATCGCTGTATGCAAATACCTCATTTCTGTGCCTTTTATTTTATTTTTTTATTTATTTATTTATTTTTTTCCTGGTGCAGGTTGAATTTCAACCTAACCACGAAAACTAGGAAGGAAAAAAAATTAGTTTATGTTGACATTATCGCTGTACTGATAACGGTATTGGAGGAAAGTGTTAACAGATTTATAGTCTCTATCCAAACAGAAGAACTTGACTGCTCCAAGTTAATAGAGGGAGTACCATGTAATGTGGATTCATCAAATTAAATCGTTAGGTTGCACGAATATGAATGAAATAGTTTTAAAGTCATTGCACACAAAAAATGCTAAGACTCGAATGTTGTCATTAATTATATATTAATTTCTGTTTTAAGACTAAGGAAAAAATTATACTGAAAATTACATAAAAAAAAAAATCCTTTTGGAGAAATGTAAATTAAAAAATAAAAAATGCTTTTTTTATATATAGTGACTCTGCATTACGAACAGCTAGCGATAAATTTTAGATAACTGATATCTAGCACCCCACTTTCTTACACAAAAATTAATTTTTTCTTTAGTAAGTTTATTCTTTTTCAGAAAATTGAGTTTACTGAACTGTGGGACATCCTACTGCTGTTGAACTAAAGCTCTACATTTAAAGTTTTTTTTAGTTCACTAGAAAAGCATCGGTTTATTTAAGATTTTTAAACCATAATTTTATTTTCTTTGATTTCTAATGCAAACTAACAACTTACGAATAACTATAATGGCAGGAGAACATCTGAAGAAAGTTAGGGTTCCAAAATCTCTGATTTTGTAGGGAACGATGACAAGACAACTGAAAGAGAAAGACAGGCGTAAACATTTTTAAGAAGTGTCTGAAATCTGATATAGAACAAGGATGAACTACAGAGAAGGAAGGGTGCAATTAATCGTTCATACTATGTTGCTACACCTTAACGGTGCCGAAACCAGGACAATAAGTAAGTGGGTTGCTCAAGTGAGAAAAATGAAATTTCTAATAAGCAGAATAGTACATCTTAAGGAACGAAACGACTAGAGTCATAGCAAAAGAGGAACTTTCGCAGCAAAGGATAGAGAAGGCTAAGATGGTGTAGGAAAGTTAATATAGCCTATAATAATAAGGAAAATCCGTGAAGTGTAGTTACAAGATGAACGGCTTAGAGGAAGACAAAAGGATATATGGCAGAGATAAGTATGTTCTGAAGAGAGAGATATTTAGAGGGTGATGGAGAGTTGGTGGGAAGATAGAAGAAAATGGAGATGATTGACGGCAGAGCCGATCCAGTCAGCGGATAGTAACTGCGGATGATGATAAATAAACATCGAGGTCAAAATCAATTAAGAAAGGTATGAAGATACAAGTTAACCATAATCATTCAAGTACTATACATTTTCATAAACATGTTGAAACAAGATCAAGACTATCAGCAGCAGTGACATTCCTTACTGGGAAAACTTAAGTCCCAGGTTGAGGAGAAATTTTTGCGCTATAGCGCATCTCCTTCCAGTTTATGTTATTGGTTGTCATTATCAAAACGGTTAATCTCTACCTAGATTTGTTGTATCCGGTGCTTTTGTCATTGTTCTTATATTTTAGTGCATAATTAGTGGTCCAGTAGTTTCTTTTGCCCCCTGAGAGAGTTGTCATATATTGAATCCGCACCAAGAGCGGTTATCAGCGGATTAGTAGATTTTTTATTACTGGCGTAAAATTGTCTTGCCAGCTGTTCAAACCACTCGCGAAGCTTGGGTAGGCCACATATTTGGTGCTGCACATGTGTCCTCGTCTCACGCGGTAGATGATATGCCTGTCTTATGGCCCTGTTTTGTACAACTTGCAGTTGCTGTAGGTTTGAGGCAGCAGTGTTCTCCCAGACAACCGCTGAGTACTCCATTATTGGCCTGACTAGCGCAACATAGAGGCAGATTCCCAGCTGCGGCATCAGTGCTGAAGAGTAGTTGAGAATTGGGTATAGAATTCTCATTCTCCCAGATGCCTTTGCAAGGGCGTTGGTGACGTGAGGCTTCCACGTCATTCTCTTGTCCATTTTCACACCTAGGTAGGTGGCAGTACTTGTCCAGTTGATATCTTCGCCGAAGAGGGTTAGATGAGTCAGGTTTTGTTGATCCTTCTTCCAAGTCAATACAATCGCTTGGCTCTTTGGCGCATTAAAGGCTAGCCGCCATTTCGTTGCCCATTCCTGAATATTGTCGCACGCTTGTTGTAGTCAACATCGCAGATTGTTGATGTTCAGGCTTCTGGCAAACAAGGCCGTGTCACCGGCATACAGGGCTTTTTTTAACACGAGCTGTAGTAGGTTCAGACACAAAATCACCTGGGATTCTTCTCTCCTAGGGTGTGGCGACGTTCTTGCACAGTTTTGTGCATCTCCTTCCTTTTTTGTTTAATTTGTCCTCGGCGTTGTTGGTGGTGTCCTTACTAGGCTGTATAGCACTGGGCCTAAGACCGAGCCTTGTGGGACGCCTGGTGCGATGTTCTTGATTGAGGAAGTGGCCTCCAGGTAGCTCTTGAGTAGTTTAACATGAGAAAGAGGTACTCCTTGCGTGAGAAGTTTATATAGAGTCCTTGGTGCCACACTGTGTCTAAGGCTCGGCTGACATCCATCAGGACTGCACCGAAGTACTCGCGACGTTCAAAAATGGCAAAGGCTTCATCAGCAAGACGAAGGAGCTGCTGAGGGGTGGAATTCCCTTGTCGGAAGCCGAACTGTTCATTCGGCAGCAGCCTCTAGTTGTCTATGACTCTGCGTGGTCTCTTAAGGTATTTCCTTTCAAACACTTTGGAGAGTGTAGGCAGCAGCCTGATCTGTCGGTAAGATTTGGGCGACCTCCTGTCCTTGCCCGCTTTGAGATTGGGTATAATGTGGGCATGTAAGCATGTTTCCACGTTTGCGGGTATTCGCCTATATGGAGAATTTCATTGAAAGACTCCGTGATGTATAGGATTGCCGTAGGAGGCATTTGTCGGAGAATCCCTCCACCGATCCCGTCGTGTCCGGCGGCTTTCTTGATTTTCAGGTTCGTGAGGGCCGATGCCATCTCCTGCACCGTGATTTCCTCTATGAGGACTTCCTCCGAAGGAACAGCTACTAGGAAGCGACTCAGGCGTCGCTCCAAGAAGTCTATGTGCCCATCGTCTCTAGGGACGTCGACTGGTTCAAAGTTTGACGCAGACATGGTTGTTTCCACCAACCAGAGGTGGGATCTTTAACCTCAGCCGGAGTCGGGCCTTCGTGGCTCGCCATGCATACCCGTCTTCTATATTCAAGGTGGAAATGAAATTAGACCAGTCAGAAATTCTGTACTGTTCTACCACCGCTTTGATCTCCCGCTGCATGCGATTTACCGCTCTCTTTGTAACCGGATCCCTAGTGAGATGCCACTCCCTATTTAGTTGGTTTTTGATTGCTATTACCTCTCGGATGTGGGAAGGCAATTGTTGAGATCGAGGAGGCTGGTTGCGGCGCGGCCGGGTAGCTGCATCTGCTGCTTCGTTTATCCAGTCAGCCAGTACAGCAACGGTGGCAGAGGGGCCAGTAGCAGATGGTGGCGCTGCAGTTTCGATCTGGTGTGTAAGAAGGTTCTTAAAGACTTCCCAGTTAATCTCACGTTTGTTTCTGGCTAGTTTGTTCCTGCGTGATGATACGGCCGGCGCCATATAATAAAGCACCGGGACATGATCGGATGACAAGACCGTTTTGGTGGCGACGGCTATGTTGTGTCTTTGGCCCTTGGTTATGGCGATGAGAAGAACATCAGGGAGACCACATCCATAGATGGTAGCTTCGGTGGGTCCCCAAACTACCGCATCGTGGTTCTCGGCCACTCTTAGGAGTTTCCTTCCGTGATTGTTGTTGATTCGTGAATTCCAGACGACATGCTTGGCGTTCAGGTCATCCACAATAAACAGATTGCCGCGCAGACTAAGTAGCACAGAAATGTCCCCTTCATGTAGGCGTCCTTGCGGTCGGTATACAGCAACAAACACAAGTCTCCCCCGACATGTCTCGATGGCGACACCAGTTGCTTCTATGGTCACCATGCGGGGTAATACTATTTGGTAGTGCTTAATGGCATTCCTAACGAAGATCGCGGTACCACCTCCGGTGGTTGGCTGGTCACACCTGTAGCAGGAATAGTTGGGGGCAGCAGCTTTGACCCCCTGCTTAAGATGAGTCTCATTCACGAGGCACACATCAATGCCTTCGTCCCTCAGGAATTCCTTAAATTCGCCCATCTGGTGCCAGAGGCCATTAGCGTACCATATACAAATGGTTAAGTCTTCAATGGAATTAGCTATGATGTTGTTGGTTACCTTGTTGTGCGGCAGTTATTGCCATTCTAACGGCCTCCGCCATCTGACACGGCAGGTATTGAATTAATGCAGTCACCGTCTGCAATAGTGACTGCACCATGTTTAAGCGGATGGAGCCATCATCCTTCCGGGTGTTATCATCCGGTGGGTGGTTCTTCAATTCTTCAGATTTCTTCATCCTGCTCGGAAGTTTTGCCTGGGCGGAGGAGTCTCTCTGGTGATCCCTCCCATTGTCATGAGCACCAACTGATGCTTCTGCGTAGGTTGTACCCGGTCTCAGCTCAAGGTTGGACAGGCCGTTGTTGGAGGCTGCTGCACCTTCCTCCTTCTTCTTCTTTTTCTATTGTTGCCTCTTCTTAAGAATGGAAACATAGGAGGCATTTTTTGCCTTCTATTTGTCGTTAAATCTACTGAAAGCGGTGCATTTCCCTTAGCTTACCACATGATCACCGCCGCAGTTGACACATCTAGGAGAGGTTGCTCCTTTTTAAAGAGCGCATTGACACGTTGGGTTTTCACTCGCACACTTGACGCATTTTGGCTGCGTAACACAGTGCCGGTATACGTGTCCTATCCCCTGACAATTGTAACACTGAGGAGGACCTCGAGTGCTACGTAATTTTTCGGTGGTGATCATCACGGAGCATAGAGATGTCATTTTTAAAATTGCTCTGTTCTCGGTGGTATCCGAGAGGACTACCAGGAACAGTGCTACTTCCTGTCGCGCTTTTGGTGAACGCAGACGAACGACTGTCCTCGCCACTATGCCGCGCACTTCCAGTTCTTCTTTGATGTATTCCGTGCAGAAATTGAATGGGAGTCCTCGTAACATGACTTTAAGGTTTTCATCAGCTTCAGTTGGGAAGGTGTAGAATGGTATGCTGTTCTATGACGCATAGCCTAAGACGACTTGAGGAAGAGCTTGTATAACTCGCGTCCCGCAGGATTGACGCGGTACTCATGCTTATAAAGATTCTTTAGTGTCATTTCGAGGTTTCTATAATCCTCTTTGAAGGACACTGTCAGGGGTGCCAGCTTCGACTCCCTAACAGGCTTCCACTGTTTACATAAATTGCTCTGCCTCTATGGGGAGATGCGAGAAAGAGTTGCTCGTGCTAGGAGCATTGAAGCTCGGCTGAGCGGCAGGACAGGTCGACGCGGCTTACGTCAGTTGTCTGCGTCTTGTTCTGCGTCTTTGGTTGCTGAGGAGTCGGTATTCTGGTATTGGTCTTCACAGAAATTTTTGCAGCCCCCTTGGAATGTGTGCCATCTTTATCATTTGACGTGTTCTCTGCAGCACGCTTACGCGAGACGGAGGCCTCTTGATCGTGTTACATCACTGTGTAGTCCACTACACTTTCCGTAGTAGGCGTTGAGTCCAGGTCTGCAATCTCCAACAAGGCCATAGAGTAGAGGTCGGCATAGGCGCCGCTGATGATGACATGGGCGTGTTGTGCTGGCCCTTTGTTGTCACAGGAAATTCACTTAGCTGATCCTCTGGTGGGGCGTGAATTGCTTCTATCTCCATGTTGTAACTGTTGCCACCAACTCGAGTAACAGTAACAACCGCAGCAGGCTTAGAGGTCATTTTCGTTACCGATATCGCGGACGCGAACGGCACGGAACGGCGCGGAAGCCGACGATCGCGAACGCGACGGCGGACGCGGCCCGGCGGTGCTGCCCATGCAGCTCGACGCGTTTTTCGGCTTCGTCGTAAAAACACGATAGAAAGCACTCGACTGCAATCTACGAAATGAATGACCGATACGCGTAATTCGAAGTCACGCACTCGTAAATAGTCAATCACTACAATTGGTTTCACACAATCAACAATTCAAACCCACACACGTCAAAATTACACGTCACAATGCACTATCATCAAGACAGTTTAATTTTAAATCGTTCACCATCTCCAATCAACTATATTGATTTTTTAAATTTAATTTATTTACTAATTTCGACTGCGAGAAATTTTAAATATTAAATGGATTGCGTGAGTTGTTGGATAACTTACACCTTATTAAGCCATATTTATGAAGTTACAAGCCCTACTACCAGCTTAAAATTAAAATATAAGGTTACATCAGATATTACGTAATACCAGGTGGAGGAATGAAAAGGTGAACTGCGAAATCAAGAAATATGGTCATTAGCATGCTGGTGAAATTGAAAGTTCAAAGAAAATACCGGAAAGATTACTTTAGAGGGTTTTAAGTACAAAAGTATTTGAAGACCTGGTAACCACCATTCAAATAAATAACGGCATGCGGATTGTTAAACGAGCATAGTGATGTGATTATTGAGAAGAATTTAATTTAATTTAATTGCAATGGAGCACAGGCTCCCGTGGCAATTTCCCTACACAAATTTTATCGTTAAATTCTTTCAAAGTTTTCGGTAAATTATTCATTTCTCTTGGTAACTCATTCCAATCCCTGACACCGTTACCAAAAAAAGAGAATCTTCCCACACCCTTGTGCCTGAAATCGAGTGCCAGTTTGTGGTCATGGTCATCTTTTCCCTTCCATGCACTACTTTTCATACCTATTGCAATATCTTTCCATGCCTAATCGCCAGTATATGCCCTGTACACTCCCATGACCCTCCTCATCCTCCTCCTGTTTTGCAATGAATCCCATTCCAGCTCCTTTATCACATCCGTCACATATTGCATTCTGCGATAATTTCCAGAAACAAATCTAGCAACCCTTTTTTGCACCCTTTCCAATTCCTGTATTTGATACGTAAAATGTGGGTCCCATACTACACTACCATATTCGAGCAATGGTCTGACCAAAGTTTTGTAACCCAATTCCTTGACTTCTCTCATACATCCCCTCATCACTCTCTCCAACAAGTGCAGAACTTTGAAACCTTTTGCTACCACCTGTCCTATGTGTCCTGCCCAGTTAAGTTTGTTATCAAAAGTAATTCCAAGATATTTACATTTCAAGTCTTGAGCAAGCAATTCTTTCCCCACCTTATATTCATAATTAACCTTTTGTTTTTTATTTGTGTATCTAATAAGCTGACTCTTCTTTGCATTTATCTTCATTCCATGTTTACCAACCCACTTAGATATCCTGTCCAGATCACCCTGCAACTGTTTACAATCCTCTATCGTTTTGATTCTTTTATACAGCATTATGTCATCTGCAAACAACCTAATTTCAGATAGTAAACAATCAACACAATTATTTATTAGAATAATGAATCGCAATGGTCCCAATACGCTACTCTGTGGCACACCCATTTTTACTTCCACTTCTTTTGATACTACATTTCCTACCCTAACTTTCTGTTTTCTACCTTTTATAATTATAAACGTTTCTATCCTTCAGAACATCAGATTCATATTTAATAGAAATGTGTTAAGATAAGAACAAAGAAAACATAAAAATTTGTGAAAAAAGAGAAAAGAAGAGATTAATAGTTGAAAATTATTAACGTTGTTCACATACAAACGATTGGAGATTTCTTGGAACATACAGAAAAGACGGGAATTCAAAAGATGGTACGTGACAAGAAAAACGTGAAAGTACAGAAACTTAGCAGAATATACTAAATAGACTGAAGTACTGAGACAGATCTCTTTTTACGAATTTCATCGTGGTAGTGTGCTCGTGTATGAAAGTCAGTGTGTGCGTGTATTTATTGGCTGTATTATCTGAGTCTGCATTGTTTTAAGAAGTTGACTGGGAATAAATATTGTTCTTTCGCTCCATGTTATGTCATTTAGTCGTTTCAAATTAAAGTTCCGTGTTTTTAAATTAGACCAGACAAAGTTGTTAGTTAGTTATGGAAGTTTAGTCGTCGCTATTGACATTTCGCGAAGCTGCAAATCGCACCCTGTATTCTGCTGTTTATAGAAAGACATCTTTAAATCTGCTCAGGTTAGAAGCAGCAAGTACTCCACTTCGTGTTTCAGAAGAGAATTTATTTTATTCGTTACTTGTGCATATGCAGAATGTGTTTAGGATTATTATCATTGCGCAAGTGGATTTTTAAGGACAATTAGTCAGGGAAAATTCAAGAAGATTTAAGATTTTTTATGTGCAACATCTACTGGTGCGACTCGTATGCCGTGACAGCAAACAGCATGACGCTCTCTCATGCCGTCATGGAAAATATATTTATTTTACTAACTTTATTTATTTTATACTCCATATTTATTCTTGTATTTTCTTTAATTCTAAATTCTTTTGTGATCGAAACGGAAGTGTAATTTATTTGGAGGAAATAATTACCTGGTAAACGTCTGTTGTGGTGAAATCTTCTGAGAGAAATCTATACTTATAAAACACAAGTTTTGGTCATCTTGCGTCACACGATGACGTCACGCTTTTCGCCTCGCTGTCCAACTTATGACCAGTGATTGCGTTATGTGTTATGCACGTTACTTAATAACAGTTAGATTTAGCTACGCATCCGCGAATAAATTAACTGTCAGAACACTGAAATAAAAGTACGTATTTCGTTTAAATAGACATAATAATTATTAGTTGCTCACTACAGTAGCATGCGAACAGCCGACCAGTCTCGCCGTTTACGATATGCTCCTTCCCAGATGCCGTGCCTACAAACCACCGGCCCGTAATTTAAGGGAATTGCGTGTCCTGTGCGTAGACATCTGGTGCCAGACAACGCCGGAAACCTAACAAGGAATTTTCCAATTCATGCCACGCCAAGTCACTCCTGTATTGCGCTCCAAAGATGGACCAACACACTAATAAGCAGGTGTTTATAAGTTTTGGCTGATCAGTGTAGATACAGCAAACAATATAATTTTATTATATCCGGTTATCATTTTATAGTGTAATTTTCTTTTAAATAATAAAATTTCCTCCAATGTTCACGATTTTGGATAATATGAAGGATATTCTATCAATTCAGGATTGGTGTGTACTATTTTCATGTCACTTATGTTTCGTTAAGACTGTAACTCATCAAGAATGCAATAAAATTTTCGGCTTGCATGCAAGACTCCACCTTAGCACGTTTCAGAACTGATGGATATTTTTTTTTTTCTTGAGTCTCTGCACAAATATTTTAAGAAACGGATCTGCGTATTCTTAATCCACGGCAACGAAGTCGCGGACAGAAGCTGCTAAGCTCGTACTTCGCCTCAAGGACATGGGTGACGATGAGATTACACAGAGCAAAAAATATATTGCGCTGTTGCGGCTGCTATGATCCCGGGGGCACGTGTTTGCTGCGTGTGGATAGGCTGTGGCAGGCCGTAGCCATGCTTGTCATCGCGTCCCCTCAACTTATTGCTTTAATCTGGCTGGCGTGGTCTGTAGGCGGTATTACGGTCGTACCTCACCACGCCGCCAACACCAGTAATTAGTACAACGGCAATCTGCAGGCGCCTGCTATGATGCAGCCAGTAACACACGCACTGAAACTCGGCTTACAGCTGTTTATAAACATGCTAGCCTCGTACCCGCGACTTCATACGCGTGGATTAAGAATTTTTTAGCCAGAATTGAATATAGAAAGTTGTTGGTAACGAAGGATTGGACCCAAACAACACCGAGTCGGCATAATATGACAGGAAATCTATCACTATATCATTCTACCGTCGAACCAGTCTCTTGAAGAGAATCAGTTTCCAACATATTTCTGTCTTCATTCGATAAGGTCTCAAAATTTCGTGACTACAACTATTAAACATACCGGAGAAAATGTCCTGTGCCCTTCATACAGTTTTTCTTGTCAAATTCCATCAACATCTATATAGCTATTAGGTCGCCAAAACGTAACAAAAAGACAGAGACTTACTTCCGTATTTATAGTATTATTACTGCGGTTCACACACACACACACGACGATTTGTAACATTCAATCCGAATAACCTACGGCCCAGGCTTTTTTTTTTTTTTTTTTTTTTTAAAAAAATCTTAGACTCCACGGAGATTTTAACCGGAGACCATGACCCAAACATTTGTAAGCAAGCGCTTTAACCACTGAGCTGTCTGACCGATACACGGAAAAAGCAGTATACAGACGTCCATATCCAACGCCTCTGTCTATCGCCATTCAGTAGTATTTCGAAATTATGAGACAACACGTATTTATACAGATAATTTTTCAACCAAATGTAGACAGTATTTTTCTCCTTGTTTCAAGGGATAAGCGTACAAAGTTTCATCGAGATAGAATTAAACTGTGGATTTGTATGAAGAACAAACAAACAAACATACATACATTCATCTTTATATATATAGATCTGCCACGTGAAATAGGGGAATACAATAGAAACACTGCTTATTTAACTATTAATAAACTGAAACGGTCATTTTGTATCTTAATTAAAACAATGATTTTGCAGTAATATACAGCGTTATTCTAAATCAGTTATTCACTTAAAGACGTACTCACAAAGAAAATATGAGTCCTAGTGGATTGAGTGATACAACATCCAATTCAGAGCAATTTCAAGTTTTGTCTATAAGCGTACAACATGGGTTCCTTTTGACACTCGGCAGAAATCCCACCTGTAAGTGATATCGTCCCAAATCTCATGAATCATATCACCGACTATTATTGAAACTGCTTCTGTTATTCAAAAGTCGGATATCGTTTAGATTTGCTGGATTAGGTGGAACAAGAACTTCAGCCTGCAACACACGCTTTAAAACTCGCTTTCCAGCTCTTTGTGAAAATAACTGCCGAGTGAAATATTCTCTAAACGTGAAGAAAACAAAAACAACTGATTATTTAATTATTAATCCACTCTAAAGGTCATATTGTATCTTAATTAGAAGAATGGTTTTGCAGTGATATGCAGCGTTATTCTAAATTAGTTATACACATTAAGATGTACTTACAAAGAAAGTATAAGTCCTAGTGGATTGAGTGATAAAGCATCGAATTCAGAACAACTTAAATTTTGTCTACAAGTATTCAATATGGTTTCCTTTTAACACTCGGCAGATATCCCACCTGTAAGTGATTTCGCCCCAAACTTATGAATCATATCACTGACTATGGTTGCAACTTATGGTGTTATTCAAATTTGGAGGTCGTTTAGATTTGATGGAAGATGTGTAACAAAAACTCAGTCCTTAACGTAGTCCCATTCAAAAAAGTCAGCCCAATCTAGGAATCAATATTTTCATTCAAGAAAGCATTAACTCTCTTCTGGGAATGCGAAGGTGCACCAATTGTTGAAAAGTAAAATCCATATCATTCTGAATTTGTGGCATTACATAGTTTTTCAGCCTATCTAAATACGAAAAGCCAGTTACAGTTTGCTCGAAAGAAGGAAAGAAGTTTGCATTGTACGTTTCTTACGGGGATTTTCAGAACTCGATTTTCTGGCATTGTGTCGATTTACCTTGCCATTTGCAAGGACATAGCCTCACCACAAATTTAAAAAAAATATATATATATTTATTAACAAAGTTGTCATCAGTCTCCATTCTTCCAACACAAAATTCAGATAATTTTTGTTTATCACTCAAAGACTGCAATAATTGAAATGTGTATTGCTTAAATTTCAAACGTCCATATGTTAATTGGACTTGATTATACCCAACCAAGACAAACACTACAAATGTAAGAAGTTACTTAAGATGGTGCGGTGGATATGGAACAATTGAGCTTCGGGGACTTTTTTCTTTAATTCTCAGCTTCCTAATTTTTTTTTCTGCTTCCTAATTTTGCATCAAATTAAAATATATCGTATTTTACTTCTATGATTCAGGGCTGCGTAAATCTCAAAATTCTATGACAAACCATACAGTAGTTTCTACCTAGTAGTACACGACAAAACACAAATAAAAATTCTCAAAAGTGGTCGATTTATTTTAAAACGTGGGCTATTTTTGGGGAGCTGCAACTTTATGTGTATATATTACATGGTGTTAAGTTTATGTTACTTCTCGCAGACGAAATGTTTATTTGTAAACTTATAATGAAGTCCAAATCTTTGCATTTTTTCCTCCACAACAACCTTCCTGTCCCCGACAACACTCAAAAAGCCAACCTCTTCGCCAAATTACTTGAAACCATCCACACTGTCCCAAACGACCCCAAATTCGACTACACAGACTCCCATATCATCGAACAGCGTGCCAACCCTACATCACCTCCCCTCCTACCCGACTTCAACTACATTCAAACCGTCAGCCGTACTGGACTTAACACCCCTATCACAGCTAATGACATCCTATCCGTCCTCAGCACGAAGAAAAATACTGCCCCGGGCCCAGATTCAATCACTTATCGCCACATTAAAGAAGCACCCCGCTCTTTCCATCAACTTCTAGCTCATCTATATACAAACGTACTATACTCTGGCATCTATCCCCCAAAATGGAAATCTTCAAAAATCCTTATGTTCCCCAAACCTAACAAACCCACATCAGATCCGAACTCATACCGCCCCATCAGCCTCACCTCCGTCTTCAGCAAAACATTTGAAACCATACTATCACGACGTATCCACAAACATCTATCACAACACTCTCTCCTATCCCCCGCCCAGTGTGGCTTCCGTCCAAACCTATCGACCCAAGATCAACTCCTCAGACTTATGCACCTTCTGACCACCCACATCAACACCCACAGATCAGCAATACTTATACTATTAGATATTGAAAAGGCTTTTGATCGAGTATGGCACGCTGGCCTCATTTTCAAATTGCAAACCTTCGCCCTTCCTATCACCTACATTCGCACAATAGCTTCCTTCCTCACCAACCGTACCTCTTTCGTTTCCATAAACAACATTCTCTCCCGCATCTTCACCATGACCGCAGGTGTCCCCCAAGGGTCTGTCCTGTCGCCCCTCTTATACATCATGTACATAACCGATATACCCATTCCCGCACCACCTACATATATCCTTAAGTACGCCGATGACACCGCCTACCTCGCCGTTCATAAAACCCTTCAACAGTCGGAGAAAGCCCTACAGATCATACTAGACTGCTTCGTCAAATGGTGCAACCGCTGGCGACTAATAATTAATCCCAATAAAACACAAGCCATTATTTTTGGAAAAACTAGTAAAAGATACAGGCTCGCTGATTTTAACATAACCATATACAATCATCCCATCCAGCTACAACCCACAGTTACATACCTAGGAATCACCCTCGACCGACATCTTACATGGACACCTCATCTTAGAACCATCAACTCCAAAGCCCAAACCCGCCTAAACCTTTTAAAATTACTTACTGGAACATCCTGGGGACTACATAGCCAGGTCATCATAAATACATACAAAGCATTTCTTCGCCCCATCCTAACTTATGGTCACCTCTCATGGCTCTCCGCCCCTGATCACTTCTACAATAGACTCCAAATAATAGAACGCCACGCCCTCCGAATCGCCTACCGAATAAGACTACCTTCTCCTACCCAACAGCTTTATACCAGAATGCGTTATCCTCACATACTGATCCACATAGAATCCCTCCGGCTAAAATATGCTATCAATAGCCTTCTAAACAAAAATCCTATAACTCACCGCCTACTTAAAGAACCACTTCATCTCCCC
The DNA here is from genome assembly GCA_031002005.1 of Vandiemenella viatica. Classification (NCBI taxonomy): domain Eukaryota; kingdom Metazoa; phylum Arthropoda; class Insecta; order Orthoptera; family Morabidae; genus Vandiemenella; species Vandiemenella viatica. Next base: position 213,175,575 of record JARYHS010011408.1, on the reverse strand, counting down.
TCCTGTTACAAACAGATCCCACCAACACTGCACCTCCAAAATATCCTTTATATAACCCAGCACAGAGACCGACCACCTACAATACCTCAACAAGAGAAGAGAACAAAAATTTACCCTACTCTGTGAATGACATCAAAATCGCCTACTACTAGCCACAAATCTGCAAGAAAAGCAAACAAAATATTGTACAAAACTAGAACTTTGATTATTTAACAACTCAATTCAAATCAACTGTATAATTTTTGTAAAAGTGTAAACATTCATTTACGAAAATCTATTGTAAACTACATTATCATTTGGCTGAAGAGCACGACATGTGTGCTGCCAGCCCGCTTCCCCCATTAAGGGGGATGAATGAAATGACAATAAATATATATATATATTTGCATTTTTTATTCTGTAAATGTCATATTTTATATTAATCTTCGTTATGGTGGATTTTTAGCAAATACGAAGTCTGATATTGGTGTTATTTAGTACTTAGCAGTTAATAAACCATCAGTTGGTCACTGCCGGTTAAAGCCTCGCCTTACTGGAGAACGAAATCATTAAAAGCTCAGATATAATTATCGTGCCTGGTATACGGTCAGCTTGATTACAATGTATTTTCGGAGTTTTCAGAATAGCTGAACATTCCCATGAATCAGCCTCACAATTTACAAAATGTACCAATTAATTAACTGACGTAGCGAAAAATATTTGTTATTGGAAAGAAGTACTCCCTTATATTTTCACTACGTTTATTTGTCAATATACCACGATTCAGTTGAGTTCCACTCAGTTATATCGTTTAAGAAGTCAACGAGTACATTATAACTCAAATTATAACTCATCTTCAAAATATTCTTAGAGGAAGATTATGAAACAAATCGCTTTGTTCACAGTGTCTCTAGAAACTCGACATTGGATATTTTATCGTTGGATTTAATTTGAGAAACACTAAATTTCAAATACTCCAACTTCCATCCTTTCTGACATTTGCAGAGTTGAAGATTCGTTTTGCATAACGTGCGTTAGACGTATTAAAAAGTTATGTTTTAATCGTATAACGCGACTACTATCGAGCTCTGGTCCACGCGTACCGGTCGTTCTGATAGCGGTTTTATGCGGCTTATTGCAATCATTAAGGCGAAAGCTGGGATGCTTCACAATTTCCGCCTCAAAAATACACTTATTACACAGAAAAACGAAAAACATTACATGGCATGAATATGGTAACACAACATTCAACATTCCAGTAAAAAAAAAAACATGTCCCACTATTACATTTTATTAAGTACTGGATGATTTATATCTTAATACGATGTGACAATTGTAATCTGGAACTTATATGCCATGCCACATGTTCCTCCAAGCAGTTCGTCGATGCCGTTCATTCGCTTCGTATGAAGCAGCGTGAATCAGAAGACTTTTGAAAAAGAGTGCAGTCGAACCACACTGCATTCTATGAGGTCCAGAATAACCGAAATATCACAGCATCAGTCTAGTGAATTATTGCTTTTAGTTGGCAAATGATAGGCGTGAGAAACGAATGCTAAAGATTTTTATTTGTTTACCTGCGGTTACATGGTATGGAAAGAAGTTCATATCCCTATAAATGATATTCAAAATGACAAATAAATAAATCCAAATATAATCACTACATTCGTAAATTTGTAATCGAACGTTTCCGTGGTTTCTTTTTGTCGACAAAAAAATTAAAGAACCGATGAAGATAAGATATATACTGTTTGGATGTTCAGGATTTAACATAAAAACTACGGTACCGGTATGGCTTATGACTCTATGTGAAAAGAGCAAAAAATGATAATATGTTCGTAAACTTAACAAATCATATTACATAAAATATGAACTACTTTCACAAACTAAAGAGATAGTTGCTAAAGATCTACTAAACAATTTCATAAGCTCACTTATTTATTTATCGTATGATTACTTATGAGATACACAATAGGAAATATACATATGACAAGCTTGTACAATTTCATATCTCGAGATCTAATGTTTTAATCCAGTCAACTGCACTGATCGACGCATCATGGATTTCCGCCATTGTTCCCTTGTAGGCCCGAAGAGGACAGTCAGAAACGATGTGATTTATTGTCTGTAAGGTGGCTCCACAGTCACAATTTGCAGAATCTACCCAGCCCCATTTGTATAATAAGTAGGTGCATCTGCCTTGTCCTGTTCGAATTCGGTTGATGATTCTCCACTGCCGCCTAGGGAGTTCGAAACCTTGTAACCTTACTGAGGGGTCCTCAACTAGATTTTTATTGGCTACTGATGACTGCTCCCACTGAGTTTTCCACAGCTTATTGGTGTTGAAAGAGGACTCTGTGAGGTTGATTGCTGTGCGCCATGGTGGTTTTCTTGATTTCAAGCGTTGGTGCTTCGCTTGAATTATGTCTTGATGTATAGGCAGCCGAGGGTTCTTCAGGATATTTTTCCAGATTTTTAAAAGAGCTTCTGATCTTCTTAGTGCTGGGGGTGAGATGTTGCATAGCACTGGAAGCCATATGGTGTTCGTACTATGAATACATGTTGCTTCACGTCCGTAGGTATAACCTCAATTGCCCTACACGTGACCCCTGGGTGGTGCTAAGAAAGCATGAGACCGAACTGTCTGAATAGACCTCTCGGTCAAAGGATACACAAAAAGGAGCCAGAAGGTCCTTTTCAGGACCCACAAGCTCGTAGAATTGGACCATCTCTACGCATAAGCTCACTGACTCACCTAGATAGCTATTGGCTGGAGAACGGTATCACGTGTCGCCACCAGAGATATCATTAGAAGAAATTCGAGGTTATGTCCACAATTTGATAGCTAAGCACCTGCCACCAAATTATTTGCCATAAGACATTCAATAAGATTGCATTTCGTAGCATTTCATATTTAAAAAATATAGATAATCTTAACGGAAGAAAACACGTGGATCTCCTTTTCAGTAATATGTTGCTAATGAAAGCAACATAAAAAATCTTTGAAAAACTTAAATTACTCATGGTCTCTGCTATAACCACGAATTCCAATTGTCATTCCCGCCTAGGCTAAATTTTAATTTAGTTAAAATTTTCGATAATGTTGTTGCTTGGCCAAAGTTTACACATTACGTTTTATTTTATTTTTACGTATTTTACTGACCACTTTCATTAATGGTCTTTGTTCATGTTCTCTGTAAGTGAGTTATTAGGTTGTTTAAAGTGGACATCAGACCAGCTATGTTACCGAATCGAGTATTCTGGCAATTCATTTCTTCGGAGTCTATCAACTGTTTGATACTCTCGAATCCGTATTAAATTAGCTGGCAGTTACAGACACTATGACGAAAGATTATATTATGAATTCCCATAGTCAATTAAAAAGAAAACAACGTGATGCTTTCAAAGCAAACAGGAATTCATAAAATTTTGCAGAGTGAACTTTAAGGGTAAAATACAAGTCAAGTTTGTATTTAAGCAAGTTCGAGTCTACGACCATTGAAACAATTTTACGATAGCGCGATCATACCTGTCCGTGTTTAATAGCTACGTCAATTAATACTTCTGAGTTCTTCAAACTCAAGAGATTTCATTCACACTAAGGATGAAACACAGTTCAGGTTACTATTTGGTCATATCAGGTCAACCTGTCATAATTTTTTACCCTAAAAATTGGAACTATAATGCCCAATGCATCTAGCGCCTACAACCATTCAAGGATAGAAGCCTGATAATTCATGTTGTTCGGCCATAGTTAGGTCAGAAATTCTTTCACACGATTCACGAGAGTACAAATGAAAGCCCCGGCACTGTACGGCACATTTATACGGTCTTCCGAAGTGCTATCGCCACCTGGATATTTGAATCTTCCAATGTCTTAAGTTTTGCCACTTCAGTGTAGGCACTAGCAATAAAACGTGTGACTGGAATCGATTGATTTAACTAGTGCTGCGTGCGGTAACATGGAGCAGAGTTCGCTACATAACCATAAAATACTACAAACTTCTGCTTTCTGAGCTTCGAATCCATATTTGTGAGTCATCTGGTTATTGGCCATTCTTACGGACGTGTTTGTTAAAAAAATTGTAAATGAAAATTTAGTTTCTTAACAATTGTTATTTTTAAACCTATACGCTCAGCCACGTTTCACGCTTGTGACATGGGGCATGATCAGTGAGATTTTTCACACAAAGTCACATAGCCCTAATTGCACTTTTTTGTAGAACACAACCTTCTGCATTGTAACTATTGGTTATTATTATGTAAATCAAACGAGAATAAGAAGTTTGACCACTTAAAAACGGCGAAATATTGACGTTGAGCAGAATGAGGTTGAGTTCTACAAAAAAAAAAAAAAAAAAAAAAAAAAAAAAAAAAAAAAAAAAAAACCTGCAACTAGAGGTATTTCCTGACCAACATGTGATTGTATCAAAAATCTCATTGACGAGGCCCCATTCCACAAGAACGAAACAGGTCTGAGCTTATAGGAATAAAAATGACTGTTTTTGAGGGACAGCATTTTCATTTATATGTTTGTGAGGTTTATTAGAATACAAATAAGTCCATCTGCACTCGAGGCTACTCAAAAGAAAAGTAATCGGTTGATGAGAGGTTACTAATTATATACTAACTGTTTGGTGACGCGGATCCACATACGGCGCTACTCAAAAGAGATTAAAATCAATAGTTTCTTCTATGCAATTAGAGAAACAGGGCCATAGTCCTTATCTAATACCAATGACGATTCCAGCGATGAAGCTGTTTTTGCTTTATTACCTTCGTTACATAAGGGAAAAGGGAAATAAGATTCTGGATTCATCCGTAACTAAAAAAAATCCGCCGCCTTTTACAGACCAATTTGTCGTTTGAGTTTTGAATGCCAATAATTTTAATGCGCTCATAAATCAATACTTACGAAATATAACATTAATATTCATGACATGTAACATCACTATTAAATAAAAATATGGAAAATTGGGAAAAGTATTATACAGCTCTCAAACAGAAATTATGTTGTAAAAAGTATTTAAAATAAAATAAAAAATACTTTTCATATCACGGTATTTTAAAAACAAAATTAAATTAGGTATTTTGTATTTGCATTTTAAATACATATATTTCAAATAATAAAAATCTCTATACAAAACGTTACATACCTTTTCCCACTTCAGACCATTCCTTTACAATTTCGTCCTTAATGGACATTCAGGAAGCAGGAAACTGTACAAAACGGGATGATTTTTGACTTCCCCACTAATAAAATAGTCAATTGTTGTTCGTTTATACTAAAGGTTCCCAACCCTTTTTGGGCTACCACCCATTTTACGGAAAAAATTACTCAGCTCCTCCTTTACGAAGAAAAAATTAATCGCCGTACATTTTTCAGAAAAAAAGAACGATCCCCTTCATGGGATAACTAATGTTACAAAAGGGCTCCAATTTTTTGGCTCGTAGCCAAATTTTTTAAACATTGATTCGATATACTATATAGAAAAACAAGGACCTATTTATAAAAGCACTTTGATAAAGATATAAGCAATATTGTTCACAGTTTTATTAACAAATACATATTATTAATTATATGGCTGATCTCGCTGTAATACCTTTTATTTAACTATGGCTTTCCGCCTTGTCGTCGTTGAGGTCATTAGAGGCGGGATGGAACTGTTGACAAGGAACGGGAAGGAATTCGGCCATGGCCTATTTGAAGGAAGCATCCCGGCATTCGCCTGGAGTGATTTGGGGAAACCATGGAAAAACCAAATCTGGATGTCCGGACTGGGATTAGAACTGGCGTCCTCCCGAATGCGAGGCCAGAGCGTTAACCGCTCACCTACCACGCTCGGTCGGTGTAATGACAGTATTTTTTTTTATATTTCTTGCCTCCTCTGCCATCAGCAACCTTCGTTTCGTTTTCCTATTAAACCTTATGAATAACGTGAGTTGTCATCAGAGATACAATGGCCGAATGGTTTGACAAAACCCAAGACGGGCTCCTTTGGAGGTAATGTGTTGTAGTGTTACTTATGGCTCACCAAATGCAGCCTATCTTGGATGAAAAGGAAATACAAATCGCAAGGGTTTACCTTACAGTCTGCTCTTCCACCACTCTGCTAATCTGATCCCTACATGCGAAGAAGAAATTCATCACTCGTCTATCTGGGCAAATTGGTCATCTCGGAGAGGTAGCCTACACTGATCAGCCAGAACATTATGACCACCTACCTAACAGCCGGTATGTCCGCCTTTGCACGGATAACAAGGCGTTGGTAGGTCGCTGCAGGGATTTAGCAACACACCAGCACACCCAAGTCACGTAACTCCCTTTAAATTCCGGGCATGGGGACGATAAGCACTGACGCCACGTTCAATCCCAGTTGTGTTCGATCGGGTTCAAATCTTATGAGTTGGGGGGGGGGGGGGCAGAGCATTAATTTCTACTCACCACTGTGTTCCTCGAACCACTTCATCACACTCCTGGCCTTATGACATCGCATATTATCTTTTTGAAAAATGCCGCTGCCGTTGCAAAACATGGTCGTCATTAAGGGGTGTACGTGATCTGCAACCAGTGTACGATACTTATAGGCCATCATGGTGCCTTACAAGAGCTCCACTAGACCCATGGATGCTCGCGTGAATGTTCCCCTGAGCATAATTAAGCAGCCGCCAGCTTGACTCCGTCCCGCAGTACAGATATCAAGAAGCTGTTCCCCTCGTATAAGACGGATTCGCACTCTCCCATCGGCATGATGAAGAAGGTATCGGGATTCATCATACCATGCACCCCTATGTCTATGCGCCAACGTCCAGTGACAATGTTCACGTGTCCATTTCAGTCGTAGTTGCCGATGACGTGATGTTAACATGCACAGGTCGTCTGCTGCGGAGGCCCATCGTTAGGAGTGTTTTGTGCTCTGTGTGTTCAGTCGCTCTGTACTTTGTAGGCCTACTCTGTCCAGCATTTAAGTCTGATGTTAGTTTCACCACAGTTTTCCGCCTGTCCCGTTTTACCAGTCTGCCCGGCCTATGACATATTTAATGAGGGGTGGCCGTACAAACCCTCGACTTTTGAACGTGGTTTCATTTTGGTTTCATCCACTTGTTTAAGACACTCACCACAGCACCCATCGAACACCCAACAAGTCATGCAGTTTCCGAAATGCTCGTGCCTAACCTCCGGGCCTTCATAATCTGCCTTCGATCAAACTCAGATAGATCGCCCGCCTTTCCCATTACAAACACGGATATCACGCCCACTGATACTACATGCACCATGCGTGTGTCTTACTAGCAGTCATTCCTCTTCAGGTGACGCAGCTATCGCCTGGAAGGGGTATATGGATAGTAGGTGGTCATAATGTTCTGGCTTATCAGTGTAGGAAGGCAGGGGATGGTGAGTAGAGGAATGGGGCCAGGAGAATATGATCTTGAGCCGGCAGCAAAGGGTGAACGGAGTATAAAAACCGACATTCGAGTCACAAAGAAATAAACGCATGTACCACAGTTCAATCCCGGCAAGCTGATCGCTTCCTTACGACGGGTTTTAATTGGTGTGCTACACCAATCAACATTCGGTAGCACCATAAGTTGGACTGATTTCGGTTAGTTGATATTTAATGATAGTGTTAGCCAACAAGTCTCTCATCGTTTCATTGTGTTACTGCGTTGTTAGTTCTTAAAGTGAAAAACTTTGCTACATGGAATCGTTTTTAATAACCCCAATAATGAAATAAAGGAAGATTGATTACATTTGCTGTAGTATTTTAAACACTTTTGTACCTACTGGATAAAACAGGTCGTCAGTTTCGATAAGAATTCGACATATCTGCAAATACAATAAAACTGACGTTTGTTGGATCTACTGTTCATTTCTTTTCCTGAAAATTGGCTACTTCTTTCATTCGATTCAATGCCTTGAAATGGATAAAGAAATATTTAACAAACCAGTAGAGCGCTGAAATATAAACGAAACTGGTTGATGTTGATGAACACATTTAAATCGTGACCAGTTTGGAAGAATTGAGGTCTTTGGTGTACCACCAGGTTAAGGCGACATCTACACTTTTACTACTCTTAGTTCAACTGTTACGGAGACCGATAACTCCATTTCCAGTTGATATCAACTGATAATTGAAAACAGAGGTCTTCAGTTCTGTAAGTAAATTGTCCGTATATGGAACACTTTCTTATTTTCTTCATTTACGCCTAATTACAAATGGAATACATAATATTGACTTTTCTTTCATGAGCACTTGGTGCTTATTGTATTTATTTTTATACATTAGAAAGTTAAGATATTCTGGACATATAAAACTAGTGTAAATTAGGGCTGTTGATAAATAATATATCGATATATCGAATTATCGATTTTTTTGGAAAATATCGATATTTATGAGTGATATATTTGGGACGATATATCGATATTGAAATCTGGATATCGGAGTCGATATTTTTTAAAGGTTATTATTTTCCGTTTTCCTCGTGGAGGATTTAAAGTTATTTTTTGGGGAAAAGAAAGGGATTATCTGTTGCACATGCAATAAATTTAATCGTAGATAAAATTTTAAGAAGCTATACAAATTTTTAAAATCTGACTGATCAAATAAAATTTATTCCACAATATTTTAATTATTCAATTAGTGCTTCTGATTAATTACTATCCAAACAAGCAGTATGAAAAAAGAAGGCCAAATACCAGTGCTCATTCAAGCAGTTAGTACTCATTTTATTTCTTGTTTGTACACGCTTCACAGGATTTTTAAATTTGTCTTCAGTCGTCAGAAAGAATTAGAACTAAGAACAAATCATAATGTACTAGGTGTGGTAGTACTCCACAATTAAATATTGTGCGAATTGGCAGAAGGGGCAGAAGAACTGAGCTGCAAAAAATATGTCACAGCCAGTAGACTCATACCACTAGTGAATTTATTATAATAAAAGTCCCTGCATGTATCCGATGGCAATCCCAAACGTGAAACGTATTGGAGCAAATTTTTACGTTAATAACTATCTTCCTGGCAAGGATATTTGCCTTAAATTTCTGTTATGCACAAATATAACGAAGCTTAAGTAAAAACACGTTAAATCTTACTTTGTTTCTATTTTTAGTTGGGAAGTTATTGGTACTGTATGGCGGCTACTCAGATGATAGCAACAATTCAGGAACGGCAGAGCGAATCGAACTGGAACCCATTGTTTTAAATGAGTGTTGAGGTAACTGTTCTGACTTGAAAATTGAGTATAAGCAGGGATATTGGTAAATGCAGATCGCAAATGATTGTTAAGGTGCAAAAATTAGACGCAAAAAGGTAAAACTACTTAGAATAAGCTATCGATCTGCAAAAAGAAATGAAATTCCACATAAAACAATTCTTGTAATACTTAAACCTAAATAAATCGCTCAACTGTGTTGATTTATCAATTTTACAAATTTAAAAAAGCCAAAATTTCCCTCGAACTTCTTCCCGGTTTACAAGTCTTACAATGAATCATACATATAATGCATTTTGTTTCAGTAAGAAGGTTTCTAATTTTTTTTAACTGTCCGTAACGCAGTGAAACGTATTCTTTTTCAGAAATGGAAGACTTGGTTCAAAGTATATCTCATAACTGTTTATCGGTAAACATCCACGAGACTTTGCATTATGATTACACGATTTGTTTTTGTGACATTGTTCTTATGAAATTGGATCGATATATCGATACTTTTTCTTCGATATATCGAAGTCCGATAATGATAGTTTTAAAAATATCGATATACCGTAAATCCGATATTTTTTAAAAATATTAACACCTTAGTGTAAATATTCCATACTTACCCAACCCTAACCCTTATACTGAATAGAGGATATCACCTCATATACCATGAAATAAAGTAAGAAAGTTGCATTTAATGCGTAAGAACATACTACTGCAATAAGTAACTAAATTACATTAATCTTAAAACATTTATTCTGTGCTTTGAGTTCACTTACACTTCCAATAAGAAGAATTTCTTAATAATATTTCCTGCACATCATGAGGTTTTTTTTCTTTGACATCAACACTCATACGTGTCACGAAAGGCCGTCTATTTGCGGTGTTTAATGATACAATTTTAGTTTTATCTACATTTAGAAAACCATTTTAACCTCTTTATTGACAAAGAACAAGAGCGTTTTATTATCTCTACCAATAAATTACAATATGCATTAAAATTATTTGTAAAGTTTTAAAAAACTTTCGACTGCGAGAATGAAATCATATTTCGCTGATAGTCATTCACGTAAAAACAACTGGACGAATTTTCATAAGGTTTCAAATATTATGAATATTATATAACAAGACATATTTTACTTTGATACGACTTCGAAAATTGATTAATGAGGGCAAACGTGTTTGTTCGTCCACTGGCTCGTTTCGTTAGCAACGAGATACACAAAACTATTTGCCGGATATTGATGGGATTTCAAACTTCGAACACCCCATGACCCCAAAATATAGGATACATTATGTTGTAATGTGACACCAAAAATCCGGAAATTTGATATAAAATTGTCCGCTAATTCCTCGCTGTCAACATGTTTATCAATTAAAACATATTATTCGGAATTGAAACCGATGTTTTTCTCGATTAGTCACTTAACTCATTTCTGAAGTCATGATCCATTGGATGTCTTACTGTTTTGCGATGTTCTTGACAATGCATTGGTTACAAATTAGGAGCAATTATGAGTAACATATATTGAAAGCCTGACTTTATGTCATAACCCTTTGTAAAAACATAAAAAACGAATGAAATTACGGGCAACAACTAGTTAAATATACAATATGCAGGAAAATTATGTTTATCATATTCCGATCCCAGAATTTTATCAAATTTAGCCACATTTTGTTGATTGAATCCTCTCATCCGATTTATAGTCAACCCTTATGGTGACTGTTGAGTGTGCCTTGATAAAAACATTCGAAATCAGTTTTCATGGTGCTTTTTCCTTCCTTCCTGAATTGATTGGCAATATTTTTGGCAGTAGCCAGCTGGAATGCCGGGCATATAACGTTTCTCCCTAAAAGACGAAAAAACGGCTTTCTGATTCCATGTGGTGGATTTCTAGTTGTGTTTTATTAAATAGGAGGAAATGTTAAACTGGAACATCTGGAGCGTCTTTCAGAAGTTTAAGAAACTTAAAAATAGTTCCAGTAAAAACTTGGTATGTACCTTTAAGTAGCCCATTTCTGTTATTTGCCCCGCCTAGTATAGTTGTTTTCTTATTGCCTCATCCCAAGATTGTATACTTTGTGAAGACGTCTATAATTATGACAGTAATGGTAGAGCAGTGACTATAGTAAATTTATATAACAAATATCGGTTTTTTATTTCAGTTTTTAACTGCGTAACTTGAACAATTAATTTGTAAGAACGAGCTAGGCAACACCTTACTTTTAAAGTCAGAACTTAATATAAAATAATCAATTTTAGGACCAAGTCGGTATTTCAAATAAGCAAATGACAGTCGTTTATTTTTATGCTCTTTGGCTTCTAATCACTGCGTAGAAATTCTGTATGCTTATTAGTGCCATTAATTTGGGTAGTAGCATGTAGCAACTATTCCAAGATACATTTTGTGAAAAATCCCGATTGAAAACTGTACTCACGTGTCACCACTCAAGAGGCATCTGGTACGTTTCAAATAGGAGAAACACTCCTTTCAATGTACAGAATGATAGCCGTATTCATAAGCACCTACAATGAAACTCCGCGACAAATGTTTCTTACAGCTGATACTTCAAGACCCAGATTTTTTATTTCTTATTACTTTACGACTCGTATTCGACCAGACGGGAATAGAGCGGGTACAAAAAAAAGAAGGAATATGGATATTGCCTTTCGAGGGAAACATCCAGGAATTCGACTGGAATAATTTCCGGAAACGACGAAAAACTTAAACCTGGATGGCTGGGCGGGGATTCGAATGCGAGACCAGAGTGTTACCGCTCACCCACCACGCTTTGTTTCCGGATAAACATGGGGACCTTATCGATATGGAGAGCGCAAGCTTATTAGTAGTCAGATATTAGACCAAGAACTTAAGAAGTTATGATGAATTTTACACAAGTGAAATCCAGATTTGCTGCGGTCACTCAATACGGCCAAGTGAATGGAATCGTAGAGCAGAACGCGTTTCCTATGGCTACTAAGGACTAATAAAATATTTTATAACCTGTGTAAAACACGAGAAATCATTTATCTCATTCTGATGATTTCTTCTTCATCACCTATTCCAAACATAAGGGGCCGGCTGTCTTGATTAATTTTACTCGTGTCTGGTATGATCAAATTTTGAACTTTGGTTTTTAAGGCCGCATGCACTAGCTGCCACTAAGCATTAGATATTTACTGCAAGGTAGTACTTACTGCCTACTAGTGAAGGAAATGAAGTGTTGCCATATGTCTGAAAAATGTGTAACAATGTTTTGTGTGTGATAACTGTATTTTTTGTTTGTGAAATGCATAGTTTGTGAGGCGGAGATTGGAGAACATCCTGCGATTCCCCTTGATTACAGCGGAAAACCTCAATCAGGACAGGTCAATAAGGGGGAGATACAGGGTTTGTGCCCTCGCCGTTGTATTTCACCCATCCAACGACCACACTGAACCTCACTGTGGACTGCCTCAATCTGATGTATTTTCTGATTTTCTCTGTCAGACAGGATACCACTTGTAGAGGTAAAAACTTAAGTAAGGGAGCCCTCAGTGTTGATCGATCCTCGTAGCTGCATGCAACGAAATAAGCCCATCTTTCTCTCGCCATATATATCTATAAACGTCCTCACTTTTGCTACGCTATTATTTGAATGAAACTGATTACGCCAACATAAATTGTTTGCATTTATTTTGCTGCTTTTTGGAAGATTTCTGTGTATGTGTTTGATTGATACGTGCCACAGTTTTCCAGTTTCTGGCGCCAATCTCTATAGCAAATTGCTCAAAATAGAGAAGAATAGCATTTGAATTGTGTGGATTATCAGTCAAATCATTATTTCATGCAATCCATCAATTACCTTATCGTAAATTTTTCTTCCTCTTACCAATCGGTCAACGCGTAATCATCTTCCAGTGATTGTAGTCAATCTTTAGTAAGAACTCCGGTTAGTGCAAATTAACACGAATTATAGAGTCATAGCGTAAGGATGTTATACTGCGTATTCCTGAAATTTCCAACTCGTCTTGAAGATTTTACCTCTATTTATGGGATTTCGTGTCATTTATATGTAACATTGCCACAATATACAGGGTGTTACAAAAAGGTACGGCCAAACTTTCAGGAAATATTCCTCACACACAAACAAAGAAAATATGTTATGTGGACATGTGTCCGGAAACGCTTTCTTTCCATGTTAGAGCTCATTTTATTACTTCTCTTCAAATCACGTTAAACATGGAATGGAAACATACAGATACAGAACGTACCAGCGTGACTTCAAACACTTTGTTACAGGAAATGTTCAAAATGTCCTCCGTTAGCGAGGATACATGCATCCACCCTCCGTCGCATGGAATCCCTGATAAGCTGATGCAGCCCTGGAGAATGGCGTATTGTATCACAGCCATCCACAATACGAGCTCTAACATGGAAAGTAAGCGTTCACATAACATATTTTCTTTGTTTGTGTGTGAGGAATGTTTCCTGAAAGTTTGGCCGTACCTTTTTGTAACACCCTGTAATTATATCCTGTATAATGTGTTAAATTATACTTTTATCCCCCGAATTGATCATCAAGGATCACGTAGACACTGCCGTTATATTGTGGCCAGTGTGAATATATGGTGGGAGGATGAACTGAGTTCCTGCCGCAAGGCTAACCGGTCTTGTAAGGCCTGACGTGCCTAATGTACTGGAGACAAGTGATGTGTTGCCATCTGTCCGTGAGACGTGTAACTATTGTGTTATGTTTCATAAGTGTATATTGTTTTTTGTGTAATGTGTAATATATGAGACACAGATTGGAGACTGTCCCAGCATTCTCATAGATGATTGTGAGAACCGCAATCAGGACGCCGGTCGGTGGTGACGTGTGCTCGTGCCCGGTCATGTTGCATCTCCCTGATCCAGGGTGAAGTGCCTTAGTGCACTGAGTCAAATTAACTGGTGAAATTATATTAAATGAATCCGTAAATAACAATTTTTTTTTTTTTTTTTTATTTTTGCTGTCGTCAGTCTTTAGACTGGTTTGATGCAATCCTCCATCCCTTCCTATCCTGTGCTAACCTCTTCATTTCTACATACCCCTTACAACCCACGTCCTCAATTATCTGCTTCATATATTCTAATCTCTGTCTTCCTCTACAGTTCTTACCTTCGGCTGTTCCCTCCACTAACAAATTAACCAATCCAGCATGTCTCAAAATATGACCTACCTGCCTGTCTCTTCTTCCTGTAAGCTTCTTCCATAAACTTCTTTTCTCACCCATCATTTCCAAAACTCGTTCATTTCTTACTTTGTCTGTCCACCTAATTTTCAGCATTCTTCTGTAGCACCACATTTCAAATGCTTCAAGTTTCTTTCTTTCCGGTATTCCTAAAGTCCATATTTCGCTACCGTAAAGTGCTGTGCTCCACACATAGAGTTTTAAGAAGTTCTTTCTAATTCCTAGATCAATATTTGAAACTAAAAGGTTTCTCTTTTTCATGAAGGCTCTTTTTGCTAGTACTATTCTGCTTTTAAAATCATTCCTGCTTCGGCCGCCGGTTGTAATTTTGCTTCCCAAGTAACAGAACTCACTCACTTCTCCTATTGCATCCGATCCTATTTTTATATTTAATCTGCTAGTATTGGTATCATTTCTGCTACATTTCATCACTTTTGTTTTACTTTGATTTATATTCTGTCCAAAATCTTCCTTCAGTATTTTGTTCATGCCATTCAATAACTTCTCAATATCCTCAGCCCTCTCTGCTAATAAGACAATGTCGTCAGCATATCGTAGCATACTGATTTTTTCTCCCTGAAAACTTATGCCACATGGAAATTTTTCTTTGACTTTCTTCATTGCTTCTTCTACATACAAGTTGAATATTAAAGGGGATAAACTACAACCTTGTCTCACACCCTTTTTAACTGATGCATGTCTCTCGTGATTCTCTACTTTTATTACAGCCACTTGATTCTTATATAGTTTATAGAGTATTCTTCTATATCGATACTTTAGACCTGATTTCTTTAAAATTTTGAACATCTTGTCCCACCTAACATTATCAAAAGCTTTTTCTAAATCAACAAATGCCATAAAAATATTTTTGTTTTTCTTGATCCGCCCTTCAAGTATTAATCTTAAAGACAGAACTGCTTCCCTTGTACCTCGATTTTTCCTAAACCCAAACTGATCTTCACCTACTATCTCTTCTACTATCCTTTCCATCCTTCTGTATATTATTCTGGTCAGTAATTTTGAAGCATGTGATGTTAGACTAATGGTGCGATAATTCTCACATTTGTCGGCTTGTGCTTTCTTTGGAAGTGTGAAGATGATATTTTTATTAAAATCAGTTGGAATTTCTCCTGTTTCATAACTTTTTGATATCAGCTTGAATAATCTTTCGATTCCTTCCTCTCCTAGAGATTTAAGAAGTTCTGCAGGGATCTCATCAATTCCAACTGCCTTATTTGCTTTCAAGTTATTCAGAGCTTTATTAAATTCTGTCCTCAAAACAGGATCTCCTAAGTCATCAATGTCGACATCGCCTTCCTTTTCCAATACACTATTGTTCAAGTCGTCCCCATCATACAGTTTCTTAATGTATTCCTTCCATCGGTTAGCTCTATCTTCTGAGCTTAAAAGAGGTTTCCCATCGGCAGTTTTAATGTTCATACCTCTTTTCTTCATTTCTCCAAAATTCTGTTTGATCTTTCTGTATGCAACATCTACTTTTCCTACGACCATTTCCTTTTCTACTTCTTCACACTTTGCTTGTAGCCATTTTTCTTTTGCTATTTTGCTTTTCCTATTTATTTGATTTCTAAATTGCCTGTACTGCTCTCTTCCTGTTTAATCCTGGGCATGTTTGTACCTTCTCCTCTGATCCATCAGCTGCAAAATTTCTTCTGTGATCCAAGGTTTTCGGGCAGCTTGTTCCCTAAAGCTTAATGTTTCTTTGCCAGCTTTCTTTATTTCGGTCTTTTATGCATTCCATTCGTCCTCGGTTGAGCTCGTTTCACAGATAATTCTTAGACCTAAGTCTACCATTTCTGCAGATTTTTCTCTTGTGCTAATTTGTTTCAGTTTATTCACTTCCAGTCTCTTCTGCTTTTGCTGCTTCCTTATTCGCTTGAATTTCAGCCTGCACTTCATTACTATCAAATTATGGTCCGAGCCTATGTCTTGTAATAGTAAAAAATTGTAAGAGTTTCAAGTTCAACTGGTGCATCCCAATTGATAGAACAATCTCAACAATAGCTTCAGTGAGAACAGTAAAGATCTTGTCTCGTTCTCAATATTCCTCTACACGACAGTTACCAGTCCGCACGGATTACATTTTATGATTAAAACGTGGATTCCACAGCTCCACGAAGATGCAAATCACTCGAGATCTGTGACTGTATAAAGACATACTTCTAGCAGAGAGATATGACTTCAATGCTATGAGTTTTAAGTTAAAAAGAAAGTTTATAACAGTCCAGCTTATAAATAAACTACGCATTGTATTGTGCTAATCGGTAACTTGCTGTTGACTGTTCATTTTATTTTTTATTTTACAAAGGGTTATGAGAAGAAGGTACTCCCCTGACAATTTGAACTCCTCATTTTCAGTGGACGCATGGTCAAGAATTTTGCAAATGGTGAGAAATCAATAGGATCACGACTATCAGGAGCTAATTAAACGACTGATGGTGGTGAATATCAGACTTAATACCAAGTAACTTCATTTCGGAATAATACGATGCAGTATATTTGGACTGCAAAATTTATATACCTTTAAATCGATAGTCATTTGTGGAAAATTTTATCTTAATTTCCCAGATTTTAGAACTGACATCAAAATGAAATATATCCGCTTAATATCTGGAACTATTTGCTGTATAGTGTCCCGTCTTCCAACAATAATCCGACCAGTAATTTGCATCTTTATTGCGTTGAACGAAATAAAAAGACACGTTTTTTCTTTATTTTTTTGCTTCTTAGTCCAGCATCAGGATAAAATATGCTTAGTTGTAACTAGTGTTGCAAACTGAAAAAAAAATACATTTTTTTCAGCTTTGTGAAAAAAAAAACATGAAAAAAAACTTAGAACCCGTGTTTTTTTCTAAATTTTGTTTTTTTTCTAATTTTTTTTTTTCAGAAAACAATATATTTGATAAATTATAGTTTTATTTAAGGAACTTCCATTTTACAAGTGTGTTTTAAGTCTTACTGAATCATATAATGTCTCACATGATTCATAAATGTATCTATATAGGTAACATAATTTTATTCATCCTCTATGTCAGTACCATATTCACTAGTATCAGCACTACCAACACTAGTTCGATCGGTGTAGGAATTTTCTGTCTCTTCTAGATCCATAACTTCAGAAATAGTTAGTTAAATTATCTTTTACTGGTTGTTCTTGTATTGTACGCAAAAGATTTCGAGATTGCAATTTTAAATTATGAGCAAGGTACACACTGTGAATGAAGACTGCGCCGATAGTTCTGTATTACGGTCTTTTAAGTTTGAATTAAAATCTATTATCAAACAAAATAAGAGCTTTACTTCTTTTCAATCGTTTGTTTACACCAACGGTTGCAAGGAAACGATTCATAATTAGGGACCGTGCACAAACTACGTGGCTCGGTCCAGAGAGAGGAGGGGTTAGCTGGAAGGCTACGCTGGGCTACGTGGGGAGAGGGGGGGGGGGTTCCGAACCAGGCCACGTAACTTTCCTTTCGTAACATTTTCACAGTTAAAATGAGGAACTGAACTCACAACAGCATGTGAGTATTTATTTCCCTCAGTTAATTGTATCCGTATGTAATTTACAATAGTTTGACAAGAGAAAACAGTAAAAAATGTGGTTTATGCACGCTCCCTTACTGACAATTTAATGAGTCAGTACCACTATACTCTGAGAGTTAACAAGTATACGAATATAAAGAAAGCCCAATAAGTAATAATAAGAGGCAAAAAACCGTGGATAAATTTTAAATTCCTAATTTTTTAAAAAGATCTGTAGGTAATTTTGTAGGGCTGGCAGCACTATTTCAAATAGCAAGTATCAATCCAAACAATGGGGATTACTTCTCGCGCAAACTAGTCTCTTCGGGAAATCCCTGTTCATAAAGAAAATTTCAGTCAATTTTGCCAATATTTTCGTAATTTTTTTTCCTACTGAACCATAAAAATATAGTAGATTTTAAACTAAGATAAGTACTTAGAATAAACTCTAAACAGTCATTTTAAACGATAACTGCCTTAAAAATTTGAGATTTAGTAGTTGTGAAAAAAAACGTGTTCCAGAAAAAAAACATGTTTTTTTTCAAAGTTTTTTTTCATGTTTTTTTTTCAAAGTTTTTTTCATGTTTTTTTTTTTTCCAGCCAGAAAAAAACCGTTTTTTTACAACACTAGTTGTAACCCTGGGAGACAGCGCAGCTCAATGTTACAAATACCATGAAAATCTGTCATTTCTGCATGAAACGCGCTTAGCGAAACAGGATTATTTTCTCGCAGTCGACAAGTTTACAGCATAATATATAATTTAGTAATGTGTCTTATAGAACGACATTCCAACTTACGTTTTTTTATATAACTTCCGAACTGTCGAGAGATTTCTCATTAATTTAGCCAGTTCATGTTATTCATATTAACTTGCGAAGAATCATCACCGTTCGACTCAAGATGTTCGGCATTTTATGTCAATTAATGTTACACACCAGAAACTGGTACAGACTAGGGATGTTCATCCAGAAAATACATCGATGTGATGCATCGAAACGTTGCATCGATGTTTCACGATGCATCGAAGAAAAACATCGATGTTTTCGATGCATCGAATAAAAACATATATATATAAACATAAATATCGGTTAATAAAGATTAGGAATGCTTAAAAATCAGACAAAGATTAGGAAACTAGCAAAATGAAGTATTTATTTTAATTAGTCTTTTAAAAAGGCAATTTTAAAATAACTGGGATTTATAAATTAAAAATTCGAATAGAAAGATAGAATAAAAGAAAAACGAGTAACGCTGAAAGAGAGGCTGTGTTGGGATTCTAATCAATATGGAATTTATAAATCCCAATATTTTCTCTGTAAACTCTGGATAAATAAAATTTTATTAACCCACTTTCCTTAAATTCTGTTTCGTTGTTGATTTAAAACTTGTGCAGTTTTCGAAAAAAGTCTTTCTGATGCCAACGTTAAATATTTATAAGCTATTTTGTACAATTTTTGAAACTGTTGTTTACAATCGGACCATACTTCTAACGGATTTTCACTAAAGCGGCCAACCGGAGTTCTCAAGTAGACAGACAGCTCGTCGGAAACACTTTCTTCGGTCTTGTTTGATTTCCAGTTTTTTTGAACCAGTTTGTGATGATCGATCCAAAGACTGAAATCTTCCGATGTTTTGTCTGAACTATCTGAATCAGATTCTGTTCGCATTTCTTCCAGCTCCTTCTTCATCATATCTTTGATCTTTTGAATAGCATTTGAACCCATCGGGTCTTCAAAATGTAGTTTTTTGTACCGTTGGTCCAATAAAGTCGGTACAGCTAAAGACGAAACTTGTTCGATAGCAAACATCCGTTTGTTGATTTCTTTTAGGACGAGCTTATGAAAATTCCATCGCTAAAGGTTCATCAATCTCAACTGATTTGACTTTTGAAAGCTTTCAGTGCACTAACGGAATCACTTTACTGCTGGTACAATATTTATCCCCAGATATTTCTTTAGATGCTGCTTCAAGTGGGCGTAGTATGTTAAGAAGAAATGACGCGATATTTAATTCCAAACCAGTCAGCATTGTAGGCGCTGTTTTATGGCAAATCAATATATCACAACATTTTTAAGCTCCAAAAATCTTGGAATCATATAATATGTGCTATTCCAGCGTGTTGGCAGGCCTTGTATTAACTTTATTTCAGCACTTACTGACTTACTCAAATCGTCGCTTGCCAAACAACTGTGTTTAAAGAAAGTAATAATGTTCTCTTTTTTTGATAATATATTTTCTAAAGGTATTTTGAGAATATTTTGAGCAACTAAATTAAGTGTGTGAGCGAAACAAGGGATGTGCTTCTTCTTTCCAAAACCTAATTCCACAGCTTTTACCATATTCGGGTCGTTATCAGTAGCGACCGCAGAGACTTTGTCCGTATCAAATCCCCAATCGTTGCAGGTCTTAAGAAGCATGTCTGCTATATATTCCGATGAATGACTTTCATTGAGTTGATAAACTACTAATGTCATTGATTCGAACACTGTGTCTAGGCCAAAATGCGCTGTGACACCCAAAAAGCTGCGCATCTGCATGTATGACTATATATCACTTGTTAATGTGAGGTGTTCAACATTTGAGAGTTTTGATTTTATTAATGTTGCCAAGACGTCATCCTTGTCATCAAGCCACCGTGTCACAGTTGCTCTGCTGGGTATTTTATAATGAGAAGCATAACTTTAAGCAAATTTTTGAAGCCTACTAGGTACTTTTAGCCTTGCCCTAAGGTGTACTTCCGCCCTACACTGTCGGGAAATTTCATGTTAACTGTAATTTTTTGTTGTTTTATCAAAATTAAATTACATGAAAAATGTGATGTGATTTTGTAGGTGACAAAATAAAATACAGCAATACAATTTCCTGTTTTTTGTTTTGCTTTAAAACCAATCATATAACTATGTTTTTTTGAAGTTTTATCCAAGTTAAAAAAAAGAAGAGATTTTGTAGGTGACAAAATATCGTATAGCGATACAAGTTCCTGTTTTTTTGTTTTACTTTAAAACCAATCATATGGCGTAGTTTTTTCTTGTTTTATGCAAGTTCAAAGAAAAAAATTTAATGTGATTTTGTAGGTGACAAATATAATGTATAGCGATACAATTTTCCAGTTTTTGTTTTGCCTTAAAACTAATCGTGTTGCATATGTATTTGTTTTTTTTTATTCAAGTAAAAAAAATGTAATTTGATATTTTAGGTGACAAAAATAACGTATAGTAATACAATTTTCTGTTTTTGTTTTGATTTAAAACTAATTCTATCACGTCGAAGAAACGCATGTGTTCTTTCGATGTATCAAATGAAAAACATCGATGCATCGTTAAACATCGAAAGTAAACGATGCATCTGATTGATTCGATGCATCTAATAGTAATCATCGATGTTTTCGATACATCGATGTATATCGAGCATCCCTGGTACAGATCCTCATCTGATGGAAACAACACTTCGAAAATATCGTCAGTAGGGAAGAAAGGACGGCGTGAAATAAAAAAAAAATCTATCAGAGACAATAACTGTCAATCATGCAACAACGCTCTTAATGTTATGCCAAGTAGGCAAGCTCAATTCGGCGTACAGATTGATGATTGAATACCACTCCAATGCAGCTCCTTAAGCTAACTTTGGGACTTTGTGTAACAATATCGATCCTTAACCTCACTTTGCGGACACAGTGTATTGCCGTTGTCAGATAGATGGATACATCATTGCTAACCTATATTTGTCTTGCATTTTGTGGAGCAAATACAAAAAAGGCCGTCTCCTACTATCAGTAAGCTATATTAATGACGTTCCTTGCACATAGTCAGCTCCATGATTTATTACTTTTTATGTTGATACGAGATACGTGCCCTGCAAATATCAGTTGAGTGGGATTTCTGTGACCAAATACAAAGCAGGTGTTCCTCTATTGCCAGTAAGCTATATTAATAGTCTGTTGATGGCACCAGCTTCCAGCCCCTCCTATTCTTCCAGGTGACCTTCATCTGGTAACAGCCCACGAAGTCGCCGACACTTTGATGGAATCGGCCGGACACGTCTCTCACACCTGCTCTCGCGACACACAATTTGCAGAAGTAACATGACTTTTGTTATGTTCTTGATGCTAATATACCTTAAAGTTAATAACCAATTTTATTACATAATATTTGATTAAAGTTCAGATTAAAGTGACATTTTGATTGAATAATACTTGTGATCACACCGGTTCCCTGGAATTGTTGTTCAAATATAGCTCAATCAAACGCCCTGCAGATAATTAATATAAATGTTTATTAATTAAACTGATTTAATAATCTCAAATTGTGATCACATTATTTAATTGAATCACCAACTGATTAAACTATCTAAATGTTTTAATTATGTATTTGATATTAAACAAGCGCAAATTTTAACGAATACAAATTTTCAGGCTTCGCAGTCCTGTTATCGCAAGTTCGTATCCTCTTTGGTTATATAAACTTATCTTTTATGACAGCTGTATCGTGTTTCCTATTTGTAGATAGGTGATTAACCTCACAACATATACCAACAAGCCGCGTTTTGATAGAATAACGCGTGTACATTGAGGGCAACCCAGGAAGTGCCTGATGGATCCCTTGTGGGAGTGGTTAATACGTCACCTAAAGTTGCACAAGATCAGCTTTAATGGAGGAAGAAGTCCAATAATGCAGACCCTGCAATGCGGGATAAATGCTAGGAAGAAGAAGATCTGATTAATGTTTGTCAATGGATTTTAAATTTCTGTAATTTGCATTGTTGTGGTTGGGATCACCTTCCTTTGCGTCTACAACCACTTCCCTTTCCGTTGATTCAGAACTAAAGAACGTCATGGTTGACTCATTAAACAATCATTAGAATTAAAATTATATTTCTCATTATTGCGTCTCGTCGATCGCATATCAGTCCAAAGACTCGATTATCTTCTGCTTGTCAGTTTCAACCCTTTGCTATAGTCATTAGTAGAGAGGGTGATGATGTAAACGGCTGTAACAAAAGAATTTAGTACGTATTTGAGTTAAAAATTTCCCCTAGATGAAATTATTAGTATAAAACACGTTCATGACTATAAACATATAAGATAAACGCAACGACATATATACATGAACGAGAGGACTCTAGTTTTAGGCGAAGTAATCAACATGGAAAAACTTTCATGAAAAATAAATATGATGTATAAACGGAAGCTCTTCCGGCGTATAGTTGCAAAGATGTCTTGACGGGTATACCGCGGGATTGTATTGTGAAAACACGATATTTAGACGACTAGCCTCGCCGTTTTCCTCAGATGCGAAAACAAATGTAATGGTTTACGACAATCATGTAATGACCATTACAGATGTATACTGACAGTCCTGTAATGACCATTACACATGTTTTGAAACTTGAGGAAGACGGCTGAGCAAATCGTCGAAATATCGTGTTTTCACAACACAATCCGGTGATACACCAATAAAAAATTTCACCACAATAATTAGGTAATATAAATTTGAATGAAAACAGAACATATTAATAGTTTGGCTATTACCAGCACCAATTTTTTCTATTCCATCTGTAAATAACAATAGAATGACGTACACATTTTTATTTGTTTTATTACCAGTATAGTCTTTATACAACACTTATACCAGCACATAAAAATGTAAATTGGTCTGGCATTTCATTCTTGGCTGTTAGGGTGGCGCCGCGTCATGTTTCTTGAAACCGACGTTTCGACTCTCATTCTGAGGTCTTCTTCTGTCCGGGTGAGGAAGAAGACCCCAGAATGAGGGTTTCAAGAAACATGATGCGTTGCCACCCGGACAGCAAAGAATCAACTGACTCTGGCCGCGGAAGCCTACGATTACATTTGGTATGGCATTGTTGGTAGCCATTTAGCGAAACGGTCAAATTAGAAGAGTTTTTTTATTTGACATGCATGGGCGTTTTTGTCGCGCATGCACTAATCTAACGCGGTATTTCTAATGGGTATTTTTTAACGTCGAATACGAATCATAGAAGTGTTCTGGAAACAGCATGTTGTGTCATTGGTGAAGGTCTTGTTAAGGGCCTTTGAAAATCGCAGCTGAGACTGGGGCTCGAACCTGGAACGCCTTAACCAATGACCCACCACACTGTAGTTCCCAATGACGAATCAGATTTGATCACTCAAACGTCATTTTATCTATTTTTTTATGTGGTATGTGACAACTGTATTTTGTTTACACTTCATATCCATAAATCTCTGATTCATCTCCATTTCATGTTCTTTTAGGTTCTTCTTAACATGTTTTGAAGGCACGAGATGAGTAATTAATTATATTGGAGGTTGCCTTTGAATGACTTACTCAATATCAAACACAATACTAGCATAGTTACCAGCTATAAGGTTCATTTAAACCACTTCTCAATGTGATCCGCAAGTACTGAATACCCGTCACATATGAGGATCGTCATTCCAGTCTGTCGAGAAACCGCAAACCTGTTTAAACCAGTCATACTAGCGAGTGCGGTCAAACAATAGCTTTTCTTGCCTTCCCCTGAGTTTAGTTAAATATTTCCATAAGGTGACGTAGAAGTTGGAAATACTGTGATCTATTGAACAATCCACATCTAACATTGCAAAACAATCTCTGCATGAATATATCAGTCATATGATGATTGAAAACAGCTGAATGTTAAGACAAATTGGCATGCTATTACAACAATTATTGGACCTTTCAAACATATATCGTACATACTAACGTTTCAACTCAAGTTTTAGTATAATGAAGAAAAAATTTGTGTAGTATGAGACGATAATTATAAATTGAATTTTTAGTTGAAAATGTTTTTGAACGTTTTTTGCTTTTACAATGATTTGATTAATTTAGTCGTGTTTTTTTTTGTATTCGTTGAGCGAAACTATATTTCAGTTCTTCGGAGATAGTCAAATGCCCTTGTTGGTCACGCAAACGGGTATTGGCTTTCCACAGTTGGCAGCAGTGGCTGGCCAGTGTTTGTGACAGCAGGGTAATAGGAAACAGCCCTCAGACGATAAGCTCTGTAGCCAAGTCGATACCGAGAATACGGTTGGCTGGACGTAATAGCAAAGAGCCCGTCTTGTCGGCGAATTGTCAGAGCTCTATGGATAGAGAAATTTTAGCAAAAACAGGATATCCAGTTAAGTGCAGTATAGCCATCGTGATAACTGATATTACTTGATCTGCGTCTGCAACTAAACATACTGCAATGATCACCGTTGCATTTTAAAAATCATCTAAATTATTTCGACATGAACTCGTTCATATATCAAAGAAGTTCTAAAAGATATATTTGTTTAGAGAGAAACATTACATTCAGATAAATATCAGACAAAAGCATATAAATAGAAACGTGAACCCATTTCAACTGTCACAAAGGAGTTCGTATAATTTAAATGGAATATGCAAATTCTTATAAATGCCATACGTTATTTATTTTACCCGTTTGAATACGCTGACGAACAGACTACTATTTTCAACATTATTTTACTTAAAAATATATACGTGATGAAATAATAGGCTGTAGATAATGCGAATTGTCTCATAGGTATTCATGTTCCTTTATTCTATTCGATTTCTGTAAATGAGAGAGATGATATACTACTATCATCCATGAGAAGCGAACGTTTCAGTTGAATGCAGGAGTGTTGTAGGTTTCTCCATGCTCCCATCCCTATAATTATTTAGAAGAGAAAAGATATTTAATACTTCAAATCTGTGGAAAAGAAAAATTAAAGCATTCATTTCTGTATTTTTATCATATGGATTAATGTCAATTTTGTACTGTTTCCAATAGAAGCTACTATTTTACCCTAAGTTAGCTATCACTAAAACGTCTTTTAATGTAATCGAGGGTAAGGCAGCATATATATACAGCATTAAAACGAAGTCTGTGCTTTTAGTAGCTAGGACATATTTAGCAAGCTCCATGTTACATTTTCGCACCTTGCTGAATCCTAAAGATTTTGTTTCACTTCTCTTGCTTTATCAACGATCCCTATAACCGAGTTTCTCTTAGTATCTACCTTCTGATATCCATCAGATACCTGAACCTCAAACCAAGCATTCGGGAGGACGCGGGTTTAAATCCCCGTCTGATCATCCCGATTTCGGTTTCCCGAAATCACTCCTGGTGAATACCTTGATGGTTCCTTCAAAAGGGCTATAGCTGAATTTCTTCCTTTTTTAGTCCACCCATCCTCTGTATGCTCTAGTTATATCGACGAACACGAGACATAAAGCTAAAAAATTACAAAACCAACTCCTCAATTCAACGCATCAAATATGATTATATGTACACTGAAGGGACAAAGAAACTGGTATAGGCATGCGTATGCAAACACCGAGATACGTAAACACTCAGAGTATGGCACTACGGTCGGCAACGCCTGTATAAACCAGTTTGTTCCTAAGACGTGTATTAAGGTCGGTAATAACTTCCCTTGGTTCAATAGGGAAGTGAAACGTTTGCTCAGGAGGCAAAGGCGTTTACATGCCGCGGTGAAAAAATCGGGGGACTCATCTAATCGTGCTAAATTAGTCCAGTTGCGTGCGGAAGTGCGTAAGGCAATGCGCGATGCGTTTAAAGAATTTAAGGAATTTAACCGAAGATCTCATAACTAATCCAAAAAAGTTCTGGTCGTATATCAAAGTAATAAGAGGCTATCGTAAGGTTATGTCGTCGCTGATTAAAGAAAATGGTGAATTATCAGAAACAAGCGTAGAGAAAGCAGAAATTTTTAATGATATGCTTAAAAAGGCTTTCACGATAGAAAACTCAGAGGAGATACCGATATTTAATAATCGTACCGACAAAATTATGAATGATCTCGCTCTTGATGTCGAGGGAATAACTAAACTGCTTATGAATGTAAAAACCAATAAGGCTCCCGGACCAGACGGTATTCCTACAAGATTCTACTCAAGATACGCAAAGGAAATTGCACCGTA
Source organism: Vandiemenella viatica (assembly GCA_031002005.1). Classification (NCBI taxonomy): domain Eukaryota; kingdom Metazoa; phylum Arthropoda; class Insecta; order Orthoptera; family Morabidae; genus Vandiemenella; species Vandiemenella viatica. Next base: position 213,148,688 of record JARYHS010011408.1, on the reverse strand, counting down.
TTTGATGAAATTGTATATCGTCTCTCTGGATCAAGGAAAAATACCAGCCGAATGGAAGACCGCTATCGTAACTCCAGTGTTTAAAAATGGGAATGTTAATGATCCTCAGAATTATAGGCCGATCTCGTTAACTTGCAGGATTTTAGAACATATCATTCATTCAAATGTCATGCGGTTCTTGGATGAAGGTGAGCTTTTAAATCCAAATCAACATTGATTCAGAAAAGGCCGATGCTGCGAAACACAACTTGCACTTCTAATTCACGACTTATGCCGAATTATAGATGAGCAATCCCAGGTTGATTTGGTTCTATTAGACTTTAAAAAAGCTTTCGACACTATGCCTCACACTAGGTTACTTAGGAAACTTCGCGGTTACGGCATATCTAGACAAATATGCGACTGGCTTGCAGACCTCCTGAAGGACAGAACACAGTGTGTAGTTCTCGACGGTGAGCGTTCATCACTTACTGAAGTGGGGTCTGGAGTTCCCCAGGGAAGCGTGTTAGGGCCACTGTTGTTTCTCATATACATCAATGATCTATGCGACATAATAGGGGGGATGAAAAGATTATTTGCCGATGATGCTATAATTTATCGCGAAATCACAACCCAGGACGACTGCGCTTTGTTACAAGACGATATTATGAAAATAATTGCGTGGTGTAAAGATTGGCAGTTGGAGTTAAACGCTAAAACGTGCCAAGTCATGCGTGTAAGTAAAAAGGTGACACCATTTAACTATGAATATACAATTAATGGCACTGTCCTTAGAACGGTGGATTCCGCTAAATACCTAGGGGTAACAATTCGTAATAATTTGTCATGGAATGAGCATATCGAGAATTTAATGGGGAAAGCAAATCGTATGCTCCGATTTCTAGGTCGTAATTTAAATCAATGCACTCAGGAAGTTAAATCGATTGTATACAAGTCACTAGTACGTCCTCACTTAGAGTATTGTTGTTCTGTATGGGGTCCCCATCAAAAGGGGTTATGGAGGCCTTAGAGAAAGTCCAAAGAAGAGCCGCCCGATTCGTGACAGGTATATATAGTTGGAGGGAAAGCGTAAGTGCGATGTTGAAGGAGTTAGGTTGGGAAGACCTGGAACACCGAAGGCGTTGCTCTCGACGAAAGCTAATTGAAAAATTCACGACAGATGTATTTCGGAATGACAGTCAGCAAATATTGCTACCAGCAACATTCATATCTCGAAATGACCGTGAAAATAAGATAAGAGAAATCAGGGCCAGAACCGATTCATTTCTGTACTCATTTTTCCCACGAGCGATTAGGGAATGGAATAGAAAGGATTTACCGGGTGAGTAAACTTAAAATCCGACAGAAGTAGCTTTCGATAAAGCACTCCAGCCATCCTGATCTGGGTTTTCCATGGTTTTCCCAGATCACTCCACGCGAATGCGGGGATGGTTCCTCACAATAGCCCATGGGCGCCTCCTGCCATATCCCTTATAACCCTTCCAAACCATAACTCCTTTCGATAGGTGCAATGCACCCTCCGCCACACACTTTTAGTGAATCGCGAAGTAATAATAATAATAATAAGACAGCAAAAGACAACAAGTGTCTGGCGCAGGCGTTAGATCAGTTACTGCTGCTACAATGGCAGGTTGTCACGATTTAAGTGAATTTTTACGTGGTGTTATAGACGGCGCACGAGAAATGGGACACAACATCTCCGAAGTAGCGATGAGGTGGGTATTTCCCTGTACGACCATTTCACGAGTGCACCGTGAATATCGGGAATCCGGTAAAACATCAAATCTTCGACATCACTACGGCTGGAGAAAGATCCTGCAAGAACGGGACCAACGACGACTGAAGAGAATCGTTCAACGTGACAGAAGTGCAACCCTTCCGCAAATTGCTGTGGATTTCAATGCTGGGCCATCAACAAGTGTCAGCGTGCGCATCATTCATCGAAACATCATCGATATGGGCTTTCGGAACCGAAGACCCGCTCGTGTATCCTTGCTGAGTGCACGACACAAAGCTTTACGTCTCGCTTGGGTCTGTCTACACAGGGCCCCTCCTATCGCATGTGAAAGGTGACCAGAATTCTTAGCAAATTGAAGCCGGCTGCCGCCGCCATTTTGGGGTCAAGAGATTGCGGGAACTTTGAAACCCTCGTACAGTCATATAACAAACCACTGTAGAATGGAAAATTTTATACTGTTAAGGGTCTTCATTTGCTCAAAGAAGATGGAATGACGTTAATTATATAATTTCCGCTGACTATAATTAACTTTCGGACTTATTTTCTTCACTCTAAGCAACGTTAAATTTTTTCTCCCTCTTCAAGTAGGCTAATTTAACTGATCCTGAAAGATGTTAACATTTCAATAATAGTGACGTATTTATAAATGTAATAAAGGAAAACTGATGAAATACCTGTTCACATTTTTAAGAAGTCAGAGCTCAAACTAATTTTCTTCTGAAGTTGAGCAATCATTTTCTGATCATTTCAAAGACAGAATCTGGCATTCATCATATTGAAATGAAGAATATAACCGAGTAGTTCTTTCAGCATGAAGGCAGCCGCAGAAGGAAAGGTTTAGCTTTTCTACTGTGACTATTTTTATCTTTTTTGTTCATTGTTATACCAAAATCTTTCACAAAGACTTAGCAACTCAGCACACGGGTCCAGAAAATCTAAGCATGATACTCCTTGCTAATCAAATTTTGTCAAAGCCAACAAAATATCTTAAAGTGCGTTTTTCATATTACATACTACTTGAATTCAAGTGTACCCCCATGGGTTTTAAATTATAACCTTTTATATTAAAGTCACTTTCCATTCTATTTTTTCCCATTTTTGTATACTCCAGAGACTACCTAAAGCTTAGCTGGCAAGGTGCCAATGTATACATTAATTTTATACCACCTTTAATGCAACATCTGGAGAATAAAATTACGAAATTAATAACAATCATATCATTCATATGAAAATACTAGGGAAGTAAATATATGAAATTAACTTGTCTACTTCTTTTATTCATTATAAAACAACACAGTTTTATTTAATTTTCTGTTTGATTGACACTTTCTGCTTTTTATTGTGCATTTTTTCAGCATGATAAATCTCAGCCTGACAAACATATCAATCATTTTCTTAGAAAGTAGGATAACATGATTTTCAGGATCCGGCGTGTGTTAGCTAACCTCTCCCTCAATTTATTCAAATATCGGAGCGGAAATCTGTATCGAAAGAAAGTATTAAACGTGTGATCAGCAGGTTAGGTCACATCCAGGCGTTAAGATAGTAGAAGATTCTGAACTTATTTAAATGCTTACTTACTTGTGAAACGACAAATTTGGTGTAGTTATATGCAGCGCAAGACTTAACCATGGTAGAAAACACTTGTAAACCAAAAATATACGAGCACGCGATCATGTCAATATGTTTAAACTGTACAAAAGTAAACACTAAAAGCTGTCAGTTGCCCTCAATATGGCGGCGAGCGCATAGTTCAATTTGCGAAGGAACCTAGCGCCGTTGTTCCTTCTAGTGTATAATATTCAAACTTCTTTGGTCAACACCGACATTGGACTGTTGATGATTGGAAACATGTTGCCTGGCCTGACGAGTCACGTTTCCAATTGTATCGAGCGGGTGGACGGGTATGAAGACAAGCTCATGAATTCATGGACCCTGCATGTCAGCAGGGGACTGTTCAAGCTGGTGGAGGCTGTGTGCAGTTGGAGTGACATGGGCTCGTGATACGTCTAGATACGACTCTCACATGTGACACGTACGTACGTTTCCTGGCTGATCACCTGCATTCATTCGTGTCCATTGTGCATCCCGACGGACTTGGGCAATTCCAGCAGGACAATGCGACACCCCACACGTCCAGAATTGTTACAGAATGGCTCCAGAAACACTCTTCTGAGTTTAAACACCTCCGCTAGCCACCAAACTACTCAGACATAAACAGTATTGTGCATATCTGGGATTCCTTGCAACGTGCCATTCAGAAGAGATCTCCACTCCTTCGTAGTCTACTGATTTATGGACAGTCCTGCAGGATGCATGTTGTCAGTTCCCTCCAGCACTACTTCAGACGTTAGTCGAGTCCATGCCACGTCGTGTTGCGGCACTTCTGTGTTCTCGCGGGGGCCCTACGTGATATTAGGCAGGTGTACCAGTTTATTTGGCTCTTGAGTGTATATGTTTCTGTAGATATTCTATTCAACTATTTCATCTTCTCTTCACTTTTTCCTAACTTTAGGAATCGGCTGCCTTTGATGAATTTTACTCTCAGTGTTAGTATGGTCAAATTTGGAGCTTTGGTTTTACAGTTTTATGCCCTTGCTGATGGCTTGCATTTTATATCTACTGCCAGGTGCTGCCACTTACTAATGGGGGAAGTGATGTCTTGCCTTCTATCTGTGAAATGAGTAACTATGTTCTGTATATGATAAGTGTATTTTTTGTTCCTGAAATTCGTAGTTCACGAGGTTGAGTTTGGAATCCCGTAGTGGCGAATTTTTTGAGGGTTAGATTGGGAACCCTTCTGGCTTTCGCCTAAAAACCGCAGTCAGGATGGTCTCTACATGGAGGTCTAGGATCGTGCCCGGCTCCGTTGGACCTCCCTATCCAGTGAGCAGCGCCTTATCGCACTGAGCCTAGCTGGTGGCTTCTATTAAACTGTATGTTCTAGTGGAAAAAGGAATTCTGTGTTACGTAATAAATATAAGTTATCTAGTAGTGTTTTTGTCTCGTCTCTATAAGACATTTCATTATAAAGATATATCATAATTGTAGTAGACGAAAGAACTGTTATAATTTGACATTAATAAATTCAGAACAAACTCAAAATGCAACTGGTGAAAGCTTATTGAATTTGAATAAATATAGATTCCTTTAAGCATTTGTAAGGGTACAAGGAATAATATTGAGAATTTTCCTTTTATGGTTTCATTAATACAAATAAGTTGTATTAATTTTCATTTTCCCGGTACAGGATTTCTTCGATACGGCCAATCACCAATATTTTCTGGTTACGTGCTATTTCAGGTTTATCGACAACGCTGTAAATTACCTGAAAACAGGAGTCTTAATATCTAGTTTACACACTTCTCTGTTTTCTCTATAAGCCGCAATTCTTTTATAAACTTCAGATCAAATGGATTATTCAAGCTTTACAATTCAACGCCTAATATCGATAACTTATATTCCGTTCAATGTCTATACGTAAATTACACATTCTTTCAAAAATTAGTTACAATTTATTATTACAGTCGTGCTTCTTCATGTCCTGAGACGTGTTGTATTTTAAAATACTACAACAGGCTCTTCCAACCCATCAAAATCAATTTTCCGTAATTCTTCCAACATTCGAATGTCTTCATTTTTCTTTTTCTAACAGTTTGTTGAAAAATCAAACCAAAGATTCTCCTTCTGCCTTGCTTCGACGGTCGTTCCCCTTTTAAACTCAAATAACATAATTATTTTAAACAATCACAAATATTTGACGCATATATGGTGATTCAAGAGCAATGGTAAATATTGAAGGAGGTGGTAGTATGAATAATATTGAGTAAAAACGTTCATATAAACATGTGTCCGATTTTCATTCGTTTTGGAGACACAGGTGCGGAATGTGATTGTCGTATATAAATATCTTTATGCGATCTTGATAGATACATAAATAAGTAATTTTTGTAGACTGAAGTTTTATTATGAACTTTTATAGTTTATTTATCTCATTTATTTGCTTAATAATCCTCTTGATACCAATAACGACCGTGTTTGTCACTATATCCGAAATTTGCAGGTTCGTTTTCTACTCAAGATATATCAATGCTACTTATCGCAACTATTATTTTTCAAGATTCCCTGCTGTTTTCTCTCGCAACCTCTCTCCCAACAATTCTCTTAACTTCTCTTCTCCTTTCTTTTTTTTTTTTTTTTTTTCTTCAGAGAGGCTATCCATTCAAGCAATCTCTGAGCATACAATATTTATTACACTTTATATTCTTTTATATATATATATATATAAATCGTTTTAACTTTTAGTTTACCAATATTTTGGCCTTAATAAGTATAAATATATAATTATACTGGTTTTCTAAAGAGCTGCTATGTCACATGATGCATAAAGTAAGCCTCAGAAAATTCTCAAGAACACACATAAAACTTATTGAAGTACTTTATTCATGCAAAAACACGCGCATATTTCACAAATGTTTAAATTAAATTTTGAAAATCCTACCATCGACTACAATACACTTTGTACCTTTACTTCCAACAGTACGTGTAGCGCGAGAATCGAGACTTTACGCGTCGACTTCAAACATTAATTAAGGGCTTCAATTTGGCTATTAAAGTCGATGGTGGGATTTCGAACATTTAATTTAAACTTTTTTAGAAGTATGCGTGTGTTTTTGCATGAATAAAATACTTCAATGAGTTATTTGTGTGCTCTTGATCATTTTCTGAGGTTTATTTTATGTATAACATTCCAGAACCTGTATCTCCAAGACGAATGGAAATCTGACACATGTTAACACGAACTTTGTAACTCAACATCGTACGTACTGCCACCTCATTCAATATTTACCAATCCTGCTGAATCACCCTGTTACAAATGTGATCATAACATTAATTTATTTAAGTATTGAGGCCATGTAAGTCACAAACACGCTTCCGGCAGTAGAATTTGCGGTTATGTTAGTTGGAAGACTGTGACAGATGTACAGACACTGCATCCACCGCAACAATATTGTGCAGTATCGATTTATGAACGGTACTCTATAAAGGAATAAGACTTCATATTTTCCTTGGATTCGAATCGTTTTCTCATATTACTGAAGCCCTGTTAGCCTAAGATCCAGCTGCACGATTTTTACTTCTATTTGTTATTTTATTGAAATGAAATTTTTATTTATAATTATTAGTACCAGGATACGATTTTCCGGGTTGCCTAACCAAATATTGACGCAAGTTTTCTTCTTCTCTTCGATATCGGCCATCTAAGGACCACGAAAACTAATTCCGTGCGTTCATTTCGATGCTTCTTTTCTTGACTTCCAATAGTTCTTCATCCTCTCACTTTGCTGTTTCCTCCTTTCTTCTGTCCACATGTTATTACATTTTCTCTTCCCCTTCTCCTGAAAACCAAAAAAAATTTGGATCAATCTCCTGAAAGTTGGTCTATGTTGTATTAAATCTTCTGTCATTCCGATCTCAATTATATCTTTCTTTACCGAGCGTGGTGGTGTAACAGCTAACGTTCTGGCCTCGCATTCGGGAGGACGGCGGTTCGAATCCCCGTCCGGGCATCCAGATTCGGGTTTTCCATGGTTTCCCCAAATCACTCCAGGTGAATGCCGGGATGCTTCCTTCAAAAAGGCCATGGCCGAATTCCTTCCCATTCCTTGCCCCCCCATCCTTTCCCGTCACTAAAGACCTAGTTGTTATAGGAGACGTAAAGCAGTTAAAAAAAAAATCTTTCTTTACTCCTTCGATCCACTGGTTGCCCTTCTCACTATTGTAAACATGGTTGAAAATTCTTTTCGTAAGTTTGTTGTTATCCATTCTCATTATGTGACCAAACGAAAACTGATTCTCCTCTTTCTGATCGTGTCTGACATCCTTTCAATTTCTTCTTCTTTGTATGGATCTTTATTCCTCCGGTGTCTAAACTCACCATTTTCAATTCTTAAAAGTCCCCAAATTTTTCTCAAGATTTCCCTTTCCTCTATCTCTTCTATTTCTCCAGTTTTCATAGAGAACAAAAATTCTGAGGCATACAGACCCGGTTTTACTAACTGAATTACCAAAAAAAATCGTTTACTTCCTTAAAAAAATATTATGATTCATTTCAAAAAGAGAGATGCAAAGAAGGTAAAAAGTTAGGATCTGACAGATAGTGTGGTGCGTTAACTATCTCTCGCTCTAATATATCTTTAACAATTAGAGTTTACATGTTTCTCTTTGAAATGAATTATAATTTATTTAAAAACAAGAGAGCGATTTAAAAAAATTAATTTAAAATACTTGCGGCCATATTTGGATAGGCAACTCGGCAGAACCGTATTATACATAATTATACACAAAAATTGTATTTCGATCAAATAAGAGACGGACGTAGAAATCATACAACCGGATCTTGGACTATGTTACAAAACTATTGTGCATGCGCTAAATGCTTCTACCAAAATAAAACATTTTATTTGGAGCGAAGTTACGAAATCGATTGCCGATCTAGAGAACAACTCTCCAAAGACGAGGAAACAAAGATCGAGGCACAATCATCCGAAACTGATCTCGGGTCTCCGTGAAGTTTGTGTTTACGGCCGGGACGAGAGTGGTGTTGCGCGCGATAAAGGAGTTACCTTCTCGTCTGGCGAGGATTTCTGAAGTTTGCCCGCTAACGCAATAGCGAGCCGAGCCGTCCGAGATCGACTCTCGACGGACAAAGCCCATTGATCGCAGCGCTAATCTCGTTGGCCTCTCGCAGGCGGTTGTTTCCAACTGGGTCTCTCAGAAGCTCCGACCAATTACGGAGCAGCGTTCTGATCTGTCCACTGCAGCAGTCGCACCTGATACGGTAAGCTCGCTCCAGAGGGTGGCCATTAGGGTCAGCCAGTACCGTGTAGCGCAGAGTATCAAAGTTGCACCATTAGTTAGCTCAGTGGTTATGTCGTGAAATCGATAAGATCTAATACTGCCGAAGAACTGACCTCATTTAGAAGTTACCGTCTCTTTATCGTGATATAGCTTGCATTGTGTATGGCTGAGGTACACTAGGACGTTCAGTTTATAGTATTTTGTGAGCAAACTAAGTTTGTAACGGAAGTCATCTTTGCGTATGCTGATGCTGATGTTCAATGGTTGACATCCGCGGATGTTTTGCTGATCCGGAAGTGGAAATTATTTAGATTTTAATATTTTACCAAAAATAAACTTAAAATCAAAACAAGTATATTTTTTATGCAGTGGCGTAGCTAGGTCAACCCGGTGCAAAAAAAATTTTTTGGGCCCTCAGGCCTGATGGGCGACCTTTTTTTTTTGCTTTGTGTTGCTGGTAAGGTCCCCCTGAGCTGAGGATGGGGCCCTTGAGTTGTGCTTAGTTGTCTCCTGAACAGCGCTTGAGGGCCCCCAGAGGTGCGCCGTGGGGCCCCCAGAGGTGCGCATTGGGGCCCCCAGAGGTATGCTTGGGGGCCCCCTGAGCGCAGGGGCCCCGGTGCACTGCACCGCCTAGTACCATAGTAGTTACGCCCCTGTTTTTATGCCAAATTCTACATTTTTCAGAAGTAACATCTACTTCCATATAATACTGCCACATTGATTTATTTTTTCAACAACAAAAAACACGGATGATTTCATAAGTGAATTAAATTATTTACATAACGACACAGGTCTCTAAAAAAATCTTTGTCATGTGATCTCTGCGGAATTCTCGTCTCGACTAATGTAAGCATCAAGCACAATACCACGCTACCACATACCTCTGTACCCGCCACCTACCTTGCCACCACTCTAGTGGTACATTCACAGTACAACATGTAGGACCTACGTTCACCAGATTTTCGATAAAGAACCTTGATGGGCCGTGAAATGGGTTAGAGAACTACATGCAGGACGTGTTGGATGTTGCGACTCTCAAACAACCAACACGAGTCCTTGCTGTCCAACAAGCTATGGTGTTGGATCATGATTGGAGGAAAAATCCAGCGAATCTACGATAAGGAAACATGTTGTGCCACGAGAAAGTTCGAGTGGAAAGGATTGCTTGGAACATTCTGTTGGACTCCTTTTACTAACGTTAAAGGGTGAGCGCATCTTATTGTAGTTCTACACGGATGTCCTGTAAGTTGGACCGTGAAGAAGTCGCTTTACATCCATGTTTAAGCTTGTAATTTCGTCACTTAGGTAATAACGCCATTTAGTTCATTGTTATTTTTATTGCATGATCGCCAGAAAATAAAAACCACACTGTTGTTAGCTACGAGACGATCGGCAGAATCTCGTATAAAGAGAAAATAATATTTATTACAATGAAAACGAAACATCCGCTATACATCCGCAATAAATATTGCTGATGCCAAAGCGGATGTGGAATTTCATGCGAAAGTTCCGCACTTGCGGATGCGGAGATCCGTTACATCCCTAGAACAAACCACTCAATTAGTATTGACTAATTACCTGCCGAAAGCTATCAAACAGCCTCTTACGAACTTATGAGCATTTCCACACCATTTGGGGTAACATTGAATTATTGAACGACAAAAGGCCCAGTCTCATTTCGAACACATACTAGCTGGATGCTGAATTTAGTTTTGATTGAGTATAGTTAATCACTTATAACTCCGAACAAAATGAGAGGTATTATTGTTAACTGCAGAAATAATTTAATTTAATTGCAATGGAGCACAGGCTTCGGTGGCAATTTCCCTACACACCCATCTTCCCCCTATCCTGCACCTACCTACATTTGCCCTCTACAAATTTTATCTTTAAATTCTTTCAAAGTTTTAGGTAAATTATTCATCATTTCTCTTGGTAACTCATTCCAATCCCTGACACCCTTACCTAAAAAAGAAAATCTTCCCACACCCTTGTGCCTAAAATCGAGTGCCAGCTTGTGGTCATGGTCATCTTTTCCCTTCCATGCACTACTTTTCATACCTATTGCAATATCTTTCCATGCCTCATTGCCAGTATATGCCCTGTACACTCCCATGACCCTCCTCATCCTCCTCCTGTCTTGCAATGAATCCCATTCCAGCTCCTTTATCATATCCGTCACTGATTGCATTCTGCGATAATTTCCAGAAACAAATCTAGCAGCCCTTTTTTGCACCCTCTCCAACTCCTGTAATTGATACGTAAAATGAGGGTCCAATACTACACTACCACATTCGAGCAATGGTCTGACCAAAGTTTTGTAACCCAATTCCTTGACTTCTCTCGTACATCCCCTCATCACTCTCTCCATCTAGTGTAGAACTTTGAAACCTTTTCCTACCACCTGTCCTATGTGTCCTGCCCAGTTAAGTTTGTTATCGAACGTAATTCCAAGATATTTACATTTCAAGTCTTCAGCAAGCAATTCTTTCCCCACCTTATATTCATAATTAACCTTTTGTTTTTTATTTGTGTATCTAATAAGCTGACTCTTCTTTGCATTTATCTTCATTCCATGTTTACCAACCCAATTAGATATCCTGTCCAGATCACCCTACAACTGTTTACAATCCTCTATCGTTTTAATTCTTTTATACAGCATTATGTCATCTGCAAACAATCTAATTTCAGATAGTAAACAATCAACACAATTATTTATTAGAATAATGAATAGCAATGGTCCCAATACGCTACCCTGTGGCACACCCATTTTTACTTCCACTTCTTTTGATACTACATTTCCTACCCTAACTTTCTGTTTTCTACGTTTTAAAAATTCTTCTACCCAGCAAATGATGTCGCGGTCATGAGCGAGATACCACTGAATTTATTCATCACAGTTACTCTAAATTATATTTACATGCCCGTGATGCATTGCAACAGGTTCTTCAAAGTTTACCTTATTTTACAACTCAAACACAATAGAAATTAAACTCGCGCCATGTAATATTTTCAAATGAGTCGCCGAACACACAATGAATGTGCCACAGGTGGAAACAGGCGAGGCCAAAGATTCTTACTATGTTAGCTAACTATAATAATCTTACTGCCAACCAGAGACTATACGAACTACAGCATGTGGAAAACTTTCATCATATACAATTTACGAATTTTGATAGAATTATTCAAGACACATATAATTAATAAAAGCAAAATAATCTAGTATAGAATTACCTTAGCTCACTCACTCATTCACCTTCTATAGCTATTGGATGGAGAACGGTGTCACGTGTCAGCTTTCGCTCTCCAATCTACAGCCACCAGAGATACTATTAGAAGAAATTCGAGGTTATGTCCACAATTTAATGGCTAAGCAACTGCAACAAAATTAATTTTTTAAAAAATTGATGCTTTTGAAGCAAACTGGAATTCTTCAAATTTTACAAAGTGAACTTTAACGGTCAAATATAAGTCAAGTTTGTATTTCAGCAAGTTCGAATCTACGACCTTTGAAACAATTATACGATAGCGTGATCGTCCCTGTCCGTGTTTAATAACTAAGTCTATTAATACTTCTGAGTTCTTCAAGCTCAAGAGATTTTATTCAACCTAAGGGTGAAACATAGGTCAGTTTCGTATTTGGTCAGTTCAGGTCAACCTGTCATAATCTTTGACGCTAAGAACTGAAACTATTCTAGACCCGTGACGATACCCGAAAAACCATAACAAGTTGCCTTAACGGCTTACAGATCGTCGTGTAGCTAACGGAGGAATAAGTGTTATACGGTCAACGGATGCATTCAATAGATATTTCACTCAATTTCAGTTTCCTGAAACAAAAAAAAAGCATCAGAGAAAGAAAGCGTTCCCAAAACTGCTGAAATATAATCCAAATAAATATTTATAATAGTCTGAAACTCTTATATTTAAAACGGTTCTTTCTTTTTCTAACAGGTGCATCGACTAATATTTATTTTGAAATAAAATATGATACGTCCAAAGCTAACAATGTTAATTACACCACTTTGGAAATTGTTTTAATTTCAATTTCTGATCTCAAATGTTCTATTCAAAATACCATCTGCCCGTTACGCAAACACCCCTCCATATATAAGTCTATTCACAATTAATGATAATGCCCTAAATACTCTCGCAGAATAGTTTCGTATTAGTTGCAAAACACTCGCACTAGTCTTGAACAATTAAATCTTGCTTCCTGTAAATATTTTTCATACAATATTTAACGTATATGACTATCTTCACATCTCTGAACAACTAATGTCGCTTCATTTAGCGTAATTAAAAAAATATATATATATTTCGTACCACGCAATCATTCAGTATCTTCTCCACGCGAACATATGTTTCTGATTGTGGAACGATGAAATAAAATTCTGCTTACTTACCTTCCGCGTCCAGGAAAAAAAACGTCCCCAGATTCTCCTGTCCCCAAATTCAGCGGCTTTAGTTGCCTTGTCGTTTGCTTTGTACGAGCAGACTGTTCCCATAATGTCGCATCTGAGCAGGAGTTCATAACCCTGTACCTCCCAGAACTCACATCGATCATCGTCCTCGTATGCCCATTTTATCATACTAGACCCAAGATCTCAGTCGGCTAAATATTCGCGAGGTAGTTTATTTCAGTTTGTGGCCTCCTAGTAGTTCTTCCTTGGAGCAATTATTTTGATGGTCAAGAGTACCCCTCCACAATTCCATGCGGCACGTCTCGGGCTGGTTCTACAAAGATACTGTTCTTTTTACGAAACTGACCCTAGATTTCAGGCGGGGGACAGGAATTTCTTCGCCTGGTGTCGGACATTTGTTTCGATCTTTTCTTCTCTCCTATCACTCTTCGTCTGATACCTGGTGCAGCTATTCCAGGTAGGGGGTAGATCTTTTTTTATAGGTGTTGACCTTAGGAATCCTGTCACGGTTTTCACTGTTTCATTTAGCTCTGAAAATTCTGCTGAATTGCATCTAAAACCTGCTGAATGATAATGGCCCTCAGCTATACGAATCGCTTTACTCTCAAGCACTGAAGTTAACACTTGGTCTCAGACAACATTCTGATCCTTTAATATATCTGAAAGAAGTTACGACACCAAAAAAAAACTCGGCCAATCTTCACTTTTATCTGGGTCTCTGCACTTATTCCCCAAACAAATCGATGAACGAATTCAGCTATCAATGCAATCCAGTGTTCACTCCTACGTATTGACCTTGATCCGCTACTAGAGGCGGAAGGAACGTGAAGGAATTCGTCAGTGGCCTTTTGAAGGAAGCATCCTGGTTGCACTGATTTGGGGAAACCATTGAAAACACAAATCTAAATGGCCGAACCGAGATTCCAACCCACGTATTACCGATTGCGAGGCCAGAGTGTTACCTTCCCATAACAACATCTCAAAACATTACGGCTAGCTCTAAATAAACCAAAAATTACTCAGAACTCCTCAAATAAAGCCCTAAATCAAACTCAAGTAACTTTACACTCTGTTTGAATTTCAGGTTAAACAATAAATCCCTTCAGTTATAGTATTATTATACCGGGTAAGGAAACGGTAGAAGCGGGATAAATGGAAATTTTTAACTCTTTCAGTAATGTGGCTGAGGTTTTAGGGTTTTCCAGGTTAGCTTTGCTTTTATTCATGTAGCTGTGTATTGAGCCTGAAGTGATGGGATAAATCTTTTACAAAAGTGTATCTCTAACTAAGCGATCTTAACTAATCTGATTTATTAAGGTTTTATCTCTTACTTTATTTAATGTTTAATGCCTAACACAAACATCTTGTAATCATGTTGATAGTGTTATCTCCATCTAGCTTACAACTACATAAAATAGTTGCGTAAATTCAATTACGAATTAAATAAGTTAACTGAAGCAAAGAGAAATGTATTCTGCTGCGATTTCTTTGAATTTGTTTCGATAACTACAAAAAATTAGATTACCGAATTTCTCAGCAATTCCCTTCAAAATATAATCATCGTAGTTCACAGGATATATCATCTGTAAAAATAAAATGCCAGGTTTTTAACGTTTTATTCGCACCAGGTGAAGTCTAAGAGAGGAGATGGTGTAGGATATCAAAGACCATAGTTATTCATACTTTATTAATATTTTTGTTATTTCCTGATAAGCCCAATAGGACTACGCAAATTACTTACAAGTCTTTGTTGCTTTCCTTTGTACTTTCCTCTCATCAGGCATGTTGTTCCAATTCTTTTCGTTGGGCTATCTTAGCGGTCAACTTACAATTTTGTGAATTTTGGATCTAAATGTTTCCCTGTTTTCGTTGCCCTATCTAAATGCTCCAAATGGTCAACTTGAATTTATTTATTGCTCTTGTTTCATAGATCCCTGCTGAGGAAGGATTCCTGAGATGTGGAACAGGTCATGTAATGTATATACTGTAACGTGACGTTATCACGCCACGCTACAATTTTTATTTTTATTAAGTTATGATTTATTTTAATTTATTCAGATTAAAATTTATTAATATTGATCTCGGGCAGCCCAAAATTGTATATAATTATATGAATATGCAAGGGTATTTCCTTTGAAAAGGCTCAGAAAATGTGTGAGCATAGGATTTTGTTTTAAGCGAAGGGTCGCATATCGGAGGCTCGGGACGGGAAGTGAAACGGTAAAATCCCAGTGAACGGACAATAGCCCGCCTCGCTGTCGCCACCCCAAGGCCAGTCAGTCACCCCAAACGGTTCCTGCAGCAAACAGGCGAAGGTCAACCTTCCCCTCCCCCCCCCCCCCTGCGTCAACAAGCATGGACGCGGAAGAGGGACGCTAGCGAAATGCCGCGAATCTGAGTGTGCATCGATACCACGTGATTTCCAACCTGCCTATGAAATCATCGGTAGGGGTCTACACATGTTAATACAGGGTGTATTTCTTTCTGCCCGCCATGTTCCTGCGCGGGAGAGGGACGCCATCGCCTTCCGGAGAGAAGGAAGTGACTTCTGCCCAGACCACGGGGCAGAGCAGTCGATTGTGACTTCTGCCCGGACCACGGGCGAGAGCAGTCGAGACTTCTGGTCAGACCGCGATCCAGTGCGGTCGATGCTGACTTATTGCCAGGCCAGAACTGTTATGCTTGGTCAGTACAGTGACCTGCCTATGATCACTGGCTTGTGATTTTCTATCACGCTGGGCTGATAGCGTGACGAACTTCAGTGTTGCTGCCTACACTAGGTAAAGTGTAAACGCCAGGTCTTGCATCGTTGAGTTCTTATGAGACTGCGAATGACCCGTAAGCGACTTGAGAAAGAGACTTGTGTTCTTTGAGCTAATTTTGACCCTGAGCTAGCCGGCATTTTGTTGAACATTGTAGGAACCTTTGCATATCGCGAGTTCCTTGTTTTTTTTACTTGTTATTTGATGGTGCCCGAGATGCATGTTCATTTCATGTATTCTTTTTGATTGATGATTGTTTTCTTGTAGTAGCGTATTGTGAACATTTGTTCCCGCTCACTAACTGTAACTTCGTCAGAATATTTGCAAGTAAAGTAAAGTTCATATAATTGTTTGCTTGAGTAAATCGGCCAATTGTAACGTCTAGGCTTGCTTGATATGTTAGTGATTATTGTGTTAATGGTAACGTTAAATATGCCTAGCGGTGTAGTAGCCAAATGAATAGAATAAATTATCTATGTCAGTTTCATTGTGATCTGACAAGGTTAAGATTCTTGCCAACCCAATAATTGATTTATTATTATTATAAATTAATAATAATTTTATAAAATCCCCAATCCCTCATTTTCCACCTATTACAATACATACAGGAATAACAATAATTATACTGAAAAATTATTATATGTTACCAATCAAATAGAGTCAAGAAGCATATGTGAATAAAAACACCGTCTGATAACCACTGTTATTTTTTTAATTCATTTAAGCTTAGACGTTTTTCGCCCTTATGGTACGAGGCAGCGTGAGCGAGAAGTTTGGTAAAATAGTTACATATTGATTGCGAAATGCTTTATATGTACTCGTATAACCTGACGTAGTTGGGCATTGCTCCTATCATTTTTGTGGAAGTCACTATTGAAATTGTTGCACTTTAACCTTAGTTATTTTCTTTCACACAGCTATTATCTTGTTGATTATGTAAGTAATACAAAAAAGGGAAATGTAAATCATTTAAATCTTATAAAATATTCATCTTCGCCAGTCTCAACTTTAAAACTGGTCAGTTGAGGGTTCTTGCCCTGAGACATTTACTCCCTCGATCTTTTTTGATTTGACATCTCTTGCCTTTCGGTTTGTCGTCTTGCTGGCGTAGTATTGATTATTCTTTTCGCTCCGTCAGCACTAGTGGTCTGCTGTGTTTGTCAGCGGCAGTTTCATATTCGCCGAGATAACTCACTGGTGGATTGGTAGAGAGATGTGCTGTACTGAAGAATTTATAGGCCTGTTGCCAAAATGTTTCGATAAGCCTGGCTGTTCCAGACGCCTCGTGAACTGTGTTACTGAAGAAATGGTCAGGCAGATGTAGTGCTCACTTTAGTGCTCATTTCTGTATATCTTGAAACTTTTTTACATGGCAATTAGCAGTGAACCCCCGGCTGGGAAGCATACTCAATTACCGGCCTAATCAAGGAGCAGTAAATAGCAACTCCTAAATCTGGTGCCAACGAGCTTTCCCAGTTAAGTATCGGGTAAAGATCATCGAGCCAAGCACTTACCATTTGCCTGATGTCGTACGCCATTTCAGCTTACAGTCAAATGTTACATTAAGGTAGCGAGCAGTTGGTGCCCAGGGGATGGTTTTACTTCAGAGCTGAAGTTGCGGGGGAGGTAATTGCTGTCCGCGTCGCACTAGGCGTCGCGACAGCATAACCGCTTGTGTTTTGGCGGGATTTATACTTATCCGCCACCTCCTGGCCAAGGCTATCGTCTGCTGAAGAGCTTCTTGCAATCGTCTCGTGGCGATGGCTCTGCTGCGGCTGGATGAGAAGAATGCTGTATCGTCGGCGTTCGTGGCCGTTTTCACATTCGTAGGTGCTGGAATATCGGCTGTGTAGAGGGAATAAAGAACAGGAACCAGCATTGACCCCTGTGGTACACCTGCACGAATACGCCGTTCTGTTGACATATCATCGCTAATCCTGACGCAGAAGGTGAGCTTAGATAGATAGCTGTGGATCAATTTCACGTAGTTTTTAGTCAATCCTCATTCATATAATTTGCAGATCAGATGGTATGCCACACTGAGTCGAATGCTTAGGCGACATCGAGCTTATCTCGTTGAAGGCCCTCATCGCTGTCTGCACAAAACACATAAACTGCTGTGTAGTCGAGTGCCCTCTACGGAACCCAAGTTCATGATTGGGTATGGCGCTTGAAACATGGATGTAGGTGTCAATACGCTTCAGCATAATTCGCTCGAACAATTAACTGAGCTCTGGAAGCAGGCGAGTAATGCTGGGGGAATATTAGATCTTTCCCGACAACAATGGCATGCTTCCATGCTTTCGAGGAAGTCTGATTTCGCAGGATGGTATTGAAGAGTCGCGACAAGTAGTTGATGGCTTGTGGTCGTTGATTTCTAACTGCCCGATTGTTCACAAGTGTCCTTCGCGGATTAAGCCCGGCGATGCAGCTAGCTACCTCCTGGGGTCCAATCTCGGTGAAGTCTTGGTCACCGTCTGTTAACATGTACCGTCGCAGTCGGTGATGTACTGCGGCAATGTAGTGAACATCAATATCGTTATCGACAGGCTGGAAGTTTTTCTCAAAACAGTCTTGTCTTTAGGTCGTAATGCAAGACCACGTTCACCATGGAGTGGTGGTATCAGCTTCCTCCTGCGGGTGAGCCGCCTAGTTTCCTTCCATTTGCTGCCATCGTTTGGACGCGGAATGGCAACACGTGCGGACCACTCACGATTTCTGCGTTCTACCAGTGTGTTATACAGCTCTCATTGCATTTGATTGAGAAGGCGGCGAGTGGCATGGTTCCTCGTTAGTTTCCACTCCTTGGTAATCTGATTTTTGTTTCGGATCTGTGCAAGGAAGTGCGGTGGAAGTTGACATGAACGCTCCATGCGTGCATGAACCAGTGGTGTAGCGAGTTTTGTAGATTAATTTACGGTGCTGGTGAAGAATCTTAAAGTCTCCTCAACGAACCTGTCCACTGTACTTCTTTTTAGTTCGGTCGCTACGACTTCCTTATACTAGTACCAGTCGGTTCGCTTGTAATCAGGAATTGGTTGACTCTTTTGCTGCCACTCCCCAACGTCGACCTCAAGTAGCACAGGAGAGTGGTCTGAAGACAGTCTGTTAAGCGTTGTTGCTGAGACAAACTTGTGAGTCCCTTTGTTATAACAATGTCAAGAACATCTGGCCGGCTTCCATTTGCAGGATGATGAAACCGAACTAATTAAATAGCGCGCCAACGGCTGCAGATAAAATTCTCTGACTTCCGCGCACACTAGTGACATCTCTCGGCAAGAGATTGCCTCTTGTCGCACTACGGTCGCTGCATTAGTTTATGAGTGATAGCCGGTTGAGTGACGTGTGCAGAGTGCTCGTCGGATTTGTGAGAAAGCGAAAGGAATTGGAGGAGCAACGCGTCTGTGTGAAATTTTGCGTTAAACTTGGGAATACTTTTACCAAGACACTTCAAATACTTAAACAAGCATACGGGGATGATTGCATGAGCCGAACACAATGCTGTGAATTGTTTAAGCTCTTTAAGGAGGGCAGGAGTTTGGTTACAGACGATCCAAAATCTGGTCGACTCTCCACATCAACAGACGACCACCACGTTGAGAGGGTTCGCACTGTGATTCGTGAAAATAGGCGTTTGACTGTCCGTGAGGTTGCTGAAGAAGTTGGCATAAGTGTAGGCTCTTGCAATCACATCCTGAGAGATAAACTTGGAATGCATCGTATCAGTGCAAAACTGGTGCTGCGCTTTTGACTGATGAGAAGAAGTAGAATCGAGCTAGGATCTCTAAGGAGTTGCTTGAAAAAGCAAATGAGGACGAAAACTTCCTCAAGAACATCATTACAGGCGATGAAACATCAGTTTATGGGTACGATGTGGAAACGAAGAGGCAGTCTGCAGAATGGGTCGGGAAAGGATCTCCTCGACCAAAGATCGCGCGGATGAGTCGGTCGAACATCAAGGTGATGAAAGTCGTGTTTTTTGATCGCAAAGGTGTTGTGCACCATGAATATGTACCACGTGGTCAAGCGGTAAACAAGGAAGTCTACCAGAAAATTCTGACACGATTGAGAGATGCTGTGCGTAGGAAAAGGCCTGAACTGTGGGAGAATCAGTCGTGGATGTTGCACCATGACAACGCACCCGCTCACGCATCGTTGTGTGACACGAATTATCTGACATAACATCGCACTCCCGTTGTGCCTCAGCCACTCTGTTCTGCAGACTTGGCTCCGGCAGACTTTTTTCTCTTCCCAAAACTGAAAAACACTTTGAAAGGGCGTCGTTTCCAGACCATAGAAGAAATTCAAGACAATGCGACGAGAGAACTGCGCGCCATCGGAGAAATTGTATTTCAGGAGGCGTTCCAAAACTTGAAAAAACGATGGCAACGGTGTATTGATAGTGAAGGACAGTACTTTGAAGGGGACAGTGTGTAAAAGTTAGTATGATGAGCAATAAAGCAATTACAGCAGAAGTTCGGTTTTTTTTTGTACACACCTCGTACATTGGTTCATCAGGGGCCCATACACATAGATTGTGATGGTGGGCTAGGCGTCTTAGGAGGTTTACAGCCGAATTAGCAGTTCTGCAATGCCAATCCTCATGATTTGCATTCATATCTCCCCCAATGACTATTTTTTCAGGAAACGTGATAAGGACTCTGCGTGCAGGTCGGTAGGATGCGACGACGATTATAGTGCTTAGGGTGTTTTCACCTGAACCGCGACAGCCTCTACCTGCTGAAGTTGAGGAAGAGGGACTTCAAAGTGGGGAATACCGCGTTTCATGTACAGCGCAACACCTCCACCGGCCTTCAGTCGGTCTTTACGATAGCAGCAGTAGTTTGGTGCTGCCGCCTTTAGGCACGGCTTTAGATGGGACTTGCAAACGAGGCAAATCTCGAGCAATTGTCCATGAATACCGTTAGCATTCCACACACAGAAAGTGAGGCTATGAATGTGTTGGGTTACGGTGGTGTTGCAAGCGCCGACGTCACTGCAGCGGTGATGTCCGAAGACATTCTATCCGGCCGCGTTAGGAGGCTGACCATCATGCTAAGCATATTCTCAAGCATAGTGGCAGATCTCCCGAAGTTGGTACCGTTCTTCTCTGATGCTTCTTCTGGCTGCTGGCGTGATAGACCTTCTCTTTTCTGACGTTTTGGTGGTGCAGTCTGCAACGTCATCGGTTGTTTTGACTTTTCACATGGGCCTTGCTTCACCGGCTCCGTCAAAGTGTCTTGATGCTGTGGCTGTTCGGGGGGAAGAATTATCAATCACATCTTTGGTTATCTTGGTGAAGGATAAGTCTTTTTGCACTTTGGAAGGTGCCAGTTTCTTCTCCTTTTACTTCTTCGTTTTCTTCAATTTCTGTGGATTCGATTTCGTTGAGTGAGAATTTGATAGTTCACTGAACTCCGATATTTGTTGTTGGTTTGACTGCTGTTGTTGATGCCTCTGAGGAGTCTCTGTTCCCACAAGTATTTGACGATCGTGGGCTCGCTTATAGGCTGGACAGCCTTTCTAACTGGCAACGTGGTTGCAGTGGCAGTTTACGCAGATTGGTGGGTCACGGCCCACCTGCGTGTGGCATTCCTTTTCGTCGTGTTGCCCCGCACACTTGACGCATACCGGGTGCAGTTTGCAATGGCGTGCCACATGGCCATGCAACTGACAGATGAAACATTGCTGTGTCCAGCCAACGATCGCAGTTTCTCTGTCGATACTCTGAGGTGGCAGAGCTTGTCAACCTCAAATATTGTGCGATTTCCGGGCAGGTCTGGTAATACTACTAGGAAAAGCGGAAATACTTCGTTATTTCCAGGACGACGAAGTTGAGCCACTGACCTCACGTCGTAGCCCATTTCTGTCAACTATTCTTTCAATATCGCTGTTGGCAGAGTCCTGGGAAGGCCTCTAAACACCACCTTCAACAGTTTAACCACTTCGGTAAGAAAAGTGTAGTACAGTGTATTGTACTATTGAAGGAGATAAGTGACAGCAACAATGTCTTCGGCAGTAGTCATGATGAATTTGATTTCGTCACCACCAGCTGTTTTAGCAGCGAATGGACGCTGATTACAGCTGCCACCCGATCATGAAGAGTCTTGTAGTTCTCTGCGAATTCCACCACTATAGGTGGGTTGGAGTCGCATCTCGGCTCCATTCGCGGCGTGTTGTCGACAGTAAAGGCAGTGAAACTGTTTTCCACCTCCATGGCACCTGGGTCCATTGAAAGTGGGAGCCTTGCTGTCTTCTTAGGCATTATGAAGCCTTCCTGGTCTGGTTGCCAATTCTTGGTGCGGGAACAACGTCCTCTGACTCAATTCCGCCCAGAGACCGAGGCTGCAGTATTGTCAGTACTTCGATAGTCTTCTTCTTTTGTACCTTAGCTTTTTTAGGTTTCTTGGCTGTACCAAGTTTCGTCACTGCCAGGCTGACGCCAGTAGATTTACTTGCCTCCTCCTTCCTGTGGTTGATGGCACGTGGTTGTTTATTGTAGGTCCTTTCTGGTGGAGTAGTGGCACGCTTTTTCGAAGTTATATCTTTGATCACCGAGTGCATGTCACCATGTATACGCCGAATGTTGGTCACAGTGTCTGGTGTAGCGTCTTCATTTATTTCGATATCACTATCCGTTCGCCGGCAAAGCCTAATACAACAACCACTACTCGGACCATCGATGCTAAAATTAAAGACAGTATAAATTAGCGTAAGCTTGTTTATATAATTGACTTTAAAATATCTGACTGCGAGAAGGAAAATCTTTAACGTTGAGCGTATTTCATGCCAAAAAACTACTTTATCCATAAAATAGATTTGTTGAAAGTCTGTAACTCTTTCGAATGAAAGGTAAGCAAATAATTGATCTGCAACACAGTTACTTTGCCTGATTTATTTACGACGAGCGTGATGCGTTTCGAGAAATAATTCTCATTTTCAAACGCAATTTGATTATATTTCCAGTGTGAGGAGTGCTCCTGTCAGCTTCTGCTGGACGCTAACACTACTTTCTGTGTGTTTCATTTTATGAAGGCTTCTTCAACACAGAAACTCACATGTGCACTTCCTGATTATATTAAACACAGTTACTAGGCGAAATACACAAACATTGCTTGAAACAAACTGGGTGGAGAACAATGCCTCGCACTTTAAACGGTACCGATTTCCAATCGCGTAGTAAATGAGTGGAAGAAAAGCGTAACGATTGAAGATAATTTTTTGTAAATCACGCAAAGGTGATAAAATTGTTGTTGAGTCAAAGGTGACATTCATTTCCATGCCTAGTTTTATTCTATTTTACTACCAATCTTATTGCTACGAATGAGGGAGAGGTGCATTTTTATATTTATAATGTCGTACCATTTCGCAGATGAGGAAAATATGTTGAAAAAAAACATGCGTACACGGAAAAGCAGCTCGTTTTGCAGACCGCTTGGAGTAAAATTCCAGTAACTGTTGATACAACTGTAACGTTTGCCAGGCACCTGTCATCTCTCCTACTCACCAACCAAACGACTACACATCTTGGCGTTATACAAAACCTGAATCAGGACTGCTTTCACAAGTGATGAGGCAAGTGATGAGAGATATTGGTGTAACAATTAAAAGTAATGCATGGAAGGGAGAAGATGAACATGATCACAAGCTGGTTGTTGGGATTGGAATAAGTTACCAAGAGAAATGAATCATAATTTACCAAAAACGTTGAAAGAATTTAAAGTTGAAGTTTGTAGAGGGCAAATGTAGGTGGGTGCAGGGAAGGGGGAAGATGGGTGTATAGGAAAATTTCCACCGGAGCGTGCGCTCCATTGAAATTAAAATTAAATTAAATTAAACGTTTTGCCTTTTGGAATTATACACCAACTCTCTAGGATCACTGCAGTAAACTGTAAAGGCTTTGGTTAGAAATATGGAAAATGAACGAAACATTCCTCAAACGTGGAAACTCTTGTTTCCTGATCTAATGTGTCAGATGTTTAGTTACTAACATGTTTTCTGTTTCATACTGTCTACGATGAACTATTATTGTTCTAGCGTCACGTCATGGATATTTAGTGTGCCAGTTGGAGGTTTGAACACATCAGAAACAGTCGTTTTTAATAAATCTTGAAAATCAAGCACTCTGGGTTATGCTAGTAGTTGTAATTTGATATATAATAGAATTCTGTAAAGCCAAATTTGTAATAGTCGGGCTTGCTTGTTAAATAAAGAAAAAAGTTGTAAAATCATGTGGAAATGAGTTCGAAGTAGTTAAAAACAAGTGAATAGTACAGTGCACTTTCAGCTTTACGCATTAAGACGGATATTGCACAGTCAAAATTTACCAGGAGAATATTTACCTGCGAATTAAAAATAATCCACTACTGTTACCAATCAGCTCTCTACATCATTTGTAATTCGCGCAATGACATTTAACAACGTTGTAAAAAAAAATGTTTGTAGACCTTGTAAAAATTTAAGAATGTTAAAATATAGAAAGAATAACGTACTTGTATAAAAGTTATAAGGACGAAATAAAGGTCATGAATATCAAATAAGTATTAATGAATAATATTCACGAAAATAATAACGGTTGTAGCTTGTCTACTGCCATCATCGCTAGTTTTTAATTGGTTTTCCTGTCAAATTGTGAATATCCATCATTTTAGTTACTTAACACGCCATCTTCGTAAACAGGATCCACATTACTGTTTATGAAAATTTCAGCAACTAGAAAGAATTGCCTGAAACATTTCAAAATCTGAGGATCTGTAGAACAGTTTAACCACAGTAAGTGATTAATGTTGCTGAGAGATGGCATGAAGGATGGCCTAACAGCGCCCTCTTTTGTGTGAACGGAGAGTCAAACGATACGCCAATCTTAAGTTAATGCGGAGCCGACCCCGGTAGCGCGGGGCTAGCGAGCTGGCTTCACGTTGCAGGGGTCGCCGGTTCGAGTCCGGCCCAGGGCATGGGTGGTTTTAATTAAGTGTTCTGTTCGTCCTGTATTGTCCTGTCACTTGTGATAATCAATAATATGAGAAGATACTATGAACACAGTTGAAGAATGATAGAAACACAGTTGCTGGCTGAATGCCTACAAGGCCAAATGCCATTAAAAAAAAAAAAAAAAAAAAAAAAAAAAAAAGTTAATGCGGAGCCGTCAAATGAAGTGTAAACATGCAGTAAAAAACAGGAAAGCCACGTTGACGTCAAAGGTCACAGTATGTGAGTAAGTTCGAACTTGGTAAAATGATTCTGCTCCGGGAAAAGGGTTTGTCGTACCAGAGCATTACTGCTCTGACAATAAAGTTTATAACCATACGAATAATGGCCTCACAGTTTCTGTGAAAGTGAATTTTAGTACATGTGTAGTTAGAGAGTAGAAAATTCCACTTCAAGTTTCTTCTGATTTTGTGAAATTATGTTACGTAATAATGATATTAATTCCTTTTTTTACAGAAATTCGAACTCATTTTCAGTTTAATATGTAGATGGTTTCGATATGATCGACGTTCGAATCTACTGAAAGATTATTAAGTATTTTCAAACATAAGTGTATTTTGATGGACACTACCATAATTGTTTGGTTAAGTTTTTTGGCATGAATATTTTTGTAACCTTATGTGAATGTTTTAGTTAAAATCATATCCCGTTTCAAATACTATGTTGAAATTTCATCCTATTTTGAAAAAAATATTACATGTCTTACAAAATTTGGAAGTGAGTTTCAGTACATGTATGGTTACAGAGACTAGAGAAATGTCACTGACATCAAATTTCTTCTAAATCAGATTTTGATTGTCTAAGATATTACATTGATAAAAAAATGGAGTATCATAAAGCACTGCCAAAATTTACAGAAATTATATCTAATAAAATTATTAAGGAAGAAAATGAAAGAACTAACAAGGAGGACTTAACAAACATTTAAAAGAAATTTCTTTAAAAAACTCCATGCCGAAAATAATAAATTACTGTATCGGTGAATGAGTAATAGCCATTAAATATTCAAATCGTTGAATAAATATTCACAGAGAAACTTAATTGTATTTGGAATATTTACGTACGCTGTTCTGTAACAAAGGACATTCATCAGATTTCTGATCCTGTATAAAGCGAAATAATAGTATTTAAATTAGTTTAGGTGTGAAAAGCGCGTCCGAAGTAGATAGAGTTGCAGTGATGTGATTCTTTAATATTCACGCCTCGATTCTCTCGCTCAATTTTATGGATAAATCGAAAATATCCTTAACAGTACGTGTTTTAAAATGTTAACTATTCTTCTGTAAAATACATATGCATTGAATTGAGACAACGGCAATGTTTTTCATATACCATATGAGCTAGTTTACCCTGTAATATTAAATACAAAAAGTTTAAAAGTTTTTTTTTGCGTATAATTTGCTGTTAATTATATTACGGGCAATTGTGTGAATCAATAACAACAAATACTACAGTATTTATTAACTTATCACCAGCTAGTACTGTACCTTAAACGATAAACAAAATTTCTTTCTAACTCTAAAATATAATTCTTTGAAAACTGAATGCTATAGCTAAAAGAAGCTATTTAAAAAAATAATAATAATTTAATTATAGTAGAAACACTGTATCAGTTTTATTATAGCTATGTGCAACGTTCTTCCAATGATACTGTCAGCATTTCAAAACTTTTCAAAATATTTTCAAATCAGTTAACATGAAAAAAGCATATAATGTCGCTCTTATGTTTGTAACGGCTTTAAATGGCCAGCGCAAGAAAAATTATGAAGTGGCAAAATAATTTTAATAATGGAATGACGCACAAAATAAAATACGAACTTAAAATGTAAGTAAAAAGTTAAAGGACTTAGGATATCTGTATATTGAGTAGGAAATAATTAGAGCTATATTGACTTTTGTTTATAGGTTGGTATGTGGATTTTTACCAAGATACAAGTATGTGTCTAGACTAGGAAGATTAATATGTATATAATTATAAGACAAGGCAGGCAAATCATTTCCATTCGACTTATAATAAAAGTAGTAAAGTAAAAAAAAAAAAAAAAAAAAGCAGTGTTTCACAAAGGTTTAACAATGTATAAAAAATTACCAGAAGTGATAAAAATGGCCAGAACTGTTGGATGTTTCAGACAAAACCTCGGCAAATGGCTAGAGAAGAGATAGCGTAAAGTTTTTTTTTAAAGGATTCAATGAAATTAACACCTTGGTTATTTCTCTCTCTCTCACTCTCTTTTGTTAATATGATGTACGAATTCTGATGTATTTATATTAGCCATATACTATTTAAAAATAAATAAGTAACACAAAATTGATGCAGTTCAGAGTTCTGTATAGCACCAAATTATCTTTCACTTTACCAAAAATGATAACAGATTCTGAAGTTGGGTTTACACACAGGAATCACGTTTTACATGAATACATAATAAGAGATTCTTCCTTTGTATTTAATTGAAGGAAAAATGTAATAAGATCTAGATAATTGAATAGTTAATTTCTTAATTCGCCATAAAATATACTAAAAATATTTATTCTACTTCAGTACGAAGTATTTAGCCTGAAATATTATTAAACATTTTTAAAGAATGAATGATAGATTTTGGTAACTGTTTAAATAATTAATTATTCTTAACAAACCGAAGTGGAATATGTTTAATTAATGACATTGAATTCTCCTCCGTATTAAATATTGTTTTCTTGGAAATTACAATGAACTAATCAGTAAAACAGATACAAGAAACAATAAAAAAAATATATGAAACCTTGTGAAATCAAAGTTATCACCATGAGAACTTAGAAATAAAACGATCATTTAGTCAGCATTCGCATATTATCTGCCTCAACCTAATTAGAGGACCATTTTAGGACGTGAAAGAAACTTGATGCAAATAATTGTTCAACGTGAATCATCTACCAATTTGTGTGATGTGTACAGCACCGCATCATGGTTGAAGCTACAATCCAGGTACTATCTGCAGTAGCAATAGCCATCCGGATGGTTTTACAGTAATTGAGATCACCCATCAATATTCATGCTCATAGTGAACCCGTCACAATTAGTATAGGCCAGAAGATGACGTGTTCTATATATTCTACACGAGTTCTGCAATTCCCTCACCATCCTTCCCGTATTCCGCTCGCCCAGGTGTCCGCATTTGGGCGTCAAAGTATCAGCGCCAATTATAGTTGTAGAAAAATTTCTCGTACGTTGTGGTTGGCAGCACATATTAATAAACTATTGGCAACACTATTATTTGTTGGAATGTCATTTGACTTTATTCGCTTAAAGTGTACATCTCTTGTTAAAGATAAAATTAAATTTTATTTACATAAATTATCAATAAAAATATTGTTAATGATTGATATGGCTGATATGAGAAATCGGGATGTTGCTTATATATTAACAACACTTTTGCACCTACGTATGATACTAATATCCATTTATTACATAATTAAGCAAACATCTTGAAATCCGACAGTGGGTTCATTTTATATCAGTTTCAGGGTATTTAAATGCCCGTTCAATATGTTCAGCAGGACAGTGAGATTTTTATCGAGGGTGACACTAGGATGATCGATACGATAACGATTTGCGGTGGCCACCATATCAGCGGAGTTACCATTTAGTGGAAGTGCCGAGTCTGCTGCCCGCAGTCGTCCGACGCGATGGTTCCATTTTATGCTGGCCGTCGGATATCCATGTCCACTCGGATAACGACATGGAACACAAGAACCACCACAGACCACACCGATATTAGTCGCCGCACATATCTTTCTGCAGGCTGGCCACGCACCCACCACTCAACTCGCAATCCACCGTATTCTCCACCACGCTTGCCACCCTAGCGGTCATGGTTTGTACCTTCACTGCGGGCTACCTGACCCAAGGTCACATTCTGGAACTCAGTCGGACGGTTGCCGTTACCGTTGTTCGCACCGTCCACCTGTGCGAGTTACAGGTCCAGCTTCTCGTAAATATTTTCCATATAGTGTGGCAATATACTACACGCTACTTCACGTGCGCGTTGCCTTTCATTCACCCATCTGCTTTTTCACTGACTGCAATGAGCTGCTCATCAACTCAGAAAATCCAGAATTGACTGTGGATGATGACTAGCCTGTCGGGAGGGGATGTTAATCCAGCCTGCTGTCATGTGTCCTTCGGAATGGTAGGCGTGAGAAGGGAGATGCCACATATTCCCTCTGCCTTGTTTCTCCTGTCATGCAAAACACTAACATTATATTTAATTTAACACAAACACCTATTTCTATCACCCCGACATGCAGCAACACTTTATAATAAATAAGTACTCTATGAAAAGCAACAGGTAAGTGTCACGTTCAATATTTCGCGTGTAATCAGTTAAGAGTGACAATACTTCCACCGTAAATATCGGCAACTGGCACTTTCCATTAAGTAGCTGTAAAGTCGCCAAAGAATATTATAGCGGTTTTTCATGACTAGAGATTATTGAGATCGCATTTTCTCTCAGTTGCCTAATTTTTTATCAGCCACAAAAAAGGATGATCAGAATTTGTCTTAATATGAAACAGGAGCATATAATCGAATTTTCTTGAGTCTCTTGACTAGACGTATACAGCCATTCGATAGGAACTATTACATTCAGCTAACGGGGCGTCCATAAATTACGTGAGGAGAAATAAGGGGGGGGGGCCGGTTAAATCTCACCAAGGGGGTTCAACGGAAATCTCACGTGAGATTTTGGAAATTTTTGTTGGACTGTAGAGCTAAAGAAACGAGTCTACAATTGACGTGAAAGTCGATTTTATGGGGGTTTCTCGTCGAAAAGTGGGGGTGTAACCGACTTTGGAAGGGTGAGACCTTTAAAAAAAAGGTCTCTCTAAAAGTTGCGAGGGTGATTTCTAGGGGGTGGGGGGGGGGGTCTCTCGGACCAGATCGCACGAAGTCTCACTAGAGGGGGGAGGGGGGGGGTCCGAAGATCCTCACGTAATTTATGGATGCCCCCTAATCTAAATTTGAAGCAATACATGTATTGTAATGGAGTACTTGTGGAAAGTGTAGCAATAACAATTTTATGTAATCGTTGGTTGTCACGGCGAATATGCTGCTTGAAAATTTCTCGAGCTTGCAGCCGGATTAATTGATAGTTATTCAACGGATTTTCGACTCTCCGACTCCACTCCTCACGAAAATCAGTAGACGTAACCTGAAGATAATGGCAAGTTACGCTGTCGAAAATCAGTTGATCTGGCCACATGCCCAAGAAATCTTTAAACAATTACAATTTTACAGCAAGATATTTTATCGCACAACATACGAACAGTGTCTCTATGGAACAAGAGCTATAATTCCAGAGTAATGTATTTTGGACGACAGCTCTTTTCATTGCTTATCCACCAGTCACTGTGAAGGACTAAAAGCAAAAATCCCAGAGATGTGTATTGTGAGTGAGATGAGGACTCAAACTGGGATTCTGACAAGTAAATTTCCATTTTGCAGTTGGTGACAGATGAATTATACACCGATGTAACACACCTGCATTTCCGCAACAGCGCTACGATAGATTACGGCCAGCACTTTCGTTTTCTATATAGCGGGCATCCAAGAGATAATTAATCCAGCTGATGTTAATCTCCAGCACTCTCACGCATACGCAGTATGTTAACGTCATTTTCACATGAACTTATCCATATCACATGACCCGAAAGCATTTGAGATTAATCCAGTTTCACGTAATATGTAAATCAATTTAGCATTAAATTGCACTGGTATTTATTTGCTAACCTGGTGTCTAATTTAATGATGTACGCCATTTCATGCTGGATTGCATCAGTATTTATTTTCTAGTAATGTGTTTCAGTGATCATCTAATGCCAGCCGATATTTCATTCATAGTAATGTCTTTACTAAATTTCTGTCAGTGTGTTTCTTGTCAGTGGGTAAATAAAGGAATGATGTTTCTATTTAATGACTTTCGTATACAATTAATTAAACTGACGCGTAAAAGATTTTTTGTTTCTAAAAATTATTACAATTTTTCAAACATTTAGAGAATTTTCAGTTCAAAGAGAGCGATGAAACTCATGTTTTGAAGACCACCGGCCGCACGTTGATCAGTGACCATACCACAGTAGTTTGTCTATTGTTCTTGCTACTTTCTTTTGTAGGAACTCCTAGATCAGGAGTGGCCATCCCAAATGATCTTGCTGGCCACTTTGGAAATGCATCATAACTTCGCGGGCCGTATATAAAATTATATATCCCCATATGAGGTTTAAACCCACTACAGACAATTTTTTTGGAGTGAAAAATTGGAACATAATGAGTTATTATTATCGGGTTTGCTATTAATCTTACATGTAATCATAGATAATATAATAATAGTGATACTAACAATATCTGTCACATATAGACAAGAATATTATTTTTAAAAAAAGTTAATTTTTTCTGATAATTTTGAAAGTTAGTTTTTGAATATATGGATGAACAAATCATTTTCTTAATAAATTGGTTTTCAATACTTTGGCTATTATAAAATAAATATATTTTGTAAAAGTGTGGTGGATCTTGCGGGCCGGAAAAATGTTCAAGGCGGGCCGCGGGTTGGCCACCCCTGTTCTAGATGATTCCACAACTTACGGTCTCTGATGACTCCTTTATTAATGATTCGCCAGCAAGTTCTTCCAGAAAATGGTTAGTCTAGAGCAGACGATTTGTTACTGCTTCAGAAAGTCAATGAGTTAGTTATAGTAACAGTGACGGGGTCGTCGTGACGTGACGACTAGGGCGGCCAATGAGGGCTCCCGCAGGCGGGGCTCGTCTGTGTTTACGGCTCCCCGGAGGACGGGGCTTATCTGGCCCGAAGCCGGTCTAATTGACTGCGACCAGATCGAGATTGCTATCGACTTAACGGCGCGACGTGCCCACCTCACGCCCGCTAATGTGCCGACAAATTGGGGCAAGTGGCCGCATGATTCCGGCGAGTGAGGCAAACAGTTTTTGCTGACGTAGGTTTCCCCTTAGCTATCGTCTATAATTGGAACACTTATACATTAGAAGAGGTTACATGAATACTACAGCTCTGCAATACACAGGCATTTATGTAAGAAGAGCTACCGCAAGGGAGACTTCAGTAGACTAGATATGAGTGGTAGTTTGGCCCGGGCTCCAGGAACAAATTTTTGCACTGTCTGTTTTTTCTTACTAGACAGAATGGTCGCTTTACGCTCCAAAAACTGCATCCTACGCAGATTCACTCTGAACTTTGATGAGCCTTGAGTGAGGATGGTAAGCTGTCTTCAGAGGAGAAAGGTGCGTTCCCCGGTTCAGCCAGTTAGATCACAGTTTTCCATTGTTTCATGAAATGTCTCAAAGCTAATGCTGGCATGGTTCCTTTAAAAGTGCAGATCCAAAGTGATTTTCGTTCGTGAATGACTTTCCGAAATCTCTCTCTGTTCTAATAATCACAAAAAAATCAACATTCTAGCGTTAGTTACATTCGCAAGCTGAGTGTTCTGCTTCAAAATTTTGTATTAAAATGAAATGACCGAGAAAGTTATTTTGTAAAATTGTTTTTAAAAAATATTATTTCGTTGCACATTTACCAACCGATTGTCCTCTCCCAAGTAATATATACGATTTTTATTTATTTATTAAGTAATAAAATCTTCTTAAATCATACATTAAAAAAAAAAAACAGTATGAAATGTTTTACGAGTTTTTGCTAACAACTCATACACATCAGAGAATAAAATAAATCCAAAATATTTTGAGTTTCGCCAGGTTTCCATATTTTCATATTCCTAACGATAATCTAAAAGGAAATTCCTCCCCCTCCATCCCCACTGAACTACTTATAATTTTTTTTCATTCCAATGACTTTTGCCAATCTTTATATTTAAAAATTCAATCTCCGCATGTTTGTGCTCGCAAAACTTGAAATGTAATTGTTCGAATGACTTGAAATTCAGGGAGAATGTGGTTGGCGGCACGAAGAAGGTTTTCTTTAAATAGTCGATAAACCATCCCCTTTCGACCACTTAATTTTTATACAAACCCACATTTTTTATCCAATTTCGATGGAAATTTGCAACGTATACTTCAAAAATAAAATACTGTCGGACTTCAGTAACCCAGCCCATCTCCGTCTTTCCACCCCCTTAATTTTTCTATTCGATTTTAAGGAACTTTGCACACTTATACTTTAAAACTAACAGAACAATACTCTCTGCATTTTAATTTATAGAAACCCATCCCTTCTCACCCTTTTCAACCACTTAATTTTGGCTAATTTTCTTTATACAAAGTTATAGTCTCTATCGGGTAACAATGGAACGTTGCACAGGTATGCTTAAATTCAAACGGGAAAATACTGCCTACTTTTCAAAATCCCGACCCCTCCCTCTTTACCACCATCCCTTTTAATTTACAATGTTGTTTATAGAAACCCGCAATTTTTGTCAGCTTTCGATTAAACACTGCACTCGTATTCTATAAACAACGAGAAAAATACAACCTATGTTCTGTTTACCCTTCACCGTCTTTCAAATATTTTATGTGAAAAAAATTCTTCTTTTCCATTCATTCCGTAGCAACGCAATGCAGGGTATTAAATTGCATGCTGTCTTTCTTCCTCAATGAATCTATGATCCATAGAATATTTTAATTTACTTCACTATTCATTTCATACTGAGCCACAGCGAAGCGTAGGTGTAAACTATTACATCCTTGCAGTGTTATGGAGTATACACTACTTGTGGTGCACTTCCCAATATGTGCACCCAGGTTGGCTAGCTGTTGGCTAGTTGTTGGACAGCAGGGGGCGCTCAAGGACGAATCACCGAGCGTGGTGGTGTAACAGCTAGCGTTCTGGCCTCGCATTCGGGAGGACGACGGTTCGAATCCCCGTCCGGGCATCCAGATTTGGGTTTTTCATGGTTTCCCAAATCACTCCAGGCAAATGCCGGGATGCTTCCTTCAAAAGGCCATGGCCGAATTCTTTCCCATTCCTTGCCCCCCCATCCTTTCCCGTCTCTAAAGACCTTAAAGTTTGACTGTGTGGGTGACTGAAATGGACAGTTTCTGCCATCTATTGGGCACATACTAAGACGGCAATTTTGTTACATGCTTTCGCCACCACCAACGGCGGACCGGCTGGAGGAATCTCATTGGCTGTGCGGTTTCTGCCGCGAAAATAACATTGGCACGTGAGGTGCAAGGGTGAAACAAAGGGAGACCTGTCTGCTGCTCGTGGAGGAGAAAGAAGCCATGTCTTGTTACCTGGAGTGAATCATATTCTAAGTGGGTGAATCAGTTTTATTTGTGAGCTGTGGATGTTTAAGGTGACCACACCTAAGTGCAACGATGATGTAGCCATCGCTTCAACCAGTGCCTTGAATAATATAACAGCGATATGGTAATGTGAAATATAATTGCAGCAGCATTTGTGTCCACGTGTTACCTTGGAATAATACCTGAAGTATTTTGTTTCTCCGCATTATAAACTTTTAAACCAATTTAATTTTGGACAATAAGGACAGCGACCCAATATTTTTATTTAGTCGGAACCTGAGTTTAATATTAGCCCTGCAGGAAGCAATGTACTGTTTACTATAATTAGATTTTTTTCCACAAATTTTTTTTAATAAATATAAATCGTTTGTCTAATTATTACCATATGTAATTTTATCCCATACTAAAGACAAAAATCAATATTTGAGTAATTTAGCAATTTTAATTACCAGTCAAAATTTAATTTAGTAATCCAGTAAGAGAGGTAACGTTACTATCCTAGAGATGTCACATTCGCTTCCTATTCTGTGGATTTAAAAAAGTGGCCACAGTAAAAAAAATCGAGCATCCTTGTTAGGCTTAATTCATAATGTTGTTTGAAATTCCCTTCAGACTAACTTCAGACTCTGTCTTAAATATCAATTATGCGAATTTCATAATTTTTACTAAGTATTCACAACGTCGGATTACGGACAGTAAAAAAACAGAAAAATAATTTGACGTATCTATTTATATACATTATATTTATTTTTCGCTGTAGTTTATCTGAAAACGGTTTACGCGAAGATTGCTTTTGATCTTCCTTATACTCATACTTTCAAGTAAAGAGAGGAGGGCTACTTAGTTAACTGCTTTTTATCATTACGGGAAAAGTAATAATTGATAAAGTGCTTAGTTGCGTAATACTTTATAATACTGTATTGGGTTGGGATTTTACGGCCCGTCACACAAGAAATCATTAAACGATGGAGAGTCTTGCGGGTGAGGTTAGGAGACCATGCGATTAAAAAAAAAAAAAAAAAAAAAAAAAAAAAAAAAAAAAAAAAAAAAAAAAAAAAAAAAAAAACCGATGCAAGAATTCGTATGAAGTCATTTCAGGTAATCTTGGAATACCGAAATCTTGATAACAGGTTCGAATCGTATACTCCAAATGACCAGTCCGAAAAATTATCTCCTACCCCTTATGAGAATGTTTAACATGTGATAATCAGCTGATTGTCACCCACTACAAATTTTCTAAGGGAGGTTTTGTGACAAAGCATTAACCTTGCAGTAGGAGATTCCTGTTGTAGGATATCTATAATTATTTTATAATGTGAATTATAAAAAAACACTAAATAATGGTTAGAATAATTCATTCCTGCAAAAAAAAAAAAAAAAAAAAAAAAAAAAAAAAAACACTGTTGTAAATAACACATTTATAAGACCTTACTCCATAATTCTGGATTAATGGTCAGATATATCCATTCTACTAGTAACAATTCTCTGGGTTTTTTTTCTGTAGAGTGTACTACCTCGTAATGCAATATTCGTTCCACAGTTCTTGCATTGTTTCTAAAAGTTTCCTTCAAATAAACGAAGAAATCACATTCCTTCTCTCTCTTTGATAACGAAATCAATAAGTTTGGTCTTCTCTGCTTCTGTTCGTATCAACCACCCCAGGCCTAAAACCGAAGTTCTTGCAGGATTGCCAAACTCTAAATAAACAATCAACTTTCACAACCGCAAATAGTCAGTTTACTAGGTACAAGATAAAACGAAAATATTTTCTATTGCTATAAGATACGGATGGAATTGCATGTTAAGTGTCTTAGCTGTAAAATACAGTACCTTAGTATAATATTTTACAGCAAACTCAATTAGGCAGGGTAATTGGCCAAATGATACGAAGAGATCTCATAATCCTTCACTTATAGAGAGGGTGAGAGGGATGTATTAGTGAAGTAAGTAAATTGGGCTACAAAACCTTAGTCAGAACTTTGGTCGAACAATATGGAGAGGTGTGGGAGCCACATTATGGGTGTCAGATGCAGGCGTTGGAGAGGGTACAAGGGAGAGCAACTAGCTTTGTTTCTGCGTATTACCACGGAAAGTAATCAGTAACTAATATCACAAAAGAGCTGTGCTGGGAGTCGTTGGGAGACAGTAGGCGGGTGGATAGTTCAAGGCTAATATTCGCGATAACGCATGGATGGACACTATTAGACGGATTAGGAGTTGTACATGGAAGAATAGAGATGATCATGACCATAAGCTGGCACTTGATTTCAGGCGAAAGGAAAAGCTGAAAATTTTCTGTTGTAGATAAAGGAGTTGTAACCTCTTCGTCACTTTTTTTTTTTTTTCTTTTTCGGTTTAAAACTTATTTCTTATGAGTCGTTTCGAATTTCTATGTGTATTTTTTTTTAAATTAATACACCACGTGAATATACTTTGTAACAATTCTTTTTAATCACATCTAAGATTCAATTCAATAGTAATTATTACAAATACGCACATTCACTTTTAGCTAACAATCTTTATTCTTCTCCTGTTTTTTCAACACACCAAACAATCAAAGATACTAATGCTAGTAAAAAACTAATACATTTATATTATTCCAACGACATACAATATATATATCGTCTGTGGAATACTCGTTACTATAAATTTTACATAAAATATACACAAATCATTAATTATTTCTTTACCATAATTATTCCAAGTATAGAAAATAATAATTTCTTAATTTATAAAAAAAATGGTGCATCATAAAATGACCATATGTCACAGAGTCAGGGACTGGAATAAATTACCTAGTTGAACCATTTACCAAAACACTGAAGAAGTTTTAACTTGGAATTCATAGGCGCAAAAGTAGGTGAGTGATGAAAAATCATTTCATGGAAAATGGGGTGTAGGTACATTGCCACGGGAGCGTGTGTACTCCTTTGCAGTTGAGATTAAATTAAATTATTGACAAGTCCTGAAATTTATGATTTTACTTAACGGTGATAATAGGACACAGCAAACAACTTTCATCTAAAAATAATATTTTATTCCTTAAAACTACCATCCTCGATAAAGTCACTTGAACTTAAAATCCATATTGCAGCACAATTATGAATTTTTCAATCTAATTTATACCTTTGATGTTAGAATTAATGGATAAAGGAATAATTGGAAACCAACGGTTAAAATAAATCATTTCATTCACTTTTTTAAAGCCTTCATTATCAAGTGCTTCGATTTATCCGACTCACAATAGCGGCTAAAAGATTTTCTTTGATTGAAATATAGCAGTGGCCAACATGGAGTTCCCGTTTCTATAGTATTTCACTTGATTGCTTTCTGCATTTCATTTGTTTCTGACGGTGGTATTTTATTTATAGGACGTCGATCTGATTCATGAGCGTGAA
Organism: Vandiemenella viatica; assembly: GCA_031002005.1. Taxonomy (NCBI): domain Eukaryota; kingdom Metazoa; phylum Arthropoda; class Insecta; order Orthoptera; family Morabidae; genus Vandiemenella; species Vandiemenella viatica. Next base: position 213,111,246 of record JARYHS010011408.1, on the reverse strand, counting down.
AAGCATTAATTATTTATGACTGCCGGAGATTGATCTTTTGTGCTCACAATCGTCAACGAAGATTTGTTCGCCACTCGTCACTGTAAACAGTATCTGACCTTTTTCAACTCCATCGCGGATGTACGGTTTAACTGGGAATTTGAAAGCTGGCTTAATGGATGGAAGGGAACAACCATTCACGAAACATTTCAATACAGGTGGAGACAGCATGTTTGAAGACCCAACGAAACACTGCCAAGAACTTGAATGCCTTTTCAGTAATCAGGAAATGTATATAATGTAAAACCTTTCATTTATGATTAAAGCCATCTTCTCAGCAGCACTGTATGTTTAAAAAATAGGTGCTCTGTAATCCAAAAAAAATTATATATTTTTGACTGCCCTCTAAACCCGCAAAAATTAAAGGTTTTGTGTTATTTATTCGCAATTACTTAACGAAATAGAATTGTCATAAATTAACGTACAACGCAATTCTATGTTCCTTACGCAGTGGCAAAAAATTTCACCTGTCATTCTAGTACAGGTTGCTTTTTAATCTAATCATAAACTGAAATAATGACCCCTATAGTATGGCATCAGTGTAAGCAAAGGAAATTAAAAATAATTCTTAACAACTTACATTATGTCGGGCAATATTGGTTTTAATCATGGTCCAGGCCACATACATCATTCACACGACGTAATGATTTTAGTAACATGGTGCTAATGAAAACAGCTTAGTTATATAAACAAATTAATTCATTCCCTCAGTTGTGATGACGAATGGTCATATTTCTGCTCTGAAATTAAAGCATATTAATACAATCACTGCATCACAATGTAAACGTGATCCCTTATTTGTTAGCATTAAGTAACAGCGATCATGGAGCATAACGAAAATATCTACATGGAACAAATATAAATAAAAAACTAGTAATTAGTATGGCGTTTTAAAATAAATTTCTAATTTTCTTTACGTTTTCTGGTAATCATTTCTACTCAGTTTGTTAACTAAATAATTTTTTTTTAATGTAACAAGCATAACGTAGATTTAATAATAATATCTCTGAACGTTGTTAATTCGGCAACGAAGGTCTGAAGCGTGAGGTAAGCGTTACTGAAAAGACTACAGAGTGACCAAGCTTAGCCTTTTATTAGTAATGATACTTCGTATACTATTCACTACCATACAGCTTTCAGATTTAGATTGTTTATTCTACACTTCTGACACCAAACATGTGCCATCGGAGTAAATTGAGGTTTAATGGCTGTTAATATAGTATTTATTGCTGTATCTACAATTTTTTCACCCTATCACACAAAAGGTTTGTTCACTTCTTAAGTTGTTAGTTTAATGATTATCGTGTGATCCAACTCAAACATTACACTGAACGATAAAAATAGTGAATCTAAGACAATGAATGGCGTCGCGTTGTGTTCAGCGATGAATCGTGCTTCTACACTACCTCGGATCACCATCGTCGGCGAGAATGGTGGTGATCTGGGGAGGGATGCCAATCTACCAATGTTTTGGTGAGGGACAGTTGTGTGATGCCAGTGTCTTGGATTGGAGAGCCATCGGGTATGAATTCAGTTTACGGCTCGTAGATGGTGAGGGATCTCTGACGGCATAACAGTACGTCAAAGACATCCTGCGTCCTCACATGTTACCTCTCATGCGACAGTATCGTGGTGCCATTTTTAAACAGGAAAATGCTCGTCCACAAACGGCACGTGTCTCTATGAATTGCCTGCGTGATGCTGAGGTACTCCCCTGGCCAGCAAGATCCCCAGATCAGTCCCCGATAGAACATGTGTGGCACCAGCTAGGACGTCAACTCTGTCCCAATACCCGTATCAGGATATCAAGGACGAGATACAAGAACTATGGACCTGTTCGTCTCAGGAGAGGATGCAAGGATTTATGTCAACCGAATTAGTGCATGCATCCAGGACAGAGGAGGTGCAATGTCAGAAAACTGAGTTCATACTGACCACTTATTTGTAAATTTGACTCGATTTTTGTATTTTCTGAAATAACATCACATGCCCTATCAACCCGTGAAGTTTCATTGTTTTTCCTACATCGCTCTGAGTACTTTTTTGTCAAAATTGTTTCAGTACATAAGAACGAAGATTCTCTCGGTGTTGAGAATATATTAAATGCTCTCGGGTAACTAGCCGAGATATCGAATTGCAATCACAAGATATTTTGGCGATCACATTCACTGTCAGAAGAAGGCGACAGTGAATATGATCACCGAAAAGTAGTGTGATAACACTCCGTTATCTCGGCCAGTTATCCGAGAGCATTTCATAAATTTTTTCAGTGCTTAAAAAGCAACAAAAAACACAAAACACACACGAAAAACAAAAACACAACAAAACAAAAATGAAAAAAAGGGAATTAAGAAATAAATTATATTCAAGCTCGCCTTACTTTTATTGTACGCATTTTTAGTTCATAATTATTAAGCCACAATCTGCCTCTTTTGTTTTTATTTTATTCCTTATGATGTATTTGTTAAGAAACGTTATCGTGATTTGTAGTTATCAAAAGGTGTAAAGCGCAATGCTTTTTTTTTCCCCTTGTGAAGGTAGAGTTCTCTGGATGTCATTTTACATTATTACACGAAACGAAAAAAAACAGTGTCTGACACAGAATCACTACTGACTTTATGTTTGCAGGTATAGATTAATGGTGACGAATACGGCTTGAGGCATCTGGGTTGGAGAGAAAGCTCTGGCTGGAAGATTTCCCAGGGGACTCCGCGTTCTGCCCGACAGTATTCCAGTCACACCGACTCGACAGCCGGCTGCTGACTCTGGTGAAGATGACTGATTTCAAAGTAAATTCTGTAGGCATCTTATTTCCATGACAGGAATCTGTTCATCAAAGAAAATGCGAAAGTAAAATGTATGGAAATTCCGTTACCACATCACGTCAAATTCAATGTTTTTGAAAATGTTTTTCTTTCTATTTCATATTTATACCAATTGTTGTTAATAATACTTCCCTTACTAGATGTAAAAATCAAAAGTGCTGGACGATATCACGAGAAATTTGACTTTGCATCACATTATTTTCTGCTGATAATGTCCGTATCATTAATTAAATTTCTAGCTTTGTTATATTATCCGACACGTCGTTTGGTTTCAAGATCTAAAAAATGAAGACAGCTATTACAAGACTCATTTATATAAGAACCAGATTGGAGGGAACGATTGATCTGTTTGTGGAAAACTGGCTTTATTTCAACGGTTCGTAACAGATAAAACAATTTCTACCGTGTAATTTAATACAGTAAACATTGGGTAAGTAATGAAAGCTGATTTTTTATTCTTAACTTTTTTTCCGCCTTTGACTGACACGACGTTTTAAGTCTGTTACAGAAAATGGTATACAGTGCAGTTATTAAGGAATATTCTTTTATTGGAAAACACTTTTTGAGAAGAGATATTTTTATCCCAGTGCTAACTCCTCTAAGGTATAATATTATTTTGAAATCCGGTGGAACGTCCGTCGATATTTTTTCTTACGGCTTTAAGCCTCCTTGATGTCGACGTCATCAGTGGTGGGAGAGAAATGAAACAAAGAACGAGCAGGAATTCGAATATTGCCTTTCAAAGGAACCGTCGCCAAATTTACCAAGAGTGACTTCATGAGCCCATGGAATGCCAAAATCTGGTTGGCTGGGCGGGATTGGAACCCAGGTCCTTCGAATGCCAAGACCTAGCGTCAGAGCTCACTGCTCATCCACAAGGGCTCGGTACGTTAGTCGGGCTAGGCGGTGGCAGAAACTAGAGGCAGAAAAATCAAGGTATTCCAGAGAAAGAGAATATGGCGCCTATCCAACCAAAAATCCTATAATCTTAGTACAAAAATTATTTTGGCATAAACAATGGGAAAGAGGCAAATAAATGGAATATTTAGTTACTTTTATTTTAGGACTTGCTCCCAAGTAATCGATATTCTGCAACGTACTGTACATTTATATCATCTACAAGTTGATCCATGCTGAGTACCTTTCATACCATGTCTGTTCTGTTAGTTACTGGAATCGTGAAACTATCGTAACATTTGCCTCTCTCTAATGCTGAAACGAAAAACAGTATGGTAGTTCAGTGAAAGGAATGACTGTTTCATTTACCTTCCACTAACGCTGAAACGGAAAGCAGTTTGGTAGTTCAGTTGAAGGACTGACTGCTTCTCCGGTTCGAATCTTGGCTGAGTATATTTAGAAGCCCTTTAACTACCTGTAACTATCGTGCCCTCATTCATGGGATACGACTTAACAAATGTTTACCGAACGAAACAATTCATCGATGTTTACTTTTATATGCTACTATCAAGCGTTTACTTTCGATGACCGTGTCTTAAAGTAATTATTATTAATTTCCTTTTACTTTAGTACGTCTTTTTGTTCGTTTCCAGCCAGGAGGATAACATATTATGTCTTGTTTAAATCTTTGTTGACTTATGAAGTTAGCTCTCTTATTACAGTTTCCAAAAGTTACTGTTTTCTACCTCTTGTAATATCTGAAAGAAAACGTTTATACCACCTTGTCTTGTTTTTTAATCTTTTACTTTCGAATACTCGTTGATTGGGATTTTGTAAATAACTTCCCAAATAAAACCAGACCAATCTTTTACTTGACAACTTTTAATACTTAATCACAAACTAACTATTACTTCAACTTCTGCATGACTTATTCGTCCACCAATGTAATAAACTTAATGCGATTCAACTGATTTTTTTTTTCAATTACAGTCCAATTAACCGTTTCGAAGATTCTGTAGCTTTATCCAGGATGCCACAACATTCTTACGCCATCATGGGCATTCTCTTATCCTCTCTATCCTTGAATTTATAATTATTATTTCCTCGACACTAAATCCATTTTGCCCTTGACTTCAGAGATAATCATAACGTTAGTATTGTACATTTATAATTCGTAATACAAATAACCAAATACATTATATTATATTTACTGGCCCCAAAGACCGTCAAAAATGACGGGTTTAAGGGAGTGTTATGGTAATTTATTTCTCTGCAGTTGCTTAACTAAATAGAATTGTTATTAAATAAAGCTAATGTGCTGTAATTTATCGTCCCTTGGGCTGTAGACAAACAGCTTCAGTTGCCAACTTGGTCCAGGATACATTTCAGCCAAACCTTAACTCCGCTACTATTGCCGCTAGAAAAGCAAAGCTTATGTCACACGCGAATTAATACATGCTTGTATCGCATGTCAATTTCATCATGCATCGCGATTTAAACTTGATCAAAAATCTTCTTTCTTATTAGCTGTGATGTAGATCGATGTTTTAATGCCTGACACAGCTTACATGCGGCTGAAATAATGACACCAGTAAAAATTAAGGATGCTAAAAATTAATCTTAACAACTTACGCTATGCCACATAATATTAGTTTAATTGTGGTTTAGGCCAAATAGATTGCGATCAATTTGGAACTTCTTTCATTCAAACTAAATAATAATTTCAGTAAAAAAGCAACTGATAATGAATATGCCAATTTATACGAAATACATACTTTTCTTTCAGTGTACTGACAATTCATTTCTTAGCAATTACTTAACTAAATAGAATTGTTATAAAATAAAATTCAATGTCATTCCTCGTGCCTTGTGTGTATCAAAAGGTTTCCGTTTGCATCCGGGTTCAGGATGCATTTCAACCTAATCACATACAACACCAAACTTGCCGCCAGAAAAACAATACTTCAATCTCACGCATATTAATACATGTACTGTATCGCATTTTAGTGGCAATATTGCTTCGCGATATATATTTGGGCTCTAGTGTAATCACTGGGACTAATAAAGGAACTGTGCTCTTGGTCTGAAAATTGTTAAACACGTTCGATAGATTATATTGTTTAATGTGTGTTGCTCTGAGAGCTGTAAAATATATACAGCCGTCACAAACTTCACTCAAAAAGTGCCGTAACGCGATCGACTGGGAGAAGCCTTATAGCGAAGTAAATGATCATGCACACATTCTTTGAACGATATTATTCGGGAATATATTGCTATCACGTTACAATCATAACCATCAAAAATATAAATTTGTAACAAATTACACACACAAAAAACTACAACTTTGAATCGTTAGCGAACGAAGGAATTTAGTTTTTATAGTTGAAATGCTGCCTGTATCAAAATGGCGTTTGGTTCTTGTTGTTAAAGCATAATTTGTATTTATTAAACAATTAAATTATCATGATTTTCGATCGCAGTTTAAATTATTTTCAAACAAAAAAAATATTCTATTAATACCTTCTGCTGTAACGTCAAATGCCAGCTGTAATTCTGACTCATGCTAAGTAACAATCTAATCAAAACATTCGCTAACATTGATGCTGAAACCTTAAAGCTTTTATCTTACATATCTATGGACAAAGAATTTAAGGAGTACAGTAAAAGTCCGATTATCCGTGTTCCGATTATCCGAGCCGCCGGGTTAACCGAGTCAAATTTTTGAAATATGATAGGGAGCTTTTATGAGGATATGGAATATTTTTCCAACTAGAGTGTGTGCGATATTAAGCGTGGTACTGTAGCGCTTGCGTGTATCGCCTGTCGAGTACCAGTAACAGGAAGAAAGCTGATGTTACAGCGGTGACGCTATACTTGCGCTAAGAAGAGAAACAAAATTATGACACAGAAGACATTTTTGGCAAGTGATCGTAATCAAAGTATAAAAAACAAGTCTATTGCTGCACTAATTAGTTTTACACTATAAATAAATGGTATTACGTATTTAAGTTTCAATACGTTTTTTCATTCATTGTAACCTCTTTCCTTGACCTCCGGTTATCCGAGGTGGTCCCGGTCCCGTTTACCTCGGATAATCGGACTTCTACTGTATTTCTATACCGGTATATCAAAAGAACATTAAGTAAATATAAGCATCTAATGATTGATATGTCGCCTTAAATGCAATACATACTTTTATTTCAGTGTTCTGTCAGTTAATTTACTCGCGAATGCTTAGAAATGTTATTAAATAACGTACATAACCAAGAAAAATGGCATGAAGCGTGTCGTCATTTCGCGACGTCATAGAGTGACCTCATGGCATTCCTTTCATCTAAGCAAAAGGGTATGGTAAGTTCCAACATTTCCGTGCTTCTAACATCCCACAAACTGATAACTGGGATTAACGGCTTAGGTTAGGTGGTTGCGCCGCCAATTCAAACTGTGTCCGACCGGCGTTGAAACTATTCTCCGCTCAATAATTCCGCGTTATTGTCACAATATAGTGATACGTTTGGTTAATCTTTTCGGTACTCTAGCAATAATCAGGCACCTTAAAAGTCATATTTGTCATTACATCTCATTAATCTCTTTCAGGTATCACTTTGGCGGTATTTTAATTAAATTGAATAACACTTTCTTGAAATGGGAAATATGAAAAATTCAGATGGGGGGGCTGCGGATTTAGTAACATCGTTGTTATTAAGCATGGACATGTTGATCCAATTCTTGAAAGATAATGAACTATTGGTATATCAAACACTTACACTATCTGCCGAGTGATATTTACGCTTCTCTTTAATTTAATAATTTTAAAGGGTAAAGCATTACAGAAGCAAATGTCTGAAAAATCGAAAGTATAATTTGAAACAAAGAACTGTTCTGATCTTTAGTAGAAGGCACTCAATGCAGTTCACAGCGATACAATATTCATATTAAGATCTGTACCTTTTTTCTTTAGTACAGCGATACGTTTTAGGCCAGATTCAGTATGAAATACACAATGTCATGTAAAGACAATTGTGATACCCGTCGTCGCTAGTGTATTATGAAACGCAAAATTATCCCCTCTAATAGTGGGCGGTGAGAATTAGACTGAAAATTGTGTATAGTCAGAGAGTTGAATGCCCCGGCCATATATATCAAACGCCGAGTATTCCGAAAGTATTGCGGGTAGCAACACCGAAGGCAATAGGAAGGAGAAGTTCAGATATTCTAGGTTAGACTTTGAGAGGTCTGGGGGGTAAGTGATTAAGGGGTTGAACTGGAGATCGAAAGGTCCCCGATTCGAATCCTTGTCTCGGCGGGAATTATAAAAGTTCCCTAAGCTGACCTTCACTTCAGGCACAAATTGCTGTGCTTGTGAAGTGCGTCAGAACACTTCTGTGATTTGGATTCCACGTTTAACTGTAAGACACCCTTACCCGGAAGGATTACCGGCTTAGATTATGTTAGATAAAAAGGAACTGACCATCGTTCCTCTGATACCAGGCTTACCATGTCCAACCGAACTACTTGTTGAAGACCGTTCTCGGCTTGAAGTATGTAACGATTCGCTAAGCTCCCCGTTACATATCACTTTTTATTGTATATAAAGTAAAGGATTAGAATATTTTTCCATTTCTTGGGATGTCCACTGTATGTTCGAAAGATGCGCATGAAAGGGGAAAGGCAAGGATTTTACGCTTCAGTGAAGGGCAGTCTGGCTGGCGCCTTTTTGGCAGAGTGGTAAGAGGATTAGGGATTTCTGTCGGGCAGGCCGTAAACAGAATTTCTTCCTCCCGAAGGAGACATCGGCTCTCGAGGATTGCCGAAACTTAACGTGGCCAAGAGAAGTTACAGAATCACATGACGTCAGATGGTCAGCCAATCACAGTACTAAGATTTGGGGAATTTTATGTTCTATGTCGTCTCCGAGCCACAAGAGACGGAGTTAGAGTTTACCTCCGTGGCGGCAGAAAAGGACGAGGACTTCCTTCCAGTCGGGAGGGCAGCCAAGATCACGTCCATTCCGGAGCCCAGAGGAGTCACTGGCGACTTGGGGTCCATGTGTGCTGGGCTGACTTGTGTCCTGGAGACCATCTGAGGCGCACTTCTTTCCAACTTGCGACTGCCACCTGCGTACTGCTGGCGTGGCCAGTTACGACGATCGACCAGGTGGTCATCTCCGCTCAGCGCTACCTGCCGTGGAAGAAGAACGGTAATGTGTTTCTACGAAGCCATTCAGCCTGCAACTCTCTTGAAACTGTACCCTTAAGTGCATCTGAGATAAAGATCCTTGCTCTGATCTGATAAAACCACTGAGCTAGACTGTGTAACTGTCGAATGACAGGTTAATCATTCGTGGCGTCCCTACCCATTAAAATTCATTACTGTTTGCTATCATCATAACTGGTAACATACTTTGTATTAGAATAATTGTGAGATTTTTAAAGTACAACTATACTTGTTTGCTTGCATTTAAAGGGCTCATTGTACGTCTGAGCGTTGGTTAGAAAATTACACAACCTCTTGTTTATTAACGTAATGGTAAATACGCTCAGATTTGTAGATGCCATTGTAAAAATCTTTATTAAAATGTCTTTTTGTGACAGTTTCCAAATCCCAAAGTCATCCACTTCTCATTTGAATAATTTACATTTTGATATTCAATTATAGTACCCTGTATAGCGTAAAATATTAAGAATTAATTAATAATTCTCTCCCCCCCCCCCTGGTGATACACAACAAGTTGGACTTTCACTTTTCCAAATATTGACCAAATTGACTCAGATCTGTCGCCTCCATAAAGACGATGTTGTGAGAGAGTTGGGTGATAAACCTTGGTGCAAACAGTTTGTTCTCATCCACAATTCTCACTTCCCAGGATTATTATTTTGCTTCTGGCTTTACGTTTCATCAATGTCGAGGTCATTAGAAGCGGATACGGTCTGGGAGTAATGAATGAGAAGGAATTTAGCCACGGCCTTTGAAGGAACCACCACGGCGTTCTTCTGTAGTGACTTTATAAAACGATTGAAATACCGAAATATGGATGACTGGACGAAATACGATGTCATAACGTTACCTCTCACCCACCAATCCCGGTGAATTGGAAGAAGATTACTAGCATGTTTACAGCACAGTGTTAAGTTGTGTTTTGGTTTCTAAGTTATTTTGTTGGCTATTCCTTATAACATACTTGCTTGTCACCTATGCGTCATTCATTGATCCGACATTACATCGAGTAGGACTACTAGAATCGGTCGGCCAAGTGTACCTTCATCTACACCCTGTTCACTCCGGCCTGGCGGTTCAAGGTCATTTTTCCCTTGTCCCGCTCCTCACCTCACCTCAAACTCTCGTTCCTACTTCTCCGAGCTGATCACTGTGTCCATGTAGCCGTGTGGAATTTTTTCCCCTTCGCGTGTAATGATAAGGGTAACGGAGTGAACATAGACCAGGATGCCCTTGCGCTGTCTCTGTCAACTGAAAGAACTACAAGAATTACTGTACGAAGTGATGAAGAAAGTTGTAGGGCATATATTCTCAAGAAAGGTACTAAGAGACTTATGTCGATAAGCATCAAACAGCCTGTTTCCTTTTGAAGATTCTCGAAGACTCGTGGTCATTTTATTGCTCCTCCGAACAGAAGGCTCCGGTTCGATCAGTTCCTGTTAAGGTTCCACATTTTGGGTTAATACCTTTCTAACCTCACTTTGACTTCAATGAACTAAATCATTAATTAACTCTGCTGCTACGTAAAAGCGTATAACAAAATTGCATCCACCCTTCTCCATCCTCCGATACCCTCTTTTTAGTGATTAGATAGTGCAATAATGCGGAAATGCATAATAATTTTTCTATTTGTGTAGTGTAACCTTTGCACGTATTTCCACCATTTAAATGTATTATGTACACAGAAAAAAAATTACATCCGTATCTACAGAGAGTAGTTTTAATTCCATTTTTTAATTAACTTGTCAGTCGTGAAGCATACCAAAATAAAGAGCAAAAGGTTTCCTATTATACAGAGGTGTTGCCCCTGAACTATTTAGTACTTGCTCTTCATGTAAGTGACATTTAATTTTGCGGTGTGTCTGGCTTCTGAGCACCGTATCGCATAATTTTCGTGATTACCAATTATAACAACTTTATCCCAACAGAAATGAAACGAGAGGAAAACGAGCTATCCTGTCATGATTTAATTTCAGATTCTGTACTCCATTGGCATTCTCTGTCCGAATAATAACATAAAGAAACCTCCCAATAATAATTGATGGACGTCCTAAACCACACATACGAAAAAAATACAGCCAAATTAATTCAAATAATATATATGTTTACGCTCTCCTGTGAAATTTTAAAGAGACATAATAACATATATATACATATTTTTAATATTATTTCACTAGCCTCTTATGCCGTCAAAAATGACGGATTATTCTGGTAAGTCATTTTTTATTATAAAATAACGATAAATGCAATCCCTCGTATCCTGTGCTGTAGTAAAACGTTTCGGTTGTCATCCTAACCCAGGTTGTATTTCAAGATAACTACAAAATGAAATAATTATCAGTGATATTGCTTCAGTGAATGTAAAAGAAATCTTATATATATATAAAAATAGACGTGTTTTTTCCTATATTTCACTTTTCAGCCACCACTACCTAGCACAGATCACTGATGTTTGTAGGTGGAAGTAGCATGGAGTTTCCTGTCGTGCACAACGTTGGCGGAATGCCGATAGCTGTGGGGATGTGGGAGATATAATGATTAAAGTTGATCAGTGCAGGGCGTTTTCATATTTCGACCAAAAATTCGTATCTCCGTATACTTCTCTTTCCTGCCACCACTACATAACATAGACATTTGGTGTTTGTGTGTGGTAGTAGAATCGTCTTTCCTGTCGTGCACTATGGTTGTTAGATGTCGGTAGCTATGGGGGTGTGGGAGATATGGGGGTTGAAAGTGGTCAACCTGTGGCAATTTCATACTTCTGCCAAAGACAAAAGCGTCATGGTGTATCACTTTTCAGCGAAAACTACAGATCACAGATAACTGGCGTTTGTGTGTAGTAGTAGCACAGAGTCACCTTTCGATCACAACAGGGGCCGAATTTCAGAAACTGTAGTACTGTGGTAGATATGGTGGTTGTAAGTGGCCGACCAATGATATTTTCGTATTTCGACTGTCTCCGCATATGTCACTTTTCTGCCACAACTACATAGCATAGAACATTGGTGTTTGTGTTTGGTAGTAGAATCGTATCTCATGTAGTGCACTATGGTTGTTAGATGTCGGTAGCTATGGGGGTGTGGAAGAAATGGGGGTTCAAAGTGGTTGACCTGTGGAAATTTCATACTTCTGCCAAAGACAAAAGCGTCATGGTGTATCACTTTTCAGCGATAACTACAGATCACAGATAACTGGCGTTTGTGTGTAGTAGTAGCACAGAGTCACCTTTCGATCACAACAGCGGCCGAATTTCAGAAACTGTAGTACTGTGGTAGATATGGTGGTTTTAAGTGGCCGACCAATGATATTTTCGTATTTCGACTGTTTGCGCATATGTCACTTTTCTGCCACAACTACATAGCATAGAGCATTGGTGTTTGTGTTTGGTAGTAGAATCGTATCTCATGTAGCGCACTATGGTTGTTATATGTCGGTAGCTATGGGGGTGTGGGAGAAAACGGGGTTGAAAGTGATCGACCTGTGGCAATTTCATACTTCTGCCAAAGACAAAAGTGTCATGGTGTATCACTTTTCAGCGAAAACTATAGATCACAGATAACTGGCGTTTGTGTGTAGTAGTAGAACAGAGTCACCTTTCGATCACAACAGCGGCCGAATTTCAGAAACTGTTGTACTGTGGTAGATATGGTGGTTGTAAGTGGCCGACCAAGGATATTTTCGTATTTCGACTGTCTCCGCATATGTCACTTTTCTGCCACAACTACATAGCATAGAGCATTGGTGTTTTTTGTTTGGTAGTAGAATCGTATTTCATGTAGTGCACTATGGTTGTTAGATGTCGGTAGCTATGGGGGTGTGGGAGAAATGGGAGTTGAATGTGATCGACCTGTGGCAATTTCATACAAAAGTGTCATGGTGTATCACTTTTCAGCGAAAACTATAGATCACAGATCTCTGGCGTTTGTGTGTGGTAATAACACAGAGTCACCTTTCGATCACAACAGCGGCCGAATTTCAGAAACTGTGCTACTGTGGTAGATATGGTGGTTGTAAGTGGCCGACCAAGGATATTTTCGTATTTCGACTGTCACCGCATATGTCACTTTTCTGCCACAACTACATAGCATAGAGCATTGGTGTTTGTGTTTGGTAGTAGAATCGTATCTCATGTAGTGCACTATGGTTGTTAGATGTTGGTAGCTATAGGGGTGTGGGAGAAATGGGGGTTGAAAGTGATCGACCTGTGTCAATTTCATACTTCTGCCAAAGACCAACGTGTCATGGTGTATCGCTTTTAAGTGAAAACAATCAATTGCAGATCTCTGGCGTTTGTGTGTGATAGTAACACAGAGTCTCCCATCGATCACAACGTTGGCCGAAATTCGGTAACTGTGGGAGTGTGTGAGATATGGTGTTTGAAATTGGTCGATCATGAATATTTTCGTATTTCATCCAAAGACTTGTGTGTATCCGTAAATTTTACTTTGCTGCCGGAACTACATAGCGCAGAAGACTGGTATTTGTGTGTGGTAATAGTATCTAGTCTCCCATCGTTCACTATCGTGGTTAGATGTCTACAGCTGTCAATATGAATTTTTTACAATCACGAACGTAGTCGTGGGTACCAGCTATTATATTATAAATGTGGAAGTAAGTCTCTGTCCTTTTGTTACGTTTTGACGACTAAATGGTTATATCAATATTGATGGAATTTAGCAATGAAAAAGTGTAGGAAGGACACAGGACATTTTTTCGGTATGAATAACAGTTTTATTCACGAAATTTTAAGAACTTATCGAATGATGAAAGACAGACAGATTCGTGTGTTAGTCTGTAATGTTACGTTGGTTGCTCAGTCGCGCAGTCTGTTAGTGTTTGATTTGTTAATAAATTTCGATAATAAACAAAACTTATTATTTAGTATAGAAGTTAATTTGCTCTGCACTGTACTATTCATTTGTGTCTGTATAAAAGTTTCTGGCACCAATTTGTCTTCCTTTTTGACATGCCTTACGGACGTAAACCTGGCCTAAGGTGCAGGTCTAGAAGACAATGTGCTGCTATTAGATTATAAGATTCAGATGCTCATGTTGAAGAAAGAAGAAAAAACCAAGCTGAAATATAGCTGCCATCAGTTAACCCCCCCCCCTCCCCCCCCCTACACACACACACATCCCCGCACCTTCGCTTACTTTTCTGTTTTTAAATATGTTGTAAATTGATTCTCTTCATGAGACAGATTAGACGATAGGATGATATAATGATGGCTTTCCATCATATTATGTCGACTCGGTGTTGTCTTACGTTACTAACAGTTTTCTATATCCAATTCTGGCAATGAAACTCCAAGTCCACGCGTACGTAGTCGCGGGTAACAGCTAGTTAAAAATAAATCTCAATACTTATAAAATTTTGAACAGGTTTTTTCATATTTAATTATTTTCTAAACGTTATGCAATTAAATTTATATATAGGTATAGGTATGGGACAGACAATATAGCAGCTGGAATTAATCATTAGATTTGCGATTTTTGTGAAAAAGAAGCTATGACTGATTTATTGCTATGAAGATGGGTACAAATTTTTAATTAAAGAGACGAAAATGTGCATAACGATGCATGGAGTGTGCTATTTCTTCACAGTTTTCAGGTGGAAACAATTTTAATATCCGCCTAATGGCCTACACCATGCACCTAAAAATAATAACTTTTTTCAGCATCTGAAATCATTTCATGGTGCCCGAGGATTCAAAAACAATAAATAAAGCTGGTTGATATATGTTTCAAACGATAGCAAAAATTTCAGCGATCGAAGTAAATAAAGTATTGGGCCTGCTATGAAATGGATTCAATGTTCATTGAAACTATTTTGTAAAACAGTGTAATACATGTATCTGAAACACAAATATCAAGTTTTATAAGTGTATCTCTTGTTTCCTTGAATGGCCTACGGAAACTTTTCAAGCTGTAACAGTTCACAGGTCACGAGAATCACAGACAAACTGTTCTGTCTACTTCATTCCACAGGAGACATAAACCTCCAAATCAATTCAGCATAATTCACCTACGCAACAGTATCTCTGGTGACAGGTGTCCAGTATCACAGATGATTCACTGATCCAGTATTCCGAGCGTATCCCGGAAATTCGACGTCTAACGCAGTGATTTGTTTGTGTGCAACAGTTGTAGTTGGAAAAAAGATAGTCAAAGCATAGTGACGTCACTCTTACCATGAGAACACTCTCCTAACATCTTTAGTGGAAGGGAATGTGCAATAACTAGTTTTTCACACAACTATTCATCTGACAAGGAAGAGAACTGACAACTCTATTGACTGTTAAAAGCTTGTTGGTTTCTCTGGCAGTTACATGTCCACCAAAATTCTGTTACATGTATTGTGTGTTAGCTTGCTTAACGCTTATGAGATTTTATTTACTATAGAGTATAAAATACTGTAATTATGTCATATTCATGTTTAGATAGTTCAAAATCTCGTCAGAGTTTTTATTTAAATACTTATTATGTTAATATTTCTATACCTACTTACAGGGTGTCCAGAAAAGGACTCCCTGATTTCAAAATTAAATATCTCGAAAACAAAGATCGATAGAGGAATGCAGTAAACGGTATGTTTATTGTGCCAGCTGTAAGAAGTGTATACAGCAGTGTGAAATAATAGTTACAAAAGCTGCTAACAGATGGCGCTGTACGCTGTACAGCTCATATCAGCATACATAAGTGAAATAATCGTATGAAAACAATCTTTGCAAACAACCACATCACAATGTTTTCAAAATGTTCACCATTGGCACTACCCCGAGCTTCGGATCACTATTTAGGCATTACGTATAGCGATTACAGCGCCATCTCTTAGCAGCTTTTGTAACTATTATTTCACACTGCTGTATACGCTTCTTACAGCTGTCACAATAAACATACCGTTTACTGCATTCCTCTATCGATCTTTGTTTTCGAGATATTTAATTTTGAAATCAGGGAGTCCTTTTCTGGACACCCTGTATCTGAACATCCTTCTCTTGCCATTGGCAAGAAACTTTTCTGAATACTTAATTCGAATCACTTAATTTTCTGCATTCAGCGAATTATATATTTTTTTTAATTTGCTGTGTTTCTAAGTGAACGACTTTTCTTTTATTCATTCTGTTCTGAACAATTTCCTACTTAAATAGGCTACTGCAGTACATATTTAATCTGGCAATGATTCAGAATAAAAGACAGGCGTAGCGATGATAACATTCACAACGGTTTCTTTGGTGAGCTCAAACTGTTCTGATCCCAGAAGATTTTCTCCAAATTAATAATTCCCTGTTAACGAGCAAATTTTTTGAATTTTAAATCTATGACCTACATTTCACGTTATCTAAACATTTACCGATTGGCGTTTTAAGTTATTCCTCACTATTAGGATTTCTTTCGTTTAGACAAAAAAAAAAAAAAAAAAAAAATAGTCATGTGCGGTTACTCTTTCGAAAAGACGATACTTTACCCAGGTTAGCTATTGAGTATATTTCGCGAAAGATATTTAAAAAAGAAAAAAAAGTTAAACGAAAATTATAAAATTTTTACCGTTCAACACACTAAATATTCAATTGAGTGACACACATCACTTTCGTGGAAAAGAAAAAAAATCGATTGATGATTCAAATCATTTAAATGTATTCTTTGTTTATTTATTTTTAGAAAATTCTAATCTCCAGAAAGATTTTATATTTTTACCGCCTTCTTTAAGCTACAACATATCACTGTATATTATGAAAAAATTGTAGGATTAATTATTTAGGATATAAAGGCTCAGGTGAGTACTTTTAAATCGAAGGTACTGAGAAAATGGTACGATCTTCGAAAAAAATCCCTAATAACGGACTAGTAATAAGAAAAATGCTTTTCGTGGAATGGAGAGGGTGAAAATTTGTCACCATGGTTCAAATGTCCAACCTTCTGGATTTTCATTTGTTTTATTTTTTTCGGACTATACTCTTCGATGCCGTCGTGGTAGTTAGAGGTGAGAGAGGATGGGTGGCCTGGAACGGGGTTCGGCCATAACCTTTTGCAGGAACCATCTCGGTGTTTCCGAAACGTGATAATCGGGAAATCGTGGAAAAAGGACATCTGTATGGCCAAAAAGGTACGCGAAACGCGTCCTCTGGAATGCAAGGCTGACCCACAATGCTCCCTCGGTTCTTGACTTCCAGAGGCAACATCGTCACGTGCAGCAGACGTTGAGTAAACAGCGACCCTTCTGGCCAAGAGCAGTCAACTCACGTTTTCTTCTCGCGTTGCCTCTTACGGTTATTGCCGTCCTTGTGTTTCAAATATTATCCCATCAAGCAGTTTCCACTCGGCAGCATTGCGCCACAAGTAGGCTGTTTGGAAGAAGAGTATTCCCTTCGATCGACGTTGCCAAGATTGCGCCGTAGAAACAAGGGGGACCCTAGACGGTATGTGACCTGTAGTACCGA
Organism: Vandiemenella viatica; assembly: GCA_031002005.1. Classification (NCBI taxonomy): domain Eukaryota; kingdom Metazoa; phylum Arthropoda; class Insecta; order Orthoptera; family Morabidae; genus Vandiemenella; species Vandiemenella viatica. The sequence goes on along the minus strand of JARYHS010011408.1, from coordinate 213,093,828 downwards.
AAAAAGGACCCATTTGCAGACTGGGTGTCTTTTGCACATCATTGATGTATTCAATAGCGACCACAAAAAACACTTGAGTCCAATATAGGGATTACTTATTCCAACACTTCGAGGACCGAGTATATTCAAGCTCTGCGAGAAATCATTGCTGGGCATACAGACGTGCATTATTTGAAATACATGAATTTGAAATGCAAATACAAAATGCAATATAGCTATTTTTATTTTGTATTTAAAATACTTTGATTTAAAAAGCATTTTGCATTTTATTTGAAGTACTTTTTCACACATATTTTCTATTTCATAATTTTTTATTTCATTTCGACAGTATATTTCATGAATATTGATATTCAGACTATTGGAAACATTAACAAATAAAAGTTAGATGGAAACTTGGTTTTACAGTATTGACTCATCTAATGATGCCGCTGCCGACTTGCACGTTGTGGTGGTTCTGTTAGTCGTTTTTATACCAGTTTTGTACACTTACCTGCATTTTTCAAGATATGTAGAAAAACTCTTAAGGGAAGTGCTAGTGCTAGTAGGAACTTCTTCAATAGTATAATAGCAATTCAATAGGTTATATTAATTTGTTATTCTTGTGTTTAATACCAATACTAAAAATTATTCTGGTCTGAGTACCAAATGCATAACATGTTAAAAAAAAATATTTGTTTACATTTGATTCTGTTGTGTTGGTAGTAAAACAAGTGAAACAAGGAAGTAGAAAGTATGTATTTATTTTCATTGGTAAGGTCATGCTAAAATTTCAGAACAGTATGATAAATTCAGATCTCAACATACAAAGAAGGGAAATTGTTTTGGTGGAACTTTGAAAAAATGAAACTTACCACTCTTGCAACTAACTGTCTCACCGAATTCAAGTGATTTTTACAAGTTAGTTATGAATTTTGTAGCTGATACTCTGTCACCAACATGGACTGCGAAAATGATTCATTTAGGGCTCCGATTGCAAGTGTTATTCAGCAGTTATCAAGCCTGCCAAAAATTATGTGCCGTTGCACTTGCAATAAAAAAAAAATGCTCATGAACCTCTGGAATACAAATAAAATACAAAACTAGCTGTAAAGGTGACTGATTTTGTATGCACCACGGCAGATATTTGGTATTTATCCAAGGGATGCTATCTGTGTGTGTCCATTTAATGGATTGATTGTACCATATTTCAAAGAAAAGGTTCTTACACTTCCTTGCTGGAGATTTAAAAGGATCTTATACATTTAATAAGTGTTGAACTGATTTCAAATTATAGAAAATTGTGAAATAAAAATCCCACAGTAAAAAAGGTGTTCTAAAAAATAAGTTTGGCGAGTTCTGCTCCAGTAGAACATGGCATTATATAGTGCCCTCATAGACTGAACATGAAGGATGTCTTGTCTAAATGAGTAGTGGTGTTAAAATCAATTAATTAAGTGAAATAAATTACATACATATTAAACTAACAAAAAAGTATTTTATTTTAATGAAAGTATTTTTAAAATACCTATTTTGTATTTAAATACTAAAATTTCAAACCATTTTATATTTTGTATTTGAAATAGAAAAACTAGAAAGTATTTGTATTTAAATGCTTTTTAAATACTATTTTGTCACCTATAGCTGGAAATATACAGCTCTTTGCAAACCACAACACTGGTTGAACTGATGGTGACAACGCAGTCAAGGAAATTTATTTTAAGAATGTATTTCAGCAGCTAATCCTTTCGAGAAAGTAACGATACATATAGCTTTTGGAAGTTCCCCAAAACATTCGATAGACCGCAAGGAAATAATTATTTTAATCTATACTGAATTGAGAAAAGTAACAACATTTTTACACCATCGACTGGCTAATGCGGCTCAGTCCGTTAAGGTGCCGCGGACCGGGTCGTGGAAGGCCAAAGGAACCAGCTTTGAGTCCTGATTGAGGGTTTTAGGCGGTTTGCTGCAGTCAACTTGTCCAAGGTTCTGAAACTTATAGCACCGCGCGCCTCTATTAATTTTCCAAGACAATGGCGAATCCCCTTAAAAAACTTGTTTTTTTTTTAATACTGATTTTTATTTTTCAAAAAAAGGAATATGGTATTAATTAATGTGATGGATGGTTTTCTTTCTTGTAGGAAGTTGAATCGATTTTAGCAGGAATTCTGCTAATTTTCAATATTAATTCACCATCGTGCGTGTCCCAAGCTGGAGACAACTAGACAGCTGCCATAATGTATATTTTTTGGCGAACCCCTTACGATCAACTGTGGAATCCCTAACGGTTCGCGTATCTCACTTTGAGAAACCCGTATCTAGGCGAATGCTGGGACGGTGCTCAAGCTCCGCCTAATAAACTACACATTTTCCAAACAAAAATACACCTACCACACAGAACACAAATTTACACGTTTCGCAGACAGATGGCAATGCAGACTTTCCTCTTAGGGAGTGTCCATAAACTACGTGGCTAGGTTCAGTGGGGGAGGGGTTGACTGGAAAGAGACGCTGGGCTACGTGGGAGGGGTTAGGGGGTTTCCGAACCAAGCCACGTAGCTTTTTATTCATATTATTTGTTACAGTTAAAATGAGATACAGAACACTAAACAGCATGTAAATATTTATTCCGGCAACTATCTCCGTATGTAATTTACGTTAGTTGACAAGAGAAAACAGCACAATGTCTTCTGGAATCAATATAGAAAAAAGCTACGTGCTACCCAGGGGAGGGGGAAGGGGCTTCACAGGAGGCTAAAATGGAGCTACGTGGTTTATGGACGCTCCCTTATAGGTTTAGTACCTTTATCCCCTGTAACGGACGTACATCAAGTAAATGAAATAAATGGACAATTGTTAATGTATTTTCGAGTATTTGTATGTTTCTGTAAATATCTATAGTTATGTGTGAGTAGAAACATTCCCGGCGTACTGAACCAATAAAATCCTTTCGAGTGTCCAGCAGGGTACTGTTGTATAAACACGTTGTTTCGACAGCTAACTCTGTTGTCTTCATTAGGTCTCCTATCGATAGGAGGCTAAGCCAGTCTAGGTGGTGACAATCAGCTTGCGACATCTAGAAGGGACCTGACACCTGATGATGACAGCAGTGCTAGCTGCCGAAACGTCGTGTTTATACAACAACATCCGGCTGAATACCCGTGAAGATTTTATTTATAGCTATATCATTATTCTGAGCTTAATTGCCAGCATAGTGAGCCACAGATCATATATGACGAAGAGGTGATACTGGGAAAACAGAAGAGGAAGAGAACAAGAGAAGACATGGAGGAGCTATGTCGAGCAGAATGAATACCGTAGCGGAGCTTTGAAATAAATTAAATATGGAATAGATTTTGAGAATAGATGTAACAATAAATGTTTAAGTGGTATTAATTTGTGCCAAGAAAAGCTTGAATAAATGTTTTGTGTTTGAGGAAAGACATGGATATTACTTTTACCTAACGTGGCCTATAAAATAAGTAGTAATGTAGCGATGTAGTCTTCACAGGTGTGCAGTCGGATGGTGTTTTGGAAACACAACGTTTCGACAACCAGCTCAGCTGTCTTCATCAGGTGTCCGGTGTCTACAGGCTGACGAAAGCTGGCAGTCACCGCGTCCGTCTGGGAGGCTAAGCCAGTTCACGCGGTGACTGCCAGCTTTCGTCAGCCTGTAGACACCGGACACCTGATGAAGACAGCCGAGCTGGTTGTCGAAACGTTGTGTTTCCAAAACACCATCCGGCTGCACACCCGTGAAGACTACATTGCTTCAGTACGCCGGGAAAGTCTCCACGCACACAGTAATGGAGCGGTCTGATGGCTCAGTGGTTAAGCCGTCTGAATGGAGATCGAAAGGTCCCCCGTTCTAATCTCTGTTTCGGCGGAGATTTTCTTAGGCCCTTAACCCAACCTCACCTCTAACATAGCTTGCTGCGTAATGTAAAGTACGCCAGAACGCTTCAGTGGTTCGGATTCCACGTTAAACTTTAGGTCCCCTGTACCTGGTAGCACTACAGGGTTAGGTTAAGGCGACTACGACAAGGGCGGAATGAGCAGCCAATAAAAACCCTGTCACCAGGTCACTACGACAACACGGACTTATAATTATTATAGTAGTAGGTAACGCACCGTCAAAGGTAATAAATGCATGAGTAGAGTCGACTAGTTTAAAAATAAGCAATTGTCAGAGTATTGAGATAAAAGCAGGCAGTAGCCTACATTTGTTGTCGTAGAAGTACCACCACGGTATAACTTCACAGTCCTTGGCACCACCTATCGTAAGCACTTTCTGTACATCTCCGGATGGAAATGGATCCTTGCCTAGTGGGAACATTGGAAGGGTGCTTCGCTTTCGGTTTGAATGCCTTGAAAAAAACCAAGGTCATTTTATTGCTGAGCCATTGAACCAGTTTCACGGATGCAGTGGTATACTTGCATATCTCCCAATGCAGCTACAAGTACACAAAATATGTATGCTGGTATATTCAGATTTCATATCTGCGATTACCTTTTGTCACCAGGTCAATTCAGACATCCTTCAATTATATTGCTCGTCAACATTAATAACAAACATGCTTCATTACCACCTGACGATATTTACAACAGAACAACCATTCTGTCATGAGATGCTGTCTGGTACTTCGTGTAGAGCTGCTGCGGACTCACTACGATCAACCACTCTGTTGCTGAGTACTGTGTTCCAGTGTAGCAACGTAGTGCTCACACTATAAAAATCGACGTACATCTGAACCGGTATATAAAACTACACCATCCTGACCATCCACAGGATCTCCCAATCCACAAGGTCCTAAATGACCTACACCCGCCGCCTCCCACACTCTTCTTAAATCCAGAAATCCAGTATGGCAAGACGTATTTGACTTTGATGTCAAGAAAAAATGGCGACAATGCTGGGCTTCTGCATCTGTGAAACATCCAGATATTAAAGATCCCACAATTGGACTTCCGGGATTCTACCTGAAGAGAGACCAGTGGATCAAAGTAAATCGCAACAGGTCACGCCAAATGCAACGGGGTCTTCAGGATTCTAATGTCTGTGACTGCGGAGCTCCTTCCCATTGCGTGGAGCATATCATCAAGGAATGCCCTCCGAGGAAGTATGATCACCATTTTAAGGCGTTTTCAGAGCTACAACTTCCTTCATAGAATGGCTGCAAGAACTGGACATTAGTTTGTGAATGCTACCAACGTTCTTGTCGTTGTATCTTTATATATATAAAAATCTCGTGTCACGATGTTCGTCCGGGATGAACTCCGAAACTACATAACCGATTTAGATGAAATTTGGCTTAATGTGTGTAATTTAGTCCAACTTAAAAGATAGGATAGTTTTTATCTGGATTATAGACCTCAATATTTATTATTTGGGAAATAAATGTTCATTAAATGTTTGTCATAGGACAATGGTTTGTAATTATTTGCAAGCCAACAAGACTAAGCGGTCTGCTGGCTAAGTGGTTAGAGTGTCTGACTGGAGATGGAAACGTCTCCGGTTCGAGTCCATGTCTCGGCTAGGATTTTTATAGACACTTAACCCGGCATTAACCCCCGGCGCAGCATGCTGTATGAGGTAAAATACGCCAGGACGGTACTGTGGTTCAGATTCGACGTTAAAATATAGGTCCCCTGTACCAGGCAGGATGGGCGGGCTAGGTAAAGACGGCTACGACAGGGGCAGAATGCCCAGCCAGTAGAAACCATGTCACCAGGTCATTACGACCACACGTAATTATTATTATAGTTCCATAAGTTTCTAACAGATGGCGATGTGTTAACTTATCAATACAACATTTGGTTAGCTAGGTTGGGTAATCATCCAGTAGATCACGTTCTGTTTCAATTTATTTATGCTACAGTTTATTCCTAACAGATGGCGGTGTGTTAATTTATCGAAACATCAAATAGATGGCGTTGTATTTCGATTTATTTATGCTACGGTCTATTCCACGCCATATGTGTGAGTTTCTTCAATTTTAATTGTGCTGTGTATTGTGTTATAATTATACTGTATTGTTGTTCATCGTTTGTGTGTCTTTATACCTAGCAAAAATTAATTACACACATGAATATAACATTGAAGAAAATGTTACGATAAATTCGAATCGTGTAAGCATTTCTCGCTAGCTTATCATTTTTCTTCTTCTTTTTGTTATGGTCAGCTAGAGACCACGTGTCAATTTCAATGCCTCTCCTGTTGTTTTTTCTTTCTTCCTCCCCAGTACTCCTTCATTATTGCACTCCTCTCTACCTTTGAATCCTGCCATATTCAAAGTCTGCCATCGAAAAAAATTTCTTTCCATACAGTTCACTGGTATTATTTCGTTTCAAATCTTTCTAAACCTCTTGAAAGCCTGGTGTCATCCATGCTATAAATGTATCAAAAAAATATCATTCTTATTTTTTCTGTTATTTTTTTCAATGTTATTTTATATTTCCTCATTAGTTCTTAACTTCCATTTTACTGTATTTTTCAATGGACCCACTGTATTATAGTGTCTTATTTTAAGGCTTTCAGAAATGCACCTTTTGTTGTAATTCAAATATTTTTCAGTGAAATGTTGCCAAAGAATCTAACCTCGACAATGCGTGTAGCAGAGAGGCAAGACGCACGACGAGAGAGCTCATCAATCAGCAACACAAATCGCGGCAAGTAAGGAAGTTCAAAGAATCAGGACAGCTGAGCGTCGTATGCAAGAATCTCAAGAACAGCGTGATGAACGTCTGTGACAGAATATATCGAGAACAAGAGCGGCACGAGAACAGCACATAGCTACATTTAGTGAAAGAGAACGAGAGAGACAGTAAGTCAGCCGTGCTTTAACACGTGTATCATTTGTTCGTCTTGCGTTCCAATATGCACCAGCCATTGATTACTCTGCACATTCTAAAACTGCAATCGGTGCAATGAGAAAAATATGCCATTATTATCAGGCGTTGAAATTCCGCAATGAAGCAGCCGGCATGTGTTGTGCATCAGGAAAAGATGTACTATTACCACTACCCAATCCGCCAGAACATTTACAATCCTTCTTGCTGGCGAAACAAACAATTCGAAATTGTTTCTGCGCAAGACACGCAAATTCAATTCTTGCTTCAAGATGACGTCTTTTGGGGCAACAAAAATTTGCGATCTTACATCTGATGGACGTCATTTTGAAACTAAATTCAAAATACAAGGCCAGGTGTACCATAAGTTTGGGTCGTTGATACCGATGCCAAACGATGACCCGAAGTTTCTCCAAATCTATTGCAAAATTGTGAGGAACGCTTGAAAACTAGGTGTCAGTATAATTTCATCGAACAAGCAGAAGAGAGAGCAATTGTGGTATTGTTGGAAAATTGCTTGGAAAATAATAATCAACTTATTCAATTGTGTCGCCACAATTAAAAAATGACAACTATCAAATTGTCATCAAAGCTGACAAATTACCATCAGGAGAACACGCTGGCAGATTCAACGCGCCAACCGTAGATGAAGTTGCAGTTTTTATGGTTGGTGACTCAGTTGATTTAAGTCACACGTCAAGATAGAACTGTTAGTATAATTTCGGATCTACACCGTTCGTATGACGCACTCCAGTATCCACTGATATTCTGGCAAGGGCAGAATGAATATCACATCAACATCAAACAGCGTGATTCAATTGCTGGTAAATTTAATATTCAACTATTGAATTCGTTATTTTATTAGTACAGTAGACCCGCGGTATTCCGACCAGGGGACGGATTATAGCGGGCCAACTATATTGATTTCTTATTCTTTTTTTTACTATTTAATTTATTATTTTTTCAGGTAATAAAACAAATAAAAAAAGTTACTTCAATGAAGTACTACGCCCCCCGATTGATGATTAGACGTAATTAGGATAACTATATCCTTCGATATCGTCAACTGTGCCTTCAATACGTCGTGGATATGTACGCCAAGGTTGAAAACAAATTTGCGATTTATTCGATACAACCAGGCTAAATAACGATCAGAGGAATACATCCTCTTACGAGATACTGTTATCGGCAGTATTTATGAAAATTTAAACGCCAATGATGTCGGTAATGCATTTATTTTACCTTCAAGCTACATCGGCAGTTCACGGAACATGCAGGAATATATACAAGATGCGATGACTTACGTCATTATGGTCGTCCAGATTTGTTTATTACATTTACATGTAATCCGAATTGGGAGGAAATACAAACTTTGCTATTACCAGGCCATCAATCAATGCATCGTCATGATGTCTCGGCACGTGTGTTCAAACAAAAATTAAAATCATTGATTGATTTAGTCGTAAAACATTCAGTTTTCGGTAACACACGTTGCTATCTGTATTTGATTGAGTGGAAAAAGCGAGGTTTGCCTCATTCTCACATTTTAATTTGGCTTGAAGTTAAAATCCGTCCAGAAGAAATTGATGAAATAATTTCAGCCGAAATTCCTGACCCATTAATTGATCAAGAATTGTTTGATATTGTTACCAGTCACTCGATTCACCGACCATGCGGTGCTTTTAACATGACATCGCCATGCATGGAAGGTGGAAAATGTAAGAAGCGTTTTCCAAAGGAATATACGAATGATACTATTACGGATATCAATGGTTATCCGTTGTATCGCCGCAGAAACGCTGAGAATGGTGGCCAAATATTTACAATGCGAATGTCAAATTCTAGAAACCAAGTTGAAGTTGACAATCAGTGGGTGGTATCATACTCACCATTGCTTTCAAAAACGTATAAGGCTCATATTAATGTCGAGTTTTGCAGTTCTGTAAAATACATTAAGTACCTTTGCAAATATGTTAATAAAGGCAGTGATTTGGCCGTATTTGAAGTTCAAAATGTAAATAAAAATGACGAAATAACACGATACCAAATAGGTAGATACATCAGCAGCAACGAAGCTATCTGGCATACTTTTAGTTATCGCACCCATGAAAGAGACCCTTCCATCCACCATCTTGCAATACATCTTGAAAACGGTCAACGTGTATATTTCACCGAAGAAAATATTTTCCGAAGAATACTTGAGCCACCAAAAACGACAAACCACAAACTGAATTTTTCACATTGTGTCAAAAATCTGATGTGTTCGGCCAATTCGCAAAAACATTATTATATACCGATGTTCCAAGCTATTTTTCATGGAACAAATTAGGTAAAAAATGGTAGCCACGTAAACAAGGAGAACCACATCCTTCGATCGCAGGCATATTCAAAGCAAAGACTTTCCACAGTGAATCCAAAACAACGTGAATGTTTCTTTCAGCATTTGTTATTGGTGAATGTTCCCGGACCAGCTTCTTTCGAATGTTTACGAACATTTAATGGTCGAGTGTTCAATACATGTCAATTGTTCAATACATGTCAAGATGCATGTCGCGAGTTGCAGCTGCTGGTAGACAACAATTATTGGGACCTGACACTTGCTGATGCAGCGTTGACAGCCACGCCGAATAGTATTCGTCAAACTGTTTGCAATTATTTTGACAACATGTTATCCAACACAATCTTCGAGTTTGTGGGGAAAATATAAAAACAGTATGACTGAAGATATAACTGAAATTTCAGTTTATATAAATAAATAAAAAATAATTTTTATTTATTTTATAAATATCAATTTTTATATAATTTCAATTAAGTAATTTGTAATGAAATGTAAATTAAATTTTTTTATGATCGTTTGTCCTTAATTTCAACTCTCCGTAACTCTTTACCAATTACATTTGAATTTTCAAATCGACTACAATGTTTTTTTCTTTATTAGTGAATATTAATTTGACTACTTGAGGAAGTTTAGAATAACATTAATCCAACGTACTATAATTAGTAAGTCACAGCAACGCGTGACCGGGTCAGCTAGTATATTGTATATATTTACATGTATTACATTAGTTTCTTAACCATACGTAATAAAAATACCATTATTTCAGTTAAAACAGTGCAATAAATTTAACGTAGTGGTATATCATGAATCTTCTATTTTCACAGATCAGATCAGTGCCATAGATCCCCGTCCCCGTATTTTAAAAGCAAATTTTCTTTTTCAAACTGTTGGTTGTAAATCACACAAACAAAAGAAAACAAAATATTCTGATGTTTACCCATTTCAGAACGCTGTTTGTTTGGTAAACGTGTTTCATTACTCTTATCTCTGGTCGGATCTCGTTAACTGACATTACACGTTCTACACGAGCGCTATCTCTGAGCGCGCGCAAAAAGCGGAAACTGTGAAAGCTTTTACGTGATTGGTGGCGGGGTGTCGGGGCGCCTTCTTTATTGTGCGCCTGAATGGCGGCGGACAACGGCGTCACGGGAACAAAGCGCAACAGTTCGGCGCGCGTCGCTTTATTCGGCCTGTTAATCCGCCCGCCGCCAGATAGCGACAGCGGCATCAGCGCTGCGCGGACAATTGACTGTCGCCGCGCGCATTGTGACGCCCGTCGCGGGCACAATGGAACGCACCCTCGCCTGTTTCCTGCTGTTTACACCAGCGACACCCGCGCAAAAAGTTCTCTGTCTTCTCTCATATGCCACCAAAATAACAGCAGCGTGTGAGCATCGCGTCTCCCTCATATGCCCCGAACTAGAAGTTATCTTTTGTTGTAAATATTGTCCTTCAATGTGATTGCGCATTACTCTAAATAAATAAATTCAAAAATATTTATCGTTGAATTAATCATAGTTGAATGAATAAAATACGGGATGTAAAAAATGTATAGAATTTATTAGTAGGTGCATCAAAACAAGATAAATTGTCTTATAAACAATGTATTCAGAAACACATGATTCGGTGTAAGGAATCGCGCACACATTGAAAATGTCCTGGTTGGTCCTATAAGAGCGGAAGGATGCATACGTTAAATTGCGCACGTGCTATTAACTCCCAAAGTATGTGTTTGCGGCGCGATGTTGATTAGACATGTTTGTCTTGATTTTATGCTTCCTAAGATATTCGAAACTTTGTGTTAACACCCTGTATACAGTTATGGAAAGATTGAATGAAGTTACGAGTAACAAGCTGTTTGAAATAAATTTGGAAGTTATTAGTAGCAGATAGGAAATTCTTCGACAAAGATTACTTTCGAAAAATATTTCATTTCGCTAAACCCAAAACAATTTTACATAGGACATTTTCTTAGTCTTTAAAGGTGTCTAAATCCTTCTCGGTTATCACGTTTTGCTGCCACTATCAATTCAAACTGTAGAAACTCACATAATTAGATATTTTTTTTGTCTTTTTACAGATCAGATGCTTATCAAATGTGCCAAATGTTGGAAAAATATTCTATGGCAAAAATGGAATATGCAATACTCGCGTTCCAACTACTGTATGTGATGAATAAAGCAACGAAAATTTATACATAGTGATGGCTGAGAGTACATCTTCAAGCTGGAATCCGGTTATAAGATGTGATTTATAGCCTCGTCTAACGGGACTCGTGCGGTAGTCAGTGAGAGCCCTGGACCAAATACTTGGAGGGAATCAAATCTCATCCCGTCAGCACAGGGCAAGTGGCTTTATGGCCCGTCTACGTCAAGATCATTAGCGTCGTCAGCATTACCAGTTTATATGTGAATTTCTCTGAGAAACGCCTGTCGGCGTGACATTATTCATGTTTCGGTATCTTTTTGTTGGGTGTTGAGACTGTCGCTTTCTCAATTGGCAGCCCCCGTAAAGTTCCGGTATTAAATATGCAGGAACAGAACATAAAACATAAATTGATTGATACTGGCTACCATAGATTAATTCTTTATATTTTCCATCTGTATAGTTTCGAAGTAATTACAAGCTATTCATATTTCATAGAGACCATGGACTGGTAAAAAAGTATGTGAAATTTGCACAAAGAAACCACTATACACGGATTTCTCTTTATATATACGAAACAATAAAATAAGTGAAACGAAAATTGCTGTGATGTGCGGGTAGAAGGAAAATGAATGCTGTTGGTCCCTACACAGTGGTTGGTGGGCCTGCAGTTTCATTGTGTCGAAAATTGGCCTCTTTATTTCTGTGTAGTTCCTTCATTCCTTTATGAGCGTCTGTATTCTCTTGTTTGGTTCCCCTCCTGCTGACGTTCTTCCTTAAATCCATCGAGCGAGGTGGTGTACCACCTTCAGTGGCGCAATAAATCTGCGATCCCGTCACATCTCCTTTCCACAGCAGTTTTTAGAAGCGATTTACTTCCGTCTCTTGTCGACAGTACCAATCAATTATCACTCTCGTTTCATTCCCATTTTCCTCTAATATCACATCTCGAAAGCTTCTAGCTTTTTCTTTTTAGCTGTCCAGATCTGAGAGCCTCATGTATACGCACTGCATATGAATTTTCTTACAAGCCTCAGAAAACTGCTAAATAAGGACATAAGTTGTAACAAGTTTGTTGTCGCGACGAAGTTAAACACACTATACTTTGTTCATTCCGAACTGATGGCATTGCACTTTGTTTCGCTGATCCTGATCTTCACCTCGTCATCTCTGACTGACCGCCGGTCCAGGAAGCGTGTGTCAAATTTTCCCTTCACTTGTAGATACAGCGGAGTGGGGAAAAAGGAGAATGACGTTAATCAAACGGGCTACAAAATGCACAAGCAGGCATCAAACCAGTAATCAAAATAATAAATAAAACTCTTTCAAGAAGATCTTAATATAAATGTGATTTCCACAATTACTCGTGTTTATATCTATTCAGTAAAGTGTTACCTATGTAGGGAGCAAGTAGATCGATGTCTATCGGTTGGCTTGTGCTTTTGTGTGAGCGTGTAACACAGTGGGTGAGCGGCAACGCCCTGACCTCGCAACAATCCCGATTTCTGTTTTACACGGTTTCCCGAAATCACTCCAGGCGAATGTCGGAACGGTTCCTTCGGAAGCCCATAGGCGCATTCCACCGCGATTCTTGTACCTACTCCTCTCTCGCCTCTAATCGCTTCGATGCCGAAGAGTCGCAAACTTCTAACAACAATGACAATTGGATGATACGATCATGCGTACAATCAGGTTTATACCTTACAAGCATCACACACCTAAAATTTAAACAGCACCACTGTTATTATTTTGTCTTGTCTACTGAAGGTACATTCATTCATCTCATAATAAGCCAGCAGGGATTTTGAAAGCAACATTTAGCAACTTTCACCTCTGGTATAGCTTGCAGTGCCATGTGAGCTCGCCGGATTCCATCTTAAGCTGTAGGTCCCTACACCCAGCAGGATTACCGGGTTAGGTCTGGGTAGCCACGACAGAGGCGCATGAGCTGCAAATTGAAACTGCCAATCGGCAAATAACGCCATACGGATTACTATTATTCTTTTTCGTCTATCGATTTTGGCCTACTTTACTCAAAGGAAACAATTGGTTTGTTTAGTGGTTCGCCTTTTCTTCTCCTTCACAGATTTATTTTATCTTGTTATTCTTTCACTGATGTTCCTCATAATTTCTTCAGACCAGGTGGTCGTGGTCTTTGCACTTTGTTCTTGGAAACCCTTGAATTTATCAATTTTATTTTGCATCAATCTTCGATTCTCTATCTCGTCTGGATGGAATCTGAACGGTACATAGTCCTTACCGGAAATTATGGCTTGTGTTGTAAATATATTTGAAATGTAGTGAGGTCACCGAGTATTTATTTTTGACTACGATAATTTAGTTTAAAGATCAAAGACGCCTATAAAGACAGTGCGGAGAACTTTTGAAAAACAGGTGAAGAGAAACGAAAAAGAAATTGTTTTGGTGAAAGCATGAACGGACAATGAATTAAATGAAAGAGGAAGTTTCGAAGAAGAAACTCTCAATGAAGTTGTATTTTGACAAATAATGTGTTACTGAAATGTATACAGACCGAGGGAGTAGTGAAAGTGAATTGATGTATTGAATTGTAAGACATTGTGTGATAATAAGAAGGAATGTATCATAAAAGTAACTGGAGATAAGTATTGATTGTATATTATCTTTTTAATAGGAATTACAGCAATAAGTTATATGCTTAGTGATCTAAGGAAACTGAACGAATTATTCCATAAAGTAAGTAAATGAATAAAAACTGCAATGACATTAAAGTAAAGATTGTTTTTAAATCTGTTAAGTTGTCTGATTGAACCATATACTTAAAGCCAGCAAGAAGCAATTCGAATAACGATAAATATCTGGTAATTGTATAAAAAGAACATATTAAATAAAAAAAAATACGTGAGAATACCTACGGACATACTGTCACGTACAATAAATACTTCGAAAGGAAGAAAGTAGAGAAATCAGTGCGACGCACAAGTAGAAAAGCCTCATAATTCCAAACTCTTTGGATATCATTTCTCGTCTCTTCAATCAATTTGGTTCTCACCTTTAAGTTAGCGATCTAGTTGAAAATTCTTATTGTCAACCTATTCCCCCTCATTCACATAAGGTGTCCATAAAATTTCAGCCTTTTCTTGTGCACTGAATTTCTCTTTTTCTTCGCATATCTGTGTAGGTATTATTATTATTAAACCTGTGGCGTTTTATTTGTCATTGAAAACATAGTTAATGGTTAAACAATATGTCTAATAATATATTACGGATTGTTTATTTATGAGCGCTACCTCTGATCAACATTTCATTCGCTCTCAGTTTTAAACGTTATCCTCTGTTGTGCAGTGCAGAGGACAGAACTTTCGATATTGACATTTTTGCTGTGAAGGTTATTCGTTGTTGACAGTCACTCTGTCCCGCCCGCCCTTGACATCACAGAGAATGCCAGCAGTAGGGATCTCATACAAAGGTAAACAGGCTGCCGTTTGTGCTCCCAGGTATCTGTCAATGGTAGCGACAGCTGGAGCTGCTTTTTGTTGACTCTCTGCCGTAAAAGCTGCGCGCGGAGTGATAAATAGAGTCGTAAATCGCTCACGGACGACAGACAGACGCAAATGCGCTGACACGGGACGGGCAATTACTTAAACCACCGAGGATCGCAGATGAAATTAGGTGAGCCGAGTTTTACGTGAACGAAAGAGGTTTAAAATCCTAATTATAATTGAAAACTTTTTTTTTCTGTAGTAGCTAACTAGAAATCGTTTTTAAGGAAATACTCTGCACATGTATAATGAAAAGAGATATTTCAGATTTTTTAACCGGAAAAGTACCAAATTTATTTAAACGTTTAAGCTGTTCATACAATTTGCTAAACATTTAATTTCGTGTTGATACAAAAACAAATGAGAGCTAGCTGAATGATCGCCAAAACCAAAGGGCAAACAAAAAAAATCAAAATAAAATAAAAAATAAAAATGTTTGTGAAATGAGTAGTTTATGAGGTAGAGATTGGGAATCATTCCAACATTCACCTAATGTGACTGCGGAAAAGCGCGTAAAAATCCCAATCTGGAATGCCGGTAGGTAGGGTCCAGTGTATATTTATGTAGAGAATCGCAGTGAAGCTCTCACGTCTTTAAACATTATTCCCAATCATCCATTTGGTTCAGGAATTTTTTTTTGCTAATTTATTAATTAACTAGTTTAAACGCCGTCATAAATGACGCGTATCACCTATGGTGTTAGAATTTGTTCTGGAAACTCTTCTAACGAAAAGCGAATAACAATCTTGTTAGTGATATTTTTCGTAATATGAATAAATTTTCTCTGATTAGATTCGCGGAGTCTTTGGCTACGATGTTTTTTTACTTTAAATGAGTTTTTATTGTAATTAAAAAGTAAATAATAGCCATTATTTATTTCATTGATATACATCGCCATTACCAAAGTTTCGTGTAACATTTTTGTGAGTTTTTAGTAAACTGTCGAAAAAAGTTTTAGGTTATGTTGTAACCTGGGTCTAGTAACTGTTACAGAGAATACAGTGAAAAAATGTAATGTTCAGACTTTCTGCATCTAATCGTTGTAAATCAAAGCGAACGTCGTAATTTAAAAAAAAAGGAAAAAAAAAACTCGCATTATAGTTTTTTACCTGTGTCTATCTAATTTATGTGCAGTTACTTCCAAAACAGACAATTACCATCGCAGCTACAAATTCTTTTAAAAAATATATCTGCAGATAAAATCAGATTCAATTATAGATTTTAAATTAACACTTTATTTTAAGAGTATAAGCGCAAACAAAGTTAATGCAGTCATTCATTTGAAATTTCCTGATTAGTCAAGAGACTCTGCAGTGCCTGCCAGTGTAACTAACTGTTCGAGTGTCATCGAACTCACCCTAAGGTCTCACGTTGCCAGGGTCGCCGGTACGATTCGGATGGAGGGTATAAGTGGTTTTAATTAAGTGTTTTGTCTGTCCTCCATACTGAGAATTAAACGATAATGATGATGATACAGTACGTATACTCTTGAAGAAGCAAAAGAACACACTTGTAGCTGGCTGTATGGCTGATATGGCCGAAAGCAATTCAAAAAAAAATTCCGTTACCAAGTTGACGTCTAGCCTCCAAATTCAATTTATTTTATTAAAGTGAATTTAGCAGTGCAGAATCGACCAGCTTATTTGCTAACTTATTCCAGTCCCTGATTCCCTTACTTACAAAGGAAAACTTAGCCGATTCCTAACACGGTAAATGAATTTATTCTGTCGGTCATCGTCACTTACACGTGCTACGTATTACTCATCTGGTTTCTGCCAAGGCATTGTAGTCATCTTGTTTGACAGACATACAAATTCCCCTAACGGGTAGCATAATTATTAAACGCATGACAATAATAATTAAAATAATAGTAACATGGCCTATATTAATTTAATTTCGATGGAGCGCGCTCTGGTGACAATTTCCCTACACACACTTTTTTCACCTTCCTATACCCACCTACTTTTATCTTCTACAAATTTCAACTGTAAATGGTTTAAACATTTTTGGTAAATTAGTCATCATTTCTCTTGGTAACTTATTCCAATTCCCCCCCCCCTCCCCCCAACCAACGAAAGAAAATCTTTCCACACCCTTGTGGCTGAAATCGACTTGCAGCTTGTGGTAATGGTCATCCTTACCTCGCTTAAATCTTCCACCAATATCTTTCCACGCCTCTTCACCAATATACGCCTTGTACACTCCCATGACCCTCTTCACCCTCCTCCTGTCTTCCAATGAATCCCATTCCAGCTCCTATATCACATCAGTTACTCATTGTGTTCTGCAGTATTATCCAGAGACATATCTAGTACCCCTTCTATGCACCCCCTCCTAGTCCTGTATTTGATATTCAAAATGTGGGTCCCATACAACCTTAACATATTCGAGCAATGGTCTGACCAACGTTAAGTAACCCAGTTCGCTTACCTCTCTCGTACATCCCCTCATCACTCCCTCCAGCAAGTGAAAGATTTTGAAACCTTTTCCAACTGAAGACAGTGTCCGCGAAATTCGTTCCGAAGCTGCTGACGGCAGGCGCAAAAGCAACTTCGTTTTGAAGTCTCGCAGGACATGCTGGACTTCACAAACAGTGATTCCAGCTTCGAGAACACCATAACACAGGTGACGAGTCCTGGGTTCACGGGTACTACCCGGAAACCAAATCGCAGTCGTCACAGTGGAAGCATTTCACGTCACCAAGACCAAAGAAGGTCCACCAAGTGGGCATCAACGTCAAAGTGATGCTGGCTGCTTTCTTCGACTCCCGCGGTGTGGTATACCACGAGTACGCACCACAGGGTACTACAGTGAAGTCCTCCGTCACTTATGTGATGATGTGCGGCGCAAGAGACCGGAATTGTGGTCAACAGGAAATTGGCGCCACCATCACGACAATGCTCCAGCACATTCCTCGCACTTGATTCAGACATTTTTGGACTAAAAGCAAGATTCCAGTGGTTCAACAGGCTCCTTACTCTCCTGATATGGCGCCCTACGACTTGTAGCTGTTCCCCAAACTCAAGAGGCAATTCAAAAGAAAACGATTTCAGACCAGAGAGGACCTTCTGACTGCAGCGACAGCAGAGCTAAACTTCGTTCCGAAAGAGGTTTTCTCGGAATGCTTCCAACAACGGCGGCAGCGTTGGGACAAATGTGTCGAGACCCAAGGAGACTACTTGAGGGTGATTAGGTTTCCAAAGCTCCAGGTATACCAGTTTTTTCCCCAGCCAAATATTGGATAGTTTTCTAACAGACATTAATTAGAATAAAAAATAGTAAAAACGCTTCCCTGTGGCAATCCCATTTTCGCTTCCGCTTCTTATATTACACACAAAACCTAGGACCACGCGTATTAATTTATAAATTGCGTGTTTCACTGAACAACGTGTATCCATCACCTTCGAAGGATTTAGTTATTAAGACTTTACCAGATCACATTTTCTAGTAGATACTTCAGAAATAAAGTACATTTGATTGATACAATATTGTTTAGAATTTATTATTCAGTTCATTCTAATTCAGCAATTAGTTTTTGTGCAGTCATTTTCATTATTTGGTTTGTTGGAGGTCCTTCCTTCCAGCCTAATCCACTGGTGCCGGGGTGGTGGGACTGCTTGCTATTCCTTACTCGCAGAGCCTGTCTTGGGAAATTGCGTGTGCGGCGGCGGTTGTCGAGGTCTTAACGAAGGTGACGTTGGTACCACCCTTCCCGCCGGTCTTGCGTCCGGCGTCCTAATGAGAGGAACACGGGGTGGGACCGACGCTCCCCGTCTTGTTTGGGGGTGCGCGCCGCGTGGCCACGCATAACGCCAGCCGGGGTAGTAAAAGGGGGAAAATATTTTCCTACAGGCTGATCAGTGCTTCCTTCATTCGCTCCCTCACAGCTTCATTAATGGAGAGGAGAACCAGATTAAATATTCATGAGGGCCACTTCAGAAGATTTCCTTGAAATTTCGACGCACCTTCCAATACGCCCTTTAGATTTATTTCCCCTATAAACTAGTGCATGAATATTTATTCTTGGACACTTTTATCACAAGGAAAATTTATTACTTAACTAAATGGATGGTTGATAATGGGTTTTTACATGGATCTTCTGTTGCCAACAAATGAGTGCTTCATCGAATTGATACTGAAAACGTAAAACAGCTCAAATTTTGCTGTGGAAGAGGCAATAATGTAAATAAAATCTTCATACAGCAGCTTATTTGAGAATCATAATTATATTTATTTAACTATTTTAGAGTAATATGCAATACAGAAATGTGTTTTCCCCAATGTTTGTGCACGGTGGTGCACCCACCAAATCGAGTCAACGGCGGCACTGCCTACTCTATTCTCCAAGTGAGTATGGTTATTTTTGTACTTCAATCTCTTCGGTCGTATTGATGCTACAAATATTGATGCTACAAATACCAAGATATCAGAAACCTTAGTAAACATACTAAATTCTATTTCGTTACTGTTCTTAGTTCAGATGTTATTCAGATGCACACTTCAGTGATTTTGTCACTCTCTGACTCACTGATGATCAACAAAACTCTAAGGTTCTTCCCGTAGTCGTAGAAAGGTGAAATTTCGCACTCAGATAAAATTTTACCCCCATATTACAAGAAAAGTCTGAAACTCGTCCATTTCCATATATCTACCCCTTGCTTGCCCTTAAGGTGTTTCTATTCTAATAACTTTATATTACCACAATTACTAAAATGATATATGGTTTTTCTTTCTGTTAAAACTTTTGACCAATGAAGTAATTACACTGTTTACAAAATTTCACTCATATATA
This sequence comes from Vandiemenella viatica, assembly GCA_031002005.1. Lineage (NCBI taxonomy): Eukaryota > Metazoa > Arthropoda > Insecta > Orthoptera > Morabidae > Vandiemenella > Vandiemenella viatica. Next base: position 213,074,204 of record JARYHS010011408.1, on the reverse strand, counting down.
GTAACTAACATGGGATAGCATGCACTTAAAAACTGCTGTAAAAAATTATGATACTAACAGGTTTTTAAGTAATTGACTGCTTATGAGTTGTGGTAATTGGTTGGTAAGAAAATAACTGGTTGTTAGATGCTGGTAACAAGTTTAAACACTGTTCCACATAATGAGTATTAACTAACTCGGGATTGTATTTGTAGATTACGGGAAATATTGGTTATACTAATGAGTCGTAACTAACTTCTTGTCAATATATAATATTATCAATTATATAGTAATATTGACATTACTAATAAGTGTATGTACTGTTCCACATCCCCGAGATTACTCTCACATGGGATCAAAGTGAACATATCTATCTATCTATCTATCTACCTCTGATTTTCATCGTAGACGGAGCTTACCAATATTAACTAATGTGATAAATTTTACTTCCGTCCATTCCTTACTTTGGAAGTTACTGAAATTCAAAATTAATCTTTGAGCATGGCATAAAAATTCCACTGTACTTCCAGTAATCCTAGAAACAAGTAATTTGATACACATATATGCTTTCATCCCTAAATCATAGAAAGTCTTGTACTGGTGCTTTTTCTCGTGTTTATTTAATTACAATCCAAAATATGAAAAATGCTGGCACATATTTGCAGCCTAATTGCTTTGCCCTAGATGAAGCTATATGCCTGAGGTTTCTCTGATGCATACAGAGCAGCAAGTTTAAATAACATCTTTTATCGTATTGTTAGTTTGGAAGTTACTCATTATTTACTTACGGTGGTGGTCAAACCAGCAGCAATTTGCATTGCTCGGCTACGGCGTACACCATTGTTTGCAGAGAGTGGATCATTGTTGGTAAAATATATTGATGTCTTTAGTTCTGAAGTGTTCTTATTCACCGATTTTCAAATGGAACCGTTACATTTGAGTGACTATTCAGAATAAGCAATCAATTTACAAAAAGAAATGAGATCCCACAATAAGGATTCTTGTCAAAATAGGCCAAGCCTCGTGGTTGTGTTGTGACAAAAAGTTATGAGATCTTATTTTGAACCAAGTCTATACTTTGCAGTGTGCATTCACTTCAGTTTCTGAAACAGAATGGTTTCTCTCGGTGTTATAGGTCGTTCACTTAGAATTAAAAATATTGTGGTGACTTGGCCATTATGAATGTCACAATTTTTACTGCATAATATCTATGATTTATTCTATGACTTGTCAAAGCCGAAAAAGTGCGAGAGAAATCTTGGCTTTTATGCGTTTGTAAATTTTATACGGCAACACATGTAAGGTATTTATATATGTTTACTAAAATATGGCATGCATAATGACCGAGTCACCAGAACAATTTTAATTCTAAATAAACAAGCTATAACACCGCAAGAAACCATTCCTTTTCAGAAACTGAAGTGAATGCACACTGCAAAGTATAGACTTGGTTCAGAATAAGATCTCATAACTTTTTTTCACTACGCAATCACGAGACTTGGACTATTCTTATAAGAATTGTTTTTATGGGATTTATGATTACCAAATAATTCCTACAGATGTCGCGTATAGATTATGAAGTAACATATAATTCTCTTAAAATCATTCAACTAGTCCCATAGATCATGCTTCGCTCATAAGAGCACCACATCCATCAGTCTAATTTACAGGAACGAATATAGTAGTACGAGTATTGCATCCATGCTGTCTTCTGCTTTTATTTAGAATTTCATTTTCTGATTATGTTAATACAATTTTTATTTAAACAATGAGGACTAATCGAAGACAGAATCTCACAATTGTGGGTGGTAGTTGTAGTAGGTAGAGCAAATTCTAGGCTGTACAATTCTAGGCTGCGATTCATAGGTAGAATCTTGAAAAATTGTAATGAACAAACAAAGGAGATAGCGTACAAATATCTTGTGCGTCCTCATTTGGATTATTGTTGTGCCATTTGGGACCCGTTTCGTAAGGGATTGATCGAAAGTATAGAGAAAGTACAGAGAAGAGCCGCTCGATTCGTGACCGCTTGCTACAGTCCTTATGAAAGCGTCACAGAACTGATTAGTAGATTAGGTTGGGAGTCTCTGGTAGATAGACGACACACGTTTCGTTTAAACTTATTGGAAAACATGCGTACTCCAACTTTCACTCATGAGTGTAGTGAAATACTTCTTCCACCAACCTATTTGAGTCGGAAGGACAGGAAAGATAAAATTAGAGAAATAAGGTGCCGGACTGATTCTTATATGAATTCTTTTTTCCCTCGTACCATTAGGGATTGGAATGCACAGCAAAGAGATTAGCTTTGGTGCTGAGCACCCTCTGCCACCCACAATTTTGTGAATTGCAGAGTATATATGTAGATGTAGATGTAGCAAACCCTGATTCCAACAAAGATTACTTGGCTTTCTATCTATATCCTTAATCTCCTTGTGATATCAGCCTTACTTGTCTCGATCACTGGAAGATGCAATGTGCTAAAATCATTTGCTAGGCACACACTTCATGAGTTATTCATTCTGACACAAAAATGCTTTGGTCATCTGCGCATCGGATTTTTATTGATTTAATTCTATCGGTGCGTTTTCGTTTAAAGAACTACAGACTGAACAAATTGACTTTGGAAGGCAATTATTAGGAGATTTAGCTTGTGAGAAATTAGCTTGTTTTTTATTTCTGTGTTAGTAACTGCTGTCAGCTGTCAACAGATAGACGGCGTAGCACACTTGGAAGAGGAATGCTAGGATTCTTTATACCGAGTCAACGTCCGTTTAAATTGCTTGGAAAGCAAAGTCTGTTCCAGTCAATGAGGATAACAAATTACTAATTGGGAGGAGTCAAATCGCCAAGCGGCTTGAAAGATCTGATGCGGGAGAAAGACGCAACAGTGCCGATGTAAAGGGTATATTGTGCGAGTGTATCGCTACTGAGCGGATCAGAAAGCTTGTTGAATGTGAGACAGTCTAGTGAACAGGCCTGTAAGCCGTAATTCTCTCAGTTATTAGAGCCAGAGTGTATTATGTGCAGCACACAGTAAAAGAACTCAACTGATATTAAACTGTCCTTATTTTGTCGTTGTTCACAGATGAATTCGGATCTAAACGCTGAATGCTAAAGATGGTCTCACCGCCTCATTTAGAAAGCTGTCATGAATGAGTCGCAAGTTACGGCTAAGCTGGCGCTTTATGCAGAAGAGGGCTCGACACAGCAGCAGAAGAAAAGGCCTGGATGAACCGACAGCCTTTGCGACGGATTGGTTCCTCGCATTTGTACTTGGGTCTTTTGTGGCAAGCTTTTCCATTCGTAAGAACTGCGAAGCGTTTACAGAAAGCAAGTTACTGAAAAAAGTCCTCTTAATTGACACGGAATCACTGCATATTCAAATCTGAAAAAGCTGCCGTTTTATAGATATACAATCGATTTAGTTGGAGTTTTCACAGTTTGAAAGGTTAGGACCTAACTTAAAAACTGTGGCATGTCTCATGACTCTACGTCAACGATGGGCGCAGCAATAAATGTTAGTCTGTTAATAACCTGAACAAACAGGCGCCAAAGATCACAATACATGAAAGATAAACACTCCTTCCTTAACCTTATCAGACACCAACAAAAAATCACTACATCAAAATAACCACTTTCTACTTTGCTTCTGTTAATATTGTTGTTGACTACGTAAATTAAGTTATTTATTTATTTAGTTTTTTGAAACGTAGTATATTTAAATACACGGAAAATTTAAATAAAATCTTTCAGCGAGGTGTAGGAAATCCCTCCCACACACACACACATGACTCTAGCAAAGACCGTTGAAATTTTTACGTAACGTTTAGGGGTTTTGTCCTACTCGTAGTTAATAACACGAGAACAACTACGATATGAACAATGACTTTTGTAACGTGGAACTTCTAAAGGCAGCCTCAATTGAATTGACTTGAATTGCGTCGGAGCGCATGCTCCTGTGGATATTTCTTTAGCCGTCTAGTTATCACTTTTTTATTCTTTTTCATTTACTATCAGAGAACCCGGCGTTGCATGGGCTAACTGTGATTGATTTACCCGTATAATATTTTCACATTTCCGATGTGAATCATGTGTACCAAATTTAATTAATATGACACCAGCCATTTCCAGAAGTAAACTAAATTTTGATATACCCACACAATTCCCAGAAAGGGGTGAATGGACGGGATTTGAAACTTTGTGTTTCTGTAAAGAACATTAGAAATTAAAAGGGGTGGGGGTAAAAGTGAAAGGGGTTGTAAACCGAAAGTAAACAGTATTCTTCTCTTTGATTGAAAGTATACATATGCAAAGTTCCATCTGTCTGAGATAAAAACTGATGCTTTGTATGAAGAATATTTGCAAAAATTAAATGCGGAAAAGGGGGAAAGGGGTTTTGTTTTGTAAACAGAATGTAGACAATATGTTTCTCTTTGTTTTAAAGTATACGTGTGCAGTGTTCATTGAAATCTGATAAAATTGTGGCAAAGGGGGAAAGGGGTTGTGTTTTGTAAACAGAATGTAGACAATATGTTTCTCTTTGTTTTAAAGTATTCGTGTGCAAACGCATTCAAAATCGGATAGAAACTGCTGCTTTGAATAAAGAATATTAAAAGTAATTAAGGGGTTGGAGAGAGGGAAAGGGATTGGGTTTTGGTAAAATTAATATGTACAGTATTTCTCTTTTTGTTTTAAAACATACGTGTGCAAAGTTACATCGATGTCTGATAAAAAGTGTGATTTGTATAAAAATTAAGGGATGTAAAGGGGGAGAGGGTGTGGATTTTGGATGTTTTGGTCAGAAACCTTCTCCACGAGAAAATTCATATCTTTGCCAACTTTCATGGTGATTGGTCAAACCATGTCGTCTGTAGCTTTTTGTAAAGAACATTGACAAAAATTAAGTGAATGGAAAGGGAGAGAGGAATTGGATTCTTTATTTTTTTGGTCAGAAACATTTTCCATGAAAAAATACACATAAGTACCAACTTTCATGGTGATCTGTCAAACGTATCGAAGTCTATTAATCTCGGATATATATACCAACATCCATTTTTGTATATAAGACAAGATTATCTTATCTTCTTTAAGTGTTAAATTCCTCTACCCATGTACTTTTGCCATTTACGAATTTTAATAATAAATTCCTATAGCGTTATTGGTAAATTATTCATCATTTTCTTTGATAATTTATTCGAATCCTTGACATCCTTACCCACAAAAGAAACTTTTTCTACTACCTTATTCATGAAATCAAGTGCCAGCTTGTGTTGATTGTCTTAAGTTATTAAAAACTGAGTTCACCATGAAATATATTCTTTTCGGCTGAAGGTTATATTTCATCAGTACTCCGAGATAGTCTCCACTCATATATGAATTCACCATGCCTTATGCTGTAATTCGGAATGTATTTCTACAACTGTATTTCAGCATAACCACAGCTTCTGCTAATAGAGTCGCTCGAAAATCCAAACCATACAGGCATTCGTTCACAGGTTTGTCTCCGTACGAGCGAAGTTGAATGAAAATATTTGTAACTTTAACAAACCTGAGCTTAATGTAGATGAAGACGATCTTATAGTTGGCCGTTCTTCACTTTACTGCACCTCTGTAAATCCCTCCACGTTGAGCGCCAGTAGATTTAGTCTTAATTGGAGTCGACTGCAAGAACTTCAATGGAGCGTCTGAAGCAATTCACTGAGGCAATCTTGTTACTGCATTTGTTTAGCTGGGATGTTGCGACAATGGCTTGTACACAGGTTGACGAGAAATTGCGTTACTCGGAGTCTAAAGACAGATTACGTTGGTACAAATACTGACAAACAGAAAGTTCGGAGCGTAAATTGCAACTACAATAACTAAGAAACAGATAAACAAATACATTCTAATTTAGCAGCAGAGAGGTTATATGATTAACAGTCTATCAATATAACATTCGACGAATATGTTTTGGCAAGTTGCAGCTGGCAATCGTTAGAATTGTATCGTATTTTTTAATTTGACATTGCAATATTAATTAAACGCCCAATGATTAATCACATTATGAGAATTGATCATGATTTCTTTGTATCTTAAAGTAAATGCCTAGACTTTTTTATCTCCTATACAGATGATGTAAATTAAGTTAATATCTGATATATAAACTATTTCAGTGTTTCAGGACTATATATGTAGACAGAAATAATGTAGTACGGTTTGCTTTACTGAACTTGTGCATGGGAAAGTGTTTCAAGTTTCAGTTTCTCTTTTCACGTTGTAAATTCACAATCATCGGGGTTCTGACATACCTTACTCATTTCTAAGACAGAAAGGCAAATGACCAGTAACATCGTCTGTTAATTTGCAATTAACGTAAAATATCAATGATTAATAATTTTAATTATGATTTGGTATTGCAAACAAATGCGTGATCCAATGTCGTTTATTCTAATTTTAAAACAGAGAAACAAAGAGGTTTATTCAAGAAGGAAGAAAATTAAAGAACATTTCAGAACAATTAATTTTAGTTTATATAAACTGAATTGTTGCCAAGTTATGATGTAATTGTTTATACAGCATGAAACGCATCTCGGGGCGTCACAGGGTGAAAGTTACGTTGGAATACTAGACAAATGATAAGTGAAAAACACTATACAGGATTTTGCCACTACCATTGTCATAGTGATGTGTGTTTTTCATTGCCGTTGAGTGATGACGTCTTGCCCCCTAAGGCAACAAGAAAGTAGCACCAAACATTGTAGCCTACTACTTTTGTTGTTGAAGATTGCTCTTTCATCTGGAAGCAGAATATCTCTTCCGTTCTGAACAAACTCATTACAATAAGAATAAATATCGAATGATCAAATCAACCTCTGAATCTGATTGATCTTCTCTCACTTTGAGCAACTTATATAGGGAGACCAATAGGAAACGTACGCAGTATCAGCTAACGATTTCTAATATTTGTTTCTTCCCACGCTGAACAAGCAAGGACACTGGTCATCAGCTCCAAAGATGAGAGGAAGTGGGGTTAGAAATGTCCTATGTTAATCCTCTATGTGGACTGACTTAGGTATCTCGCAAACAAGGTGATCCCTGGGGACAAAGCGATATGTTCCGTTCTGTGCTCACACTCACAGAAAAGGGGGACTCTCTTTTATTTGATCAAAACAACTAATATTTAGAATTACAGAATGTGTGTTATCTTATTCTCTAATTAAGTGTAAACAAAGATTCCATACTGCCAAGTTATTATTGTCATCGGGTGATTTATCTCCTCAATAAAGTGTTTAATTGATTTCTTAATTATCTTGTACTGACAGTGTGTAACATCACTACAAATATTAACTGGATGTATTCGAGATATAATTCGTGAGGTTACAATTTAAAAAATTGGTTCAGTGATAGATACGTTACTTCCTCAAAGGCCTCCCAGTCATATCAAACAGTTTTCTCTTTTTATTATTTCCATTTTCTAAGACAGTTCTGGAAGGTATCGTTTCGCTTTAGTTGAGCTGCTGAGGTTGGCTTGAATTCCTTAAATGATTCAAAACATATGACCTTCGTAGTCATTACGAATGTATGGAAGAGTTTAAAGTTGCGTGGTTCCCGATACAACGGATAAGGGCAAACATGACACACCATAATGTTCTAATAGTGCAAAGTGTGCAAAACGTACGGAACAAATTTAGTACTCATACACCTCATATTTAAATCTGTTGATGAACTCTTTGAACTGAACCATGAAACATATTCAGATCCTCAAAAATTTCCGTAATTGTTAATCGTTTATTTGTCACGCTTGGGGCCATGCAAGATGACACAACTTACTCCAAAAGAGAGTCCACCTAGCTGTACTCACCGTCGATGGAGGTTGTAGTCCTCCAATTGACATCTGCGAGCTATGTAGCTGGGGAAAAAGAGTCTTATCAATAACTTAACTACGGTAATTGCTTCAAGTGAGTGCTAGGGATGTAGTGAAGTTGGATTTATTATAGAAAGTGAAAGACAGGCACACAGCACAATACTTGATACATTTGATAAGCTATGGTAAAATGACATACGTTTCAGAGACTGAAAGAATAATAGATCATTGATCTAAAATAGTGGTAGTTGCCTTTTGAGTCAGGGAATATTGATAGCATTGGCTTATTGCGGTGATTATTCCAGGAATGTTGTGCTGCAGCCATAGATTCACTTCAGAATTGACGTCAGTTCATGTTGAAACTGGCTTATGTAAGGTCTGGTCGCCTGCCGCTGGCTGGTCAGACACATAACCGTCGTGTGTTCGCTACACTGCTTCCAGGTGTTTGTATATGGGTTCATACTTGGCTCTCTGTTCCAATGGAAAAACTTTTCCCTGACGGCAGCATCCAGTAAAACCAATAAAATAATTGTTTAAAGCTTAAAAAAAAAGCACACTAAAGTATAACTTTATACCTTGTTTAGAAGAAAGTAAATCTAAATAGATAATATTTTACATTACTGTTACTGACATTTTCACATTAATCAGTTATTTGTTTTGAATTATACGCATGCGAAGTTCCACCAAAATCTGATTAAAATGTGAATTTGTAAAAAAAAAAAAAAAAAAAAAAAAAAAAAAAATTTAGGGATGTAAAAGGGGAATTTAGGTAGTTTTTTGATTTTCTTTGTCAGAAACATTCTTCGTGACAAAATACATATAAGCGCCAACTTTCATGGTAATCGGTGAAACGGTGGCGAATATAGCTTTTTATAAAGAACATTGAGAAAAATTAAGAGGGCGGAAGGAGGGAGAGGGGTTGAGCTTTGGCAGACCAAATGTTAAAAGGATTTATATCTTTGTTTTAAAGTATACATGTGAAAAGTTGAATCAAAATCAGATAAGAAGTGTAGGTTTCTATAAAATTAAGGCGAGTAAAGGGGGAGATTGGGTATTTTTTATTTTTTTGGTCGGAAAACTGCCCCATGAAAAATTACATGTATATGCCGACTTTAATGGAGATCATTTAAATGATGCCGTGCGTAGCTTTGTATAAATATTAACGGGGTGGATAGGAGGAGAGGGGGTTCAGTTTTTTCAAACCAAAAGTTGGCAGTATTTTTCTTATTATTTTTGACTATACATGTCCAAAGTTCCATCGAAATCGGATAAAAAATGTGGGTTTGTATAAAAATTAAAGGGGTAGAAAGGGGTAGAAGGTGTGGTTTCTCAACAAAATTCATATGGGACCACTTATGAGGTATACCCTGTCCAACAAAAAAAATATCATTTAAATCGGTTTAAAATTGGCGAAGATATCGCATACATAAAATACATAAAAAAACCACATTAAAAAAAGCAAACTTAAATTTTTTAAATAACTTTATACCTTGCATAGAAGAAAGTAAATCTAAGTGGACAATTTTTTACATTACTGTTATTTCACATTAATTAGTTATTTGTTTTAAATTATACACATGCGAAGTTCCACCAAAATCGGATTAAAATGTGAATTTTTTTAAAAAAAATAAGGGATGTAAAAGGGGAGTTTAGGTAGTGTTTGGATTTTTTTGTCAGAAACATTCTTCGTGACAAAATGCATATAAGCGCCAACTTTCATGGTAATCGGTGGCGAATATAGCTTTTTATAAAGAACATTGACAAAAATTAAGGGGGTAGAAGGAGAGAGAGGGGTTGAGCTTTGGTAGATCAAATGTTGACAGGATTTATATCTTTGTTTTAAAGTATACATGTGGAAAGTTTAATCAAAATCAGATAAGAAAAGTAGGTTTCTATAAAATTAAGAGGAGTAAAGGGGGAGATGGGGTGTTTTTTTATTTTTTTGGTCGGAAAACTTCCCCATGAAAAATTACATGTACATGCCAACTTTAATGGAGATCAGTTAAATGATGTCGTCTGTAGATTTGTATAAAAAACTTTGACAAATATTAATGGGGTGGATAGGGGGAGAGGGGTTCAGTTTTTTCAAACCAAAAGTTGGCAGTATTTTTCCCTTTATTTTTGACTATACATGTCCAAAGCTCCATCGAATTGGGATAAAAAAATGTGGGTTTGTATAAAAATTAAGGGGTGTAAAGGGGTAGAAGGGGTGGTTTCTCAACGAAATTCATATGGAACCACTTATGAGTTATACCCTGTCCACTAAAAGAATTTGATTTAAATCGGTTCAAAATTTTCGAAGATATCGCTGAACATACATAAAAAAAATACAGATGAATTGCAAACCTCCTCCTTTTTTTGAAGTCGGTTGTAAATGACAGCGTTGGGTTGCAATGCGCCTAGCGTCCACTGCATCAGAACAAACCTGCCTTAATATTTCTAAGAGTTACGATAAAAGTAACAGGTTTACGATTTATTGATAAACTCATTCTTCTTTCTCGTTCAACACTCTCACTGTCACTGCAGTATCACCATTCATTAAAATGGAATCTGGATGATAGTGTCGACAATAAGGCCATTAGCTGTCCGGCAGTGTTATCTCCGTGGTTGAGGTCAGCTGCGAAATTTGGTTGCAATCGGTGGAATGATAAGTCCTTGAAAGGCAACTTCCACTGCAGAAGTTTGAGGGAATTAAATCCGATAAAGACTGTGGGGATTCAACGTGTAAGGGGAGACTATTACCCGTCTGATTGAAGAAATCGAAATCACAGGATGGGTAAGTAGACATCTGGGTGTCAAGCTGTCTGGTGTAATGCGTTACAGAGTGCTTAAGAAGATCAGCTGTGTGAAGATTGGTAGAAATCAGTGGAATGGCGTCAGTTTGTACCAGGAAACAAAGTTTAAATTCTATTTGTGTAGATCACTTCTCGGCGATAGTCCTTTGTCGCTGAAGGCTTCACGGTAGTTCAGCAGTAATATTCCTGGACTGAAGTGATGACAAGATTGGGCTGAGTACAGACGACGGATTAATAGAGATGAGCTGGCGGGCTGGCGGTTTAGCTAGTCGGTTGGGGCGCCAGTGAATATGCATGGCCAGCCGGAGCTGCAAATTAATTAGTGCGGGCGTATCCGGCAGGGCAGGAAGAGCGGCCATTGTCCCTCGCCGCACCCGGATACTGCGGGGGGTTATCTGCCTGCGATGGTCTCCGACCAAACCACCACAGATCATTGCTTTACACAGCTTAACAGAAATATTTAGATATAAACACTTGCTATCTAGGAATTGGATTTCAATCTAACCAACATTGAAGGTTTAATACGATTTATATCAGACAGTATATAGCAGTGGTTCCAAAAGGGGGTGGTAGCGTTCACCAAGGGGTGTTGAAGAGATTATAGAGGGTGTTTCTGGTCCAAGGCAAATTTTGAGGGAGGAGGGGTGGCGGAACGTTTAGGACAAACCTGCAGCCTCCTGCTTTCCAGTTCTATATCAAACTTTAAGGGCTGGCTTAAACAAGTTTTTATTGCATTCCCATGATCACGTATACCTAAAAGTGCACTTACTGTAGTCAGTAGTTTATTAGCCAAGAAAAGAAACAGATTTGTAATAGTGTGTGAGAAAACTAGTCGCCTCACACCTAAAATTTGTTGTTTTAGTATTCCTTTTTCAATTATTGTTTGTGGTCTATATTTAACATTTTGCTGTTGATTTAAGTTTAATGAGAAGCATTGCAAATTATTGTATTTAGAATATCGAAACAGTTTGTATGTAGTTATCTTTGAAGTAATCTGTGAGCAGAGTGAGAGTATTCTTTGGTGAGTGTAAGGTAATAAATGAAGGCGGATGAAGCATGAATGGATGTGCCTCGCAAGTATAGTGGTGAATAGAACATTATTTCTACAGTTAATCGATACAGTACTGAGGGATGATTTGTTTGTTAAAAGTGTAATTTGTGAAGCAGGTGAAGAATGAAATATATGAAAAAGTGAAATGAAGTTTTTATTGTTTATTGGTTTGTATTTGAATCATATGGAACAATTAAACGGCAGTAACAGCAAGATAAGATTCCATGGGTTCTGAGGGGAATCGTATCTACCCGAGGCAAACCCAGTAATAACAAAAAAGGTGAGTAAAAATTTCAAGTGGAAAGCGGAGACAGCTGATGACAGATAAGACCTAAAAGTTGGAGCACTACGATATATATTTTATGAAAGGGAGTTGGTATGTGTTTCTTTTTTTTTTTTTAGAAAAGGGGTGGTGAGTAATATTTTTTTTTCAAAAAGAGGCTAACTAAAAAAGGTTGGGAACCTGTGGTTTGTAGTGTACTAGGATTCGGATTCAGCTTCCCAACTAACAACATGTGCTCTGCTCGCTTCCCACACAACGGGAAAATATCCGACCAAGTTCTAACCAATCCCCTCGCAGTTGGTGCTTCGTACTCTAATAATCTTCCTTGACAAGGATGAGGGAGAACAGACGGCAGTAGCTTAGAGACAAAAATCCGTTTTCGCTAGAGGCACTGGTGCAGTTGTTAAATTTCAATATATATATATATATATATATATATTGAAGAGCCAAAGAAACTGGTATAGGCATGCGTATGCAAACACAGAGATATGCAAACACTTTAAGAGTACGGCACTGCGGTCGGCAAGCGCCTGTATAGGGCAACAGGTGTTTGACGCAGGCGTTAGATGGGTTACTGCTGCTACAATGGCAGGTTATCACGATTTAATTGAGTTTGAACGTGGTGTTAAAGTCGGCGCGTGAGAGATGAGACACAGCAGGGTAGCGTTGAGGTGAGAATTTTCCTGTACGACCATTTCACGAGTGAACCGTGAATATCGGGAATCCGGTAAAACATCAAATCTCCGACATCTCTGCGACTGGAAAAAGATGCTTCAAGAACGGGACCAACGACGAGAATCGTTCAACTTGACAGAAGTGCAACCCTTCAGCAAATTGCGGCGGATTTCCATGCTGGCCATCAACAAGTGTCAGCGTGCGAACCATTCAACGAAACATCATCGACATGGGTTTTCGGAGCCGAAGGCCTACTCGTGTACCCTTGCTAAGAGCACGACACACAACTTTACGCCTCGTCTGGGCCCGTCAACACCGACATTGGACTGTTGATGATTGGAAACACGTTGCCTGGTCTGACGAGTCTCTTTCCAGTTGTATTGAGCGGATGGACGTGTACGTTTACAGGGACAACCTCATTAATTCATGGACGCTACATGTCAACAGGCGACTTTTCAAGCTGGTGGGGCGTGTGCAGTTGAAGTGAGATGGGTCCCCTGATACAACTCTGGCAGGTGACACGTACGTACGCATCCTGCTTGATCACCTGCATCCATTCATGTCCACTGTGCATTCCGCCGTACTTGGGCAATTCCAGCAGAACAATGCGACATAGTGGCTCCAGGAACACTCTTCTGAGTTTACACACCTCCTCTGGCCACCAGACTCCCCAGACATGAACATTATAGAGCATATCTGGGATGCCTTGCAACGTGCCGTTCAGTATAAATCTCCACCCCCTAGTATTCTTACGGCCCTGCAGGATATATGTTGTCAATTCCCTCCAGCACTACTTCAGACTTTAGTCGAGTCTGTGACAAGTCGTGTTGCGGCAATTCTGCGTGCTCGTGGGGGCCGTACACCATATTATGCAGGTGTACCAGTTTCTTTGGATCTTCATTGTATATAATATATATATATACACTGTATATAAGATAGAGCCTCGTAAATGAGCGGAAATGCTTGGACCTGGTATTATTGAGAATGGGAGTTTGAATCCCCGTACGGTCATCGACATTGCGGTTTTCTATGGTTTCCGGAAATCACTGAACACAAATGTCGTGATAATTCCTTTAAAACGGCATGATCGAAATCATTCCCATTCCTTGCCCCACTTCCACTCCCGGCTATAGTGACGAGACGTAAAACTAAAACTTAAAAAGTTTTACAAGTATCTGTGAAAAATTTGTAGGGTGTATTTGATGCATGGTTAAAAGATATTTTAATTCAGGACGATTCGAGAGTACGCCCCAGTACTAGGGACTTGTCTTTCCTGGGAACAGCCAATCAGCGTCCAGGGATTGCATGACGTCACAAAGTGAGCAGCCAATCAGCGTTCAAGGTCGTATGACGTCACACGTTAGTTCCTCAACCGGCCGCTGGGAGGGCAGCATCTCCCAAGGGTTTAATTTCTTTGGGCGCAGATATTCCACTCCCCTAGGAGAGTGAAAGCTAGCGGGGGAAAACCCAACCCTAAGGCGTATTTGAACAGGTGTCGACATGTACGTACTTGCTCGGCCGCCGAGACCCTGTTGCGACATGTGCGATAACTTGCATAACTGTCGCTAGAGGTCAGCACACGGTAGAAGACATTTGTCGCTAGATGGAGCGGGTGTAGCAATATGCATGAAATATTTCGATGTTTGCGAAGCCACTCGCGTGTTTGACCGGGAGTCCGACAGGTTACGAAATGGCTCCAAGGGAAGCACATTATTCATTCGCCATTATGAAAGCATAGCTGGGTGTCTGGCTGGCGGACAAAGAAAGTAGGGCGTCCAACACAGCGTTCGTATGATTGCAGAATTTTGTACAGAGTCTCAGGCTTGCAGCGATTTCGTATGCTTTTGTTCAGGTGTCCTGCTGTCGGTAAGGACGTAAATCATTGCAATTTTACTAAAAAAAAAAAAAGTCCACATCAACGGATATTACGTGAACAGACATCGGTAGCGTTGGGGCTAGGTCGCCGGTTCGAGAGCGGCCGCGGTGTTTTTATTGAAAAAGCCGTTCCAACTCGTCAATTTCAAAACGAAAATCAAAATTTTAGTTTCCAACACCTAGAGAGTATTGCGCCAGCTAGCCTTGTTATAATTGAATAAAAAGTAAGTCGAAAAGCATAAATGTTTCCTTTTAACGTTTGATATGGAAAAAAACCGTCATAAACTCCAGATATAAAACCGAGGAAGAATTCTATGTGTACCTGTTTTCATGAAATTATTTAGCGTTCTTGCCTCGCATTCGGGAAGACGGAGGTTCGAATCCCCATCCAGGCATCCATGGTTTCCCAAAATCACTCCAAGTGAATGCCGGGGATGCTACCTTCAAAAGGCCATGACCGAATTCCTTTCCCGTCTCTAAAGACCACGTTGTTAGAGAGACGTTAAAAAAAAAGTGCTGTTTTAGCGTTCTGGTCTTGTATTCGAGAGGACGGCGTTTCCGGGCGTCAGATTTGGGTTCTCCATGGTTTCCCCCAGGTGAATGCCGGGATGCTTCCTTCAAAAGGACATGGCCGAATTCCTTCCCATTCCTTGCTCCCCATCCTTTCCCCGTCTCAAAAGGCCACGTTGTTAGAGAGACGTTAAAAAGTTTAAAAAAATGAAATTATTGTGATAAAGTATAGCAATACCACACATAAGTTATTCCTTTCAAAATTCGTAGCCTCAAAAACCCATCAATGGTGAAATCCTTTCATTGAAACCGACAGATATTCACCGGCGAAGGTAGGAAAAACCATAAAAAAATTCCGTTCATCGAAGCAGGCAGACATTAAAAATTAATTCACCGACGAAGAGACGGGAAACAAACTCACTTTTTCACATCATGTTGGATTCGTTATGAACAATATAATATAGCTCACGAGTGTCACCTACATTCCGTGTATTTTAAAGGATGTATTAAATTATGTGTAATGAAACACAGACACTTTTGAACTCAAAGAGGCATTGAAGGGGTTTACTGATGGATGTAAGTATAACCTCGATTGGTTGAGAGCCTCTAAACTAAAGCAAAGTTATCGATTTGAAAACCAGTTTCTTTTCCCTACAGACATATCTGAAGTGAATACATGTTAATCTCTCCACTGATATCAAACCAATCAGCCTGTAATTATTTCAAGCCTATTTCTCAACCATGTCTTTGGACAAGAGGCCACTTGAAAATATTTGTGACAAAGCCTTTCCCACACCAAAGCTAGAAAAAATTAAAGTTTCCAGTTTGACCATGGCAATGCTCATGGAATGCAGTGAGGGAAGAAAGAATTCATATTAGCATCAGTACGACGCCTTATTTCTTTAACTTATCTCTGCTGCCAGTGGTATAAAATATTTAATCACACTCGTAATTGTTGCCATCAAGGTCAAACCTTTGTCGTCTGTCTATCCAGACCAATCTATGTATCAATTCTGTTATGCTTTCGTAAGCAATCACAAATTGAGTGTCCTTAGCTGCACTTTGTCTAAAATTCCAATCAATCCCTTGTGACACATCAGTGGTGATTGACACCTTTAACTGTATTTTACAGCACAGCACTTATGTTCCAGGAACGAAATACCGTCTGTTAATCTTACTAATTTTACCCCTGTCGAATCGAAGTACGCCAGTCCTATGTGATAAAAATCGAGTCACGCTAAGGCAGTGCTTTCGCAAAGTCTTCTGCTAATCAGTAGCCAGGTACCAAAATGTTCATTTAAGGTGGTTCTACTGCAGTTTTCCAGGGAAATTCTCCCCTTTTCCAGGAAATTATTTTTCAATAAATCAGGGGGGCGAAATACGTCTGTTAATCTTACTAATTTCACCCCTGTCGAATCGAAGTACGCCAGTCCTATGTGATAAAAATCGAGTCACGCTAAGGCAGTGCTAAGCACTGAACATGCCTGAGACCATCGCCTGTGACCAAGGTGGAGATACTCCCTTATAGAAGAAATCCAGTGCACTATTCCTAATTCTTTCACCAAGATCCACCCCTAGCCTCATCGCCAACATACCCACAGCACTTCCTCAAACCAACTTCTGTTTTCCAATGATTCCCAATCCAACCCCTGATCAGTTACAGACAGGGTTACCTTCTGTTCGTGCGTTAAAGTAAACCAAAAATTCGCAAAGTCTTCTGCTAATCAGTAGCCAGGTATTCCATCTACCAAAATGTTCATTTAAGGTGGTTCTACTACAGTTTTCCAGGGAAATTCTCCCCTTTTCCAGGAATTTATTTTTCAATAAATCAGGACCCAGGGGAGTTCTCCATTCGGCTTAAAATGTTCCCATCTAACGCCAACCTTTGGATTCAGAACCAAGTCTGACATTTGTTTGTAATTGCATGCTTTGTTCAAGTAACCACGATAAAGTTACCATAATGCTCTTAGCTCACTGATAGTTTCTTGGTCATCAAACAGACATCATAACCCACATTTTTATAGAAGATCCCCACACATCGACAAGTATCCAAAACGTCACCATAGGTTCTATTACGCCTAAGATAGTGCTCACATTTGAACTGCCGTAAATTGTTAGGTCAAAGTGGGTGTTTAGATATTTTATCCACTCAGGCCTCATCACCTAAAGTCTAGTGCGAGATTGTGGTCATGGTCAACTTAGGCTTCATACACCACTCAGAATTATTCCACCAATATCCATTCTAACAGCATTATACGCCACCTACAACCCCTCAACACTCTTCCTATCTTCCAATGACATCCCAGTCCCAGCTCCTTTATTATGTCACTTACTGAATATTTTACACAGATAAATCTAACTGCCCTCCTTTGCACCTTGCATTTGATGTACAAAAAATGTGGACTCCATACTACACCACACAAGCAATGGTCAGACTGTGGGTTTGTACCCAAGTCCTTCGCTTCTCTGGTACATCACCCCTCTCTGTTAAATGATTTTTATGTAGTGAGAATCAAAATTCACATGCCAACACAAGCGGCAGTAAACTGTAAAGAGCACATCGAAATGGGAGATTGTCTAAGCCCTGAAACAATGGTCAGAAGCACACGTTGATAATTCTATAACCATATATTTTAGACTCAAATCCACAGAGGAATGACACACGCACACACTTGTACATGCATACAGCGAGGTCGACAGAACTAACAGCAAGCATCACGGAAACGATGAAGTGGGGGGCAGAATTGTCGTTACAACTGATTAACTGGACAGAACTATCGTTACAAAAATCATCAGACAGACGAGTTACTTACGCTTACATGCACAAAGAGAGACGCAGATACACATGTCCAAGACTACACAACTACCGGTACCAATCATGCAAACAAAAAAGTGGTGTAGTACTCTCTTGCCTCATGACTGGCTGAAAAACAGAACTCTCCTTACATATCATCAGCCTGGCGAGATAGAAGATGTGCAAAAGATGGCATGTTTTCGCCATAAACCTAAGTGTTTATACCATAAATAGTGTTCATCACGCCCCAGTTGATTATATTTACCATCAACACGTCTCTCCCACACCGCAACCCTTTCTACCATTCAGTAAAAAAAAGTGACGCAGGTACCATGAGTTGCAATAGACACTTGACTATCAGATTTCACCCACAAATCCATACATCTCAATACACTATCACAAACAAACATAAGTGGAGGGACAGCAAAATCATTCATCCAGACAGACGTGTTTATAGAAGGTATCACAATATTTACGCATACAGACACAGAGAGAGACGCAAAAACACTCACATTTCCATGCCTTCAGCGAGCTACACACAATCACCAGCCCATTCATGGCGACGACGAAAAAGTGGGGTAGAACCCCCATGGCTCATAACTGACCAAAAAATCATCAGTAACATATGTTCCAGGCACCATACTCTTCACATCAACATCATCTCATTTATTTCACACTACAGACCTCACTACCATCCAGTATCATGTGTGCTAGGTACAAAACTGTTCACATCAGCACCAACACGTCTATCCCACACCTAAGCCTTTTCTGCCATTCAGTAACATGTGCCCCCCATGTACCACGAGTAGTAGTAGACACTTGGTCATCAGACAGATATCATAACTCCCATATTCATACTAGGTCTCACCCACAAGTCCATATGTCACCTCACACAAGCATAAGTGCAGGAACAGCACATCATACATCCAGACAAACGAGATAAAGGAAGGTATCACCACATTTACGAAAAAAACACACAGAGATAGAGACGCATACACACGTTCATTTCCAGGCCTACAGCGATCTCAACAACTAGCCCAATCATGGCAACGAAAAAGTGGAACAGAACACCCATGACTGGCCAAAAATCATAGAAAGACACACATACATACACACTAACATGTCAATGCATTCAAACAATTCCATTCATCACCACACATAACTGGAGGAAAAACTGAAGAGTTACAGGATGTGTGAAGTTTGAAATCACAGCCACATCTCTCCCACACCGCAACCCTTTCTGTCATTTAGTAACATGTGACCCAGGTACCATGAGTTACAATAGACACTTGTCTATCAGACAGATATCATAACCTCCATATTCATACTAGGTCTCACCCACAAACCCATACGTTTCCACACAAGCACAAACATATGGGAGGAACAGCAATTCATACGTCCAGATAAATGAGTTTAAGGAAGGTATCACCATACTTACGCACACAGACACATATATCCATGCCTACAGCGAGCTCAACACAACAACGAGCCCAATCATGGAAAAGAAAAAGTGGGACAGAACCCCCATGGCTCAAGAATGACGAAAAAAATCATCATTAACATGTGTTCCAAGTAACAAACTCCTCACATCAAAATCATATCATTTAACTCACACTACAGACCTCTGTGCCATTCAGTATCGTTGGTAATATGTACAAAGCTGTTCACCACCTCTATCCCACGCCACAAGCCTTTTCTGCTATTCAGTAATATTTGCCCCACGTACCACGAGTATCAGTAGTCACATGGTCATCAGACAAATATCATAACTCCCATACTCATACTAGACCTCACACACAAACATAACTGACCAAAAAACCATCAGACAGACGTTAGAGTGTGTGCAAAGGATGACATGTTTTTGCCATACACCTCAGTACTTATCACATTATCAATTAATTACATCAACACATAGGTAGCCAGTCATTGTGAAATCTCAAAGTGGAATATAATCCTATCGTGATAGACACACAGCCACATAGAAAGACACACAATCACATGTCCATGCATACACACAGTTACCATACATCATCACACACATACACGTAACTGGAGGAAAAGGACTGAACACCATAGGTCCAGACTGAATAGCTACAGGATGTGCGAAATATTTCATTTCTTTGCCACAAACCTCGGTGCTCATCATACCCAAATGATTACATCTACATAGGTGGCCACTGATGGAAAAATCTCAAGTAGACTCCTACCACCATAATTACACACATAACCACACAGGAACACGCGCACACACACATACAGTATGTCCATGCATATACCACAATTCATAAGTTACCACATACATACAAGTAACTGCAGGAAAGGGACCCGACACACGACGTCCACACCGAAGTGTTACATGATAGGCAGACCATAGTATGTCTTTCCAATGCACCTCAGTGCTCACCACATTAACTTGATTTTTAATGTGTCATCAGTATAGCTGGTGGCTGGAATTAAGCTCTTGGCAATGTTTGGCCAAAAGTCATTTGTTAATAGCAGCTCATCAAAGACAAAATTTTGGGTCAACCTGCCCTGGCGGGCGCGGCGGGAGGGGGCCACCCTTCCCCACTGCGGACCGAAATACCGCAATTCGCCGGTCTAAAAGCGCGGACCGCGTTGGTTTACCGGAGTTTCCCGACCGGGACCTATTACCGGTAACCGCATTTTTAAGCGGTTATATTCGCCGGTATACCGACCTACATGATGTACGCGTCCGGGACCTATTACCGGTAACCGCATTTTTAGGACCGGACTGAAGACCGGAATTTCATTGCGCTAGTAAGCGGTTATATCCGCCGGAATACCGACCTACATGATGTACGCGTCCGCTGTGAGGAAGGGTGGCCCCCTCCCGCCGCGCCCGCCCGGGCAGGTTGACCCAAAATTTGTCTTTGATGAGCTGCTATTAACAAATGACTTTTGGCCAAACATTGCCAAGAGCTTAATTCCAGCCACCAGCTATACTGATGACACATTAAAAATCAAGTTAATGTGGTGAGCACTGAGGTGCATTGGAAAGACATACTATGGTCTGCCTATCATGTAACACTTCGGTGTGGACGTCGTGTGTCGGGTCCCTTTCCTGCAGTTACTTGTATGTATGTGGTAACTTATGAAATTGTGGTATATGCATGGACATACTGTATGTGTGTGTGCGCGTGTTCCTGTGTGGTTATGTGTGTAATTATGGTGGTAGGAGTCTACTTGAGATTTTTCCATCAGTGGCCACCTATGTAGATGTAATCATTTGGGTATGATGAGCACCGAGGTTTGTGGCAAAGAAATGAAATATTTCGCACATCCTGTAGCTATTCAGTCTGGACCTATGGTGTTCAGTCCTTTTCCTCCAGTTACGTGTATGTGTGTGGTGATGTATGGTAACTGTGTGTATGCATGGACATGTGATTGTGTGTCTTTCTATGTGGCTGTGTGTCTATCACGATAGGATTATATTCCACTTTGAGATTTCACAATGACTGGCTACCTATGTGTTGATGTAATTAATTGATAATGTGATAAGTACTGAGGTGTATGGCAAAAACATGTCATCCTTTGCACACACTCTAACGTCTGTCTGATGGTTTTTTGGTCAGTTATGTTTGTGTGTGAGGTCTAGTATGAGTATGGGAGTTATGATATTTGTCTGATGACCATGTGACTACTGATACTCGTGGTACGTGGGGCAAATATTACTGAATAGCAGAAAAGGCTTGTGGCGTGGGATAGAGGTGGTGAACAGCTTTGTACATATTACCAACGATACTGAATGGCAGAGAGGTCTGTAGTGTGAGTTAAATGATATGATTTTGATGTGAGGAGTTTGTTACTTGGAACACATGTTAATGATGATTTTTTTCGTCATTCTTGAGCCATGGGGGTTCTGTCCCACTTTTTCTTTTCCATGATTGGGCTCGTTGTTGTGTTGAGCTCGCTGTAGGCATGGATATATGTGTCTGTGTGCGTAAGTATGGTGATACCTTCCTTAAACTCATTTATCTGGACGTATGAATTGCTGTTCCTCCCATATGTTTGTGCTTGTGTGGAAACGTATGGGTTTGTGGGTGAGACCTAGTATGAATATGGAGGTTATGATATCTGTCTGATAGACAAGTGTCTATTGTAACTCATGGTACCTGGGTCACATGTTACTAAATGACAGAAAGGGTTGCGGTGTGGGAGAGATGTGGCTGTGATTTCAAACTTCACACATCCTGTAACTCTTCAGTTTTTCCTCCAGTTATGTGTGGTGATGAATGGAATTGTTTGAATGCATTGACATGTTAGTGTGTATGTATGTGTGTCTTTCTATGATTTTTGGCCAGTCATGGGTGTTCTGTTCCACTTTTTCGTTGCCATGATTGGGCTAGTTGTTGAGATCGCTGTAGGCCTGGAAATGAACGTGTGTATGCGTCTCTATCTCTGTGTGTTTTTTTTCGTAAATGTGGTGATACCTTCCTTTATCTCGTTTGTCTGGATGTATGATGTGCTGTTCCTGCACTTATGCTTGTGTGAGGTGACATATGGACTTGTGGGTGAGACCTAGTATGAATATGGGAGTTATGATATCTGTCTGATGACCAAGTGTCTACTACTACTCGTGGTACATGGGGGGCACATGTTACTGAATGGCAGAAAAGGCTTAGGTGTGGGATAGACGTGTTGGTGCTGATGTGAACAGTTTTGTACCTAGCACACATGATACTGGATGGTAGTGAGGTCTGTAGTGTGAAATAAATGAGATGATGTTGATGTGAAGAGTATGGTGCCTGGAACATATGTTACTGATGATTTTTTGGTCAGTTATGAGCCATGGGGGTTCTACCCCACTTTTTCGTCGTCGCCATGAATGGGCTGGTGATTGTGTGTAGCTCGCTGAAGGCATGGAAATGTGAGTGTTTTTGCGTCTCTCTCTGTGTCTGTATGCGTAAATATTGTGATACCTTCTATAAACACGTCTGTCTGGATGAATGATTTTGCTGTCCCTCCACTTATGTTTGTTTGTGATAGTGTATTGAGATGTATGGATTTGTGGGTGAAATCTGATAGTCAAGTGTCTATTGCAACTCATGGTACCTGCGTCACTTTTTTTTACTGAATGGTAGAAAGGGTTGCGGTGTGGGAGAGACGTGTTGATGGTAAATATAATCAACTGGGGCGTGATGAACACTATTTATGGTATAAACACTTAGGTTTATGGCGAAAACATGCCATCTTTTGCACATCTTCTATCTCGCCAGGCTGATGATATGTAAGGAGAGTTCTGTTTTTCAGCCAGTCATGAGGCAAGAGAGTACTACACCACTTTTTTGTTTGCATGATTGGTACCGGTAGTTGTGTAGTCTTGGACATGTGTATCTGCGTCTCTCTTTGTGCATGTAAGCGTAAGTAACTCGTCTGTCTGATGATTTTTGTAACGATAGTTCTGTCCAGTTAATCAGTTGTAACGACAATTCTGCCCCCCACTTCATCGTTTCCGTGATGCTTGCTGTTAGTTCTGTCGACCTCGCTGTATGCATGTACAAGTGTGTGCGTGTGTCATTCCTCTGTGGATTTGAGTCTAAAATATATGGTTATAGAATTATCAACGTGTGCTTCTGACCATTGTTTCAGGGCTTAGACAATCTCCCATTTCGATGTGCTCTTTACAGTTTACTGCCGCTTGTGTTGGCATGTGAATTTTGATTCTCACTACATAAAAATCATTTAACAGAGAGGGGTGATGTACCAGAGAAGCGAAGGACTTGGGTACAAACCCACAGTCTGACCATTGCTTGTGTGGTGTAGTATGGAGTCCACATTTTTTGTACATCAAATGCAAGGTGCAAAGGAGGGCAGTTAGATTTATCTGTGTAAAATATTCAGTAAGTGACATAATAAAGGAGCTGGGACTGGGATGTCATTGGAAGATAGGAAGAGTGTTGAGGGGTTGTAGGTGGCGTATAATGCTGTTAGAATGGATATTGGTGGAATAATTCTGAGTGGTGTATGAAGCCTAAGTTGACCATGACCACAATCTCGCACTAGACTTTAGGTGATGAGGCCTGAGTGGATAAAATATCTAAACACCCACTTTGACCTAACAATTTACGGCAGTTCAAATGTGAGCACTATCTTAGGCGTAATAGAACCTATGGTGACGTTTTGGATACTTGTCGATGTCTTCTATAAAAATGTGGGTTATGATGTCTGTTTGATGACCAAGAAACTATCAGTGAGCTAAGAGCATTATGGTAACTTTATCGTGGTTACTTGAACAAAGCATGCAATTACAAACAAATGTCAGACTTGGTTCTGAATCCAAAGGTTGGCGTTAGATGGGAACATTTTAAGCCGAATGGAGGACTCCCCTGGGTCCTGATTTATTGAAAAATAAATTCCTGGAAAAGGGGAGAATTTCCCTGGAAAACTGTAGTAGAACCACCTTAAATGAACATTTTGATACCTGGCTACTGATTAGCAGAAGACTTTGCGAATTTTGAATTTTTGGTTTACTTTAACGCACGAACAGAAGGTAACCCTGTCTGTAACTGATCAGGGGTTGGATTGGGAATCATTGGAAAACAGAAGTTGGTTTGAGGAAGTGCTGTGGGTATGTTGGCGATGAGGCTAGGGGTGGATCTTGGTGAAAGAATTAGGAATAGAATATCAATAGAAGCTGGCACTGGATTTCTTCTATAAGGGAGTATCTCCACCTTGGTCACAGGCGATGGTCTCAGGCATGTTCAGTGCTTAGCACTGCCTTAGCGTGACTCGATTTTTATCACATAGGACTGGCGTACTTCGATTCGACAGGGGTGAAATTAGTAAGATTAACAGACGTATTTCGCCCCCCTGATTTATTGAAAAATAATTTCCTGGAAAAGGGGAGAATTTCCCTGGAAAACTGCAGTAGAACCACCTTAAATGAACATTTTGGTACCTGGCTACTGATTAGCAGAAGACTTTGCGAAAGCACTGCCTTAGCGTGACTCGATTTTTATCACATAGGACTGGCGTACTTCGATTCGACAGGGGTAAAATTAGTAAGATTAACAGACGGTATTTCGTTCCTGGAACATAAGTGCTGTGCTGTAAAATACAGTTAAAGGTGTCAATCACCACTGATGTGTCACAAGGGATTGATTGGAATTTTAGACAAAGTGCAGCTAAGGACACTCAATTTGTGATTGCTTACGAAAGCATAACAGAATTGATACATAGATTGGTCTGGATAGACAGACGACAAAGGTTTGACCTTGATGGCAACAATTACGAGTGTGATTAAATATTTTATACCACTGGCAGCAGAGATAAGTTAAAGAAATAAGGCGTCGTACTGATGCTAATATGAATTCTTTCTTCCCTCACTGTTCCATTCCATGGTCAAACTGGAAACTTTAATTTTTCTAGCTTTGGTGTGGGAAAGGCTTTGTCACAAATATTTTCAAGTGGCCTCTTGTCCAAAGACATGGTTGAGAAATAGGCTTGAAATAATTACAGGCTGATTGGTTTGATATCAGTGGAGAGATTAACATGTATTCACTTCAGATATGTCTGTAGGAAAAGAAACTGGTTTTCAAATCGATAACTTTGCTTTAGTTTAGAGGCTCTCAACCAATCGAGGTTATACTTACATCCATCAGTAAACCCCTTCAATGCCTCTTTGAGTTCAAAAAGTGTCTGTGTTTCATTACACATAATTTAATACATCCTTTAAAATACACGGAATGTAGGTGACACTCGTGAGCTATATTATATTGTTCATAACGAATCCAACATGATGTGAAAAAGTGAGTTTGTTTCCCGTCTCTTCGTCGGTGAATTAATTTTTAATGTCTGCCTGCTTCGATGAACGGAATTTTATGGTTTTTCCTACCTTCGCCGGTGAATATCTGTCGGTTTCAATGAAAGGATTTCACCCATTGATGGGTTTTTGAGGCTACGAATTTTGAAAGGAATAACTTATTGTGGTATTGCTATACTTTATCACAATAATTTCATTTTTTTAAACTTTTTAACGTCTCTCTAACAACGTGGCCTATTGAGACGGGGAAAGGATGGGGAGCAAGGAATGGGAAGGAATTCGGCCATGTCCTTTTGAAGGAAGCATCCCGGCATTCACCTGGGGGAAACCATGGAAAACCCAAATCTGACGCCCGGAAACGCCGTCCTCTCGAATACAAGACCAGAACGCTAAAACAGGTACTTTTTTGTTAACGTCTCTCTAACAACGTGGTCTTTAGAGACGGGAAAGGAATTCGGTCATGGCCTTTTGAAGGTAGCATCCCCGGCATTCACTTGGAATGATTTTGGGAAACCATGGATGCCTGGATGGGGATTCGAACCTCCGTCCTCCCGAATGCGAGGCAAGAACGCGGCAGTCACCCTGCATGCCCGCTAAATATCGGAAACCGGGATACTTTGCACCTTGGCAGTCGATTTTTTTTTTTTAATGTCTCTCTAACAACGTGGTCTTTAGAGACGGGAAAGGAATTCGGTCATGGCCTTTTGAAGGTAGCATCCCCGGCATTCACTTGGAGTGATTTTGGGAAACCATGGATGCCTGGATGGGGATTCGAACCTCCGTCTTCCAGAATGCGAGGCAAGAACGCTAAATAATTTCATGAAAACAGGTACACATAGAATTCTTCCTCGGTTTTATATCTGGAGTTTATGACGGTTTTTTTCCATATCAAACGTTAAAAGGAAACATTTATGCTTTTCGACTTACTTTTTATTCAATTATAACAAGGCTAGCTGGCGCAATACTCTCTAGGTGTTGGAAACTAAAATTTTGATTTTCGTTTTGAAATTGACGAGTTGGAACGGCTTTTTCAATAAAAACACCGCGGCCGGACTCGAACCGGCGACCTAGCCCCAACGCTACCGATGTCTGTTCACGTAATATCCGTTGATGTGGACTTTTTTTTTTTTAGTAAAATTGCAATGATTTACGTCCTTACCGACAGCAGGACACCTGAACAAAAGCATACGAAATTCGCTGCAAGCCTGAGACTCTGTACAAAATTCTGCAATCATACGAGCGCTGTGTTGGACGCCCTACTTTCTTTGTCCGCCAGCCAGACACCCAGCAATGCTTTCATAATGGCGAATGAATAATGTGCTTCCCTTGGAGCCATTTCGTAACCTGTCGGACTCCCGGTCAAACACGCGAGTGGCTTCGCAAACATCGAAATATTTCACGCATATTGCTACACCCGCTCCATCTAGCGACAAATGTCTTCTACCGTGTGCTGACCTCTAGCGACAGTTATGCAAGTTATCGCACATGTCGCAACAGGGTCTCGGCGGCCGAGCAAGTACGTAATGTCGACACCTGTTCAAATACGCCTTAGGGTTGGGCTTTCCCCCGCTAGCTTTCACTCTCCTAGGGGAGTGGAATATCTGCGCCCAAAGAAATGAAACCCTTGGGAGATGCTGCCCTCCCAGCGGCCGGTTGAGGAACTAACGTGTGAAGTCATACGACCTTGAACGCTGATTGGCTGCTCACTTCGTGACGTCATGCAATCCCTGGACGCTGACTGGCTGTTCCCAGGAAAGACAAGTCCCTACTACTAGACTTTAGTCGAGTCTGTGACAAGTCGTGTTGCGGCACTTCTGCGTGCTCGTGGGGGCCGTACACCATATTATGCAGGTGTACCAGTTTCTTTGGATCTTCATTGTATATATATATATATATATATATATATACACTGTATATAAGATAGAGCCTCGTAAATGAGCGGAAATGCTTGGACCTGGTATTATTGAGAATGGGAGTTTGAATCCCCGTACGGTCATCGACATTGCGGTTTTCTATGGTTTCCGGAAATCACTGAACACAAATGTCGTGATAATTCCTTTAAAACGGCATGATCGAAATCATTCCCATTCCTTGCCCCACTTCCACTCCCGGCTATAGTGACGAGACGTAAAACTAAAACTTAAAAAGTTTTACAAGTATCTGTGAAAAATTTGTAGGGTGTATTTGATGCATGGTTAAAAGATATTTTAATTCAGGACGATTCGAGAGTACGCCCCCACCATAAAAATAGAATACATCGATTGTAAATTTCTCGGTATATAGAAATAGAAGATTAAACTCTGCAATCAAGCACATTCGCGGGTACGTGGAGATATGCCAAACTTGATCGATCACATAATAATACCGATAATAATTGCGCAATAAATTTTAGAAGCCGCAAAATCAGTTTGTTAAGTATCTGATTGCTTTTTAAGCATAGGCCTATTGTTGAGAACAGCAATTTATTAAACGTACTGTATTCTATCGAGGGGTTGTGTGACACTCACAGAATCTTGATTAACGTAAAACGATTCATGGATATAAATAAATAGCGTAAACGCAATGTAAAGTACAAATACCTCAGTTCCAGTATCTAGGTCTCACTTGATAACTTCATTATTGTCGATGTGGAGAAAATTAAATGTTTTTAATTGATATGTGTGTACGGTATGACATATCCGTTAGATTAGTTTCTCTTCCGAGAGACTTTAGAAATTTAATATATACACATATGAATTACTTGAGAACTGATTCGAAATCTTCATCACATTAAATAATATACAGGGTGTTACAAAAAGGTACGGCCAAACTTTCAGGAAACATTCCTGACACACAAACAAAGAAAATATGTTATGTGGACATGTGTCCGGAAACGCTTACTTTCCATGTTAGAGCTCATTTTAGTGATACAATACGCCATTCTCCAGGGCTGCATCAGCTCATCAGGGATTCCATGCGACGGAGGGTGGATGCATGTATCCTCGCTAACGGAGGGCATTTTGAACATTTCCTGGAACAAAGTGTTTGAAGTCACGCTGGTACGTTCTGTTGCTGTGTGTTTCCATTCCATGTTTAATGTGATTTGAAGAGAAGTAATAAAATGAGCTCTAACATGGAAAGTAAGCGTTTCCGGACACATGTCCTCATAACATATTTTCTTTGTTTGTGTGTGAGGAATGTTTCCTGAAAGTTTGGCCGTACCTTTTTGTAACACCCTGTTTAATACAACAATCATTCTGTATGGGCGAGAAAGTAGTATTTAAATCATTTTAAGTTATATCGTTAGACCTTGTAACAGATTCGTGAGGTTTTATCTGTTTATTTGTGGTTTGAATAAATTAAATTTTGTAGGTTAAATTTTGATCATTGTTAATTACAGTTAAAGATTGCTAGAGACTGACCTGGTAGCAATTCAGCACTTCACTGAGAAGTGGATCCGAAAATGTCTTAGTTTTTTAATTAATTTTTTATGAAACAATTAATTTATTACCACATTAATTGTTTTCACAAATATGAACACTTCGTTTCAAATGTACAGCTCACTATGGTTGCATCTATCACCACAATATGTTCTTCAAGGAATTAAATCGAAAACCGTCTTTTCAAATTATACTGCATTCGTTAAAACTTAGTTTCGCCACATTGTTAATTTCCACATTACTAAAATGTGATATTTCAAGTCTTCTCTCTTATAAAAATGTATGTCCCAGTATGTTTCCGAATACCCTCATACTAAACTTTCACTACTTACGCAAACTACCTTCATTTCTTGAGACGATGTAACTTCTGCGACGTCGTACTGATTACTCTGTCTGTCTGCACTTAAACTGACTAAGTAATAACTAGTCTATGCTCTCATTTACCATAACACTCTCACATGACTTTACTTATTCAGTCAAAACTGTTCTTTCGACAATCACACTGCCATGTATTCTAGCAATGTTATCAATATTTCTTAGACGCAAGTCAAATGGCGTACTTAATCGACAGAACTACACATTTAATTTCAACTAAACTATTATTCTAAAACTACTTTGAAAACTGACAAAATATTTTAACACTCTTCTTACTGTAAACTGAACTATTATTCTAAAACTACTTTGAAAACTGACAAAATATTTTAACAACACTTCTTGCATCTCGTATTTAATTCCCTATATTCCAATGGGTAATATGCCGTACTGTCACAGTCTATTGCTTATTCTCTGAATAATATACCGATTGTTACAACCGATATTTTATTTGCGATTTCAGCAATACATGGCTTTTTCAAGTTTGTAACTAAATAAAGCTTAAGTAAACAGCGAGAGCAATGTTTGTTTCTTTTGATCACATGTCTTATTAATTTATGGGACTGCAGCTGTAACGTGTGATTATTTCTTATACATGAATTATTGGGTTTTTTTCATCTTTTTTTTCGTATTTAATATCTCAGTTTTGCTTTATTTGTTTTTGTTCCTCAACAAAGCACAGAATAAATTTTTTAAAAAATAATAAAGAATCTCTCAGGATCTGTTGCAAGAGCGATGGAATTTAGACGGGATTTGTTATATTTATTAGTAAACTTTATATCGTCTTTTAGTTAGGGCTGTTATAGCATTAAAATAATATTTCACACATAATGATCCAGTTTGGAAAACAAAGTAGAATGAACAGATAAATATCCTTCCCTCATATCGGAAATATGTTCGTTGTTCTATTTTGGAAGTTAGTATTTCAATCAATGGATTGCAGCTAGTTTTGGATTTGCGTCGACATTAATATGATAGTAAATTCCGAGGACAGTAGACTATCTTTTTATTTCTGGTCTGTGATTTCATCCTTTTTGAACGTTTTAACACCATGCATACTGCATTATGCTCACAACCGTATTAAACCCAAAGTACTGTGTATTGAGTGCTTTGGAAGTTACTAAGGAATTAACTTAAGCTATTATTTTTCAAGCAGGAGAATGACACTTTGAAATAACATTTATTGAAAAATCACCATTTATTTATTATTAGGCACTTCATTTTTGTTTATTCCAAATGGAAACATGTATTTATTAGCATCATTAATTATATACTCATGACCATACAGGTGAAGTATACTTATTGAAGGGGAGAAAGTTTGTAATAAACACACCGATCGTGGCGAGTGAGCGGTTAAAGCTCTGGCCTCGCACTCGGGAAGACACCGATTCGAATCCCAAATTTGGGCTTTCCAAGGATTCAGGTGTATGCCGGTATGCTTCCTTCAAAAGGTCATGGCCGAATTTCTTCCCGTTCCATGTACCCAGTTCTTTCCTGCCTATAATGAATTTGACGAGGCGTAAAGTCATAAGCGAAAAAAAAGGTTCTTTCTTAAATCATAGACAGTATTTTGCGTATAGATTTCCTTTCTTTAATGTGCCCTAACGATGTGTAGTTGCTAAAATCGTATTATCTGTGTTCAGCGTTAATATTTCATGGATGTGTCCCACTGACAGCATTTAGTAAACGCCGATTTGTACGGAATTTTATTTTGTCATTTTTGGTTAAGAGTGTTCGATATTGTTTGATCATGGATATATCTAATTTAAAAAAGGAGGACTGGCATGTCCTTTCTCCTGTAGGTAATGTGACGGGAAATCTGAGAAACTCATGCGAAAATATTTAATTAATGTTTAAGGGTTGATGCCACTGATAGATTGCATAAAAATCGAATTAAAATTCTCTTTCATTCCGCTATTTTCTTAAACGCATCTTGAGATCGATAATTTTGGTATTAATTACGCACTTGAATAGTCCTCTTACTCAACAATTATTTGGAGCTGATAGGCCTGATTCTCTGCAGTGCAGGTTGCAATATACGAGATAGGACCCAAAAGTAACGGGAATTGGGCTGCGGTGGGAAGGGAGAGTGGGGGAACCCATTGTTCGACCTGCTGTCTGTTACTGTCATTCCATCTGAGTCAGTGTGCGAAGTTGTGTCGCTGTGAGTGCATCGATTCGCCCGTGATAGTTTTTTTATTTTTTTAGTAAAACAACCTTTTCCATTTCGGTGAAAACGTGATGGCAGATTGCATTTTTTTTAACTGCTTAACGTCTCTTAACAGCGAGGTCTTTAGAGACGGGAAAGGATGGAGGGCAAGGAATGGGAAGGAATTCGGCCATGGCCTTTTGAAGGAAGCATCCCCGCATTTGCCTGGAGTGATTTGGGAAACCCAAATCTGGAAGCCCGGACGGGGATTCGAACCGCCGTCCTCCCGAATGCGAGGCCAGAACGCTAACCGTTACACCACCACGTTCGGTGGCAGATTGTCGAGAGCGGCGCGTGGCTGTGAAATTTTTGTTTCCTGTTGGGGAAATCGGTCCGGAAACTATTGTAATGCTGAAGACTGCTTACGGGGATGCTGCCCTAAGTAAAACCAGAGTCTATGAGTGGTTTTTAAGTCTTAAAAATGTTATGGTGTACAGTGTTGCGGTAAAGCAAGGCAACAGCTAGGCTGGCTAGGAGTAGTTTTCCATCAATCCGCCCAAAAAGTTGTCTGATTTTTAGATCTATCATCTTACAGAGTTTGATTTATGTCATTTTGAACCATTCAGTGTAAGGCTCAGGATTATGACATTGCTGACAGCTAGTGACGTGATTTCGTGGGCATTTTAAAATGAACTTTCCACGTACCGATATTGGGAGACCTAATTTCATATGATCTGATGAATAATTGCAAAAGAATTTACAGAATTTTACCCACATCTCAGAAAGTAATTCCTTCATAACGAAAAATTAGAGACAGACTTTGTGCTGGGAAAGCGAAAACTGTATCGTAATATATGTTGTACAGGAGTTACATGAATAAAGAGGTCATTAGAAAATATTTCATCCTTAATTTACCTGTTCAGGATGGTGGATGAGATCACTCATTACCTGACTGATTTCGATCTCATTCGCGGTACTTTAAATCTTACACAGTTCAAAAAAAAGAAGTCATAATTCATTGTGAGATTGCTTCATAGCGTCACTTACCAAATTGGTATACAATATCACTTATTACATGTAAGCGTTACTTTGTTTTGAGCCAAAAAAAGCCTCAAAATAATCTGCAAGACCATGTTTGCTGTTACTTTGAGGGTTTAAGTACTGAGAAAAGCATCTATGAATGCGTCCTTCTTTTCTTTCGTCGGCAGGTACGGTTGCATTTTTGCTGTAAAAATTTACATATGAACTAGTGATACCAATCATGCACTGGAGTTAGTCACAGCATTCTGTAACGCGGTAGTCCTTTGAATCTGCAGAAAATGACGTCAGAAACAAAGATAGAATACAGAACTGCATAGAGTTAACGTAACTGGACACAATAGGATCTCGAAGCTCTGATGTATACAATCTGTGCTTGAAAAGGAAATATTTGTATTAATACTTCTGTAGTAAAGGCAGTAAGTGCAGTAAAATTAACTAAAACTGTAATTTATTTCGCCAAAGAATCTAGAACGTTGCTATAGTCGCAAGAAACCGCCTTTACAGTTGCACATTTGCCTCTTTCGTGTACAAAATGCTACAAGTAAATTTATATACATAATGATTCCGCGTGGTAGTAATGACCTGGTCACAGGGATTTTATTGGCTGCGCATTACACCCCTGTCGTTGCCTCCTTAACCCGGCAATCCTACCGGGTACAGGGGACGTACAGTTTAACGTGGAATCAGAGCCACGGAAGCGTTCTGGCGTACTTCGCATTACACAGCAAGCTGTGCCGAGGGAAAGTCGTGTTAAGAGCCTATGAAAATTCCCGCCGAGACAGGAATTCGAACCGTGGACCATCAGATCTCCAGTCTGACGCCTTAAACACTGAGCCACCAGACCGCTTACAAGTAAATATTATGAACAATTTTCTATGCATGACGAAGAGCGTACCCGTTTATGATCATGTAAACATTCCGATGTCAAAAATCCTGCGTAGTGTATTCAGTTTAATAAAAAAAAAGTAATAAATTATGAAGAAACGGTTACATTAAATTACTGCTTATTACAGCTTCAGAAGAGATTTCATTTGATTCGTATTCCTGTTAAGTATTGTAAATCTTATTTCTGTCAGATAAAATACCTTTGTACTTTGACTCCTGTATAACACCTTGATATCAGGTACTATCATAGATGCTAAATGTTACCTCTCAATAAGAACTGTTTTAAACTAGATTCACGTTCGCATAGAAAACTGTGCAAAGAATCTAAATATCGATTTAACAGTTAATAATCACTAATTAGACACATTTCAGATAGATTTGGTAAGAGTTCATTGGAAAACGGAGAAGGAAGTTATTATGCAATCTGTTTCTGGTAGTTTCGTTCAAGACCATAAATTTCAACCAAGGATTATCCGGTCACTCTTATTGTAGCTTTATCTGCTTTTTCTATGGTTATTAGCGAATATCTTACATACAAGAATAAATTTTATTTTATAACTACATTTTAATTCAAGAATACGTTCATATTTCTTTTCCGCAACATTGAAGAGCCGCTATTGGCCAGGTATAAAATTCTGGTTGTAAACTTATTATCTACAACATCACATTCAACTTTATCTAAGAAGTTCCTTTGATTATAAGTGGTTGCGTTGATTCATGCGATCATTGTCTGTATTTTATTGATTCTCGGGGTGGAACCACACTGATTTATGAAGAATAACAGCAGGATGTTCAAACATCAGATTTAAATAACTCAACGTGGCTCCACCCGGAGAACCAATAATCTAATAACTAATTAGATATACTAAGCACAAATTCTCATTGGCATAAGCAATTTAGACATGGGACAAAATATATCCAAATATTCATAATTTGTTGTTAAAATAATTGATATTTATCGTCGTTATTTTCACTCTCGCAATATCAAAAATATTTTATTTTAAGTGTCAATTTCAACTACCAGTTCGATATTTTTTTGTATGAACACAAATCAGTATCCAATTTCATGTATTGCATATATATGTATATCTATACTATTATAAATCTGTAAGCAAGCTGCGTGTGTCTCTTTATTTGATCGGGAGCCCCGCAAAAACATCGGCTTTATTTAGGGCGTTTTTTTTTTTTTAATTTTAGAGTTAATGGTTCGAATAAAAATCTGCGGAAATAGTTAATGACTTATATGTACCATGGGAAGAAGCAAGCAATTAAAAACCTACAAATATGGGAAATTGTGGACCTTGGATCATTATGCACTATCAGATGCTCACTCCTTTCACAAAAATCTGACAAAACTTAGGATTCCGTTTTATTTTTTTACTTTATTATTTAGTTTTCTGGAGCGCAGTACTTTAAAATAAACGGAATACGTGAATCAAACGTAATCATCATTTACTTGAATAGGCCCACCGCGATGCGAAATGCGTTAGATTACTAACGTTGTAGACATATATTGTCTTTGGTATACAGTTGAAATTTTTATCTCTGGTGCAATATGTATTCCCGCTGACAATAAACGACACCAATATTTCTTCCTTATATATCGTAATGGATACGAAATTCAGTTTTTTTTTCTCGTTGAAAGATGTCTAAGAAACAGCTAACATAAACATCAACAGTACGTAGTTTTTCGTAACTAACATCTATAAAACTGCTCATATTTCGAAGAAACTTTACTCGAATCATATAAATTTGATGGTTTAATGTGCAAATATCCCTGAACAATATCGCCCAAGGAACGTGTGTACAACTTTTGGCTGATGTTCATAACACAGACAATAAGACAAACTGTTTTTTTTTTCTATAAAATAACTTCATAACCCTGATTTTTTTAATGTTTATCCTCATATGTGTTATTGAGTTAATGACGACAGTAACATGCATCCTAAAACCTTATATAACACCGCGTAAATTATAAAATTAATTTCGTTATGCCTTATGCTGTAACACAGCGTGTCAATTTTCATTCTGGTCCAGGCTGCATTTCAACTGAACGACAAACTCAGATATTGTTGCCATTCGAAAATCATAGCTTCAGTCAAATGCGCAATAATACATATACTGTGATCAAATCTTGACATTTTGGAATTACTTATATGAGGTTGAAATAATTGCATTAATACGGTGATTTTAAAGCGAAGAAAATTAAAAACAATTCTAATCGTGTGATACCGCGAAAGATTAGTTTTAATCCACGAAATTTCTATTTTTAAGCAGAAATAATAGATCGTATCAACATATCATCAAAATAAAATCAATATCCTAACAGTAAAAGGGAAAATTTTATTTCAGAAAATTAAATATTACTGAATTTTTTTTATAAAACGTTTAAAATTTTATTATTTTATTGGTATTATTACTGTTATTATTAATAAAAAAGTATCTTATATTGTAAAACTCTTCCAAGTTGAGGTAACTGCTATATCGATATAAATTTGCGGCACCCAGGACCCAGTCAGAGGAGCCTGATTGGGAGTCATTGGAGGAAAGGAGGGGGGTGAAGAGAGTGCTGGGAATGTACAGGGGATGTGTTGGTGATAGGATATTGGCCAAATAATTAAGAATAGTGCATGGAAAGGAAAAGACAGCAGTAATCTCGATCTGGCGCTCGATTTTATTCATTAGGGACTGGAAAAAACTTTTGGTAAGAATATCAGGAGTTGGAGCAAATTACCAAGTGAAGTGATGGAATAATTACTAAAAACGCTTAAGGACTTTAAAATTAAAATTCTTAGATCAGAAAAGTAAATGGGGGAGGGATTTAACACTCCAATTATAAATTAAAATATTTAAAAAAAATTAAATAGGTGTAATTAGATGACTAGGTAAATTGCCACCGGTGCGTTAGCTCCATAGCAGTTATATTAATAATAACACTAAATCGTGCAGTCATCCGTATCAGTATTTAAAAATGGTACACAGAGGCATTACAGTGAGCGACCTTTTAAGTAACGTAAAGATATCATCTTCTTTCTCTTAAACATTGCTGCACCTACTTATATCACAAAAATAAAACCCTTTCATAATATATTTTTTTTTTTTACTTTGGACACTAATTATCTCTACGAATTGTTACAGTTACTTTTTCAGAAAGCTTTTCTACTCTATCATAAACTGTATTACATTAAAATATGAATGAAACAAAACTCTCGGACATCAGTATGAAAACCGAGACAAACACAGGAAAGTTTTAAGAAGACCTTTAGAATTCATGCCTCCCAACGTTAATATTTGGTAACAGAATAAAATCGATAAAGAATTTTTACACATACCAAAGCACACGTGCGTGAAGCAGCGGACAAACGCTATTTGGATAAATATAAGTACATTACATATCTGATTTGAACGCATCTTAAAAAAAGTGAATTCTTCGTGATTTAACAGTTTCTCATCAACGGTTAACAGAGATCCTAAATATTAACGGGTTTACGTTAACATCAACGAATTTTTTTCAAACATATTTGAATGTTAACGGTTAGATTATTTTTAATCAAGGTGAAGAATATAGACTAAGCAACCGTGTTGTAAAGTTAATGACTGACGTAAATTAACAGTTTCTGTTTTCAATTGGTTTTTCTCATTGCTGAATAGAAGTTAATGCATTGACGCGGTATCCGATATGTCACACCTCTTCTGTGTCGTCCGAAAGAGAGGCTTCTGCAGTGAAATTGGAGGTACCGGGCAACAGGAATAGATTGACGGGAGAGCATGTAAATCAGAGATTTATTTGAATGTCTTCATCAGACGAGTACTAATTCAACTGATTGTAAAAGTATATAACGTAAGTTCTCATAATTTCCACATGTGTCTTTAATTTTCAGAATTTTGAGAATATTTATAGAAAATTACTGGCTTTAGGCAAAAACATCGATATTTTTCTCGGTATATATCGATGCTGTTAATCAACATTGATACGATATATTTTTTTTAATTGGCTCCTCCGTAAACCAATGTATAGGCTAATCATATTTATCCCTTAAATGCATGATTTTTTTTTTACTTAAAAAAAATTATTTTGTGTTCCTTGAGTTGTACAAAGAAAGGGAAAAATAGTGAAAAAATTCCTACGTTGCTAATTTTCCAATAAAAGCACTTTT
Organism: Vandiemenella viatica; assembly: GCA_031002005.1. Taxonomy (NCBI): domain Eukaryota; kingdom Metazoa; phylum Arthropoda; class Insecta; order Orthoptera; family Morabidae; genus Vandiemenella; species Vandiemenella viatica. The sequence goes on along the minus strand of JARYHS010011408.1, from coordinate 213,036,590 downwards.
TTGTGATGTTGCATATATGCAACATCGCGTATATATGTATAGTAGACAGACTGTAAGCAAAACCTTACAAATAAAAAGACGTCGGTATTATACATTTGTTTCTTATTTATTTATTAAAAATCAACTTACATACATATTCAAGCATTATTCTATGTATTTTAGACAATATATTTAACACTTTTGGATACCATAACATATTGAGTGAATCATAATCAATTTTCTTGATCAACTGAGGTTATGATTCAATTTTCCTACTACTGGTGGAAATTAGTAAAGCAGTTCTTATCCTTGTTGAAACAAAGGTATGCATTACATTTACTGCAGCTAACGAATGTATATCCTTTGCATCCTGGATACTTGCATCGATTTCTTTTTGCACTCCACATAGGCCAATGAGCAATGGAGTCACTTCGGACATCCTGTGGTGGAATAATAGCTCTGGAACACTTCTTTCTTGCTTCAAGTTGGTTCTGGATGTCATTACTTGGTCTACCTCTCTTTGATCCAGATATTCCTAGCCTACAAAGACATTGCACAACCTCAAGCCTGAAATGCTTTTGATTCAACGGTTTCTCAGATCGTCTTTTCATTAGTAACACTTCCTTATAAAGGATCCAGGCATTTATAATTGCAAGATCAAGCAAGTGATAAAACAGTCTGAAATACCACTTCTTGGATTTTACTCTAGTCGAATGACGTCCCAGATGACTGTCCATCAGATCTACTCCTCCCATGTGTTTGTTATACACTGTTACAATTTCAGGACAATCAACTTCTTTGTGAGTTTTTGAACTTCGTTCATACCGTCTTACTTTAATTTCTGGCAATTTTCCCGTAAACGTTGACAGAAGGGTCACACATTTGTTGTCCTTCAATATCACAGACGAGATGTCCACACCATCCACACTGGCTACAAATTCTTCTGACGTACCTCTGGGAAGCTTAGTTAGTTCCTTTTCTGTTGGTAATTTACAGTCAGGAATTCGGTTTCTTCGAACTGTACCTAGAGACAATATGCCTTGTTTGTGCAAGTACACCATAAGAGGTACTGATGTGTAATAGTTATCAAAATAAATTTTATGATTGGCATGTTTCGGAATGTACCTCGCAAGCCTGACAACAACATTTGAGCTTGCTCCCAAATCCGGTTCTGTTGGTAATCTAAAAGTAGGATCATTCTCTTGTCCAGTGTAGATCTCAAACCTGTGGGCAAATCCTGTGGTTGAACAAAGAACAAACAACTTGTAACCCCATTTGTGAGGTTTGTTTTGAATATACTGTCTTAGATGGTGTCTCACGTTTGTTGCACACATTTGTTCGTCAAGTGACAAACTCTCATCCATTCGAACTGATGAAAAGCTTTTTTGAAGGTATTCAATTACTGGCCTGATTTTATACAGTTTATCGTAGCCTGGCTCTCCTTTAGGAATTTGTTTACTATTGTCATTAAAATGTAGATTTGAACGAATTTTCTCAAATGTATTCAAAGACATAGTTTTCTTCACCAAATCATTTCCAATTATATCATTCCAAAAATCTCTAACATTGCTGCTATTGCTGACAGACGTCAATAAGCAGATTCCAACAAACTTTTCTATATCAGACGTTGTTACTTGGAAGACTTTTGTTGGATCTTTCTGTGAAATATAAAGCATACATACATCTTTTATTTTTTCGAATCGTTCGTCCTTGAAAAAATACTTGAAAAACTGATATGGTGTCTCCAGACCTTTTATTTCTTCAGAATAATCTAAGTTTCCCCTAAATTTCTTTTGTTCCTCAGTCAATGAAAGATTCTTTTTCTTCCATGTACAGTGGATGCGTTTTGTAGTTGTTTTTATGCTTTTAGGTGTACCGTTCATTTGAGATTGCTTTTGTGAAAAATCAATGGATTTGTCATAATTATGATCATTTAGTGGTGCAATAACGTGAGAAACATATTTTTTGTCCACCCTTTGTGAAGTACTTGGTGATGAATGGGATAAGTCAACACTTTCTGTTCTATCTTCACTTGAGGAATCATTATCGGAACTGGTATAATCAAATAGTTCTTTCGGATTTACTGTAGGATCTTCATCACTGCAACTACTAAAGCCACTTAAGTTATCATCACTGCCAGAAGGTAAATCTAGTAGCTGTCTGAGTTCTTCTGCAGAAATATCTTTCTTCAACATACCGCTGTGATTGAACAATCGAGGCATTATCTAAAAGTAAGGACCAACAATTAGCTACCATAGTAACAATAATACCCTATAAAATAATGGTAAACAGTCCTAAAAGTCCATTGAATGTAAATAGTCATGTAAAAGTAACGAGAATGCAAAATGGCCACAATGACACAGTTTGTCAGTATTCACGCAATGTTGCACATATGCAACATACATAAATTGTTATATAATATTCAAAGCTGGATAGTATATGTGATTTTTTGTGATTATTATGGTTCTGCATACCTGTGTGATTTTTTTCTCCTTTCAAAACTGGCTCTTTATATGGAAAACACAACGTCAAACTACGCAAACTTTTTACACCACCATTTTGTCCAAACAGAAGCAAAGATGTTAGCAGAATATCACACTGCAGCCAACCTCGACATAACTGACACCAAAGATAGTTTCTACAAACTCTGTTGCAACTACTAAACACATAGTAGTTCACAAAACTCCCAATAGAAGCGCATAAAACAATTTTAAAGTCGATGTTGCAGATAAAGATGCACTTAGTGTTAAATACCTATAGGGAACCACAAATAGATAACCCTGATCGATATAATAATGTTGTCTTTTCCTTTAATGTTGTTTTACGTCCGCATTATATAACTCAAGGTAAATAATTTGACTGCGAGAAGAAAATTCTATTCCGTTTAGAGTGATTCAATGAAAAATGCCTGGACGGATTTAATTTATGTATTTATATATGCGGTTTTTATATATATATTTTTTTTACGGCTGTTTAATATGATTTCTTTGTTTCTAGAGACGATCGACGGATTTAAAACTAATTGCCATGGAGCGCATACTCCGATGAAAATTTCCCTACATTCATATTTGCACTATCTATGTCATAGATGCATTTATATCTTAGGTGCTCTGACATTTTGTGCATATTGTCTTTGATACATCATAAATTAAGAAATTTCATGGATTTAAATAATATAACCTCTGCCACAAAACAGGACGCAGGCGACCTTCCCGTGCCAGTGGAGTCCAAATTTAGTCGCACTCGTAATTTTTACAATAAAAAGTATTAATTAATAACATTAAATGTATTCATTTGTTGGAAAGGCCTAACATAAATTTAAAGTAGATGGTGCGTAAAAAAATCAAAATGTGACTAAATATGAAAACCTTTAATTTTTACTAAAATCAAAATTGTATATTTGTTTGATCACGATAAAACCATTCGATAGTTGAAGCGTTAGCCATCATTTACCAGACATCCTGGGTAATAACCAGCGCACAAGCTTTCAGTGGAGTGATTGGTGTGGGTTTCTTAATAAACAATAATGTAGGGAAACGGGTGAGTTATTTTGAATATTTTAGTGGGAAGATTATTTCTAGGAGGATAAAAACTAAACATACCCTTATTACGTTTATACAAGTGTATATGACAAACCAATAAAAGCATAAGAAGGAAATAAAGAAAATATACCAACAAATTGAAGAGTTAATAAAATATTTGAAAGAGGACGAAAATCTAATATCGATGGGTGATTCGAATATGGTAGTGGAAGAAGGACTACAGGGAAATATGAACAGTATGAAATTGTGTTCTATGTAAATAAATGAACAAGGAAGCGGGTTGTTAGAATTTTGTTAATATAAACTGATCCTAGCAAACACACTAATTAAGAATCATGCATGAAGTATAAACATTCGGCAGATACGTGTATGAATCATGGATAAACAGAGAGCCAAAGACTCTAAACTGATATAGTCTCCGATCACAATCTGACAAAAAAAAAAGGAAAAGCCATACAGGCCGAATATAACTAAAAATGAACAAATTAAAAGAATCCCATATGAGAAATAGGTTTAAGAAATAATTCGGAAAGGAATTCAGTAGAAGAAAAATTGAGTGTACTGAACTGGAGATAGTGAAATCTGGTAAAGAAACGTTTGGGATTATGAAAAAATTGGCCGTAATCTTTGGATCACAGAAGAAATTTTAGAGTTCATGATTCAGAGGAAAAGAAAAAAAAAAACGCTCAGGATTAAGCACGAAGAGATAGGAATTCAGATACTTCAGAAATAAAATAAATAGGAAATTCAAGAAGGTTAGTAACAAATGTTGCAAGAAATGTTAAGAAATAGAAAAGTAAATACCCGTCGGTAAAGTATCGGAAGATAATTCAAAATTTTAAAAATGAATAAAAGATGTAGAAACATTAAAGGTACTAATCAGAAACCTTTGTAACTTCAGAATTTGGATCTTATCGATGAAAAGAATACATGTAGAAAGTGTCGAATGGATATGGGATGATGGTGGTTGTACTGATTTAGGACATCAAGTCTGAAGGGCAGAATTTGAGTCAAATAGGGCAGATTTGGACTCAAATAAGGAAATATAAACTGATTCAAATCTTGCATGACCTCTATTATTTCTAGGAGATGATGGATCGAGCATGGTAGGTGAGCGGTAACGGTTTAGTCTTGCATTCGGAGGACACGGTTTCGAATCCTCGCTAGGCCATCCACATTTCGCTTTTCGATGGTTTCTCGAATTTGGGAATGGTTCCTTCAAGAGCCCATGGCCGAATTCCTTCCCGTTATTTGCCACAGATATTTTTTCTCTCGTCTAATACCCTCGAAGTCGTCGAAGCATAAAGCCGTAAACACAAAAAAAATATTTAAAAAAGTTACTAAACAGGACAGATTTCAACTGATTTGAATAAAAGTGTCATCTTCACTCTTCTAAAGAAATATCATGCTGACAAATGTGAACATTACGGCACAATCAGTGTAAGACAACATACTTCAAATTTTGAAGTAAATTCAAAAATATAATTAAATCTGTTATAATACAATTGTTATAAATGATAAATCATAGTTTCCAGTGCGAAACTTACATTTAAGTACACGGAGTGGACAGTCTAGGTGTATTTATTGTTAAATACACAGATAGCAAAGTGTAAGTGAATGTTAGATGGATTTTACGATAGTGAAAATATATATTTTTTTATATTTTCAAACGGGTAATGCTAGTAATAACATATACCATTAAAAACTATGTGGTACCCCCTGGGGTGCATTTGCCTCCACTCTCCGCTCCTCTGCTCTGGGTCTTGTCTACTCGGCTGCCGGGTACTGTGCCCCGGTCTGGCTGAATAGCCCGTACGTAAGAAAAGTGGACACTCAACTTAATAACGCTATGCGTATGATTGCAGGCGTGATCAAGACAACTCCCACAAGATGGCTCTCAATACTGAGCCACATAACACCACCTAACCTGCGACGGATAAATGCTCTTACACGTGAGTACAAGAGAATAAAGGACAACAGAAACTTACCGATCCACCAAGATACTAAGGATGCCAACATCAACAGGCTTCGCTTTAGAAAACCGCCAATGAAATCGGCAAGGGATGCTATTAGTGAAGATTTTAACATCACCAAAGCTTGGATTCAGGAGTGGACTGTACATCAAAACAGCTTCTTACCTTGCATTACACAAAAGCCACCAGGTTTTGATTTACCTCGTAAAACTTGGTCCGCACTCAACAGAATCAGAACTCGGCATGGCAGATGCGCACACTCCCTGTACAAGTGGGGCAAGCAACCATCCCCCTTATGCGAATGCGGAGACGTTCAGACTATTGGTCATATTATTGAAGAATGTCCTATAAGATCTTACAGTGGCGATCCTGTGGACTTCCTGCTGTCAACTCGGGAATCAATAAACTATATTAATAAACTAGGTATAAGTATTTAATCTTGTAAAGTTGCAGTGTATATATTTTATCAATGTTCTTAAAAGTGTCTGAATTGCCATACGTTTAATAAATAAATAATAACCATTAAAATTTGTTCTCCACGGTCAAGTACAATACTGATACTATATAATTTTTAAAAATGTGAAGGTAATAAATACGTATTCTATTAACCAGATCATTAACATGATCTGATTATTGATTTCAATTTAAAATCAAAGTCTACTTTGTGTAGGTACGAGATGGATACGAATAAAAATATTACTATCAACCCTGAAGAAGATTGCACCCCTATCTGTCGTTCCCTCTCATTCACTTTTCTTTTTATGAAGTAACTAACTGGAAAGAAATGCTCTCTCACATTCAATCTCCCGCTACTTCGGAAGACCAAGTGAAATACTTTCTTGACGAATAAAATGAAATAAAACTGCAGAACGAGGAAAGATTGGCCGAAGTTTTCTCGCCCACTAACAGCCCAGAGATAGTAGTCCCGAGCAGAGAAGTTTCTCTTTGAAAGCTCGTAATTACAAAATAGAAAAAGGAAAAATCTGCCAGTAGGCCACAGATCATCCTTTTGCAGACGAGCGTCGCTTCCTCTGTGTGAACTGTATATTTCACATTCTTTCCTTTAACACTGTACCGAACGCTCAACATTCGAGACGAGCGGGAAATTTTGACACGTATAACGAACCGTACAACGATCACTAGAGAAAATTCTGTCTCGTAACAAGATATTTGTATTTTTCATCAAGAATTCCATATATCTCTTGGAAGTTTCTTCCATTCCTGTGCGTAACGTAAAAACATTGTAGTTTATAAATGTACTTACTGTAGGCCATTTATTCCACAGTTGCTTGTTAAATTAATAATTATTCTTTATAAATACGACAGTACAACTGTTATGGATATTATTTATTTCACGGACGCGTTTCACCTTTCCTCGAGGTATCTTCAGCATACTATGTTTTCTGTAATATGTAATATTTTGAACATAATGGTTTTTGATATATAACGAAATTTGCTTATATATAGGAAGCATAATATGACTTATATTTACAAATCAGTTTCGAATTATCAAGCAGAATGTCTTGTTTGCATAGGTGTAATAAGGTAGGATTCATATTATAACCTACATTTACATTTCTGTTTTGAAATGTAGTTGTTAATCGCCTGTGACCTCAACCAGCATGTTGTTTACACTATTGTACTTAACTTCACAGTTTGTACAAATTTGGGATCCTATGAATCCACTGGCAGTCAAGTTTGAATCACAGTTTTTGATGCACAACATTGTCAAACTTCAGTTTTCGTGTGTGCGCTGTTGCTGTTCAACTGTTTATCAGGCGGTGTTCTGTCGAAAGTGGCGTGAGCGGAGAGTTTGAATTTTGTAATTACATTTTTGTGTTTGTCTTTTGCTTTGTTTTAGCCAAAATGTTTAGTATGTAGGATGGGGGAGACGCGAAGTGGTGTCAAATTCAACACGAAAACTGAAGTTTGACAATGTCGTGCTTAAATAACTGTGCTTCAAACTTGACTACCAGTGGATTCATAGGATCCAAACTTTGTACAAACTGTGTAATTAAGTGCAATGGTGCAAAAAATATGCTGGTTGAGGTCACAGGCGCCCAACAACCACACTTAAAAACGGAAATGTAAATGTAGGTTATAATATGAATCCTACCTTATTATACCTATGTAAACAAGACGTACTGATTGATAATTCAAAACTGATATGCAAATATAAGTCATATTATGTTTCCTATATATAAGAATAATTTCGTTATATGTCAAAAATCATTATTTTCAAAATATTACATATTACAGAAAACTTGTACGCTGAAGATACCTCAACGAGAGGCGAAACGCGTCCGTGAAATAGATAATATCCAACAACAGTTGTTTTGGCGTATTTACTAAAGATTAATTATTGTAGTTTATGATAATATTTTAAGGTTTTAAACGCGGAAGAGTCTGTAAATGCATTTACAGAGATTAATTCTACATACTTCTTTTTTTTCTGTCATAAATCTCTCGACTGGTTTGATTCAATCCTTCAGCTCTTCCCATCTTGCACTAACCTTTTCATCTCAGCAAACCCCTTGCAACAAACCTTCTCAATTATCTTCTTCTAATCTCAGCCTTCCTCTATAGTTCTTATCTTCGACTGTTACATCCAGTAACAAATTAACCAATCCCACTTGTCTTAAAATCTGACCCACCATACTGTCTCTTCTTTCTGTAAGACACTTCAACAAATTTCTTTCCTCGACCATCATTTCCAAAACTTGTTCCTTTCATACTTTATGTGTCCATTTTATTTTCAGCATTCTTTTACACCATCACAATCCAAATGCTTCAGGTTTCTGGTATTCTTAATAGCCATGCTTCGCTATCATGAAGTGCTGTGTTTCACACTTAAAGTTTTAAAAATTTCTTTCTGAGCCCTAAATTAATGTTGGAAACTAAAGATTTATCTTTTTAGAGAAGGCTCATTTTGCTAGCGCTATTCTGTTCTCAAAATGATTGCTGGTTAGGCCATCAGTTGTAATTTATTTCATATATAATAGAATTCATTAACTTCTCCTGTTGTATCCGATCATATATTCATATGTTAATTTCTGACATTTCTGCTATATTTCATCACGTTTATCTTTGTTTGGTTGATATTTAATCCAAAATCTTGCTTCAGTATTTTATTCATGGCATTCAGTATAAGACAATGTCGTCAGATAACCGTAGCATACTGAATTTTTCTCCTTTAATACTTAAGCCAAATTCAATTTTTTCTTTTCCTTCCTTTATTACTTGTTTTACATACAAATTGAATATTACTGGAGATAGACTACAACCTTCTTTCACATGTTTTTAAGCGGTTACGTTTCTCTATTTTAACATGACGCGCTGTCTCCACGTTACAAGGTGCATTTTTATTATATATGTCATAATGTTAGAGTAATTTACATAAATCTTGGGCGACCACCTAAATAGATTTTTGTTGTAATTTTATAAAGTACGCAAGATTCCAAGTGAGGACTGTACTGAAATGGTGAACATATCTTAGTAAAGCGAACATTCAAGAATTATTGAGCTATGTAGGCTTGAAGCTAATCTTGGTCTTCCCGAACTTTGGCGACAGGACGTCGCGGATTTGGGGTTTGCCGGACCACACACTCTGCTCCCTGCGGATGGGTCACTCACCTGGCGGGAAATGTCTGCCGCCCGACACCCGAATGTGCTCTCACCCCGGCGAACTTAGCCGAATATGCCCGACCTCTGTTAGATACGCTGGGCGAATCACATATCGGGGATATCACGTGACATTAGGTGCCGACCTGAAGATCCAATCCAAATGAGCGTATAACTTAAAATCCTGGGAATTTCTGTTATATGTGAGCTTCGAGACTACAAAGAGGCGGAGCGAGAAGTTTCCTAGCGAGAGAGAAGAGCGACGAGCGGCAATTTGATCTTCGAGTCCATGCTATACGAGTCTGTCTGAGGTTGACTTGGAAAGTTGGCTTCTCTCGCCAACTGCCGTTGTACGATTTCTGGCTGCCGCCTTGCTGGAGCAGGCTTATCACGGCAACACAGCCGATAATGCTATGATGCGCATTGTCAGACCAGAGATACCTATAGCCGACTTGTGAGATAATCTCACATATCGTGGGTCCGCTACAGTCACCGCAGACATCAGGCGCAGGACTACAATGGTAACTTATTACGACCAAGCCATCTGATTGTGCATTCCGTGAAACAGAACCCGTAAACGACTTAGAGAGGATAGATCCATGTTCTCACTTTGTAATTGTAAAAACCCCTGAGCTAGCGGCATAATTTGCCAGAACTAATTATTTTCGAATGATATATTGTTCATTCTGGCGCCCATGATTTTCTTTTTAACTGTAAAGTCACAGTATTATGATACCTTTGTCTGAGGTCGTCATAACTTGTATTTTTCATTGTTTCCAATTGTCATTATTTCTTGCATTTTGATTCTGAGATATATTTAAAAGTAAATATACAATTGTTTGCTTTCTCATGACGGCTAATTGTACCTTTGAGCGTTGCTTTTATGATTTTGCCAATTTGTGTTAATGTTAACGGTAAATTCGCTCAGACTTGTAATCTCCAGTGATAAGAAAATAAATGTCATATTGTGACAATTTTTCCTAAATTCCAACTAACGTCGAGATTCTTGCAAAATTAATAAATTTTCAATCCTTCATAAAAATTAAGATTAAAAATCCACAATTATTAATCATAAAGGTATGAAAGATAATTGTAACCTAGTTTGCCCACTAAGGCACCCACTACACTATGAGTCTCTAGTCTTAGCATATCCACTTGATTCTTATTTAAATTGTATTCTTCTATCTTGATATTTTATACATGTCTTCTTCAAAATTTGGACATCTTGCTCCACCTAACATTAACAAAAGCTTTTTATAAATCAAGAAATGCCATGAAAGTATCTTCGGCTTTCTTAATCCGCCCATCAAGTAATTACCTTAAAATCAAAACTTTTCTCTTGTACCACGGATCTACCTAAACTAAAATTGATCATCACTTATTTTCTCTTATACAATCCTTTATACTCTTCTGGTCAGAAATTTGAAGCATGTGGTATTAGACGTACAGTGATAATTCTCACCTTTTTTTCAACTTTTGCCTTCTTCGAATACTTATTTATGATTTGCTTATACTTTAGATTTTTCTTAATGGAATCAGAGTTTCTTTCCATATGCAAATCTCGTAAACTTGTCATAATATTCAAAATATTGATTTATTTGCGGCAAGCGGAGTTCATCAACACCAATCATCAGTTTTTATTAAGAATAAATATTTTTAACTGAATTGAAGACGTTTAGAAACTTCATAGATATACCTACGACGTGGTGGTGCTGTATACACCTTCAACCACGGACAGGTGACCTTATAAAAAGGAAGTTGTAGTAAGTGATTGCTCTTGGCGGAGTAGCACTTAGTGATGTTCCGGTCCCGTCACCACCCAACTCAACTTACATCATCTTAAGTCGTAAGAAGTTAGTAGTTAATGCTCATAAGGGAGTAAATAATTCATTCGATTTTAAAACCTTGGTGTCACTTTTTAACTTAATTTTTCTTTGTTGCAGGACGATAATGTTATACTAGTCATGGCCAGGGTTATTTTTTAAAGTGACCAGACGAATCTAGTCAAACGTACTTGAACAAATGTGTCACAGAATTGTGGAGTTTGTTAGGCAGCGAGGTTATTTCAAGGCATAACTGTACATCATATTGATATTTTGACGTAATTCAAAGGTTGGTAGACTTGTCAGCGCCGTCTATTAAAAGATGTCGAACTGCACGAAAACTTTTTTGGGGGCCTAGAAGGTGGTCGTCGTTGCTATCCGCGTGTGACTGAGGCGATAATTTTAACTGACCAGTTTGTAGTATAGTAATCAATAATCAGTGAACAAAGGTGGTCATTCTTTTTCATCTCATTTAATTTTTTGCAATTCCATAACATTTGTTCTTTTTTTTTTTAGATATTACCTTCTTCAGGGTCATGTACTCCGCTAATTGTCATGGATCCTACTTTTATGCGACTGTAGCTTGTAATTCTGTATCATCATTCTTTATTTAACAATATTGAAGTCTTGTTCCTTATTGAATGCAACAGTTTTTCACTACAGCGTTACCCATTTCTTTATTACTTACCTGTTTCCTACATTATTACTATATCAGATTCTTTTTTTATTATCTCTTTCTCTAATCTATATTTCTTTTAAAATAATACTTCTGAATTTCTCCGTTGCTATGTTGATTAAGATTCTAATACATCATTAGCAATGATCATCAATACTAACCCGTCAGTATCGACGCTGTAATATCTTATAACTTCCTGTTAACGTAGGAAAGTTACCGCATCACAGCACACAATATCTTTAAAGCTAGCAAAAACTTTCGCAGAGAATTAGCTAGAATTCCCGCTTCCTCTGAATGTCCCTCTCACTTCTCCAGTAGAACGGAAATAGATGCTATTTGCGTACATCCATAGTTTGGTTCAGTGCAATTAAAGTCTTTTTATAGTGTGCCTCATTAGAATTCTTCAGTAGTCTAAGACAAGTGAAAACAATAAAACATTAAAATCCCATTGCTCTGAGACGGAAGAAAGTTGTCAGTTGGCATACATTGACGCATTTCCGAGTAAATAAGGGTAATATAACTTCATTAAACAAGGAAAAAAAATTTTCTGTTGATTCGGACAGCAAGTGCACATAACCGTATAGCTACCTGATCAAAAGTTCTTTAACATTTCCCCCTACATTAGAAATACTATATGAGCTGAATCTATACAAACTAGTAGTTATACAATTTTTGTTGTTTTGTTCTTTTGTTGAAAAATTATTATTTTATTTATATTCTTCCATTAATTCACATGTGGCAGAGAAATTTAATTGAATGTTACTTTTTGGGCCTTCACCATCAGGCTGTATGCACACCAGTTTACTCAACTTAATTAAGTTTAATTTTAATCAATTCCACCGCTACCTCAGTAGTGACGCTTATTTCAGAGAGTTATTACAAATTTCTTTAGCACGTACTTTTTACAGGTTGTTTAAAAAAACAATTGAAGTGATTAGCAATCAGAAAATTATTGTCATTTTTCCCGTGTTATGCTAGGAAATCAAATCACCGTAAACCGAAATTAGACAATTGATGTACCAGTAATGCATAAACTAGAGAAATCATGTTCAGTCTATAGATGGAGTTAAATCATGGAATTAATTTACCATGTTGGAATATTTCTCTTTGTTGTAGTTTGAGTTCAGAAAGGTGAAACATAGATATGGAAATTTCCCACTATCGTTAGGGGTTATTCATGTTTAAAATGATTTAATGACTTGGTCCATTAATTATATGTTGTAAACAATTAAATTTATTTGAATAATGTAACAATTTTCGTATCGTCGACATTCTAACCGTTTGCTGAAAGTATTAACAAAAGATGTAAAAGATTAAATAAAGCTTTTATACACCAGAAAAGCCTTCATTCATTCATCACTAGCCTTTATGGAGAGCAGATGTATCACAGTGTCGAAAAAACGCACTTCCTTTGTTGGGGATATTTTGTACAAAGAATTTTTACTTGCATCTGATATCGATGTAATTATCAAAACTCCCTTAAAATTTTCTATACTAATTCATCTACGTCTCAAATAATTTCTGCATATTATTGAATTTTATCATTATTTCATATTTTATAAAGCCCTATAAAGAAGCAACAAAGTAATAAGTAAGTTATCCTTCTAACTAATGACCTTACTTTGATGGTTCTTTAATTTCTAGATCTAGTGCATTCTCATTATCAGATATTAAGTGGCGTATGATTTTTGCAGATTGAGTCGGTTATATCCATGTGTACTGACAAATTAGGTAAGAATTCAAACATGTGACGAAGGGCTCTATTAATTTTTTGAAACTCTATGGCGCTTGGCGCTTGGCGCTCGTTGCTATACAAACAAATATAGTATCTCCAACGAAGGCTGCTGTATCTCAGTCGAAAGCTTAGAAAAGGCAACTAGATAACGTGGCAATCCTGTTATTATTTGTGAACAACTGTAATTCCAAAGGTTTTATTTAAATCATTAACAATTGCAGTCAAAGATATGACGCGCCGACCCCGGCAGCGTTGGGGTTAGCGTGCTAGCCTCGCGTTGCAGGGGTCACCGGTTCGAGTCCGGCCCAGGGCATGGGTGGTTTCAATTAAGTGTTGTGTTTGTCTTGTTGAACGAATGTACGAATGTCTTGTGTCGTCTATACCAGGTAGAATCAATAATGCATTGAGTGATACAATACATACTTGCAAACTACAAGATTACATAGTGCTGGCTGTATGCCCTCGCAGCCAAATGCCATTAAAAAAAAAAAAAAAAAAAAAAAAAAAAAAAAAAAAAAAAAGATATGACGTTTGCAAACATTGTGAAGACTGTAGTCTTTTAGCCAATCGCTTAAAAAAAAAGGCAATTAAATAACGTGGAAATCCTGGAATATCTAGTTATTATTTTCAAACAACTGTAATTGAAAAGTTTTTTATTGAAATAATTCCCAATATCAGTGAAAGATATGATGTCCAAGAACATTGTGAGTTAGATAGAATAAAACTCTGGATAAATCCGCAGTTCTTGAAGTGTCGCGTCAGATTCTAACGAGAATGGCAGGACAGTGCTGGCCCCTAGCCTCTGAACTGCCACTTAACTCTCTCACCCGACATGGGTTTATGTCAGCCGTGAAGACGGGACAGCCATATTACAAAACGATGACACGTGTCATGGTCAGCGTGCATGCCTTCTGTCATTGTTCACGTAGCGGACGTCTTATTAGTTCCTGGGACCGACATATTAATTACGCAAGTCACTGCGCAACACTACCCGCGCGTGGATCCAATATGAGCATAGCGATCCGGCAACGCATTAATTACATTCCCAGCGGGCTGGCGGCCGAGTTCTACTCGTCGTGTTTGTACACCAGTCCTGCCCCTGGCAGGCAGACTTCCGCGCGCTGCACTGCACCGCACCACAGTCGAATTGTTCCCACGTCGACAATTGTCCCGTAATGCGTCGCTTAATGGCCCCGCAGTCAGATTTACGTTCGCTGTGTCTGCGTGCCGAGCTCATATCTCATGCCAAGTTAAACTGCAATCCAGCTTCGGATTCAATTCCGCTTGTGGAAATAATAATAGAAGCACTGCGTTGCTAGCTACATCCGGTCGAATAAGCACGAGCAGTGTTTGGAACTGATATGATCCAGCGGGTAAGTTCGCACACAGACAAGAATCTGATGTGGTTAGCAACATTCAAATGAGTCAGTGTTGCATACTACAAAAAACTTGTTTACAAAAACTACTTTATCGCAACAATATTATCAACGTCGTAAATGTAATTAAAGTTTATACTGGCCGAAATAATTTATAGTTAAAAGTCGTTATCACATTCAGAAGTCCACGGATAGTGACGATTAAAAACTTTATTTTGACGTGAAAACGTTTGTTCGCTCGTTAAGTATGATGATAGCTTGTCGACCTTTCCTGTGTTACAAAGTACCGTCAGATTTGAATCGCTAATAACTACGAGACTAATTAAGGGGGGTAGGACGTCAAACGGGCCGACTTAGAGCAGGAGAAGCACCACAGAACATTTTAATCTCCATTGTCTATACTTTTACGAATAAATTCATAAAAATTTGTCAGCATGGCCAGGAAGTATTCAGGATTCACACTAATAGCAGTGGACATTAAAAAAACATAACAAAACCATTTTTTTTACATGTGAAATTCCACCATTTTTCACTTACTATCGGTTGCATTAATTGCTATAGGTACACTTTTCGTCATAAGTAAGAGAGATTTTTCAATGATTTTTGCACAGCATACAAACCATGCCTACAGTTGTATGAAACTCTAGAATTTATTTAATTTATGAAAAAATGAATGAGCTATTACATTTTAAACTTCATCTTTAGAAAAAGCTCAAATTTTATAGTTAATTATCTCAATTTTTACAACAATTTTTAATATTTTTTTATTTATTTAATGGCTTTTGGCAGCTGAGGCCATACAGCCAGCTCAATATCAAAGCTTCCAGTGAATCAGTTAAATCCAGTGTTTATATAGTCTTCAAAGTGCGGACGCCACAGGACGGACAGGACACACACACACAGACACACAACACTTAACATCCATGCCCGCGGCCGGATTCGAACCGGTGACCTTCGGCACGTGGAGCCAGCACTCTAGCCCCTACGCTACCGAGGCCGGCTAATTTTTAATTTAATTGGAAAATTCTAGAGTTTTGCATTAAGGAGATTGTGTTTAATAAGCATACCATGTTTGAAAGTAATAGGAGTTTATTTTGGATGATACATGTACCTATGTACAGGAATATGTGTTTTGCGGAAAATGGCCGTTAAAGTTTCTGCTTGTATGACAGAAGAATGCTGTGCAAAGGGGCTGGTGCTGCACCTTCATACACTTAAGATCAAATTACGTACCTTATAATCCCTCAAATATAAATGTTTTATACATCAAATTATTCAGGAAGATGTGTGCTACAAAATAGGCATATTTTTGATAAATCGATTTTTTTAAAAAAAAAAAATTCGTCTGTTGACTTAGTGTATAAGGCGTCTGACTTGAGGTCGAATGGTCCCCGGTTCGAATCCCTGTCTTAACCCGTCCTTCACCTTTGCCACAGCTTGCTATGTAATGTGAAGTACGCCAGAACACTTTCTTGGTTCGAATCCCACGTTAAACGGCAGGTCCGCTATACCCAGTAGGTTACGCTAGGCGGCTACGATAGGGGCAGCATGTGCATTCGATTATAAACCCTACCACTAGGTCATTACGACTACACGATTTAACTTTTTTTGAATAACTTCTGGGCCCACGAAGGGTTGAGAGTGTATGTACGAGTTCGTCGTACAGTATTTGTTTTGCTTGTGACGTCAGCAGACTAGTGTGAGCCAATGTTGGCGATTGTTTCGAATTAGCGTTGTGCAAAGTTAAAAATTAGAGCCGCGTGGGGGATGTTGATTCAAATGTCGTTGTAATGAGCTCGCGACGCATTAATAGGAGCCAAAGTGAGACATTAAAAATATTCGTTGGAATATAAGTAAAGATCGATATTAAAATGGAAATTGCAAAATAATAAATGCGTCCTCTTATGAGTCGTAAAAATGTTCGGAATAATCGAAAACACAAATTAGAAGAAATCTCGGAGATGACAGTGAAACAAAAATATTTGATTAAGATTTTTGGAAGCTGCACGTTTGGAAGGCAAAAACTGCACTGGCACTATTATTTGATTAATATTTCATTGTATTTAATTCGATTAAAAAAATTAAAATAATCTGTAAATTTATTCAGTGATTGAAATTCAAAAAGTTGATTGAACAAACAAAAAATAGTTATTGAAAATTGTGATATTAGAACAATAACCGATTGCTAGATGAAATTTCTCTGGTTATGGAATAAGAGTTCCATAATTCCCTATCTCAAAAATCGCAGCTGATTCTGAAACTAGAAACTTCCTGTATCAGGTGGTCGTACTTCACACCCATGTTTTAATCATTTTTAATGTAAAGTAATCTATTTATTAATTTGTATTACGAATTCTTAAAGTAAAAAAGTGGTCCTACTTTATGAGTATCTATCAAAGAAAGTAGTAACTGGTCAAATTAGACTTGACGAAAAGTAATAATTATGAAGTTAAGAATGAAGGCATTAAGAGAAAGCCTAGGATAGCGTAAAAATACACCATCAGCCTCAGTGAGTCTGAAGAAATAAAAATATTTAGCTGGACGTAAACGAAAATACTAATTGAATTGTGTAATGTTTGTTATGGCGGCGACGGTGAGAAGTGGAAGTTGTGATGAAGTACTAAAAGTTGTGAGATAAGAGTTGTGTCTGGTTTAGGTTTAGAAGTTATTAATAAAAAGGTAATCGACGAGTCTTTGGAAGTAAGAGAGTAGAACACAAGATAAGGTGGTATAAACATTTTCTTTTAGATTTTATAATATGATGAGACTGCAGTTTTTTTTTTTTTTTAAATTGTACCGTGAAAGCTAGAGCATCATGAGTCAACTAAAGGAGACGTAAGATATTATCGTCCTGGCTGGAAACGGACAAAAAGACATACTAAGGTAAAATTAAATTAATAATAATTACTTTAAGACACGGCCATCGAAATAAAACGATTAATAGTTTCCCATCAAAATAAAGACAGGTGAGTCGTTTCTTCGGGGAAAGCTTTGTTGATTTCAGGGTAGTAAGTTACATCTTGATGGACCAGCCCCTATAGACTACTAATAACCCCAAGTTACTGAATCTGTTCTGAGGTAATTTCCAGAGACATATATAGCAGCCCTTCTTTACGCACCCTTCATTTTCTGTATTTGGTACCAAAGTGCAAGTCCAATATTACACTACCATATTCAAGCAATAGTCTCACCAAAGTTTTGTAATCCAATTCCTTTACTCGTCTAGTACATCCCCTCATCACTCTCTCAAAGAAGTGAAGGATTTTTAAACCTTTTCCTACTACTTGACCGATGTGCCCAATTTGTTATCAAATATTTTGCCAAGGTACGTATTTACATTTCAAGTCTTCAACAAGCAATTCTTTTCCCACCTTATAACCATAATCACTCTTTAATTTTTTATCTGTGTAAATAATAACCTGACCCTTCCTTGCATTTATCTTCATCCCTTGTTGACTTCCCAGCTGAATATCCTGTCTAGATCATCCTGCAGGTGTTCACAGTCTTACACCGTTTTAATCCTCTCCTATAGTATAATGTCATCTGCAAATAACATAGCTTCTGATAGTATTCCACCAATACAATCATTCATTAGAATGGCTAATAGGAATGGTTCCAATACGCTACCCTGTGGCATTCCCATTTTCCTTTCCTTTGATACTGCATTGCAGCAGTATACTCCGTCCTTAAACACCTTCGCCCATTAGATAAGTCATCACTCATGATCCAAAACCTCTCGTACTTTTCAGCAAGTCAGGTAAAACATTTCCCACTACATCAGTATTAAATAATCACCGGCTTGCCATCTTTGGCGGTGAAGCAAGCTTATCTATATTGTACTATTTCTAGGCGTATTTGGTATTCAACTATCTATTCACATATGATGCCCCGTGGTAAAAAACTGTAGCGTTCTTCGATCTAGCACGGAAACGTGTAATTTAGCTTCAAAGTATCTCAAGAATCCCCCACTCTTACTTAATTGGTCGCAGAAATTTCGTTAAACTACCATTTTCCACTGCTTCACTCAAGCTGACCTAAGTGTGTGCGTAACAATGCATTTGCCTTTTGTTTTACTTCTAGTAACAGAGCTTAAATATTTGCAAAGTAGTATGTTGTTAACCTTTGACCTAAATTAAATGGCACAATTTTCTTACACTTATTGGAGTGTTTGTAATCTAGTGGCTTTATTGACGTATTCTAGCGTACTACATTTTGAAATATTTAAGACTTAATTAACCTAAGTTGGTTATTTAAAAAACCAATATTAACAGAATCTAAAAGGTGGAGTGTTTGTATTATAGCGTGACGTTTAGTAGGTATCCAGTGAAGGATTGCCCATCTGAGATGCTGTGTAAATCTGTGGCTCATGTCTGTTCTCGGTACGAACGATCAATCACCGCATTTCCAAGTGACGAGATGTCATAAGATATACTGCAGTTTTTGACGCTAGACCAGCAGCTTTCAATCTGTGACTACCCAACCAAAATGATTAGGTAGTTTTGTGTGATGCTTCCGTAGATCGTCAAATAGACGTATCTCACTTACAGATTTGTAATAGTATAAATTAGATGAATGACGAACATACACAAAAGCAAGTTTCTAGCGTGCTTTTCAGATTCTTATAATGGTGGAATATTTATTTAATAATACATCATATCATTTACCATCATTCAAGAAGAATTAGGTTTAACACATTCAACTATTTAACGACGCACGCTTGCATTTTGCTACTGCATAATTGATTACATATAAAAATAAATGAAACCCATCTGATGATGAACAATTTGTTCGAAACCGGTAGTGGTTAATAAACATACAACATCAAACAAACTGTGACTGGTTGCTGTTTCTTTTTTTTTTTTAATATCAAGAAAGATTAATATTTCTTAAATACCTGCCGAAACTCAATAATTAATTTTTCGTTGTGCCACGTCCTCCCGTAATCCATTCATCTCCATTGCTCCAAAGATACTACACCTCTTCATTTACCATTTGTCTTGCCAAACTTAGAAAACCTAAACACTTCAAAATTAGAACTATGTATCATAACTTAACGTAAGCTATTGTATGATCTAGATTATACGCTGATCACAGTTCATTTTGAGTCGTTATTTTAGATCAAATAATTCACGAAATCAATCTGATCAAAAACTGAAAAGTTTTCTTTTTATCCAAGGGCAATTGAATTCGTTCTACGAGCTGTCCTCCCGAATGCGACGCGAGAACGCTAACCATTACACCGCCCCGCTCGGTGGGTAAATGTAGGTGTGTTCAGGAAAGGGGGAAGATGGGTTTTCAAGGAAATTGCCAAGGGAGCATGCGCTTAGTTGCAATTTAATTGAGTTTAGTTAAATTTAATATGTCACACCCACCACCAGCATTAATGAAAAATTACACGTACAGTAAAACGGTTTAGTTTTTTGCAAATATTTGGAAAATTATAGGGAAATCAGCCAAAGTAGATGGTGATATTCTAATAGAAATCCTACAAAATTTCCTGTTTATTGACGTTGGATGTGTTCAGATCGTAGAATGAGTGACCGAGAATTTCAAATTTGAAAATTGTTAAAGTTGATGGAGTGACGCAAAATATGCACAGATTTTATCCAATCTTCACAAGATTTGACATACGTATACTTTAAAATAGAGATAAAACAATTGTTTAAATTTGGTTTACAATGAATTCACCACCTCTTCCCCATCACTCCCCTCCTTTTAGGAAAACTTAGACAACAACGATACAGTTTTTTGCAAATATTTCTAACACGGTAGGGAAATCAGCCAAAATGTATAGTGATATTCTGAAATCCCATGAAATTTCCTGTTTATTGACAATTAGCCAAGTAGTAAAGTAGAAATTCTAAGTTGATTTGACTACACACATACGAATGGTTTTTATCCGAATTCGACTAATGCACAAGTAGTCCTATACCACAAAACAAAGAAAAAATACTGTTCATGATTGGTTTACAAAAACCCAACATCAGAATTATCGTATCCAGCCCCCGAGCAATACCGGATTAATCAGACCGGATGTTACACAGAGAAGTTGTTTCAAACCTTAAAATCTTGTTAGTAGCAAGGTTTGGTCTAATAGAAAGAATAGAAATCAAATGAGGGCGAATAATGTTTCCATTGGACTGAAATCTGGAGGAGGAATTGCGGGGAGAAAAAGACGTTTGTAAGACGTAAGTGGATTACGCCGAAAAGAAAGCTGGCGACGAAGCGCTGAGACCTGGTTTGAGCAGACACTCCAAAAATAAGAGCTACAGGGAACAGCGGAGTAGCTCCACAAAAGTTGCCGCTGCTTTAAAACTCGCGTTAAAGAACTTTTAAGCAAGGCTCTTATCTTCCCGCGGGGAAAAACGGCATTCTTTAAGGTTTCGTATTCTGATGTTTCCTTCTTCTGCGATAATACTTCAGAATTTATTAAAGTAAGTTTATCATGTGGTTCGTTTTAATTTCATTATTTTAATGACATTATTAAACGTTGTATTATATTTTTAAAATTGAAGTAAATTTTAACAGCGACTATATATATATATATATATAATTGGGAGAATTCTTTCATAAATTCTCCATAGTGATGAACATTTATTTACAAAAGTTAAATATCCAGGAGTAGCTGTTTCGTTCCTCACTTGAAGAAAAATACATCGAAAGTGATTTTTAATCCTAAGTTTTGCTGCTTCCAAAATTTAGAAACACAAGTATAAGTATTTGTTTAAAAAACAGAGGTAGTTCTGATTACTTCATGCTTTCATATCACCTGTCTCTGCAGAATTTTTGTACATTAATATATTTTGCCTTCCTCTACACTTGTTATTATTTTTTTCTATCTACTTCTCCCAACAAATTAATCAGACATGGGTGTCTAAAAATTTGACCCACTATCCTGACACTTAATACTTAATTTTGTATTTTCTTTACATTTCAAATGCTAGTCATGTTTCAGATTTTCTTTAAAAAAATATTCACTTCAAAAATATTTTTATGCTTGCTTAAATTTTTTCCGTATCCCTAATTTAACCTTTCTTTTTATATTAAAAGATAAACTTGTCCTGCATTGGGGAGCCAATATTAGAAAATAAATGTATATAGTAGTTTTCATAATCAGTTACGTGCCTTTACTGGCTTTATTGTTGAGACACAGTCAATCGTTCCGCCGAAAGCTGTAGTTACCTGTAACCTCACGTCACATACATATGGTTTATTGAATTACTGCAATTTTCTAGCGAAACCACTGATTGCTATTGTACGAATAAGGAAGCACTGGCTAAAACATACTGTTTCTTATTTTATCGCCTTTTTTGTATGGTAGAAGTTGCTAATTAATTCAATATCCAAATATGGTTACTAATTTTTAAGATATCTACAAAATGAAATATTGATTCTATGTTAAGAATCGTGGGCTCCCAGACCTACTGAACGCATACTTGTACTGACTCCATAATAGCGCTATTAGGGAGCGTTCATAAAACACGTAGCTACATTTGGCCTCCTGTGAAACCACCTTCCCTCCCTCGTAGCCCGATATGTCTTTTGCCTCTAACTCGCCCCCCCCCCCTTTCCACGTAGAACGTAGCTTTTCCCCCTTTTGATTCCAAAAGAGATTTTTGTTACCGTTTTTTTCCTCCTTAGTCTATTGTAAATTACAAACGGTGATAATTAAATGAAGTAAATGAATATTCACATGCTGCTGTGTGTTCTGTACGTCAGTTTAATTGTGAAAAATAATATGAATGGAAAGTTACGTGGCCTGGCTCGGAAATCCCCCCTCCCCCCACGAAGCGCAGGGTAGCCTTCCAGCCAAACCCTCCCCCCTCCCCAGACCGAGCCACGTGGTTTATGCACGCTCCCTTAGTAACTTGTTGCACTTGTGAGATGCCACTCACGAAATAAATGTTATAAAAATTGTAAATAAAATAGGTTAAACAGACTTCACAGCATAAGTAGTTTGTTTAGACATTTGGGTAAATTTAAGTTTTTTTAATAATTTAATTGTTTGTAGTTGGTACAACTGTTTGGTTTGCGGAGTGGGAGAAGAGTTATTGAGATGGCGAGAGAGGACTAAGAGAGAATGAATGGATAGGAGTGTGTTGGCAGTGTATTGTAGCAGCGAGTGTTTGACGTATAAAATAAAGTTTGGCAAATGAATGAGTGTAATGATTGAATTATTTGACGATAATACCCGTTGCGCTAAAATGTATAACTTGTAAAGTGGTTTGTTGGCTAGTAGTAATAACACGCTAAGATATATCGCTACCGCAAAAACCAACAGTAGCGGGATATGTTGCAAGTAGCTGATTACTGCTGATTAGAATTCAAAATTATCAGTAGGGACTTAGCACACTCTAAATGTCGGCTTTTTAAATATAATGGAACATTCTAGACGCGCGAGCAAGGCCGTAATAATACGTAACTCGGAACAATTTTCTAAGTTGTGTAAGAAACTGGATTGATGTTGAAATAAAGCCTCAACAATGAGGATTTTTTAATAAATTTTGTGATGTTGTTTATATAAGATTCACCGCAAACCAGCCGAGCTCTGTTGCGGTCTGAGCGGTGGATTTTTCCACGAGGGAAATCCCGTGGCAGGCCAGCCGCGGGGCCGGGAAATGGCGTGAGCGTCCCGCGAGCCGGATGTGGCCCGGCCAGATTTACGACGGTGCGCTGCAGCAGGTGTCATAATACGTCACGGCGCCCCCGCGTTGCCTCGCGCCGCGCCCGCCCTCCAGAAATCACTTGCCGCCTCCGACGCCGCAGAAACATTTCTCTCCGCACCCTTCCCGCCTCCCCCGAGCCACTCAGTTCGTTTTTCGTTCTTTGCGCCCTCATCGTTTACGCACGGCGCCTTTCCGTAAGGGGTCGCAGGAGGGGGGATAAATAACGGAACTTTTTATCATTACTGGAGTTGGTCGCCGCTGAGGCAGAGTCTTTCAGAGGGAATGTTGGCGGTGAGGGGGGGTTGGGAGAGAGAGAGGGGATTGTAGCGCTCTCTTTGAGGTCCCCCTGCGGCGCTGAGCCGAAAATTCGCCCAACAGGAGATGGATACTGGTTTCAGAATCGATTTCCGAATCTCGCTTTGAACGGGAGACCCTGCATCTTAGAGGAGATCTCTGCCGGTTTCTTTGATCTTTCACTTATGCCTGTATTGTTTTTCTTTCAAACTGCAAACTACCAGTAAGCCTTAAACTTTCGGAATTTGGTACTGAATCAATTCTCTTTAAATATTAGGACACAAAAACTAAACATTAAATAAAAAATTAAAGTTAGTAAAATGTAGTACCTTCAACATGATAAATAAACTTGTTAAATGACGCTGTTCTTCAGTTATTAATGATCTCAACCCATGACTCCTCAAAATTTTGAAAACAGTAACATTTGTATAGTAATTCTTAAATTCTCTCTCAGTTCATTTTGAAGGTGTTCTACAGTTATTTTATTAATTGTTTTGTGTCGATATATGAAAGTATATGTCACAAATAGCTGAGCTTCAGTGATTGTGTTGATATCATTTCGGTGGAGTGACACCATTCGCCTGATCAAATTCCGGTATCTCGAATTTACAACATGGCCAGCATATTTCATGCTATTACTTGGTTAATCTGTTGTGAAACCAATGATTCGCAACTATAAAAACAATCTAAGAACTGTTTTGCCTACGGCTTAAACAATAAAGCCCCCTCAATTTTTTGCTTTACTATAAAACCAACGCAATATTCATATTAAGTTTTCGACATTACATTTATAAGGAATGCTTGCACTGGAAATTTCCTTCCTAGCATTTCTCCATTGACTTGACGCAATGCTTCATTTCTCCACATCATGGTATATTCTCCTCATGTTAACATTCCTTTCATATGATACGTGATTTATTATGTACTTTACAGATTTCGATCTTTATCTTCTTCCATAGTTCTTTCATTCCAGTATTTCCATTTGTTCGTTCAAGGATCTTCCACAAATTTCTATCCTCATCCATTAATTCCTAAACTTGTTCATTTCATACTTGTGCACAAATTAATTAACGAGGGAGCGAACTGTAATGCACTGAACTGGCAGTCGGGAGCACGCGGGTTCAAATCTCTTTCGCCACATATTGATTTCTATTTTCCGTGGATTATCAATATCACGCCAGGTGAATGCCTGGATAGTTACTTCAAAAAGCCATGACGGAATTCCCTCGCGTTCCTTGTTCTAGTCCTGAGACCTCTCTAATTAACTCAATATAGCATTAAATAGAAAAAAAAATATTTTCAACAGTCTTCTATAGCACAATTGTATCCATTCCTATCTTTCTGGTATACTTAAATAAACTGCTGCGATCCATAAGTAGAGTCCTAGAATGTTATTTCTGCGTCCTAAATCAATGTCTGAAAACAAAATGTTTCTGTATTTGAAGTGCTTTTTCAGTAATGTTTCCGTGCTTTTGAGACAGATCTTACTTCAGCTATCAATTATTATTTTTACATACTGAAAAAATAATATTCTTTTACTCCTTCTACCATATCCGAAGCTATTTCTATATTTATTTTTACAAATTTTGTCATTATTGCCACGCTTCGTCACCTTTATTTTGATTTGGTAGAGGAGCGAGGGGCTTGTTATAACAGGGGTAAGTAGTAACAGGCTCTTTTCACTAGGATCTTAAACTTTATTAGCGTATTTCTTTTACTCGATTTGACCTATAAACCTCGCCGCATCATGTTGCCATAGCCAGTGTCCCGCCGGCCGGCGCAGTGAGTAGAAGTGTGCACGCGCTTCACTTTTGCCAGGTAATATAAAAATGTACTGTCGTAAAATTTTGGTTTGCGTTATTATTATCGACTAATTTCAAACTTTCTATATCTTATTTACATTCAAATTTACAGGTATCTATCTCTGATAATATGTAACAGTTTTTCAGATTGCTAAATTGTTTAAATAGTTATCTTGATAAATGTTAAAAATCATACCATGGGGTCAGTTGTAACAAAATCCCGGGGCTTGTTGTAACGTGTTACAACATGCCCCACGTTATGATGTAAATACCTACTTATTTTTTTCCCGTTTCTTCTAGAAAGAGGGTGTATATAAGAAAGTCAGAGCGGGCAACACAAAGCCAAGAAGTGTACGAGTTAGCGGCAGCTGAAATTTTAGAAAAAAAATGCAGTATTCGGAAAGCTAGTCAGACTTTCGGATTATTTCACGTCTCTCTTTATAGATACATAAAGAAAGAGAAGAATAATGAATGTTTAAGAGTTGGTTATGTTAAGCCTAGACAAGTATTTACTGCAGAAGAAGAGGGTAAGATGGCTTCCTACCGACTCAAGTGCGGTGAAATATATTTTGGACTGTGATTGTAAAGTGCCATGATGATTATAAGTAGTGTTTAACTAAATAAAACTGTTAATTACTTAATTTTTAGGTGTTGATTACTTAAAAAGTGTATTTAAGTTGATTTTTGATAAGAATTACATAATACGTACTTTAGAAAGATGTCAATTTTGTTAACAATAAACAAAGAATAAATGATTAGAGGGATTACTGGTTTTTTTTTTTTTTTTTGTCGATACTACTTGCCCCAAGCACGAGGTAAGTTGTAACACCGCACTTCTTCTAGAAAATAAATGATTGTAAAACAATGACCAATAGTTATGATATTATTTTTACTTGATTTGGTAGAGGAAGAGTTACAGCATCCATCTATCTTTATTTAGTAGCAATTTAATCAATGGATCTCAAGATATATTAGTTTGCATGAAAACTGTTGCAACAAGCCCCTCGCTCCCCTATATATTTAGTTTAGGTATTTCTCCCAGTTCTTTGTTCCTTGTACAAAAACTGAAGGGCTCATTGAGTAGGATACGCTTTCAGTCACGAGAAGACATTTCCAAAGAAATAAGTTGTGAGATCGGAATAATCTCTCATGGTGAGGCTGAGAGTATATAGGGATTTCCATATCTTTGGGGTCCGTGGGTGAATTGTTTCTAAGACAATTTCGAGGGATTATATAAAAGCATTCATAAATAAAAACAATGTTTCAAGTATTTGTCTATTCACTATTCTGATACAGATCTATGTGCTGTTCATAACTCATACATTAAACGTTATAAAATATCCTGACCTTCCAATTCTAATTTTTAATATTTTTCCCCTGCCGTATTTTCATGGAAGAAATGGTTGCCATGACTTTAGAAACAACCCTTGAAACATAACCGTACAACTTTATTTCCCGAACAGAGAAATAAAAAGGAAACAAAACTTTTACATAGAACTCATTGTACTTAATTACAATGATAAACAATCAATAATTGAACTAATTCAGGCAACCAACGTGATCCCGCAGAACTAAAAAGTCGATTCAGTAGCAAACAATTGCCACCGGAACTATATATACCATGTATTAATATCCAAAAGCATTTGAAGAGTGGTTACTTAACAAATATATTTCTAAAATAAAATAATGAGATCCAGAGAGCAAACTGTAGTGTTCTTGAAGTATATATGTATATATACTTGCAACAGTACGGACCGCCCATGCCTGAAGCCAAACTCGAGACTTCGCGTGATCCTTTGTGGTCCATTAGCAAGTAACATAATAATAATAATTCCGTGTGGTCGTAATGACCTGGTAACAGGATTTTACTGGTTGCGCATTCCACCTCTGTCGTAGCCGCCTTAACATAACCCGGCAATTCTAGCGGATAGCGAGGACCTCCAGTTTAACGTGGAATCCGAACCACGGAAGCGCTCTGGAATACTTCGCATCACACAGCAAGCTGTGCCAGAGGTGAAAGTCGGTTTAAGAGTCCATGATAATCACTGCCGAAATATGTAGTTGAAATAGGGACCTTTCGTTCCTCATTCAGACTCCTTAACCACTGAGCCAACAGACCGCAACAGATACATTAATGATTTGTGCGACATAATAAGGGGAATGAAAAGATTATTTGCCGATGATGCTATTATTTATCGTGAAATCACAACCCAGGACGACTGCGCTTTGTTACAAGAAGTTATCATGAAAATAATTGCGTGGTGTAAAGATTGGCAGTTGGAGTTAAACGCTAAAAAGTGCCAAGTCATGCGTGTAAGTAAAAAGGTGACACCATTTAGCTTTGAATATACAATTAATGGCACTGTCCTTAGAACGGTAGATTCCGCTAAATACCTAGGGGTAACAATTGGTAATAATTTGTCGTGGAAAGAGCATATCGAGAATGTAATTGGGAAAGCAAATCGTATGCTTCGATTTCTAGGTCGTAATTTAAAACAATGCACTCCGGAAGTTAAATCGATTGCGTACATGTCACTAGTGAGGCCTCACTTGGAATATTGTTGCTCTGTATGGGGTCCCCATCAAAAGGGATTAATGGAGGCATTAGAGATGGTCCAAAGAAGAGCCGCCCGATTCGTGACAAGTATATATAGTTGGAGGGAAAGCTTAAGTGCCATGTTGAAGGAGTTAGGTTGGGAAGACCTGGAGCACCGAAGGCGTTGCTCTCGACGGAAGCTAATTGAAAAATTCTCGACTGACGTATTTCGGAATGACAGCAAACAAATATTGCTACCAGCAACATTCATATCTCGGAATGACCGCGAAAATAAGATAAGAGAAATCAGGGCCAGAACCGATTCATTTCTCTACTCATTTTTTCCACGAGCGATTAGGGAATGGAATAGAATGGATTTACCGGGCGAGTAAACACAAAATCGGACAGGAGTAGCTTCCGATAAAGCACTCCGGCCATCCTGATCTGGGTTTTCCATGGTTTGCCTAGATCGCTCCAGGCGAATGCTGGGATGGTTCCTCACAATAGCCCATGGGCGCCACCTGCCATATCCCGTATATCCCTTCCAAACCATTACCTTTCCTGATAGGTGCAATGCACCCTCCACCAAACACTTTTAGTGAATCGCGGAGTAATTGTAATAGTAATAGTAGATATACTGCTACACCGACGCGAACTAATAGGATTTTACCCATCCAAAAATCGCCCAACGCGCCAAATAACGTTTTCACTCCATAAACTAAAAATCAAACTTAGTCCACAACCCGAGTACAATGCTCATATGTATCCGAACGAGATGAATTGGACATCGCTACATTTCCTTCTGGGACTTTTTCAACACATTATACAAATCTACGACGACAGTACTATAACCTGTAGGTGGTACAGTCACGCCACAATCTATTTTCCAAAAAAACGAAATACATTTCTGTTTTTTTGTTTCATGAACCGAAATAGTGATTAATTTTTTTTATTATTTTTTCATTTTCAAATAGCCTATGGCTAATATATATATATTAGCCATAGGCTATTTGAATATATATATATATATATATATATATATACAATTCATACATCATATTAAACAGAAAAAACAAATATAAACAAAGTGTTAATTTCAATCAACTCCTTCACGATAAAATATTACAATCTCTTTCCTCTAACCATTTACCAAGCTTTTCTCTAAAACTTACAACAGTTCTGGTCCTTTTTATTTCATCAGGTAATTTGTTAAATATTTTTAAACCTTTGTGCAACACAGTTTTCTGTGCTTTACTACTTTTACTATAAGTCGAATGGAAATGATTTGCCTGCCTTGTCCAGCAATAAAATAGTTATATGAACGTCAAATACTTTTTTGTTTACTTTATAAGATATTTATGAGCTATTAAGAGCCCATACATAACACAGAAGGTATCCCTTTCTAACAAACTGCTGGTTTTTAACAAGTTTTAGTTCACAACAAGCTGAGCCAGAGGTGAAGCTGGGATTCAGGGCCTTAGAAAAATCCGCGGCAGGACAAGGATTCTAACGGGGGTTCTTTCGACTTCCAGTCAGACGACTTAACCACTAAGCCACCAGATCATTCTATATTAGATTCTAATAATGATAGAAATATGTTATTATTATTTCTGTTCACGAGGTTTTTTTTAATTTTAGGATCCCATTTTCTACCCATTTTTTAAAATTGTTTTTGTGGGTTGCAGGACTTTAGTAAAAAACCACTTACAGTTTCAGAAAATTGTCTTCAACCAAATAAAGACATTAATAACAAAAAAATACTTTCCAGCAGTAAATGTGTGTTACGTCTAGCAGTTACTGGCTTAGGTACCGAGTGGAGGACTTGAGAACTCGCTGTTGTTGAAGATGAGACAACAGTCGGAGGAGATGGCGGGCAACAGGCTAGGTCCAGTGGGGTGGAGGACACTTGGTAGCGCAAGTTCGCCCATTACTCTCGCTCCAAGTTGTCCGCTGGTCGGCGAGGCCCCGGGCGAACACAACGACCTCAGACCTCACTCGTCTTCCACACAGACCGAGCCAACAGCTGTGTCTGCTCCCTGCATTACACACCACCAGAGTCCACCCGCCATAAATCATAACTAAGTTTCGATTTATCAAGCAGCCCAATTATTCTAGTGTAAACAATGATAAAGTGTGGTAACACTGGAAATTCTACGATAACCGTGGTGCCGCAATGATTAATTCTCATGTAATTCGTCAAAACAAATCGAAAGTGGGGAATAAATTTTCTTGATATCTCACTTAGGTGTCAAGATATACTCTCCCAAAAGTGATGTGGTTAGGTTTAAATGCGGCTTGGACCAAAAAAAAAGTCAAAGCCACATGGAACTACGTGTTGTACATATGTTTTGTTTTCTTCCTACCGGTTGTAGTTAGGTTTGAATGCGGCCTGGAACAGAAGAGAAACATCGCCATAGGCACAAGGTATTTATTACACATGTAAACTAAATTTTGACAGTCGACATCTCGACAAGTAAGCGAGATGTCAAAAAATTTACGGTTATGACATGCTGTCGTAATAGTCTCTTTTTAAAAAAATTATTACCTTCTTCCTGTGATCGCTATTCAATTATACCTATCTAACTACTGGCAGATTACTATCTCAGATTGTTTCTAAACTTACCTCTAAATTATTAATTATACTTTTACCTCAATCGTGTTCTTTATTTGCTCGGAATAAGTATGTTTCATGTCATCTTTGGCAGCTCTATCATAACCTTGCCGCCGCAATTTGATGATAGTTTCTCATGTAAGTAGACGAGAAATATCTAAAGTGAAAAAAAAAAACATTTTTCCTTATCTCGCTTAGTTCGCCAAATACGGAATGACAAAAATTAGTTGTAGGTATAATTTTCCTTGTGATCCAGGCCGCATTTCATCCTAACCTTAACCGGTAGGAAAAAAGGAAAAACAACCTAAAACACCCATTGTGCAGTGTGTAATTCCTTTGGAGAATTAATTTTTGGCCCATACCGCATTTCAAACTAACCACCTCAATTTTGAAACTGTGTATCTCAAGAACTAAGCGAAATATCGAAAACTTTTGTCCTTCACTTTCGATTTGTCTCGTCTACTTACATTAGGATCCATTATCAAATTTCGTTTTGGCGAAAGTTTTTTAGCTGCAACTATTTTTATGTAAATCAACATATGAAGTCAAACTGTTTACATAACGCTTCCTCAGCTCTCTAGTAACCACTATTAATGCAGTCTCCTTATTCATGCTTCTCTATGCATTTATAATAATCTTCTTTTGAATTATCCTTCATAAACTCATCATTCTCATTACAATCGGTCCATCTTAAACCATAGTTTCCAGC
The DNA here is from genome assembly GCA_031002005.1 of Vandiemenella viatica. Taxonomy (NCBI): domain Eukaryota; kingdom Metazoa; phylum Arthropoda; class Insecta; order Orthoptera; family Morabidae; genus Vandiemenella; species Vandiemenella viatica. Next base: position 213,005,247 of record JARYHS010011408.1, on the reverse strand, counting down.
TCAATCCCGCTTTGTTAATTTCCCCTTGCCGTGGTTTTTCCACTTGCCGCGAAAAATTCTCGCAAAACTCAATTCATATCTAATGTTCGTAATGTTGATAACAATGGTATAGTATCAATACTTTTACAAGTATCTGAAAGCTGATGTGCCACACATCTCTTTCAAAATTCTTGCCTGAATCTCTACTTTTAGTAACAAGTTGAGAGGTATCCAAATCACCAGTACTGCTTTGTGTGTGACTGTGCATACAGTCATATTCTATTACTATTACAATTACTCCGCGATTCACTAAAAGTGTTTGGCGGAGGGTGCATTGCACCTATCAGGAAGGGTAATGGTTTAGAAGGGATATACGGGATATGGCAGGTGGCGCCCATGGGCTATTGTGAGGAACCATCCCAGCATTCGCCTGGAGCGATCTAGGCAAACCATGGAAAACCCAGATCAGGATGGCCGGAGTGCTTTATCGGAAGCTACTTCTGTCCGATTTTGTGTTTACTCGCCCGGTAAATCCATTCTATTCCATTCCCTAATCGCTCGTGGAAAAAATGAGTAGAGAAATGAATCGGTTCTGGCCCTGATTTCTCTTGTCTTATTTTCGCGGTCATTCCGAGATATGAATGTTGCTGGTAGCAATATTTGTTTGCTGTCATTCCGAAATACGTCAGTCGAGAATTTTTCAATTAGCTTCCGTCGAGAGCAACACCTTCGGTGCTCCAGGTCTTCCCAACCTAACTCCTTCAACATGGCACTTAAGCTTTCCCTCCAACTATATATACTTGTCACGAATCGGGCGGCTCTTCTCTGGACCATCTCTAATGCCTCCATTAATCCCTTTTGATGGGGACCCCATACAGAGCAACAATATTCTAAGTGAGGCCGCACTAGTGACTTGTATGCAATCGATTTAACTTCCGGAGTGCATTGTTTTAAATTACGACCTAGAAATCGAAGCATACGATTTGCTTTCCCAATTACATTCTCGATATGCTCTTTCCACGACAAATTATTACCAATTGTTACCCCTAGGTATTTAGCGGAATCTACCGTTCTAAGGACAGTGCCATTAATTGTATATTCAAAGCTAAATGGTGTCACCTTTTTACTTACACGCATGACTTGGCACTTTTTAGCGTTTAACTCCAACTGCCAATCTTTACACCACGCAATTATTTTCATAATATCGTTTTGTAACAAAGCGCAGTCGTCCTGGGTTGTGATTTCACGATAAATAATAGCATCATCGGCAAATAATCTTTTCATTCCCCTTATTATGTCGCACAAATCATTAATGTATATGAGAAACAACAGAGGCCCTATCACGCTTCCTTGGGGAACCCCGGACCTCACTTCGGCAAGTGATGAACGCTCACCGTCGAGAACTACACACTGTGTTCTGTCCTTCAAAAAGTCTGCAACCAAATCACATATTTGTCTAGATATACCGTAACCGCGAAGTTTCATAAGTAACCTAGTGTGAGGCACAGTGTTGAAAGCTTTTTTGAAGTCTAATAAAACTAAATCAACCTGTGATTGCTCATCTATAATACGGCTCAAGTCGTGAATTAAGAGGGCAAGTTGTGTTTCGCAGCATCGGCCTTTTCTGAATCCATGTTGATTTGGGTTTAAAAGCTCATCTTCATCCAAAAACCGCATGACATTTGAATAGATGATGTGTTCTAAAATCCTGCAAAAAAATGAGGTTAACGAGATCGGCCTATAATTTTGAGGATCATTAACATTCCCACTTTTAAACACTGGACTTACGATGGCGGTCTTCCATTCGGTTGGTATTTTTCCCTGATCCAAGGAGGCGGTATATAATTTCATCAAATACGGCGCAATTTCCTTTGCGTACCTAGAGTAGAATCTTGTAGGAATACCGTCTGGTCCTGGAGCCTTATTGGGATTTACATTCATAAGCAGTTTAGTTATTCCCTCGACATCGAGAACGAGATCATTCATAATTTTGTTGGTTCGATTGTTAAATATCGGAATCTCCTCCGAGTTCTCTGACGTGAAAGCTTTTTTAAATACATTATTCAAAATTTCTGCTTTCTCGACGCTAGTTTCTGATAATTCCCCATTTTCATTAATCAACGACGGCATGACCTTACGAGAGCCTCTTATTAATTTGACATATGACCAGAACTTTTTTGGATTAGTAATCAGATCCTCGGATAATTTTCTGGCTTGGAATTCTTTAAACGCATCACGCATTGCCTTACGCACGTCCGCTCGCAAGTGGACTAATTTAGCGCGATCAGATGAGTCCCCGGATTTCTTTACCGTCGCATGTAAACGCCTTTGCTTCCTGAGCAAACTTTTCACTTCTCTATTGAACCACGGGAAGTTCTTACTAACCTTAATAAACTTCTTGGGAACAAATTGATTTAAACCGGTCCATATTATTTCTTTTAAATTAAACCAAAGTTCCTCAACATTTGTATTAAGCGTGTACGTCTCAAAATTTTTCGCCAAATGATCGACCATAGACGCATCATTTGCCTTATCGAAACAATATACGAGTTTGTCTTTATCATGCTTCAAATTCAGCCTAAATTTTAAAGTTACCACAATCGCCTTGTGATCACTTATACCGTCTTCTATACAAACTTTATCTACAATATCCGGATTGTTAGTAAGAAAAAGATCCAAAATGGACGAGGAATCTTTGACGCTCCGCGTTGGCTCTTCGACCATCTGTTCAAGAGAATTTTCCACGAATGATTCCAGGAACGTTTCGGTTATTAACCTATCTCTTCCGCCTGACCTGAACGTAAATGTGTCCCACTTAACAGAGGGTATATTAAAATCACCTCCCATGATCAATGTATGTCCCTGAAATTTCTGAGAAATACTATTAAGTGACTGTCTAAAATATTCCGCGTTGTCTAATCCATAGTCCGGAGGTCGGTAAAATGATCCTGTTATGAACTTTAAACTTCTGCCAATTTTTACCTTCACCCATATTAACTCGCAACAATTTTCCGTTTCATTTACTACGGAGCAATTGATGTTTTTATGAACGGCCACGAACACACCTCCGCCCATTGAGGTAGTTCTTTCTTTCCGAAAAACATTGAATTGAGGAGCAAATACTTCGCTAGATTCTATCTCTGGCGTCAACCAGCTCTCGGTTCCTAGTATTATATCAACATCGTTAGTCGCAACTGCAGCGTGGAAATCGGCTACTTTCCCTCTAATACTCCGACAATTAAGGACCATTATCCTTAGCGGTTTAATATCTGTATCTGTAGAGTCTAAATTCGCATTTTTACTATTTTCACTCCGAAAGGAAACGGGTGAAGTATTTGGAGCTGTAAATTTCGATTTATTCACGCCGTCCCTTCCAGAACCAAGATCTAGATTAACGACGCGTCTTCTTCGTTGAACTGAGGGATCCTCGAGCTTCACGGTGTTCCTAAAAAATAATTCACATCAAGGCGGTTCCATATTTTAGCAGCCACCTTGATCGCCATTCTCGGTGTGTAGTGGACGCCCGACCTGTCAAATGCGTCCCAGCTGGCAGCTAACATCGGTCGAAGATCGACGAAGCCCCAGTTGTTTCTGCGACACAGCTCCTGTAGACTACAATTCAAACTATAAATCTTCCACCATACGGCTTCCCCACAATCGATGCGCGGCACGACACTACAGATGGAAAACTGCAACTTTACCGAATTCTCACGCGCTGATTCATACGCCTTGTGGCCCAACTTTTCCATAGATTTCACTATATCTGAAACAGAAACATGACACGAGTCGTTAGTTCCGACGTGCGCAGCTACCCTCAACTGACGGCAGTTCGATTCTCTAATCGCTTTTGGTATAGCCTCCATGACTCGTGGCACGGTTGCTCCTGGAAGACACACAGAATGAACGTTAGTAGGAGGGTCTGCACCATTCTTCTCAGCTAGGTCTCGTAGGGGTTTCTCTAGACGTCGGACGTTGGAGCTTCCAATGATAAGTAATCGTTTCCCTGGCATCACTCGGTGTCTGCGAGTAAATCTTCCCTGCTGTGCTTCTGGGCCATTCGCACCAAGATCTTCAACCACCTGCAAAACTGAAAACGCATTACTTAGGGGCAAGATATCAGTCTCCCGTCGGTTATTTTGGAATATTGATGCCTTTCTCCTATCCACCCGGTGCCAGTCGTTCCCTGCAACAGATACCTGACAATCCTCACCTGCCGGTTCTACATCAGTAGCCTCCGGTAATTCATCGACGCACTGCCGTTCGTCATCTAACATGCTCCACACCTGTGCCTGAAGAGATGCCATCGTAGTACGAATCTCTTCGAGAGCCTGACGCCTACTGTAACACATTGCGCAAACCATGTCCCACAAACAACCAAACACAGAGTCACAAACAAATTAATCAGAAAAATCAGACAGCTGCTACAGCTCAACTAAATGGATCACTACCTAAACAGGAAATATTTAAGATAACACGAAACCAGGAAATTTCAGATCACACAACAATTCGGCTACTGCTGCTACGGACGCAGAGGCTCAACTCACTGGATCACTACCTAAAAAGGAAATATTCAAAGATAACACAAAAACCAGTAAAATACAAAATCACACACAAAAGTCGGCTACGGTCGCTGAGGCTCAACTGATTACTGCTGACTCTCAGAAATCGCAATCGTTGGTGAGTATTCAGACCACCTGCAGAAGAAAAATACGTCCCATATTTTTCAGGGCCTACATACCACCAAAATGTCAATGTCAATAAATTCATCTCGAAATTTTATAATCATTTTATAATCACTTTTTATGGATGAATAAATTTTTTGTTTGGTAATAGAATATCAGATAAGATACAATGATACGATGTGAAAGAGCAGGAATCTATACTATAACCTCTTTGTAAATTTCTTGGTTACAAAGTTATTCCCTATATTACTCTTCTTTTCTAAAGCCCTGGTTCGACGCAGTACAACATCGTAATAAAAAAAAAAAGTCTGCATATAAAGCTCATAGGTGCCACTTATAACGCTCTAAAAGTCTAAACAATGTCTTCATATGTTATAATTTCTGAAAAGCGCTTTGTTCCGTCGCCAGCGTTTTAATACATGTATGTTATTCCTCACCAGAGTTAAGAACAACGTGGTTCATAGTGCCCAAACTGAAGAAGAAAAAGAGGAATATAAATAACATAATATGATAATGTTTCTAGTTGACTGAACATTTTTAGTATTTTTCATATTGCATGGATGTCGTTTCAGCAGTAAAGAGTGCGTGCTTGAAAAGAACGCAAAAGAAGCTGAAAGAAAGTCGCTTTCGACATCTTTCATCATGATCTAGATATACATAATATTGAACTTAATCTACTACTTAAAAAAAAAAGATAATTACCTCGCTTACAAGAACAAAATAGTTTTGTTTAAATATCATACAAGGAAAAGGCGAAAAATATTATTGAATAATTTAACTTTCTACATTCAGCATTGTGAATAACGATGTCACTTTTTACTTTCTTCAAAATAAAAATTATCATTTCTGAGGAAAACGAAACAGTTAGTTCCAAACCTGGAAATTCTTTAGAGTGACGGTTAGGAAAGTTAATGCGTACTACAGCATAACAAATTAGTCTAATCAAATATTATTGAAATAGCTCAAAATACAGATTGTAAAAAAAAAAAAAAAAAGAGAGAAATACTATTGATGTTACTGTACCATTCAAAGCCTGGTAAATTCTTTTGAAGTTATTACATCATTTAGAGTCTATTAATATTAGTCTTAACGATTTATACGCAATGGTAATATTTGTCAGAGAAAACGAATAATACAGATCATTTGCTGTTGTACCACACGATCAGTACAGGTTGTAGTTGCAAGGATACAAAAACGACATAAACCGTTCTGAATAGCTGTTATTTCAATATTTTCGCAAATTCTTAGGCACCAACTCGATTGGATGGTGCAAAATATATGGAATCTAATTCACTGAAAATAACACGATTTTCATCTGAGAATATAACATCCTGGAGCAATGTCTGACCGACGCCAACCGGAACAAAAAGTTTGATATACGGGTTTCGGCACCTTCTATGAATGTTAAGTTCCCGCTGTGGATTCGCGCCAAATTACTTCCAGCAGTTGCATTCTGAAACTTTCTCTCAAACTTCTCCATCTCGCCATGTCTTATTCAGGTGAATTAAGATTCAAACAGGCGATATAAATTTTCTCAACACCATCTGTAACAGTTCTGATGGTTGTTACAATAAGGACGTCGAGAAAAATAATTTTAATGCAGGATTTCCTTTCAGTAATTCCAGTAGACACTGGGAGAGTTCATTCTATTCGTTGTTGTAATATAACACTAAGAAAAATAATTAATTACGTGCATGTGTACAATTCTGAATGCAATAATTTTGGTCGAAGATCATTTTCTAATATTTCCCACAAGAATCTAAATGCTTTAAATCCTGACAATGGAAGTTTTTATTTATATTTCTGAATCAAATATAGTTTATAAGTATTGTTTTCAAGAAAAAAAACAGGAGCCATTCTAATAAATTATTTTTGTCCTTGGGTATCTCCTCTAATTTTATTGGCAGTTCAGAGTTAATAAATCAAATAAGTTTCATTTATAATGATAACCAGAAGTCAATTTATCTCTGGCAACGTTGCCGGAAAAAAAATGTGCCTCGTCAGTAATACTTCGTACTTCCCAAAAAAGTGAATTACTTCATAATTTATGACAATGGGATGTTGCAAATTAATAATTTTTTTAATAAATGTTAATGATACACCAGTTCTATTTAATTTTTTTACGTCGTACGCGTTTCACTCCATTTTGAGAGCATCTTCAACGACATTTGTGTGATATTTTTACTTTTTTCAGGAACATTTTATTTAAACACAATATAAATAAAATAATATTCAATTAAATTGCAGTGGAGCACAGGCTTCGGTGGCAATTTCTCTAGACACCCATCTTCCCCCTTTCCTGCACCCACCTAAATTTGACCTTTACAAATTTTAGCTTCAAATTCTTTCAACATATTTGGTAAATTATTCATCATTTCCCTTGGTAACTTATTCCAATCCCTGGTACCCTTACCTAGAAAATAGAATCTTCCCACACCCTTGTGCCTGAAATCGAGTGCCAGCTTGTGGTCATCGTCAATGTTTTCCCTTCCATGCACTACTTTTCATACCTACACCAATGTCTTTTATCTTTTAAAGTGCAGCTGAAATTAATTTTACTTTCATGTGATTTTTAATTCATGATCTTGGTGTCAGTTTTGCTTTGTCGGGTAGTTTGTTAACAGGAATCATTGTGGAATCTTCCCAAGATACACAACCTGACTATACAGTATCACCATTAACTTTACTATTACTCACACTTGTGTAGTGTAGTGTTGTGTATCTTGGGAAGATTTCACAATGATTCCTGTTTTTAAAAAAATTACTCCTACAAACAAACCCTGATTCTGAGAACAGGAAATAAAAAAATCGCTTGCAGTAAAATTAATTTTAACTGTGCTTAACATTGTTTTAAAATGAAATGTGGCTGACAAAATGTACAAATGCTATACAGGTTTCGCTGAAGATGTTCTGGAAATGGAGTGAAACGCGTACGACACAAACAATAAAATAAAATTAAATTGAATTGGTGTATCATTAACATTTATTAAAAAAAAATGATAAAATCTACGTCATTGGCACCTAACGATCACTAGTTACTTTGAATTTTGACACAGGCTCAACACGATGAGACTTACGGTTTGCAGTATAATCATCACTTGGATGGCCGGTGGGTACACTCACTAGTTGTTATAGGCATAATTTCCAGAACTATAATACCTCGTCTGCAGCCTTACCCGCAAATATTTTGGTAATGGAATGTAGAATTATGTTCCCCTACTTACAGTAGCATAATCGTAAACTCAGGTTCGTCTTACTGCGACCGAAGGGTATGAAGCACTTTTTACATGCTTGCACACTTCGAAGAAATTATTAACATAGCAACTAAAAATACAGGTATATATTAAAAAATGAGGATGTTAAATTATAGAAATTTAAACTACATATTAACATGTTCCGTAGACACTGACTAAGCGATCCAGCTATAGCAACCAAGAGGAAACCATTGTTAATTAAATTAAAACTTTTTGATTATTTCATTGCATAAATAAAAAGTATGAACTTTGAAGCCGTACACTTCATTAGTATAGAAAATTTATCAAACTAATTTTACCCCAGCATAATAAGGAAACTATATTCTCAGCAGGGGTAAATTATGCTGTCTTTAATGAAGGGTACTACGAAATATGCTGTGCAGGATTGGCACTCATTTTGATATATATCTGAGATGAAATTTCAGACACTAACAAATCAAAAACATCATTAAAAACAACCTAGATGAAGTCATTACGCAAAATACATCGCATATGATTCCATTTCTCTGGATATTGCATAGCAAGGATTGGGAACTATAGATGTAGTAACTGATTATTGATGAAAATAAGAGAACAAAAACCAATAGGAAAAATATCTTAAAGCTGACCTGATAAGAAAAATCTAAAATACCGTTTTACTGAAACCACTGCGACCTTAATTCCAACATATGTAAAAGACAATAAAAGTTACAACGATGAATCCCATTTTTTTTCAAGAATTTTAAATATATATGTATTTCTTACATTCCGTAGAATTATAACAAGCTTAGAAATTCTTCTTTACTTAAGTTTTTCTTCTTCGTATTTTGTGGTAAATACGTTTGATTTGGCTCATATTTGATCCGCTCCATTGATTATATAACAGGAGACTGCTTTTCAGGATCACTAGTTTTTGCAGTCAGAGGAAATTTCATTAAGTTCTACATAAAATACAGTCCGAAGACAAAAGACAATTCGAATGGACAGCGGAGGGTCTAAATTCACGCTGGTATTACATTTGATGATCTATTAACATTCCCTGCTTCAACCACTCTTCCAGTCTTGGCTCCCACTCCTCATAAATTATGTTTGTTAAAACTTGAGGGCAAACTGGGAAGCATCAGCAAGTAGCTTCTCAACTTGCTGATGAAGAGTGATGGCTCAGGGTCCAAAACCGCTAGCTAGAGAATCTGAGATCCTGGGTCCCTACGTCACAGAAGCATCGCTACTCTATAATATTTAGCATTCACTCCTTTTTCTATCAAATAAAAAGTACAATTTACTAATTGTTGTAGTTGATTATACTGTTACCTCAACATCAGCGGCAAATTAGAAAAAAATAAGAAAATGGTAAACAAATGTGAATTGACTTTGTTTACTGACACCGAGAAAAGTATTTTACCACTAACTACTATTTTTTATAACTGTGCCAGTTTGTAACTATCGACAGCTAGAACAAAGATTCGCGACATTAATAATTAGTTTGGATACTGCTCGTGGAAGTTTATCAACTCTTTAGCTGATTAAAATATTCGGTTAATACAAGTAACGGCTTGCTATAGACGTGGAAACATAGTGATCACTTAAGGGAAAACAAGATTTCTTTTTTAATAGTTCTTCCGTGGCTTGTCGATGTTCTAGTTTTAGATGATATCCATAGCGAAGAAAAGTTTTGTCATCCATAGGTATAGCGCAACATGTCTAAATAGGCTGAAAAACAATAAGTAAGTGTGGCTATTACCTATATGAAAATTTGATGAAGGATTCAAGTCCAATATTACCGGCACTAGATTAGATTAGATCAGATTAGGTATGTTCACGTTGTTCCCATGTAAAAATATTCTGGGGGATGTGGAACAGCACACACAATTATTAACAAACCAATAATATTATCAATAACTGATAACCGGTTACTTCCTTAAAAACCAGTTAGTTTCCGTTGTTAACTGCAAATCCTATCAATAGATATTATTTAATATAAGAATGCAATTTCCAGTTGTTGCAATTGTAAAAGGATTCAGAAAAAAGCAAAAAAACTATATACCTCAATAAAACATTCCAAGTTTCACGTAGAAACACTTTTTTTTTTTTTTTTTGCATATGCATAACATCGTCTTTGACCGCAATCTTAATTTATTTCTGTACAAATTTGTCTTTCTCATATCAAGTCCATACAAATGCATATAAGGTTTTGCTGCTTTTCTATGGTCGCTCCTTCGTCAATAAGCCATCTCTTTTATGTGTGTCTCAATTATTGTCCACCATCTTCTCCTTACTCTAGGGTCTACTGCACCTTGCTTCCAAGAATTCCATTAATATTTGGGAAGCTAGCGAACAAAACCTAATAATTACACAAATTCAATTTTTACTGGAAGAGAAAAAAACTAAGTAACATACATGAAGCGGTATTGTCCGATGGTGTTTTATTTAGTCATATGGAGTTTTGAACTCTGTTTGATATAATGTAAAATCCAAATTCGTAGCTGTAATAAATTCAGTTACCGATACAATTATTACATTTTGATCATCATCAGGATACAATTAAGCTATGTTAATTGAAAACGCTAAGCTCTTTGCCAGTTAGCTAAAGTTAATTAAAGTAGTTTAGAAAATCTTTACTTCATCTAATAGAATAATACTTCAAGTTATTAATCATTAAAAAAAAGTCTCTCTTAAATAAAAAAAAAAAAAATGTTCAGTGATTTCAATATATGTTGAGCTCAATTTCAGTTTCCTCGTAAACATAATCATCGTCATGTTAATCTTCCTGACATCATTCTTCATCTTCCCTCTCATCTTAATTTCTTTCCCACGGGTTTCCTAAAATGTTTTTGTACCAATTTAATTATTCATATGTTTACTTCCGAAATGCTTTTGTAACCATAAAATTGCTTATTATTACATTAAAATACTTATTAATTTTTCTACTACTAAAAACAAAAATAAAATTTTATCAAAAACAGTATGGAAAGTGCAAAAAAGTGCATGTCACTTATTTCATTTTTATTGACATCAGACGAATTTTTATGAAAATTATTCTATTTTGAATGGAATCGGTCTCGCGCCTACAAAGACGTTGAAATTTTTTGTAGTTATACCGTTTTGATCGAAATAGCAAACTTTGGGCTCACTTTTATTACAGTTTTGTGCTTAAAAATGAGTTTAGATTCAGGTTCAACGGGCCAAATACTACCGTATTAAAAAAAAAAAATTTCACCAAAAGTGTAATTATTGTGCTTTGGTTGCCAGTTCCTCATTTGCTACTCACAACTTTTAAAAAAAATTATTTAATAAATTTCTAAATTTACATTTATTAATAGACTGTTATCACGTATGTCAGAAACAAAGTATTTTCAGAAGGTTCCAAATGTTGTTACATACCAGGTGTACCCGAGAAATAATCATCAAATTTTATTTTTGCAATGATTATGAAAGAATCTATTTATTCATTATTGCTCATTATTGGTAATGACTTTTCACAGATAAACCGTTTACCGTTATTGTTTTTAAGGAAATATAAATGATTTAACCTTGCACTACGTTGGCCTATGCAGATAATCGTAAGCTAAGCTAATATTAGTAAGCAAGGCTTTCATTGCGACTGCTGCCGAGGAAGGCTAATCGTCTGTGCAAGTAACTTTGGTAAAGAATCTGACTTCGTATCTTTTATCGGAGAATTCACTAAACCCTGTTTACTCCGAGCATATTCCCCTGCCCCACTCCTCCCCTAATCATCACCGCGCTTCACAGGTAATAGTATAGTCAGCGGAGTGAGGGTAAAGCAGACTGCCCTTGGGCCGCCTCTGTTAACTGAAGGGACTACAACACAATACATGGAGAGAATTCATGCGTCTGAGAAGGGTCCATTTTCACGCTAAGTTCTAACAAGTAGTTGCTATCAACATGGGCATTACGATCGGATTTGATGCAAAAGAGCTGAGTTATCTTTGTTAGACACTGTGGCAGTTGAAAATAACGCCAGAGATTACGTGCATTAGCTCAGCAAATGATTTAAAGTCGGTGTTCGATTATAATTATTCTAAAGTCTTAAATCTGAATCTAAGTGATTTCCATGAAAAAAAAAAGTTTGACTGAAGCAGTAATTATGATCAGCTTTGGCTCTCGCTAAGCCTATATCTCTTCATTCCCAAATATTTAGACTTTAAAAATGCAAAATTTCTTGAGGGATTCGGCTTCACAATGACGATCAGCAACTAGTGGAAATAGACCCTCCACGTGGCAGCCATTAACTTCAAATATCACAGTCTCATCTTTTTACCCATTATGCAATGTATCCCCTCGTCACACCTTAATATCTTCGGTTTTTTTTTTTTTTGTCACGACAGAAAATCTTTAAAATTATTTACTAAAGCAAATTTTCTAAACAGTGTTTGCTGTTTGCTATTTGATAAATTCCATTTTCTACACCGTATACAAAAAATTTAAACTGTTCGGAATTTACTGTTCCCTTAGACATACACTATTTAACCAACAGTATCCGGATACCTATCTAAAACTGCACTTAGATTTTTCCCGTGTCACGTTCCCTATTATTTGGCATTAATAATGCAATATGTGGATCCACCCTTTGATTTTATGACGGTTTTAAATCTTCTGGGAGAACGTGGTGATGTTGCACGCTGGGATCTGGAGTCGACATTTTAAGTTGTCCCAAAACTGTTACATTGGGTTCAGCGGGAATTTTGACAGGTCAGTCCATTTCCACAAACCGTTGCTTCACAGATGCAGCAGTACTCGTATGAGGGGGTCTTTTGTCATGCTGATACATACAATTATTATCTCCGGACTGTTTCTCCACCATGCACAGTATACAATGGTTTAAAATGTGTTCATTTTCTTCCATATTTAGAGTATTCTTAAGCGGAATAAAGGATCACACTTTAACCGCCAAAAATACACCCATACCATAATATTATCTATAGTCCGTACTTCACTGTTGGCACTACACATGATGGCAGGTAACGTTCACTAAGCATTTGCCAAATGCAAATTGTTCCATCGGATAGCCACAGGATATAGCGTCATTTATCACTCCTAATTAATCGATCTCACCCATCCACTGTGCATTGGCGTTGCTCTTTACACCACCGTACGCGTCGCGTAGCATTGACTATAGAAATGTTTGGCTTATAAGCAGGATTTTGACTGTGGTACCCAATTTTTTATTTTACTGCAGACAGTGTGCTAGGAGACAGTAGTTTAGATCTCACGAGTCATTTCTTCTGCTGATTTCTTCCAATTTTTTACAACCACCCTCGCCGCGCTCAACAGTCCCTGAGCGTTATTAAATGATATCTGCCTGTTCTTGGTTTAGGTGCGGTTGTTCCTTCGCGTTTCCAGTTCAAAAGTCACCAACATTCGGTTTATGCAGCTTTAGAAGGGTTGAAACGTCGCGATGGATTTGTTGCTCGGGTGACATCTAGTGACTATTCCACGTTCGAAATTACTGAGCACTCTTGATCCATTCTGCTTTTTCCGCCTGTTGATCATTCAATACTCCTCCTTTTATACTACTTGGCATCTACCATTCATTACATAGGGTGTCCGGATATTTTTTATCAGGTAGTGTAATTTGCCAAAGCTTGAAGCATAATGACCTATCCAAATCTTCTATTTAAGAAAGCGGTCTGTGGTGAATAGTCCACTTGAACCAAGTCGCCGACAGTAGGTAGTACCGGTACATGCAAAGCTTTGATTGTTTTAGGATAAGACTTGGAATTGTGCCAATACAATCTTTCCTTATAAGATATAATACCTTGATTACTACTTTTACATACTTATACTATTCACAGATATATTGTAAATGGAGTCTTCGTATTGGTGTGTGTGTGCGTGTGTGTTTCCCAATTAACGTAACGTGGATTACTAAATGCAGACCAAACATAACCTTATAATCACATTCTGAATATCAACATCTACACTAATCACTGCAAAGCCAACTAAACCCCTATTTTCAGGATGTAAAACCGAATGGGCGGGTCAAACACACACTTTTAGCATGGGCGTTATCACTGATATTATGAAATAGTGCTTACCTTTGACGAGTAGAAATGTAGAGCTTTTCTTGTGGCGGATGCCGGAAGATCTTAACATGTAATCTGACACCAGGGCAGTCGATATTTAACGTAGAGACTCCGAGCTACGCTTTAGATAATATTCCGAAAGACATTCGTGGGCAAAGTAACCACAGAAAACTACTACCTTCAACTTAACACATTCTGACACTGAAAACCAATTTATATAACTCATTAGGAAGGCAACGTGAGTTCTTTAACCAAGAGTGTTATGAGGTTAGTGAAACAAGGCGCACAAATACAATTTAACAACATTTATTGATAAAAACCTAACTATTACACATCGTCCGATAACCATCTACCTTATGACGGATTGAGGAAATAACACGTTACGAAGCTCACCAAAATCATAATGAACACCTAGAAACGTAATGAAACTGTTAACACTCAACAAATAACTTCCATTAGATAACACGTTAGACACAACTGTTCCCATAATTAATACTTTATAACTCTACGAAACCTAACCAATCAATAGACATTGCTACTACGAGGCAAGCCAGGACAGTGAACCATTATTCGTCTTACCTGCTACTCAGATGTTCTAGTAGCGACTACATCTTCTCCTCGCGAATGCTTCCAACAGAATGAAGAACGAACAATATGGCGATATCAACTTTATTCGCCAAGGAGCGTACCGCGCCATGTGTCTTGACAGCCGCCATTGCTCAACCAGCCAATCATAGACAAGAACACTTGTGACGTTGACTTCTCAACTTGGTGGTGGGAGCTTTGTTCCACACCAGAACACGCTAGAATATTCTATGCCAACTGCACGGACAACGCATGCCGTTCACGTGTTCATCGCATGTGTCGCTACGCAGGGTGTAATTCAACCTGCAACGCTAGCATTTCCACTGCGACTCACAGCTGCTCGAAGACAAGAGCCTCAACTCGAATAAGCAATGAATAGATTAAATACATTTTTATTCCCAAATTACAACGGTCCATTACAATATAATGCCAATGACTTTATCTGCATTATACCACCGACCGTTATTCGTCACACCTGTTCTTCCAAGGGGATTTTGTTGAATACCAGGCCCTGCCATCCATATTTCGATTGTTCGTGGTTTCTCTAAATAACTCCAAATGAACACCATGATGGTTCCTTCTAAAGACCATGACTGATTTCCTTAACATTCCTGGCCTACAAACAAACGCCATGTCTTAAGAGCTCATCATTAACTAACCTAAGAACCCTTATTGAAAAATACATCTTTATAAAGTCAGGTACTGATTGTATGTTGATCCATCTCCTAGGAATCTTCCTCCGTATAAGGATGCGAGAATAACAAATCTCGTTACGCTTCTGAATTAATCATTATTTACTTTAAGAATAATATATTTGAAACTTCATGCTTCAAGTAATGTCTGTCATAAATGCGATAAAGACAATAAAATATTTCTGGATACACATTTAGGAAAAATTAAACAGAGACAGAGTTATTATGTTACATTTATTTAATTCAAAATAGACATTACACAGTTTCTGGACGTTAGGAGTGGTAACAGCAAGTATATCACTTAAATCATTTTTTTTAAAAAAAGGGAAACAAATAAATAAAGTCAATAGTATTGTTAATTCACATCATTCTTATAAATTTGTAATTTTCCTGATGGTTTTCTTTTACAAGTACTCGTCAATAAGACATCATTATGTTATTGTAGTATCATAAAACTTCTAATGAAAATAATATCGAGAATACTGACTGGAACATTGTTTACACTTAATATTTATGAACTGCTAAATTTATTCATTCATAACAGTATAAAAGGTTGGTAGATACAACGGTACTACAAAAGGAGCTACATTCAGATGAGATAATTGAAACTGTTATAAATCTAATGAGGAAATGTTGATGTAATCTTTTTTCTTTAAGTGTGTAACATTGAGAACTACTATTCTAGGTTTAAAAGTCTACAATTAAAAATGTTTACAGTAATAATCCTTTTCACAACGCACAGTCGTTAATCCTCGTTTTTACTACACCAAAGTGTGTCGATTTTCACATCTTCCAAATACTGTGTACAGTTTACCATTCATAATTATTTTTCCACATGTTATTGAGTATTAAAATATTAATTTTCTCCGAAGTTACACTGAAATAGGATTACAAATACCATAAACAAAATTTATTTGTGTCGGATGAAATTGGAGGTCACTCTTGATATAACTTGTTGTCATTCTGATATGTCATTCTAATATCATCATATCTTCAAATTCTTATCTTCTCGTATGTTCGATAAATTAATCTCGCGTGTTTTGAAGACGCGAAAGTGAGAAGTACACAATAAAAAAGCGGTTCAGATCATTACTGTCTTTGAGGAGAGACTATAATCCATGTAGTTGCAAGAATGTAATAGATTTGTGCGTTAATTACGTGGTTATTGTAATTATTTCTTTCGTCTTCCAACATTAATAAACCTAATTAATTACGTATTACAGTTGTTGAGATTACTTGAAATCATTTGCTTTTTTTGCAAACCTTATAAGTCTGTTTCTCATTAATGATGTTTGCTAAACGTTTTAATTCTCGTAAAAAATACATGACCACTTTTACACTTCCTAAGCACTTTTCTAAGAGGTAGTGAAGATATTTTAGTGCTACTTCATACGCAGCTAGTAGGAAGTTAAATGGAAAGTTATTACGAATATATAATTTTCTTTGTGGACCAATACAGGAATCGTAACATTCTGTCATCAATTAAAAGTATCAACGCATAAAAAATTAAGCCCTCATACAGTTAAAATAAAATT
The DNA here is from genome assembly GCA_031002005.1 of Vandiemenella viatica. Classification (NCBI taxonomy): domain Eukaryota; kingdom Metazoa; phylum Arthropoda; class Insecta; order Orthoptera; family Morabidae; genus Vandiemenella; species Vandiemenella viatica. The sequence continues at coordinate 212,988,497 of JARYHS010011408.1, read as the reverse complement.
CCTCTCAGCAATTTTTTAAAAACAATTGTTTTAATGAGTGTTAAATTACTTCCATGCATTTTATAACTCTCTCTGCATTCAGAAAAAAAACCTGAAATAACTTTTCGCTCAACAACCGTTTTGATAATTCATATTTGCTTTGAATGTAAACTGGTGACTAACTTATAATGTAAGTTCTAATAAGAACAACATTACAAATAGTTATTATTTCCATAAATAAGAGTAAAAAATTGTACAAAATTATATCCCTCTTTCTACGTAGAGCCCACAAACTTCTGCTGCTAGAATTCTCACTGTTACGTATTACAAAACTGTTCTTCATATTTGAAATTCGTGACGAAAGCTATGTTTTTCAGACAGCATCAAATATTTTGACAAAAAAGTTGGATTCAGATATGCTACCAGCGGTATGAATTAATTTAAAAAATGGCCTTATATTTCTGTACTACATTTTCGTAACAACGATTAATACCGTGAGTTGGATATTTTACCACATTTACACGCTTGTTATATTCATGTTTTGTTTTCCTCTAATTATTTAAAACTTATTTGTTATAGTCAATAAACAAATAAAACAAACACTTATTAGCCTACTCAATTGTTCTATGTCTGCTGAATAGATAGTACACTTGTAATCTTAACGCCTCAAGTTGTCAACTGAAATTACATTAGTTCCATATTCGTATCTTTTACGTGCAAGTATAATTTAATTAATTTTCTCTTTAAAAAACTTCAAATTTTCTAATTTTTAGCATTTGAGTAATGTACTTCCTGGTTGTCTTTGGAAGTGAGCTCTATCTAAATACAGTACCAGCTTGGTGTCTCGAGTTCACAGATTTTTCATTTTAGAATTCCATTTAAAACACCGAATTTCAAATAAGGATCTCACTTTAAGCGCTCTGCGCATCTCATTTTTCTAATCTCCCTTTCCTGGAAAGTACAAAAAAGTAGTTATATTGTACTGGTGTTGAAAATTCTATACATTATATTGATACTAGTTATGCAATCCCCTTCATTTTGATGCGAGGCGCAAAATACAGATTATATAAATACCATTAAAGTGACCATCTGAAATAGATCTATTCAGTTTACAATGACATTTATTTTTTAATTATTATTAAGTTACCTGGTGGTTATACGAGCTACAATTCATTAATTATCAGCCACGAACTGGTATAAAGTAAAATACCACTTCACGAATCTTTCGTGAATCGTCAGAATGATATGTACTTCATGTTTCAGATAAATTACAGTCGTTGAGTCCCGTTACAAGTAAAAAATGAATGATTGTACAGTTGTATCAAGAATGTAAACATTAAAACTCGTCAGTCATGAGAACGGGATCAGCATTTCACGATTCGCTAAAGGCGCTAAATTCCCAACGGTTTGATATGTGTCTTATCTTCGATGAAAATCTGAGGATTTATTTTGCCGTTTTGTAAATTACGAGGGTCATGCTGAAAGTCATCATATTTCAACAATGTAACGAAAAGACAGCAGAGTTATAAACCGCAGACTATACACAACTTGCTCCTAGATTGTGAAGTTCTTTGCTGCGATCACGTGAACACAAGGTGTTATGACCAAGCCATGTTCTAAGACTGGAATTAATACAACGTATGGGAATGATCCAATAACAGTACTTTATACGGTGATCGGCACCCCAACGGACGGAGGGTGCATGAAAGATCATTTTAGGTCAACTCGGCGGCCAAAAGAAGTCAAGCCCACAGGTGGCAGACGAGTATATAGGCCGACCAAGCAGTGTTTATTCAGTTGTAGTTCATTTGACGAGTCGGGAGTCTTCTCGTCCTGGCCCGTCGGGCTGGGATCGAGCCCAGGGACTGGTCAGCCTCCTCACCCTCTTTCGTCACCAAATGTAAGCATACCATCCAGTTATAATGGGCCGTAATCTATTGCGAGGATCTATCAAGTAAACTTCCGATTCAGGTACTATTCCTCGCTGTGAGACCATTTGTAAATATACTTCCTTAAGCCAGGCCCTGTGTCGTTAATAGTTCTAGCATAAACTCCACAGAAGCGCTAAACCCTCTCTGGGCGTTACCTCTCTCGCTTAACAACATTCAAGTAAGCCAATCTGACCTATCCACCCATCATCCTATAACCTCTCGGGGATCTTGGGTCAATAGTAGCCAGCCAGCTTCTAGCCTCGGGAAGTTAGCAAGGCGCGTCTAACCGAGTTAGATCGCTATGGTTAACATACTGCCAGCGGGGTAGTGATAAAGCAACTCCGCTGGCCATAGTCTGTAGAAGTGGCCTGAGATCCTATATTGGAACAGGACCACAACACAAGTAATATTTCCAAAATGGCGAACAACAATGTTTCGTTTCAACAGCAAACTGTCATTGAATTCCTTGTTAAAAAAAAATCAGCTTCTGAAATTTACCCCAGACTTTCCTGTAGAGATATCTGCATGCTGTAGAGATATCTGCATAGATACCAACAGTGTTAGGAGAGGAGTGAAAAATTTCAAAGATGGGAACACGAGTATCCAATTGAGCCTCGTAGCAGGCACCCTCGAATTGCATCCACGAAATGAAACAAAGAATGAGTCGATGGGCTCATTAGAGAAGATAGGTGAATTACTGTGAATGACATCGCTGCATAACTTGCAGAAGGTCATAGTACGGTGCAAGAAATATTTCGAAGCTTAGGTTATAGAAAGGTTTGTGCCAGTTGGATCCCACGTTTATTGACCAAAAACTTCAGAGAAGAATCATCACCCAAAATAACAGGACATTTGGCTTGGAAACTATTCCTACCTACAGTTCCGACTTGGCACCCTCAGACTACCATCTTTTCGGTTCTGTTAAAGAAGCGATACGAGGCCAACGCTACGAGAAGTTGGACAAGTAGTGAGTGAGAGAGTGCGATCAGTTGGAACAGTGTTCTATCCTAAGGGTGTTTTCAAACTTGAGAAGCTATGGGGAAAATGTGTTTAGAAAAAATTGAGTAATGTTGAAATATGAAAGAAAGTCTGTAGATTAAAATGATCTATTTTGTTTGGTTTAAAAATAAATATTAAGAGTGTTAAAAATGTTGCTCACGACTTTCAGTATGACCCTTGTATTGGTGAAGGGAATAAAATATGACTTTGAGGGTGGGAGGATTTGCATTTCCTCAATATTTCGTTGATGGTGAAATATATTAAACGATGTTGGTTCCTGGAACATAAACCGCAGTTGTGGCTAATTTGCATCAGTCTTGAAGGTCACCATTTTACTGCTGCTACTTCGCCTATTACTCCGCATCTTCGACCGCGTGCCAGCGCACCTGCTAGCGGCACTGTGCACCGCCGCTCCTGTAGTGCCGAGTGAGTCTGCGCGCCTCTAGTGGCGGGGGTCGTCAGCGCAGCGGTACACCGTCCTGTAGAACGTTTTGTACAGCGTCTGGTAGCGCTGCTGCTGGCATTCGGCACCCTCGCACCCTGGGGAGCCACCTGCTGCCACCATGCGGCGGAAGCCTCGGGTGTACGGCTCCTGCAGAGGGCGGAACTCGCACTTCCTGAAAATAGAAAAAGACAAATTGTCCTCAACCACTAACGAACTAAAACCACGTTAGCCAGCCTACGGCTTACTGTGATGAGAGAAGAGTCCATCACAGTACACAATACCTAAACGTTCTTTTCTTAAGCGAAACTTTTTTGGGCATGGTAAGGAAAAATCTGTTAACGTTACGCGTTAATTGCGCATGCGCCTCAACGTTCTGCGCATGCACTCTTAGTGATACTTTGATGCAAGCAGCTATGATAGAGTGCGCTGTCACTTAAGCTCATGTTACACAGTGAATCATACTAAATGTGAATCATACTAAATGTGAATCACATATTTCCTATTTTAGTTACCATAAACCTTTAATGCCAAAAGTACATAATGCATAGTTAGCAAATACAACGGAATAATAATAGTAATAATATAGTGGAGTAATTAATATTAATAACAAGGGTTCTGTGAACTTATCCGTCTATTGCAGCTAAATAAAAACTTCGTTTTTTGGCAGACGCGTTTCGATTTATTATCTTCGGCGCCAGTTTTTGTTTCCTATTTTCACATTGAAGTTTGGGAAAGTTCCATTTCAGTGATTTTTCTATTGCTTTTATGTGTTCCGCACATATCCTGAGGTGTCTTTTTATTCGCACTTACTTTCTTCATTTTTGCAAAAAACACGCTCTTGATTACGCACTTTTCTGTTTGTGTAACCACTGTACGAGCGTTTGTTATTGTTAGTTGTTAGCTGCAATAGACGGATAAGTTCACAGAACCCTTATTAATAAAGCAGCTAAGGAAAAACGTCTGAATCTCAACATGAATATTAATAACAATAATAGTCATTAACTTCAATAAAATAGTATTTATATGTTCCAATAAAAAAAATAATTTGTTTATGTCTATACCATCCAATTGATTGTGAATAACAGTTATCATTTAATTTTTGCCCAAAGTTGTTCTCCAATATAAAAGTTCTAAACATAAAATACAGAGTAAGCAAGGCTCGATGGAATACAAAATAATCTAGCGATATTAGCGACATGTGATTTAACTTATTTATTTATTTTTAAGAGAATACTTAGGACAAAGTTGCTGTTTACTGTTCAGATACAATAAAGATAATATCGTTCGCCCACTCGAGTGTAAAAGAAACAAAACAAAAAATATTAAAAAAATTAAAAAAATACTTTTTCGATATATTTACTATCCGAATAATTAATTCGTTATAAAATGATGCGTATGTAGTTTTTCGCGGAAGACATTGTCTACTTAAGAATTAAATTTGTTAAAATTACCGTTTCACTAATTTTCAAAAAATCCTAAACTCCAGGAAGATAGATGCGGTTTTCTTATAATCTTTAAGAGAATACGTACCATTGTAATTTATGAAACAATTTTCGGATCAGAAATTTCTGAAGTAAATTGAGGTATTTGTGGTTTTACGCCAAAAACTCTTAAAGACCGTGAACTTTAAAAATCCTTTAGTTTTGAGAGCAACTACTTTGCCAGATTTTTTTAAACCCACGAGCAATATTTTTCTTCGAAAGATTCCTTCAAAAATTCATCAAACCTCCTATAAATACATTCATACTCATAGTTTTTTCCATATTTTACATTGCAGTAGTGTTGATAGATTAAACGTGACAGACTGATAGAATGAAAGATCCCACAAAGGTTCCATCTTTTATTCACAAAATACAGAACGTACGAGAAAAATCAACCAGAAATATTGACGCATGTATCAGTGTGTAATAAAGGCGACTATTCCGGATGTAAATTTACTGTCTGACGTCGTTACGTGATTTTCATTGAATGGTAAACTCATTTAAGCTATAACATTTTTGATACAGTTTACGTATGCTCATGAAACACACATCTTTTCACTTAAATTCAGGCACAGAAAACGTTACGCGTAACGCGAACTTCCTCAAAACGAGTTTGTGAATAACTTGCTGTTTAACGTGAACTTAAATGACAATATCGTAGCAGCTCTCATCACAGTATCGTTTTCTGTTAGGCTGCTCCGTACCTCTTCTCACAGCGAGTGCCTGTGTAGACGGCGTCGCACAGGCAGGTGTTCCCTGGCTGGCAGGTGGCTCCGTTCTCGCACGGCGGGTCACATACCGGCGTGGCGCAGGTGGGGCCGCTGCTGTTGTGCGGGCACTCGCACTGGTCGGGGCCGACGCATTGTCCGCCGTTCAAGCACGCGTCCCGGCACCAGACTGCCAACACACAATCACGCCAGAGGTGATACACAACTACGCACACTTAGGCATGTGATAAGCATTAGCAATGAAAGAAGTGTTAAGTGTATCATTACTCTTGTATGAAGCTCTTAAACCAATAGCCTGCGACGAGAAATCAGGGATAGGTGCTTTACTGTTTCCAAAACATGAAAATTAATTTTAATTGTTATAACGACTGGCTCCTAATCTCTAGCCAGTATTATCACACAACAAATTTTGCACTATGTGAAACCTATTGCACCAATATCAAACTAGCGTAGGTCCGTGACGATGTTTTGAGTATGGTCACGGGTCTAGAACACTTCCAGTTTTTAGAGTTAAATATAATGAGCAGATAACAGTATACGGATAAAATACAAAGCTGACTTCTGTATCACCTTAAGGAGACCACCCCGTGGTTTAGGTCGAAAAAAATCGAATTTCGGTTTTCATCATACTTCGATTGATTAAGGTGTTATTAAGAATCCTGAAAAGGATTTCACTGAAAAAAAAAAATTCGGGCATTTAAATAGCTTTTTCCTACCACGTGTGCATCGGTGCCACGCCCACTTTACTACATATATTTTAGAATTTTATATTCCCTATATTGCACATTAGGAATTTTTTTTCCGACTCCTGAGTGTGTTAGCTATCCTTGGAGGGTAACAGTTGGTATTCTCTTGTTTCTGCTATTTGCAAACAACACACTTTGATATAGGCTGTTAGTTTTGTTTGAGTGCGTTTGCGAGTAGTTAATTCCTTTAAAGTAAATTTCCCGCAAAATAAAATTTTCAGTACATATGCCCCATTATATCAAAGATAACTGAATGAAATTTTCAGAGACTCTGCATAACAAAGTAAGTCACCTCTGATACTACAAACATTAATACTCCCCCATTAGGATGTTCACAAAAAAAAAGTCTGCTGGAAAAAAACTTAATATTTTTATTTATACACTTAAATAAGCATTTCTTAAAAACTGTAAAATGTATAGAGTAGATATTAGTACAGTTTGCTTTGCTAGCATCATGTAACATTCAGTAAAATATTAAGATCGTGCATCAAATAGTTTTTCCACAAATGGGTAAAATACTTGTTTAAATTAACATGGAGTAGATAGGCAGGGGGTGGTATTAAACACGGACAGAGGCGATATCGCTAAATACCTAAAGACGGCGGAGTAACCAACGTATTCACCCATCAACGATGAACACACCCAATGTAAAAAGCAAAATAATCACGTTTTCACTTTTAATATCCAATGTACTAAAGATGGCCGTGGAGCGTAACAGTTGTGATTGAAAAAATAAAACAATATGAATTACTTCATTGAAACGTAAATTACAATTTTTTCAGCTGTAAAACCGTACTATGTGTTTTTAACTAATTTGAAGTTTTTAAAGTAAAATAAAATGCTGTAAATAGAAAACCCAATTAAAATATAACTTCATCTCTTTGCAGTTGTTTAGCTATTAAACCGCGCTAGTAACCTCGAACTTCTAGTAACATCTCTCGCCATTGTTACTTTGCCATTTAAAGCCCGGAGTTTTGTGACGTCAGCTTGTGAGGTACACAACCTCACTAATTGTGACAATTATTATTATAAGAATATTTTGTTATTTAGTAAACACGATTACGTAAAGTAACTTTGGACATTTAAGTTTCAAGGTCAGAGAACGTCTAGTCAGACCAAAGAAGACATCTGGTTACGAGTAAGTATTGTGAAAAAGATGGCTTGAGACGCATGAATGAAAAGACGTTCCATAATTCTTGTGGGAGGAACGCAAAATTTTAATTTAATATTGAAAAAGGCAGAGGATAGAACTGTAATTGTAACAATGAAATGTAACCACTGTCTTCAAATAGAATAATGTTTGTATCAAAAGATAAGTAGATAGTAATTGATATTATGAAAATGTAATAAACTATTTCAGTTGATATTTGAAAAATAATTGTCTTTATTTATAAGGTAATTTACTTTCAGCTGTGGTATTAAACATAGAAATGGATAAAAGGGATAAATAAAGATCTTGTAGTACTGATCCGATACTGAAAATTGTAAAAATATTTTTATTTTATTAATAACTAAGCTCCATCCAATAACTATCGAGATCAGTTTGGAGTCAGCATAGTTTTCTATTAGTGATTTGCAGTGTTTCGTGTATCTCCTAAAATATTTAATTATAAAAACTGTGAGATATTAAGTGTTAAGTGTGGGCAGAAAAAATATAACCCGGTGTCAAGCATTGGATTTTTAAAACGGAAACCTGGACGCTTGGACTGTCACCTGAACTTAGAACGATGGGTGTCATAAACCTTCGCATTTATTGACTTGTATATCTTTCAAAGGCGGAGCTGTCCCCTAGATGAAAATTTCTGCATGTGACAGGGATTGACATTGTAAGTGCATGGTTTTATTCAACACGCATCCAAAACAAAAAGAATTTCTGTATTAGTGTTTCATTCACGTCAGTAAACTCATACGAGATATTGATTATTCTTACTGAACGTGTCGCCATGATTGTTATTGAGATGTATTCATCCTAACTAGATACAATTTATTAAAAGCTGAAGTCGATATAAAGTGGTTTTTGTGTCTTACCTCTTTGCACAAACATTTCTTGAAATAAGGGTAACCATCTAAGGTATAATTGGAGGACCAGATATTAAAAACTTACATAGAAAACACTAATCAACTCTAACTACAGTTTCTGTATTAGTGCAAATTAACGGCATATAAACATATGTAATGAAGGTTAGATTTAATGTTTATTTTATCTTTTTATCAGTCCATGTTAAAACTGTAAATCTGTTATAACCTAGAAGTTTTTATAATGGTCTGGAAATTTGGTTGTCGTTGACATGTTAAATGTAATAGCTTAATTTTTGTTGTAGTGATAACTAATGTTGCAATATATCAGAGGAAACGTATTTGTCAAAGAGTAATGAGAATAGAAAAGAGGGATCTGCAGCAAGGAGAATAAATAATCAAAAGTCACATGAACAGAATGATTTTTCAGATTTACGTGGGTGTATTTATTAATAAAAGCTTTATTATTGGTTAATGCCGCGTTTTTTATTTGCCTATGTGAAATTCTGGCTGCCATGCTATAAAATTTGAAAACACAAAGCTGCTATGAGAAAATATCAGTAATGGCCTCGACGAAAGAAGGTGGCAGCAGATATTTTGAAGAATACCAACAACTTGAATGAAGACAGCGGCTAAGTACTCTGTGACACTGTGTGCTGCTTGGTAAGTAAAAAAACAGTATCTCTGAGAAAAGCTGTAGCATGACATCCGAAACGATTATAATATTTTGGATGAAATTTCATATTTAGATAACTTTGGCTTTTCAAGTTTGTATAAATGGATGTCTTCCCTGTAATAAACGCGATTTTTACAAAATACGAACAATTTTTACGCCATTTTGTAGAAGCTTATGTACCAATATTCCAACTGATGTTAATTATGTTTCTCTTTGGTTAGATCAAGTAACTCTAAAACCTTTAAAAGAACAATTCTTGTATACTAGCTGATCCGTGCGAATATTTCACACAGTATCGCGATCACTCACCGTATGGTAATATACGTAATAATGAGGAAATAAGTAAATTCAAGTATATTTATTAACGAAAGGTATTTCATTTTGGGGAGAAGTAATAAATATCGCATTTTATGTATAATGTCGTTATCATTAAATATTACGTGTAAAATTTTAAAACATTTAAAAATTAGATATTTGCTTAGCCAGATGTCATATTATTTTTAAAAAATTCTTAGAAAACTATATTAGCAGTTATATTGCGATCATCGTTTACTTTTTGATCTTATGTGTGTTTAACACAAATATAAATATCGCTGAATCTACCAACTCGTGAAAAAACCACGTACCGGTGTTCACAAGGAAAAAACAGGTTCTGGTAAATACAATCCCCTGCTTTGAAACATTTGACCTTCTGCTTTATTAATGGTCATAACCAAGTTTACTTTCATTGGGAATTTTTTTCTTATGATTTGGAAAGGTATGGGTGGATCAGAAGGTGTGAACTTAACGCGAGGTATATGCATAGTTTCATCGGAGAGAACGAATTTAGCACCGGTGAGGTACTCGTCTCAGCGAATTACCACTAATCTTGCACCATTAATTAATCCCTAATTAGCATTAAGATTTTTATTTAACATAATAATAACATTTTTCTTTAAAAACTATTTTTTGAGGTGGTAAAACAGACGATCTCGGAAACGGCTCTAACCCCATCTCTTATAAATTTCATGTACCACTAAGCCAACTGATGATAGTTAAGTTCCTCTTTGGTTAGAGCAAGGAACTGTTCTCTTCAAAATGCCTAGAAAGCTTTCAAGAAAAACATTTGACCCTCATCATATTTCACACAAAAACTTGCATATTAAACAGAAATCGAAAGATGCCGAGCATAACTCGTTCACCCAGGTACACGTTATTAAAATAATAAAGAGTATCAATATTTTAATAAATATATGAATAAATATTTTATTTCGGATATCAAGAAGATTTATAAATGGAACGTGGTGTATTTGTAAGAGAGATGGAAATATAAATGGCCTAAAGGGATAGATCGCGCACAAGTTAGAGAACATCAACTATATTTTATTTGTATTTGAGATCCTTGTAGCGATGGTTGAAAGGTGACTGAGATTAAAAATCAATTTAAATGCCCTTAGCGGTTCAGTGGTACATCAGTGAAAGTTTACTATATCAACCAAATAAGAAGTTGAAAAACTGGACGCGAAGTTCAGCTATAGACTCGCTTCACGCCAATCACTCCTCGTTCTCTTCGTATCTGAGAGAATAATTTAGTTCATTTGCATATAAATTGTTTGCCGACTGTGGTCCAACTTGCGAGTGAAAAGATATTGGTTTGCGCCTTTGAAGTCATCCGATGGCCTCACTGCTCCTTCAGGTCCCAGCACACAGGCATGTATGGTGATTTGCAACTGTATAAAACTTCCTGGTTTAATATCCTGAACTGTAAACGCAAGAATGTTTAAGAAAATAATTCTCTCTGTGTACTAGTGTAGTAAAGTAGCAGCAGTTTTGTTCTATATACGGCTGATAATAATGTCACGGGGATAGTGAATTATCTACATCTACATCTACATTCATACTCTGCAAATCACAAACATTGTGGGTGGCAGAGGGTGCTAAGCACCAATCCTAAACCCTGCCCATTCCAATCCCGAATAGTGCGAGGAAAGAAGGAATACATATAAGTATCAGTACGGCATCTTATTTCTCTAATCTTATCCCTCCGGTCATTGCGACCTAAATAGGTTCGGCGGAAGAAGTATTTCATTGCACTCGAAATTTAAATTTTTTTCGCAATATTCTCCAATAAATTCGAACGCAAGCTACGTCGTCTGTCTTCCAAACTATCCCAGCCCAATCCATGTATCAATTCTCTGACGCTTTCATAAGGGCTGTAACAAGAAGTCACGAATCTAGTGGCTCTCATCTGCACCCTCTCAACTGAGTCAATCAGAACCTTGCGATACGGATCCCAAACCCCACAACAGTAATCCAGATGCGAACGCACTAGTGGTTTATACGCTATCTCCTTTGTTTGAACATTACAATTCCTCATAATACGACCTATGAATCGTAATTTAGAATTTAGCCTTGCCTACGACGGAAGTTATGTGCATGTCCCATTTCATGTTGCTTTGTACTATCACCCCCAGATACTTCACGGAATCAACCGTGTCAACTAGCTGAATTGTTTATTTTGTACTCGTGAACAAACTGATTCTTCTTGTTACTTATCCGCATTGCCTTGCACTTTTTGCAATTAAGTGTATGCTGCCATTTACAGCACCAATCGAAAATAGCATCCAAATCGCGCTGAATTTCTAAGCAATCGTCGGAGCACCTTATTTCCCTATAGATAACCGCATCGTCGGCAAACAATCGCAACCAGCATTTGACGTTGTCACCTAGATCGTTTATAAATATTAAGAAAAGAAGTGGACCTATTACGCTTCCTTGAAGAACGCCCGAAGTAACATTTATCTTAGAAGAGGATTCCCCGTCAACAACGACATACTGTGATCGACCAGTTAGAAAATCACGTATCCACTCGCAAATCTGAGCCGAAATACCGTAAGCTCGAATCTTCGCTAAAAGTCGGTTATGTGGCACAGAACCAAAACTTTCTGAAAATCCAAAAAAAACTGCATCAACTTGCGAACCTGCATCGATAACTTTCATTATGTCGTGGGAAAATAGGGCCAATTGTGTTTCACACGATCTCTTCTTCCGAAATCCGTGTTGACATGGTGTAAGTAACTCGTTCTCATCTAGAAACTTCATTATGTTCGAGCATATGACATGTTCCAGAATTCTGCTGCAGACCGATGTTAGAGATATGGGTCGATAATTCTGCAAGAAACTTAGTAACACTAAATCTTTTTATGTGGTCACGTTGTTGATGACGTGGTTCGCGTTCGCAACGCAATCATCTATAACCGCACCAAACATTACTGAGGTTCAAATCACTTAGATTTACGTAAGTATAAAAGAGGAAGGTACCTCATTATCAGAATGGAAAAACAGTAAATCTTATTGTGTATGGTTTTTTTTTTTTTTTTTTTTTTTTTTTTTTTTTTTTTTTAATTTTTCATGTTTTTTGTTCTGAATTTACGATTTACAGTTTTTTGTTTTTGAAAGAAGCATCCCACTATATTCTGGAGTGATTTTGGAATCCATAGAAAACCAGGTCTGTATGTTGGGACAGGGATTTCTGTTAATCGGCTACCTGAGACTGCATAATCAATACTAATAAAATACTAAGCTTGGTCACTGCTTCATCGTGTCCGCAACACCTATGTTAAGTTCCCTGCCTTCTTTAGCGGCCTACAATGGCCAAAGATATTATTAGCAACTTGAGATTATGCGCGTTATTTAATAACAGTTCTATTTAGTTAAGCATTTCCAATGAAATGTATAACCAAATCACTGAAATAAAAGTACGTATTGCGTTTGAATTAACTTATTACTTTTTATTTTCATTTCATTTACTTTTTATTTACTTATATTCGTACGACGTAGATGTTATTGCTAGATTCTTTTCCCATATGTAAAATTAAAGCTTTAATTTTCAAGCAGCATTGTTAGTGGCACTTTTGGTTAGATTGAAATGTTCTTTGGGTTAGAATGGCAGCTGGCGTTTGACGTTAAAGCATTGGGCATGAGTAATTTAAGTTTAATAAAATAATAACTTAAGTTGTTTTCATGCGTGCAATGTAATTGAAAACATTACTACTTTACTTTACTTTACGTAGTTCCTACATATCGTGATGTAAGCTAAATCCAGTGTTTTTCAATCTCTCAACTGGTTTGGTGCAATCCTCCACCCCTTCAGACCTTTCGATAACCTCTTCATCTCTGCACACCCCTTACAACCCACGTCTACAATTATCTGCTTCATATATTCTAATCTCTGTCTTCCTCTACAGTTCTTACTTTCGACTGTACCCTAGACTAACAAGCTAATACATCATGCATGTTTTAAAATATGGCCCACCATCCTATCACTTCTTTCTGTAAAACTCTTCCACAAACTTCTTTCCTCGCCCACAATTTCCAAAACACTTTCATTTCGTACTTCATCTGTCCTCTTAATTTTCAACATGTTTCTATAGCACCATATTTAAGGTGCTTCGATTTTCCTTTCAATTTTCTTCCTGGTGTTCTTATGATCCCGCTTCGCTACCATAAAGTGCTGTACTCCAAACATAGAGTTTTACAAAGTTCTTTCTGAGTCGTATATCAATTTTTTAAAATAAAAAAAGATTTCTCGTTTTCATGAAGGCTCTTCATACTTGTTCAATTTCATTTTTAACATCTTTCCTGCTTTGAACATCAGTTACAATTTTACTTCCTAAGTGGCAGAATTCGCTTACTTCTCCTATCGCATCTGATCCTACTTTTATATTTATTCTAGTATTATTGCTATTATTTTCTGCTACATTTAATCACGTTTGTCTAGTTTTATTTTATACCTAGCCCAAAATCTTCCTTCAGTATTTTTTTCATGCCATTCAGTGACTTCTCAATATCGTCAGTTCGTTCTTTTAACAAGACAATGTCATCAACTAACCATAGCATACTAGTTTTTTCTTCTTGAAATTTATGCCACATTCAAAATTTCTGTCCCTTCCTTTATTGTTTCTTTTACATACAAGTTGAATATTAATGGGGATAAATTACAACCTTGTCTCCCATCCTTTTTAACTGGTCCATATCTCTCATTAGTCTCTTAGTTTTATTATAACCACTTGATTCTTATTTAAACTGTATTCTTCTATTTCGATATTATATACCTGTCTTCTTTAAAATTTTGGACATCTTGTCCCCCGGAACATTAGCAAAAGCTTACCCTAAATCAACAAACGCCATAAAAGTATTTTTGTTTTTCTTCATCCACCCTTCAATTAATTATTAATCTTAGGCCCAGAATTGCTCCTCTTGTACCGCTTTCCTAAATCCAAACTGATCTTCACCTATTACCTGTTCTACTATCCTTTCCATTCTTCTGTATATTATTCTGGTCAGCATGCGATGTTAGACAGATATTGCAATAATTGTCACATTTGTCAGCTTGTTCTTTCTCCGAAAGTGTGAGGACGACACTGTTATTAAAATCAGTGGGAATCTCTCAAAAATATTTACAAAATTACAAAACCAGTGATAGGAGGGGAATTTAACAACAATTGTATATTGTGAAGCAAACAGAAAGAAATTAATTGTGGGATCACTCCCTTCGACTCACCATTTTTGACGGGCTTAGTAGCTACTGGGTACGATGACAACACTTCCGGCTGCTAACTACTTGGGCGCACAGTAGCGCATGTAATTGAACTGTACTGTGTCACGTCTCTGTGCTGGACGTTCAATGGAAGCGCCCACGGCACTACGCCAGATCTTGTTTGGTTACTGGTTCTCTACCCTTTGACGGAAGTGGTCGGTAATGTTGGACTAAATCAATAATCCGGTCTGAGTGACTGACCTAGCATATTGCTACAAGGTTTTAAAACTTTTCCGCCTCGACCACAAATTGGCATCGGTGTCGATAATGTTGAAAACAGAAAACTTCATCAAAATTTAGTGATCATCTCTCTCTGCAGATAATTATTGGTTCTTAAGTCATTCTTTACTTGTATTACACTGTTACACCAGAACATAACAGCCCCTTCGTTTATGGTTGTAGTGATAAATTTGTATGCTACAGCCGTATCTGATTTCTTCAAAGGACTAATTTTTTTTAATGATATATGCTATTAATTCGAGCTTAGAATATAAGGGAACGATATTAATTTCTGATGGCATGATAGAGTGGCTAAATTTTTAATAGTGTTGGCAGTTTCACATTCAGAATATGTTGTAAACAATCATACCTGTATGAATGGACTGGGTAAGGTAAAAGATTTCAGATTAACAAAAAATGTCAAAATTCATTCAAAAATTTTCTTTTAGTTGGATGACACAATGAAATTATTCTTTGTCTCGTGCAAAACGTGGGTGAAAACTCTTTTTTTCTGATGGCATAGTGAAACAATTTTATGTTCAATTTTTTATTATGCTGTTTCGTAATTTTTTCTACAAGGTGTTTGTAAAAAACGCTTTCTCTCTAGTTTTAAAAAAAAAATCAAGTGTTTTACGTGACGACGGCTTTCATCCCGGGCTGAACCAACACAAAATGATTGTATTTTAACTGTCTGGAAACAAATAATTTTCGAAGTATTTGAGTTTAGCAACTGTACTTTTGCTACTAGTGACGAACAGATTAAGCTGACAATTTCTACACGTACCAAAGCACACGCAAGCGAAGCATCGGTAAAATGCTTGTTAATGAACTATATGTTCCATTATTTTGTGACATTTTTGTCGTACACGTGACTTTCCTCACCAAACTGTATTTCTAAATGTCACAAAACTCCATTTGTAAATGTTGGTGACGGGTACTGACCACGGGAAATGCACCTGGGGCGCCAATCCGATATTAATTTTTTGTTTACGGTGTCTTAAATTACTTTGATATGCATGCTCTTCTGGTGTCATGCAACCATGTCACTAGATATGAAGAGCGTTAAACCGGATAAGACTGATGAAAAATAAACCTTAAGAAATTATTTCTGTGGATTACATTAATTTGTACCTTCTATATTACCAGAAATTATTCGAAAATTGTTATTCCAGATGAAAATAGTAACGTATTAAAACTAGTAAAATGAACAAAATGCAAATTTCAACAACACTGAAAATAAGAATTGGACAAAGTCATACCACGAACCGTACTCACGTATTCAAATTGTAAGCATGGCTGATAACCAGTAAACAATCGCCGCTAGTTAATAGAAACTTTAAAATAATCAAAAGTTCTCGCAGTATATTTTTTTTTTATGATTGGCATTTGGGCTGCGCACCCATACAGCCATGTACAGGTTACATGGATACTACAAAGTTATGGGACAGTCCACAAGTACATATACATAATAATACAAGATCAGCTGCAGTGAGAGTATTATCCTCTATTCTCGCAGTATTCGCGTCTTTGGTACGTTAAGGAAAATTCATCGTCTCTTGATTTTATGTCTGTCGGCCCGAATGGTCTTTTTTTTTTTTTTTTTTTTGAAAAATGTGTAGATTTGTAAGTTGCGTCTGTACACAAACCAGTCATTAATTGTCACGAAAAGCTGTTCAATTTATTATTATTATTATCATTATTCACATTCGAAGACAGATGTTCTGATCCTCCCGTATCAGACCTATCCCAGAAACGCAATAAGTAGCTTTAAATACATTATGAAATTACTTATAACTATCAGGACTGTAAATAAAACTGTAAGTGGGAAAATGACTGTAAATTTACGATACATTTAAAAACAATTGTAGCACTATTTGCTAGGTACAGAAAATGAATCAGCTGATTTGTTTATATTGTTTTTAAAAATTGTGCCTTTCAGTCTGCCTGAAAGTTAAGATGAACGAAATTTACGCATAATCTACTGCAGGGTTTCGATGGTGTTTTGAATAATGTACAACCTACTGCCCGTGGATAAAATAGTAAACGTTTCATTTTGATGTGAGGTTAAAAATTGACGATTAAATTACAGGTCGTATTTAGCTACTTTCTCAGGCAAAATGTTTATCGTACGAGTGGTGTCATATTATTACCAGGGTCACATTTTTTCCACTCTGGCGACGTATTAACTTTGACGTTATGTGTTTAAGAGAGACGTCAAAACATAAATACTTTACGTGAACGAATTTGAGAACAAGATTCAGAAATAAGAAAAAAATTAACAAAGAGAATTTTGAGAGAGTTAGTGAAGATTTAAATAATGTTAGTACTGCCCGTAAACTAAATAATATGGCATATCAAATTGGGATAAATATACGATTCAGTTATATTTACATTTTACAGATTAGCAGAGATAACAGGCACTGCTCGAGACACATAATTTTTTTCCGTTTACGGACACGATACAAGTGGTGAAATCACCAGAAGAATATTATATCTGTGTTCTAAAGACGACCGCATAGCGGCGTCTCAATTTAAACACACCTATTCGCTATGATCTACCTGAGTCGTCCTAAAAATATTTCAAATGTGATAAAGTAAGAGTTTAAAATTTTGTCATTCCACGGCAAATATTCAGACAAGGATACACACTTATTCATCAACTCAGTAATTTCACAATTTTACGGAACTTATTTTAAGAATTTGCTGCTTACTTCGTAACTGAAAATACGGCGTAATTGTACTGCCTAAATTCTGTTTTATCTGTTCATTTATACAGTACTAGTAAGAGTACCCGGCGTTTGCCGCAATGGTTGGGATTATTTTACCACAATAGACTCTTTAGTCATGATAAAAATCACTCCAGCCGTTTCCGGACTGTAATAAAATGTAGATTCATGCCTACCTTACTCAGAAGAAAGTACGTTGGGATTGATTTACGACACAGCATTTTAAGTTGCTCAGTGAAATATATTTATACTACGTTTCATCAAAATCGCCCCAGCCTTCGAAGAAGAATGAATATATATTTAGGCTACAAAGAGTTAATAGCAACAAAATAGAACGGGCCAGAGAGAAAAGAATATTTGTCTGAGCAGAAATGAAACGCCGACTTCTTTCACAGGAGTACGAAGACTCATCCCGCAATTAAAATCAGCATTTTATATCTATATAGATTGATAACGATTTTTAACACCTGAGATTTCAAAATGTTCTCATGCCCGTAACTAAAAACGTCTTCTTGCCAAGTTGCTTAAAGAAAAGAAATATAGTGTTAAAAACTTTAATTGTCAGGAATAGATTTTGATTTCCTTTTCCTGGACTGTTCATTTCTTCGAGATGAAAAGTATCTTAACTTTCAATCCTGAAAGTATTCTAAGCTCGTTCCATGTTACCATTACGTTTTAAATTAAAACAAACGTGCAACCACCAAGAATTTCGCATTTATAGTGGTATAGGAGTAGCGGGCGCTGCGCGATTCAATCGGACTTCAGCTGGCTTTAGTGATCAAACCATAAGGTGGAGCGGCGATCAGTTCCTGCCCTATCTAGTAATTAGAAACAAGTCACGACGATGGAGCCGCAGGCACAGCCGCCTTTAGATAATCCTCTCAACTAACAGTTGCTTGATAGAAAACTGAGAAAAATCTTCAAATTTTAAACAAGTAATACTATACGCAATTCATATTTAATAATTCATCTTAAGCGGAATATTTGACCGATTTTGACTAGATATGAATGGAGAAAAAGGAAAAATCTCCTTCTGGAAATAATATATAACGACAGAATGGAGGAGTAACAATGGGTATGTTTCCCAGATGCGTAATTCGTAGCTGAAATGAGGTGTATTTGGATTGGATTCAGTCCTACAGTAGAGTTGATTGATCGCGGGCACGTGGCAGTTTAGCAAGGTACTTACAGTGTTGACAGTGGTCCCCGCTGGTCGCCGCCGGACAGTGGCATGTCTGCGGTTTGACGCACGTCCCTCCGTGTAGACAACCAGGCTCACACACCGCTGAAACAAGCACTCACCGTCATGCACAAAGAGATATACTCACATGCAAGCAAGCGTCATCAATTCAGCAACCAGGCACATTAACGAGCTTCATTTGAGATTTGACATACGCGATATCTGCCAAGCATTAATTACTGGTATTTCTGGTAACATCACTATCAAACAGATGGCTGTGAAATGTGCTAATTAATCTTTATTTTAGTTGAAGTCTGACTACAAATACACTCATAAACATAGCTAAATAAGTACGTTATGTTGAGTTATTTTTCGTGAAGATTATATGTTTTGTTAAAAAATGATTACTTAGGTATTAACTAGACTACGAAATCCAAAATCGTTCCTAAACATTACATTTGCAACTTAAAACGAGAAAGGGAGAGTAGATCGAGATGGGACACTTATGATAATAATAATAATGATAATATATGATAAAATTCCGATGGAGCGCACCCTGCAGTGGCAACCTCCTTACACACTCATCTATCTCCTTTCTTGTTCCCACCTACTTTTGCCCTTTACTAATTTGAACTTTAAAGTCTTTCAGTGTTTTTGGTAAATTATTCATCACTTCACTTGAGCACTTTCGTCAAATAAAATAACCATTTTTAATAGTAGAAGATAGGCATTTTAATCAAAAAAGTCTCTAATCTTCACCTGTTTAAATGAAAGTGAAAATAACTAAAGGCGAAATTCTTTCGTATGTTATAAACATTTAAATAAAAGGCTTCTGCTGTATTTATATGATTGTGTTAAAGTAGGCGACTTTATTTGTCATGTGTAGCCATAAATATCAGTGACAATGATTTTTAATTTGGATAGTAGCATTGGTGTGCTTGTGGTAAAGTTGTAAAACACTCTGAACTAGAATTACAACTGATAGTTCTACATTTATAGCTTTGCTTCCATGCATTTTGCGTGATTGGCTGAGTGCTGTGATGTCACCAACTGTAAGTAGTTCCCGGTGTGATTTAATTTAATTTAATTGCAATGGAGCACAGGTTCCGGTGGCAATTTCCCTACACACCCATCTTCCCCCTGTCCTGTACCTACCTACATTTGCCCTATACAAACTTTATCTTTAAATTCTTTCAAAGTTTTCGGTAAATTATTCATCATTTCTCTTGGTAACTCATTCCAATCCCTGACACCCTTACCTAAAAAAGAGAATCTTCTCACACCCTTGTGCCTGAAATCGAGTGCCAGCTTGTGGTCATGGTCATCTTTTCCCTTCCATGCACTACTTTTCATACCTATTGCAATATCTTTCCATGCCTCATCGCCAGTATATGCCCTGTACACTCCCATGACCCTCCTCATCCTCCTAATTTCTTTTAATCCGCCTTGCCCCACGTTAGTGACAGAATGGGATACCACAATGCAGACATTCTATAAATTTGAAATGAGTCAACTTAACATCTTCAGCGTACATGTCCCGAAAACCAGAAAGTGTATTTACCCAAGAGCCTGTCAAGTAATGCATTATTCAGAATACTAAGAAAATAGAACCATGATATTAAGGACAGTCTATGTGTCTTTCATATTCTATACTTTGTTTTTAACTTCTTTTCAGTTTATTCCAATTAAATATTTTTTCAGTGTTACACGAGGCAGTTGTAAGTATATGACGGGTATATCTCGCCTTTTCACATAAATTGTTTCATTTGGGGTTATAAAAGTCAAAATCAAATCATATGCATCGTAAAGTAAATAAGCGAAAATATGCACACAAAAATTAATATATAATGAGATAATTTAGTTTCTGGACTCTTGCAGTAAAATCACGAAGAAATACACTTATAAAATTAAATTTTTAATAAATATATCTCAATGTGTACGGCAATAATTATTTCATGGTAAAAAAAGTTATGTGATGTAGTTTAAAAAATTATCGAAATTTGAGTGTAAGATTTATTTAATATCGGTCTTAATCATACTACCAAGCTCTATTTAGTTCCTCTTTTAATTAATTAATCCCTAAAACTTCTTCTGTAGTAACAAGAAATATGTGTGCTGCTGTCGCTTAGTGTTCTCATAACGTGCTATCGAAGATTTACTTTACCTTCTTTTCGATTTAATCCGACTCTTCTTTGCATTTATATTTGTCACATGTTTTCCAACGCCCTGCGACTGTTCACAGTCCTCTACTGTTTTGATCCATTTATAATAGCACTATGTCATATGCAAACAGTCCAAATTCTGATAGTAATCTTTCACCACAATCATTCACTAGAATAATCAATAGCAATGGACCCAATACGCCACCCAGCGGCACTCCTATTTTTACTTCCACTTCTTTTGATACTGCATTTCCTACCCTAACTATTTGCTGCCTACCTTGTAAAAATACTTCTACCCAGCAAATCATTTTCTCATTCACTCCAATAGGTTTTACTTTATTTACCACGATTTTACGGCTCACTGTGTCAAAGGCCTTTGAAAGGTCTAGTGCAACACTTTCAATTTGGCCTCTCTTGTCCAGAAATATCTTACATATATCCTGCTAACTGAGATTCGCATGAATATCCTTGCCAAAAGCCATGTTTCCGACTTTGAAACCACTTACGCTCCTCACATATATTTCCGACGTGGCTGCATACAATCTCTTCATTAATTTACCTACCACTGATGTCAAACTGATTGGGCACTCGTGGACAATAGCGACACAAAAAATTGTTATGTTCAATTTTTGATAAAAATGAGCCCTTCACACATAAAACAAAAAAAATAAAAAATGTATAGGTGTAAATCTATTTTTTTTCACGGCCCTATTTCAAAGTGTCAAAGTCAAACCTTATGTAAGCACCTATCCTACTTAATATTACAACATAAAAATTTCTTTCGTATCCTTGCCGCTTTGACAACAGGGCGCAAGTGAATTTCGGGGATAAAATATAGAGAACATTCGAAGTCATAATATCGATCCAAAAAAAAAAATAAATTAGGTAGCATTTGTTGTGCTGATCAAAAAATACTATGTTAATTTTTTTAAATCCATATTATTAGTTTTGTTCGAATGTCCACTATTTTTTAATCGTGAAATTCACTTGCGCCCTGCAGTCAAAGCGGCAAGGATACGCAAGAATTTTTTATGTTGTAATATTAAGTAGGATAGGTGCTTATGGTTACATAAGATTTGGCTTTGACACTTTGATATAGGACCGTGAAAAAAATAAAATAGATTTCCACCGATACATTTTTTTAAATTTTAAGTGTGAAGGACTCATTTTTATCAAAATTTGAACATAACAATTTTTGATCAACACAGCAAATTCTATCGAAAGCAATTTTTTTTGTATCGATATTATGACGTTATATTCGAATGTCCACTATATTCCAATTCTGAACCACTGTGCACGGAGTGGTGTGAAAACCGTCACAAGTGATTCTTCACTTGTATACAGCCCTGATGAATGCCCCAGGTTTGGCCCCGAAACTTCGGTAGTAATACATCGGAAAAGCAGTGCGAATCCCGAAAAAGTAATTGGTAATTGGAATGTTTCATTAATATGACGCCTGCTAAAAGCGTAAAATGTTGCATAATTTTCGACTCTATTTATCGCCCCTCCTTTATGTACCGGTGCTACTGTCGCACTATCCGAGTCCTCAGTTAAGCAGTGCACAGATTGATCTGATGAGCAGTGCACTCACGGGTGTCGCAGGAGGGCCCCGCCCAGCCCGGCTTGCAGACGCAGGCGCCGTCCTGGCAGCGGGCGCCGTTACGACAGGCGACGCCGTTGTCGCAGACGACGTCCCAGCAGTGGGGGCCGGTGCGTCCTGCGGGACACGAACACCTGCCGGGCGGCACGCAGCGACCAGGACCACATCCAGCCGGGCACCACGCTGAGGACACACACACGTACTACAGGCTACCAGCCAGCAGCGCAGTACCTTCAGACAACGAGTAAAACGAGATACCGGATGCTGAGTCCTAGATGGGAGGGGAATAAAATCTGTTCATATCCAGAGATTGTAATAAATGTCACTACTAGACGCACTAGAGACTGCAACCAAGTAAATATTGAAATGGCTGTTAGTATGAGAGATTCCGAGGCCATTTAAGCAACTGCGGAAAAAATGGCCAGCAACAATATTGCTTTAAGGGGGCGTCCATTAATTACGTGTGGTGAAATAGAGGAGGGGATGTTAGGCGAAATCTCACGAAAGGGGAGCAGGGTCGCGTCAATATCTGACGTCACCTTAGGGTGGGGGGGGGGGGTCCAACCAGATCTCACAAGAGGGACGGGGGACAGTAATTCCAGAAACACACCTCGCCTAATTAATGGACACCCCTAATCAGAAAATCATATTTTTACTGACGCGAATTAGGGAGAGCCCAAAAACTACGTGGACCTGTCTGGGGAGGGGAGGGCTGGGAGGAATGGCGTACGTGTTTGGGGGGGGTGGGGGGGGGGGGGTGTCGGACAGCCACGTAGCTTTTAATTCGTATTATTTTCAAGTGAATTTAAAATTCAAAGTGTGGTGTGTTGTGGCTGTAAAGTAAACTTACGTTTCTGGCCTCGCATTCAGGGCGGACGCCGGTTCGATTCCCGGTCAGGGCATCCAGATTTTGGGTTTCCATGGTTTCCCCAAATACACCCAGGTGAATGCCAGGATGCTTTCTTCAAAAGCCAGTGGCCGAATTCCTTCCCGTTCTTTGCCCCAGTCCCAACCCGCCTCTAATGACCTCGACGCCGACAAGGCGTAATCCCATAAATAAATAAAAAAATGTTCATAATTTCCAACGAGTTTTCACTAGCTAATGAATTAT
Source organism: Vandiemenella viatica (assembly GCA_031002005.1). Classification (NCBI taxonomy): domain Eukaryota; kingdom Metazoa; phylum Arthropoda; class Insecta; order Orthoptera; family Morabidae; genus Vandiemenella; species Vandiemenella viatica. Next base: position 212,964,920 of record JARYHS010011408.1, on the reverse strand, counting down.
ATAAATCTTTTAAGCAGATCAAAGCGATTCCCTGATAATGTATAAAGAAAAACTGCGGAATACAATTTGTTCTTTTTTATCAATTTATATGAATGGTGATGAATGAGAAGAAAATGATCCCTGAGTACTAATTCATCATTTGCAGGAGTGCCTAGTCTCAACATTTCATTCAGCATGTTTACAATTATAGAAAAGTACAAACGCAAACTCCAGTAGTGTTCTACATATACGATAGTCTGTCAAAAAAAAAAAAAAAAAAAAAAAAAAAAAAAAAAAAAAAAAAAAAAAAAAAAAAAAGACCAGTTCAAAATGATTTTCAGGCTATGTGGGGGGATGGGGATTTCAAGGGAGGCCAAAACCTAACCACGTAGTTTATGGACACTCCCTTACGGCTGCGGATAAACAAAAAGTTGCTATTTTAAAAAATTGTCTATATATCATGATTTTCAAAATAAAAATGTGTTTAACTGTGAAAGTTTACCATAATAGTGGTCAAATGAATGAGGGTTATCTTGCGATAAGAGAAGAAGCGGTAAGAGAAGGTATACATTACGTATTTTATAAAGTGATAACGAGGTTAGGTGGGCGACATTTGTAATTATAACCGGAAGGCCAAAATGAAATGCCATCTATACCTATAAAAAATGACATAATGTTCTCATCCTGGTTGGAAGCGACTGTAGGTGTAAAAAGGTAAAACAACGTCATTTAGACTGAAGAGCCAAAGAAACTGGTACAGGCATGCGTATGCAAACACAGACATATGTAAACACTCAGACTACGGCGCTGCGGTTGGCAACGCCTATAATAGATAACAGGTGTCTGGTGCAGGCATTAGATCGGTTACTGCTCCTACAATGGCAGGTTATCACGATTTAAGTGAGTTTGAATGCGATGTTACAGCATTTCCAGGTGGGGATTTTCCCGTACGACCATTTCACGAGTGCGCCGCGAATATCGGGAATCCGGTAAAACATCAAATCTCCAACATCCCTTCAAGAGCGAGATCAACGACTGCTGAAGAGAATCGTTTAAACGTGACAGAAGTACAACCCTTCCGCGAACTGCTGCGTATTTCAATGCTGGGCCATCAGCAAGTGTCAGCGTGCGAAACATTCAACGAAACATCATATATATGCGCTTTCTAAGCCGAAGGCCCAGTCGTGTACCCTTGATAAGTGCACGTTACAAAACTTTACGCCTCACCTGGGCCCGTCAACAGCGACATTGGACTGTTGATGGTTGGAAACATGTTGCCTGATATGACGAGTCTCGTTTCCAATTGTATAGACCGGATGGACGTGTTCGGGTGTGGAGACAACTTCATGAATCCATAGATCCTGCATTTCAGCAAGGGACTGTTCAAGCTGGTGGAGGCTCTGTAATGGTGTGTGGTGTGTACCGTGTGCAGTTGGAGTGACATGGGACCCCTGATACGTCTAGATTACGACTCTGACAGGTGACACGTATGTACGCATCCTGGCTGATCACATTGTGCATTCCGACGTACTTGGGCAATTCCAACAGAACAATGCGACACCCCACACTTCCATAATTGCTACAGAGTAGCTCCAGGAAAACTCTTCTGAGTTTAAACACCTCCGCTGGCCACTAAACTCCCCACACATGATCATTATTGAACATATGTGGGCTGCCTTGCAACGTGCCGTTCAGAAGAGATCTCCACCCTTCCGTACTCTTACGGATTTATGGACAGCCCTGCAGGATGCATGGTGTCAGTTCCCTCCAGCACTACTTCAGACATTAGTAAAGTCCGTGCCAAGTCGTGTTGCGGCACTTCTGCGTGCTCGCGGGAGCCCTACGCAATATTAGGCAGGTGTACCAGTTTCTTTGGCTCTTCAGTGTAGAATTGTTCGAGACATGGTCAGAGATGGTAAACGACCAGTAGTAAGATAAAAAAAAGTAATGATGTGGTAATGCTTCCGGGCAGAAGTATATAAGGACAATGTCCTGAGCAGATCACCGCGTGCTGGTTGTTTCTTATACTTAGAGCGTCCAAGTGTTGTGAGTACTCACGGTGCTGGCAGTGGTCTCCCCGGAAGCCGTGTGGGCAGCGGCAGAAGCCAGGAGTCCTGCAGACGCCGCCGTGCAGACAGGCCGGCCGACACTCTGCGCGCTCGCAGCGCCGCCCCGTGTAGCCCGGCGGACACTTGCAGGCGCCGCGGCGGCCACCGGAGGAGCAGCTGCCGCCGTTCTGACACCGGCACGGGCGAGCCAGCAGCGGAGGCGGCTTCTCACCTGCCAGCACGAAACAGCAGAGTGTGAAATGAGAACTGAGTCTTCCCCAGCGCACAGCTGCTAAAAATTCTGCCGGATTAATTCTTCCATGCACGACGTTCCGACAGCTACGTCCGCTGTCATCACGAGCTGAAATGGTACGTCTAAGTGGTTACTGGGGCAACATGCCACTGCTTCAACGGTGTGAAGGTACTACCGCTACTATGTGTAGCTTAATCTACTGTTTCGCTAAATTTGTTGCTTTGGGCCAAATTGTATGATGCACTTTTGAGAAAATCAGGCTCTGGTGATGGTTACACGACCGTAATTGGGAAAATCCCTATTGTATTCCTATTATGTTCTTGACGAGTGTCGAGTTATATAGGGTTAATTAAAGTGCATAATGGCACTGTGTATTTATGAAAACTTATTGCTAGCACTGTTCCTGCGGTTTGCACTCTTTCGACTTCTGGTATGATGGCTTCAATTTTGTTAGAGTAAAAAAATAAAAATAATAAAAGCTTGGTAAAAGATGTCGGCGTGGATAGCTCGTATCTTGGTGATGGTGTTTAAATATTAGGCTGAAGTATCATATGCAGGCATTTATTAGTCTTGTAGATGTGGATCAGTTCGCTGCCTCTTAAAATAAGTGCAAAATTCATTACCACCGCAACGTCTTTTTTCTTCTGTCAAGTACGTGTTTATGGTTAAGTGTTACCCCCACGTGGCCTAGGGTAATTTATTCCCATTTTTTTTAATTTTCTAGCAGGGTGGGCCATTTTATAGTAAATTGAAGAAAATTTTTTCGGGTTGATCTTGATATTGTTCTCCTTGCACCAATGGTCTAAGGCGTCAAGTCGGTGTTAAGCGTTGGGTTCCATGCTGCCGGGAAGATTTCTGTAAACTGAGCTACGTTTACATCAGGTGGTGTAAGGATATTATTGAGGCGAACGTTGAACGAGGGCGGGTGTAATCACTGATCCTTGCAGAATTGTCGCACGGCCAGTGTGTATTGTCGACTTTTGACTCTCGATCTGGACGAAGAATCTCCTTCCCTGTATGTAGCTGACTATGAGTCTAATGTAGCATTTCCGGGTGTACATATGTCGCATGTAAATGTGCCTGACCTCTTCGTGCAATTTTTCAACATCGACAAAGTAGGCAGCAGTGGACTTATTCCAGTTTAACCGTTTGCTAACATGTTCACTGAGTCTAACTAGCTGGCTAAAGACACCTACTCGACGCTGGAAACCAAATTTCTCCCGTCTGATCGTTTGGCCAAATTCTAAGCTGGAAATGATTATTTTTAAGAATAATCACTCCATCGGTTTGAATGTGGTAGCAAGTAAGCTGACTGGCCTATAGTTCCAATAATTTTGTTTGTCATTCCCTCTTTTAGACAGAGCGATTACGTTAGTATTTTCCAAGCAATTCGAAAGCTTCGTTGGAGCAGACAGGTTTTGTAGCTCCAAATCTTTTCTTGCCAGGTTCTTTAGATACACATTTCCTATGCCGTCAATTTCAGAAGATTTTCTGGTGACTAACTTCTAGATTATTGGCCTTGCCTCTCCGGAGATTGATAGTTCCGGTTGGCCAATAGGTGGACTGTTTAATGTTCTGGTCACTTCAGTACTTCATCTAAAGGCAATGGATATTTAGCTTCTGTGCGGTGAGTATTAAATGCTCTGTCAGGATTTTCCACTTATATAAGTACTGATGGCGGCTGACAGACGCATATGAGGTTCGCCGCGTCGTATAGCCCTCTTAAGATGCCCTTGGAGGAGTACCTAGCATACATCCACCGAACCCTGTTTACTACTCAAGAGATTGAAGAACCAAGCTCCAATTAAAAAAAGAACGTTGCTGAAGGACCTCACCCACGCCGAGGTTCGAGGAAGAGCTGCAGCCCAAGAACACTGGACAGCCAACTACTCTTCAGGAAGTCTTGGGCCAACTAACAACCGTGACTTTAATGGAGCACCATTGCAAAATCACGAAGGTGCTGCGGCTAACTGCAGCCCTCCCTGATAAACCCCGGTCGACCCTGACAATACTTCTTCAAGTGTGCACCAGCTAGTCGGATTTCGAGGCAGCCATGGAGTATCTCGGAACCATCAGCCCGATCCCGCCAGTACACACACAGAAGTACCTGAAGAACCTATAGCCTCGCATCTGGATACAATACCTGCTACCAATGCAAGCTGCCTCTTGACGGATCCATCTGTGAAACAATCACTGCCTGCAAGACCTACGCCAACCAGACAAAGATCCAAGAACCATATTGACCGATCCCCAAAGAAGCTACAAGAAAGAAGAAGACAGTCACGCTGTGCTACCGCTGCCAAGGTTTTCGACATGTAGCTCAGGACTGCAAATCTAATGTGCGATGTGTTCACTGTGGTGAGGGGCATAGCGTCCTAGTTTGCTCGCGTTTACGTGAAGTTACACTGACCTGTGCCAACTGCGGTGGTGACCACGCCAAATCCTACGCTGCCTGCCCTGTCAGAAAGAAAATCCAGTCTTCCTTCAATATGTGCCATCCTCCAATCAAAAACAATCACCCAGCAGAAGAAAGGAAGCACCAACGGAAACGAAAAACGGATCTTCCATGTCACATAGTTCACCCGAAACATCAGGCATCTATAGTTGAAGATCACTCTAGCAACCTCAGTACAGGTCTACCAGCAAATCTACTATCAACTCGACGACGCTGCAGATGTGACTGCCGAGAGGAGCAGCGCCGTGAATATCAGTCGAGTAACATCGCCCAACTACTGTCGCAGCTGATCTCGACATTGACATCTTGCAGCTAATTCGAGCATTCATCACAAAACTTGGTTAAGGCGCTGACCATCCTGCGAACAAGTGGCGTCAGACTCCATAGCTTGAAGATACCAGAAGAACAACCAAATTGATGACACACCTACAGTGAAGATATATCACATCGTTATGATCTTGGAGTAAATGTCCGCTGACAAAAACTCCACACAACTCTGCTCAATAGAACAGATATTTGGCTGTGGCTACTGATGGACACTGCGTCTTGGCCACCTTCCGGCGTGCATGTCTATCTCGCTGCTGTTGCGGATCCTGAATGATGGGCTTCCAGGCTTCACTCAATCATTGTTCATGCTCAATCTTACATCCAGATATTCTCTAATTATCGAATCCCTGAAATAGGTAGTCCGAGACTTGTTGAAGTTTATTCTATGAAACTTTCTCACTCAAAAATAGGCCACGATCCTTGATCATGCTCAATCTTATGTCCAGCGATTCACTAATCATCTAATTATCGAATCCTATAAATACGTTACCAGAAATAGTTGTTGAAATTTATTCTATGGAAATTTTCCACAGCATGTTCAGCTAACGTCGACTTGTGTAAGCTGTAGCAAGCGCAGGTGTCACTGGTGCTCGATGCATCGTTCCTCTACGACTCGTGTTCGGTCGATGTATATTTTTCCATATTAATATGGTGATAGGCCATCTTCCCGCAGTTGTTGAACAATAATTATGTAAGTGAATCCGTCAAAAACAACTGGTTTGCTGAATTTTGTTTTTTATTTGATTCTCCAAACGCGTTTCGCCCTTGTGTTGTAGGGAATCTTCAGTGGCTGTAAAGTGTTTTAACATGTGTTGTTACAACAATTATCTATAATACAACTATTAATAAATATGTATATACATATGTACACACTTTACTCACAGATATAGTGGTATTCCTTTACATGTCGGTCTGGAATAGCACTTCATACGATTTCACATCACTGTCAAATAGTCAAAATAGTCAAAAGAAAAACTGCAATGAACAGTGATGTGAAAGCGTGTGAAGTGCTGTTCCAGACCGACATGTAAAGGAATGCCACTATATCTGTGAATACAGTGTGTACATATGTATATACATATTTATTAAGAGTTTTATTGTAGATAATTATTGTAACAACACATGTAAAAACACTTTACAGCCACTGAAGATGCCCTACACCACAAGGGCGAAACGCGTTTGGGGAATCAAATAAAAAACAAAATTCACCAAACCAGTTGTATTTGACGGATTCATTTAAATAATTATATATTTCCACATTCACACGAATATACTCCATGAATTAAAAGGCCAAGGTCGTCATTCACTGCACGCATTCTATCTTGTATCATTGCTGGTGGTCGCAATATACTCCGTATACTATAACGTGCTAGAATTCTGTCTTCCCAGAAATATTCCCAGCATAAGGTGGCATTGCTCAGGTGAATCATAGGTCATAACCTAATCTGGCTAAAACATGAATGCAAATTTTCACAATAAATTCATTGTATTAAATAAATCACCGATGTTTTTATTTTTAACATGTTTAACCCCAAGACTGTTGTCCAATGTAAATACCCCAAACATCGCCGAACATCGTGACAGTAGTGACTGATAAATAACAACAATGGGAATACTACATTGAATCGTAAAGTACAATTTTGTTCAACGTTTTTTCATCCTTAAAGTTTAACCATATCCTTCTAACTCAACTGATGTATTTAATTTAAAATAAAATGATACGTAATTTCCTCATAACCTCGATTTTAGTGTAACATCTCTGAAATTCTTGTTGGAGGAAAGAGACACCGTCCTCATTATTTAACATCTGTCTGTGAATATTGTATACAGTGTTTTGTATGGTTAGTGTTTCTGTCCTGTCTCATTTTTAAAGCAGAAGTTGGGGTACGCTCCAAAATTCACATAGCTAAAACATTTAAGAACCAAAATCGGGCCAGGCAATTCATCTTGATTTTAATATTCCTCTCAGAAACACTGTGACGATGCTATAACGTGCGAAGTCACCTTGTTGTCTAAACTCTCAGTTTTAGACAAAAAAATATGGTAAGATAACTAATTATCAAGTTACGAGAATAAAGTTTGAAATTTGATGTAAGTGAGTTTTAATTTCAGTACGCAACCCTGATTGTAAGAAAGAATATGAATATTCGGATGTAAATAACTAGCTGCGAGAAGATATTATACTTCTGTGATAACAATGAATAAACTATACCATTCAGTCTTCAAACTCACATTCTGCTGCCACGTTTCTTCTTTCCTCATCGGGGGCGTAGCTACCATAGGGCTAGGCGGTGCAGTGCACTGGGGCCCCCACGCTCAGGGGGTCCCCAAGCGTTGCTCAGAGGGCCTTCAGAGCAAATGGGCGAATTCTTTTTTTTTTAGCTCTGAGGGCCTTGTGAACCTAGATACGCTACTGCTTATGGACCCCAGGCACAGCCCAGGGGGCCCCTACCAGCAACTTGGCAGAGCTAAAAAAAAGGTCGCCCATCTGGCCCGAGGGCCTAAAATTATTTTTTTGCGCCGTTCCTCATAACAAAATTGTTATAATTATTTTCAGTTGTTTCTTTGGAATTTTGTTGAAACTAAAGATCCAGTATTTTCATCGGTTACTTAAGGTGCCTTCTAGTGCACCAACATATTTTCGCTGTTCATTGAAATAAAAACGGCCAATTTTAAAAAAAATATGTATTCGTTTTTTGTATTATTGTGTACATGCCATGTTAGATACTGCACATCTCATTCTTCGCAGACACAACTGCAGTTTTTACAATCTGAGTACATACAGATTTGAATTTTATATCAATAACTGTCTGTTGTTAATTTTAACTTCCAAATGACGTATATCTGTTACTAATTTGATAAAGTACAGCGCAGACACCTCGGCACGGTGTAACAGTACAAAGTGTGTGCGACGGTTGGTACCCCCTCCCCCCCCCCCCCCCCCCCTCAATTACAAGCAGAAGTGGATAGTCGGTGACAGAAGCTGTATTCGTAAAACCAATGAATGAGTTCCATCTAATTTGTGAACAGTTAGCGGGTGAGTTTTATTCTTGGTTACAACGCAGAGCTTGCTGCATACTTTTGAAACCTTCGTTTCTGCAGATACTAAGTGAATGTATTCTAATTGACTGATAGCCACCCGAGAGAAATTGTAACGAAAATGAATAAACCATTTGTGTTGAACACTATTTATCAACAAAGGAAATAGATTTTCACTTCTTCCATACTATCCTATATCTCTGAAACGACTATAACGACGGGATGAAATTTCATATGCATATAACATTTCGCTTTTCGAGTTTATTTAAATAGCTGACTTCCCTGAAAAAATTCGATTTTATTAAAAAAGAAATTCTTGTATACCGTATTCGGAAACGGCTCTAAAGTCATCTTGAAGAAGTTTCAGGTGTCAGTAAGTCTACTGATATTAGCTTCTCTTTGGTTAGAGCAAGTAACGGTGCACTTCACAATGTCTAGAAAGCCTTCAAGAAAAACGTTTAACTTAAATCAAACTCCACGCAGTGAAGACTCATCTAAAAAAATTTAGTAAAGTTACATCCTTGAAAAAAACTGTAATTAGTATATATATTATATGGTTGATTATTTGAACTATGTGCAGTCATGAATTTTATATTTAACCAAATGCAGTTCTTAAGTAGGTAGTTATGAAATATAGCGAATGTATAATATATATTGTCTATATATTTAATCTACCTAATACTATTATACGAGCAACTCTTGTACGATTTCAGGCACAAGGGGGTGGAAAGATTTTCTTTTTTAGGTAAGGGTGTCAGGGATTGGAATAAGTTACCGAGGGGAATGATGAATAACTTACCGAAAACGTTAAAAGAATTTAAGTTAAAATTTGTAGAGGGCAAATGTAGGTGGGTAGAGGATACGGGGAAGTTGGGTGTGTAGGGAAATTGCCACCGGAGCGTGTGCGCCAATGCAATTAAATTAAATTGTACAGGGTGTTAAAAAAAAGTTTAAAATATTTTAGGAGCTGATAGTATGCATCATAGTAAATGCTTTTAATAAACATAGGGACTCAAACGCATACTTTCGGAATTTATAACAGGTCCGCAATGTGATACCCGTACGCGGCAATGTATGCCTCAGCCCTTCAGACCAACTCCAGATATTGCAGAACAGATGCCTGAGAGTAATACTAAGGGCCTCAAGATATACGCCAACCGACGCCCTACACGAGCAAGGAGACGTCAGCCCCATTCACACAGAAATATTTAAACAAACTGAAAAATTCTATGATCGAATAGAGCAATTCAGAGAAACAGACGAAAGGCTCCATACCCTTGGCACAACAATGCCAAGGCACTGGCACGCCTATAAAGTACCATTAAGCATTATATATCAGGCAGAATAAAACTGATCTGAATATAAGAAAACTGTAGGGGTTTTTCACGTAAGGTTGTCTTTGACGATCCATAGCCATGTTTTCCCCTCAAAGAGCAATAAAAAGAGTCCCCAAACACACCCATCCTATACAGAGAGACACGTAAAGTAGAGCTACCTTAGTAGCGAGACTTTTCACAAACGCGCCGTTGAGGCAGAGACACATAAAAAAAAAAAAAGCCTCAGCCATTCAGCGTAAGGAACCACGCACTCGTTGAAACTATCTTGGTTGTTCATGTAGTCTTCAATGCATGTCATATTTTACACCGTGTATAGGTGAAATTAATTTCCCTCAAACACCTCTAACGATTTTTTTGAAAAATTGTATATTGACAGCAATCGAATGAGGCCTGGAAGAGCTCGGTCACCCAGGTACTAGAATAACATTAAACAAGAGGCCCTCGGGTAAATTTCACTCTTCCGAGAAGGTTGAACGTAAATTCAAATCATATAAAATAATGTTTGGTTTATTACAATCCTTGCGAATAAAATACGATGAAGCATTGAAATTTAGTAGTGAATTGTAATTGCATGTAAGACGCACCATGAGAAAGATTTTGTTTGCAAAAACGTTTTTACAGGAATTTTTGCACGTTTCTAAATTTTTTAAACGTATTTAGTGTAGTAATTTCAACATGTAGTTGGTTAATTGAAATATTGAATCAAGTAGCCGTGCTAAAGAAATCCACTCTCTCGTACTCTAGGAGCCAAACTTGGAACTCTAAATAAACGGTAATGCGTGAAATTTCAAATTACCAATTAATCAGAACCGGAGAACTTGATCTTATCAATTTTTGATACGTATGGAGGAAAAGAAAGGGTTTGTCATGAAAAATCAGGTTCCACAATATATATATATTATTTTATTTAACAAATGCAGCAAATAGCCAAATAGCCAACAAACCTAGTTTAAGAATCTCTGCAGAGAGAAAAAAAACTAAAAAATGCACGAGAAATTCTGGTTGCAGATTTTAGTCAAATAAGGAGGATAAAGAAGTTCAACTTCAGGTAAATAGTTTGAAAAATTTGATATAGGTGAAAGGACGCACAAATATGATAGATCAGAAGTCATAGTTAGGGATATATAAAACAAAAAAGCGTTTATCTACAAAAATCTTAAAATACGGCATTACATCGCAATAGTCAAAACGGAATGCCTTTAAGCAGGTTAATTTCTAGTATCAAATTACAAGTTGCACAAATTAGACGTACTAGAAACATGAATATTTGGTCCGCTTTGAACTACAGAATAACTGAAAAAAAAATAATGATGAAATACATTGTTACATACAATTCGTAACTGAATCAATACGGAATAGACTATTGGTATATTGTGAACTCCATTTTAAACTGAAGAGGGCTTTAACATTTTCTTAGACATTTACACAGGGTGGATGACAGCAGGTTAACCAAAGCGATATTCGAATATCTTTTGAATAAGAAATCAGCAACAACCTGCATTCAGAAAGTTTAGAAGGATTTAGAAAGAAACACTGTAAAGGTAGCCACACACGTGGAGGCCGGGCCGCAGGGAAACAGTCCGCGGGCCGGACCGCAGGGATTTCATCGAAGTGGCGCTGCACACACACGGGGGGTTAAAATCCTCAAGGGTTTCAGAGTTGGCTTCACGATGGCAGGATCCGATGATGTGCACGCGTTGGCTGCTGTTACTATTTTCTTTATTGAATCTGTCACAGTGCTACCTCTCTCTAAGTTGCCTAGTAAAACTTGAAGCAGCCTTTTTCTGTATTTCCATATCTTCATAAAAGCTTCCTATCATATTTCAAAAATAATCGGAACTCGGATAACCAGACTTTTACTGTAATTGATTTATTCCCATTCGTAAATACATCAACAACATTAAATTAAGTTTAAATGACATAAAAACTAAATTAAAATAATATTAGTTTAAAGTCATGTTGTCATTAATATAGTTGATCATGTGATGTAAACTCAAATTCAAATCACATGACATCATTTGCATTATAATTTGATAAAACAACTGCTGCTGTGTCGTTGTTTTGAGGTAATTTATCAAAATCTGCTGGTGGTTTATAATGATCCTGCGGGTGTTGCTTGAAAAGGTTGTGGGCTGAGACTATTCGATGAGGTTCCTGGATTAAAAAAAAAATATCCAGAACTGCTGCCTGCAGAATAGTACAGGCCAGAAGTAGGCAACCGTTGATCACTGTACATTCCTAAACAGCCCATTTCGACTTGAAACAGGGTGTCATTAATTATTTTTTCTGCTATTAGCATTTGATTGGTCGGAAGGCCACGTAATTTTATGGCAACGGTTTTGCTAACAACGTCAAAGTGATCTTCTTGCAGCCGGTTTTTTTTTTAATGTTCTTCAGCACATCACTTCGCAAAGATTCATTTAATGATGGTTTAATGTTGCTGATTTTTTTAGTATTGATTCTTTTTATTTTTTTACATTTGGTTCATTCTCCTTCAATATGTATGCCAGCTTGGCGTAGGTAGCTTCTCGTTTGTTTGTGTCGTTGTATTGCTGGTATTCCTATAGACAGGGCTCACTATCATATATATTTATAATCACGGAACATCACGAAACGGAAACAGAGAAACAAAATCGCATCACATACAGGCACTCGCAAGAAATCCTCGAAGGCCGACTGACCGCAGGACACACGCTGAGATTCTCACCCTCCCTCCCGGCCTTCCAGGAAATAAGAATTGTTTTTCGGTGAGGCCGTGGCCGCACTGGGGTGCGGCCACGGCCTCAAGCAAGTGCCCACACACGTGCGGGATCCCGCAAGGCCGTGACCATTGCGTCCAAATCCCTTGGGTTTCCCGCGCACGTGTGTGGTGGCCTTTAGGAATATTTTTTAAGAATTATATATTGCCTGTAATAGCATGTACACGCGAAGAAGTGAAATTTCATTGCCGGCCTCGGTAGCGTAGGGGCTAGAGCACGAACTCCACGTGCCGAAGGTCGCCGGTTCGAATCCGGCCGTGGGCATGGATGTTTAAGTGTTGCGTGTCTGTGTGAATGTCCTGTCCGTCCTGTGGTGTCTATACATAGGAAGCATAAACGCACTGGATAAACAAAAACAAAAAATCACATAAAGAGATCATAAACACATTGAGCTGGCTGAATGGCTTAGTCGCCGAAAGCCATTTAAAAAAAAAAAAAAAAAGTGAAATTTCTATGCGTTATACACACTTTTTCCTGAGTATTTTTCGAGTGTATTTTTTTTATGTCTTTCGAACTTGAGAGAACGAACGATACAAACTTTACTCCATTTGTCTGACAAATAGCAACTGTGCCTAAGTTATTCTCGTAAACACACGAATTTTATCAAAAAGTTAAAGCCGCACTTCGGTAGATAATAGAGCAATTGCACCGAACCGTAGTCTACCTTATGTTTTAGTGCTTTTATATCGGAGAACAGCTTGGACAAAATTATCTAACAACCGTTCTTACAATCAATAGTATGCGGGATACATCAGATAAATAACATTTTTATTTGGAACAAATAAAAACTCTTTTATTTGGAACAAATAAAAACTCTTTTATTATATAGATATCTGGAGATAGTATGTTGAAGGTTATTATTATTATTAATAATTTTTATTACTATTATTATTATTCTACCTCCGTTTTATTTTGTGAATTCGTATCATGTACAGTACCTAAAATATCAAACGTTACTGGTAACTGAAATAGGAAATAAATGTTTCATATTTAATATGATCCACAGTTTAACATGAGCTTGAATGACAGCGGCAACTATCGTACCTGCTTCCTTCAAAAATATTGTTAATTGAACGTGCGCAGAACGTTAAATGCTCATGCGCATAACGTTAAGTGCCCAAGCGCAGAACGTTAATTGCGCATGCACAGAACGTTAAGTGCGCTTGCGCCATTAACGAGTAGCGTTAGCAAATTTCTACCTCCCATGTCCAAAGAAGTTTCGATTCAAAAATTGTAACAAGTAAAAGGATTTCAAGGTACGAAGAAAAAGAAAAATGTATCTAAATAGTCAGAAGAGAGGGAAAGGATACGTAGGGAGAACATGAAGGAGTACTCGAGGACGAAAAAGGAACAAAAATGGAGGAAGCATAGAAACTGGCTCTTTGTCCTTAACGGAAAAAGATGTAAAATTTCAAAGCATTAAATGCCTATTTGCTTTGTAGTGGTAACACACCTGCTGTTGCCGTGACGCCGTGGCGGTCTGCCCTGCGGCAGGGCTGGCGGCTGCAGGCGCGGGTCTGCGTGCGCTCTCCTCCCGCCTCGACGCACAGCTCGAGCCGCTTGCCGTCGTCCACACAGCGCGAGTACCGGGACTGCGCGCCCGTGCCGCACGACACGCTGCACGGGCCCCACTCCGACCACTCCACCTCTGTCGGAAAAACGTCAGTGAAGTATGGTTAGAACCTGACAAGTGTAGACTAATATTACAAATTCGAAAGTAACTCTCTCTCTGTCTGGTTTTTTTTTTTTACGTTTTACGACAAGACGGTTACGCCTTTCTCTATAAAATTAGATAAGGAAATACTATATATGATTAGGAAGGACACAGGATACATTTTGTGATAAAATATTTTGAAAAACAATCGAAGGTGACAGACAGACGGATAGCGTGTGTAAGTCGTTCTAATGTTACATCGGTCTCTCAGGCTTTGTTTCTATCACTGTCAGTTTCTGTAGCTTTGCGACGACTATAAACAAAGCTCAAGTACAAACACTGAAAATAGCAGGTGTATATTTAGAAAAGAAATGTTTTTCAAATTTTCACGTTCATGCATTTGCAACCACCAATGACTATGTATCAAAACGATATTGATTTTTTTTAACTGCTTTACGTCTCTCAACAGCGAGGTCTTTAGAGACGGGAAAGGATGGGGGCAAGGAATGGGAAGGAATTGGGCCATGGCCTGTTTAAGGAAGCATCCCGGCATTTGCCTGGAGTGATTTGGGAAACCATGTAAAACCCAAATCTGGATGCCCGGACGGGGATTCGAACCGCCAACCTCCCGATTGCGAGGCCAGAACGCTATCCGTTACACCACCACGCTCGGTAAACGATATTGACATAAGATGTCCCCAGAAAGTGATAAAATTTTAAACAACAAACAAAAATCTGCCGGAGGAACTGTGATAGTTTGTTTCCCACGAATAACTCTCCCTCCCCCTTAGTTTATTGCCTTTTTTTTCTACATGTTGCAAACTAGTTCTCTTCGTGAGACAGATTCAATGGTAAAATGGTTCCGCGTCATATTATCCCTATTCCGTGATTTTTGGGACCCTTATACGTAACATACAGATAACCATAACCAATTATACTAATAAAATTCAAAGTCCACGCTTAGGAGGTCGCGGGTAACAACTAGGAGACTATATTGTATGGTGGAATATGATTCCCAATGATATTTCATGAGGTAACATGTAACAATAATTGAAGTAGTGATATTTACAGCAAATAATGTGCAGTCAACTTTAAAATTCTTAGTTGTTCTGCGTGGACCTTGCTGTGTGTAATAATTGGTTTGCCAATAGTTTTTCTTTTAAATGCTTGTAGTGTCTTACTAACTTGTACTGAAAATTAAATTCCAAAATTTTGTTAAACTTGAGGAGTGTTAATATTTTATGTGGTGGTTTGATTAATGTCTTCCGAGTATGCTAAAATGATGTATTTCAGAGAACTGAAGAATTAAATAACCAATGTCACTTATTCCATAAACAATATTAACAGAATCCAAAGAGCGGAATGCTTATCTGAGTTGTACTGTGATCTTTGGTTGCTGTCTCGTAGAAAATTGTTCATCTGCGATGAGGTGTCATCTGTGACACCTATTGTTCTCAGCACGAACGAGTTATTATTTCCTGCGCAGTAAACATGACGCCAGAACACAAGAATCCAAACTATGAAAACCCAGTTCGAACTGGCCATATAATTTTTGCCTGATACCTGGACAAAGGTACCGACGAACGGACCTCCTACAAGTTTGTGATACTATAGATATCAGTTATGCACGTGGTGATTGAATATGAAAAGAAATCGTTACAACCGTGAAGCAATATTTACCGTAAACTCATTCCAGGTAATAGTCATGAAAGCTACGAAGCGTTTAAAATCAAATTAGTACACTAAAAGTAAAAATTATACTTTCGAGCCTTCTCTTATTTTCACTCTAAAATAAAATATATTATTTATACATATATTAGCAGCAAACAAGCCAAAAGTACCGAAGACGAAGCTTTCTGCTGTTTGTCTGTCTATTGTTGTTGTAATATGAATTTAACAGCGTTAGCCAACTCAGAAATGGTTTTCAACAGACTGACTGAAGAAGATATTACAAATCTTCAATACCTTTAGAGGATTGTCTGCAAGATCTTCCGTTCAAACGAGGATAATGAAGACCACTAATTGACGGTGCTATATTTACAATCCTGCAACCAAAAACAAAACCCACGAGTGTGGTGTTAGATAAACAGAGTCTAGCCGTCAACATGTGGATGTAGACTCTTAAGGAAGAAAGAATACTGTACTGCTTAGGTTCCAAACTGTAGTTAAATTTTAATTAAAAAATATCATATGATTCTCAAATAAGAAGGAAATAAATTATGCATGCTATTCTATTGAATATAATAGTTTTAAATTTACGACGTTAATGAATAGGTTAGAGAGTCAGGTTCATCGTCCAAAGATTTTATAGATGTCTATGTAGAAAGTATGAACTTATATGATTGTTTTAAATTTATTAAAAAGATAACACACGGCAACTATTCAACAAAATAATTTTCTACGTGGTCTTCCTCGTTTCCAATGCATTGGTATCATCCTTCTGATAGCTTAATTATTCTTGGAGTAAGTTTTTTTGGTAACAGTTTAACGTCCCTTTTTAACAACGTGGTCTTTAGAGACGGGAAAGGATGGGGGCAAGGAATGGGAAGGAATTCGGCCATGGCCTTTTGAAGGAAGCATCCCGGCATTTGCCTGGAGTGATTTGGGGAAACCATGGAAAACCCAAATCTGGATGCCCGGACGGGGATTCGAACCGCCGTCCTCCCGAATGCGAGGCCAGAACGCTATCCGTTACACCACCACGCTCGGTTTGGAGATAAGAGAAGTACTATATGCAAATGTTTGGAAACATCAAGAGCGCGGTTACTTCTGAACACGTTGACGACCACCTTGTAAAGCCTTCAACCACTTACAGAGAAGCTCCTCAAACATTGTTTCATACGTTTAAAATAAATTTGATAGTAATGCATATTTTCAATGCCATAGTGCACTTTTGCTAACCACAGGTAATAAAGTGTCGCTAGCGGCTGAAGCACGTGGCTCTAGCACAACAGGAAATTCAACCGACTAATGCATTTGTTTGTTTTATCAAATACGTAATGTCGTACACTCTAATTGGATCCCTTGTTTGAAACCCACTGTTACGCCTGTAGCGAGTTACTATGCTCTTACTTACCGTACTGGTAATCCGTGTCCACGTCGTTATCCTGTTCATCCTGATCGGAATCCTCTCCTCCACCGCTGCCCTCCCCAAGCTCTTCCTCGTCCTCCTCCTCTTTCTCCTGGAGGTCATTGACCTCTGTAACTGCTGCGACTGTTCCCGTGTCGTTCACCACCGACACGCTCGCCTCACACTGCTCAGACACCGCCTCGGCTGAAGGGACGATAGTAAGCTGCTCCAGGTCCCCCTGGAAACACAACGCAACGTCTGATGGGTAACAATTTTTTTTATAACTGCTTTACGTCTCTTTTTAACATCGAGGTCTTTAGAGACGGGAAAGGATGGGGGGCAAGGATGGGGGCAAGGAATGGGAACGAATTCGGCCATGGCCTTTTGAAGGAAGCATCCCGGCATTTGCCTGGAGTGATTTGGGGAAACCATGGAAAACCCAAATCTGGATGCCCGGAAGGGGATTCGAACCGCCGTCCTCCCGAATGCGAGCTGAGAACGCTAACCGTTACACCGCCCTGCTCGGTATGGGTAACAACTGGGGACATATAATTACTGGCCATTTTATTTCATATCACATACAGCTGAGCGCAGCCTGACATAGAACACTGGTTGCAACTGTAGAGGAGGAAATGTTACTATCTGAAAAACGAAAATCGGTTTGTACGTCGTAACACACACACACATATATATATATATATAATTATTTTATATCTTAAGTTTCAAGAGCGGAATATTAAGTTTAGTTGACGTGATATTGTTACAGCCGGAGCTATGTAACTGTATGGGGAGGCAGCAGGGAGTCACATATAGGCGTGAATTCTGGTCACGCTTTAGTGAGTAGCAATTGGTCTATCGTTGAGAAAGGGAGACGTAAACATATAGTGTGGTCGATAAACAGTGTATCGGACTGTATTAAATTTGAATGGTTGAATATAAATGTGAATGAAATGGAATAAAAAGTGAATGTTCTAACCAGTGCGAATTACCATCAGTACCAATCCTTTAAAACTGAATCACGCTGATACAATCCCCCAAGGAAATGTTGAAATTTAAGTTCTGCAGTCGTTCATGGCCGTATTGATGAATTTATATGGCTCATAATGTGCGGAATTACAAGGGTAATGACGGGTAACAACAAATAAATGCCTTACTACAGTGTCTAGTAGACTCATCTCAGGAGGCAGGTCCTCTGAAGGCAACAGTAGTCTTAGTCGAAACGTCGGAAAGAAGGAGAAGTGTTTGTGACGCTAGGTAAATCTCGTGAAGATAATTACAACATTTACAATCTCTCAACATGATATGCATATTTCTCTATCACAGATATTTATTGTTCCCAAAAAAGAAGAATTTAGATTATACTAAAAGCAACGCGATTTCAAATTCCGTTTACCGAAGAAACTTTGTTTCAGTGGTTTCATAAGAGCAGAAACAAATTAAACTTGGAAGATTTCGTTGATGTTTTCCATTCAGAACGATATGTGCTGTGGTAATACTATTCTGTCTTATATTAAAATGGATATTTCAAAGATATTCTATCTGTTGGAATAAATAAAAAAGATTGGATTCATTACTTTTGAACCACTAATAGTTTAAGTAGTTTTATAAACACTGGTTTCACGACTGTTTCTATGTTTATTTTTACATTCTGCCTTAGTTTTTATTCTTCATATCTTTTAATATGTCTGTCTATAATTTGAATTATATCAAAATTTACTGTAAATATAATCCAGTGAAATATTATGCAGTTTAAAATTCCATGCGACAGCTCGTGGTCACAAATACGGTAAATACATTAGATGTCTATCAATTAGTATTACGCTGTTTTAAAAATCGTAACAAATACTTCAAAGTTCTTCATAAATAGCATAGTTAGAATCATATACAAGTAGTGTTTCAGCTTTTAATTGAGTATCTGTCCGTTCACATCCACACCAGGAAAGCATGTTTTACAAGTAGTGAGGTATTGTTATCTCAGTTAGAAAAGCATAAAATTATACCGCCTTGCGAAGGTCGTATTATAAACGCATTTGGAATTTTTGCGATTTTTGAACTTCAAAATACAGGATTGTCAATGTTGAAGTAATCTCTTTCGGAAAAAAAATAGGACATGAGACACACACAAATACAGCTCTAATGACACAGAAATCTTGTAGTACTAAAAAAAAAATTAAAAAAAAAATTTAGATGTAATCTTTTTAAAATCGTCTTTGTACATACAAAAATACAATACTTAAAAATTACTATATCATACATACACATTTTAAAAACACAGGAGATTTTGCTGTATGTGTGAATAGTCTTATTATGGCGCAGCAAACATACCATGAAAAGGTAACCGATGACGACGTCTGCATCTTGTGGAGTATCCAGAGAATTCCTGCGCAGAATGTTGGTGCTAACCCAGCGGCAGTCCAGGAAACTGCGCACCGTATGGTCCCCATGCAGTCTGCAGACAAAAGGCAGCGATGTAACGCTCGACTCAGTAGCAGGTAAATCGGAAAAGTAATGTTGTCGGAAGTCTGAATTCATCCCCAAATATTGGATATGTATATGAAACACCACGTGTTGGTTTAAAATCCATACATTAGTTCTCTTCATATACTCGGGTGGTGGAGGTGTTTAGCAATAAAGAATATTGCCTATTAGGTTCATCAGCCTTACATTTTATGGGAGTAAATCAAAAGATTAACGATTCTAAATATGAGGAGTTTTACAAGTACTTAGTAAAACGTTAAATTGTTGAACGAACAGAAATACAAGTCATTCCCAGACGGCGTTACATAGACTGAAACAATGCGTTTCCGCTACGTTATACTGGGACAAAATCGTGGATTAAAAAGATAAAGATTATCTGAATTATATAAGAGTATCGGATTACATAAGGCATAGGTTTCCAATTTTTCTTCCTCTTTAAACGTTATTTGGACCGTTATGAACAATTAACAAAAAAGTCTATCGACCCATAGAAAAATGCACTTTCAATTCTTCCTGAATTTTCCGAGCAACGTTTCCTATTTTTCTCTCTCCAAAAACCTTGTTTGGACTATTATGAACATTTAAAAAAATATCCAAATAGGTCCAAAGAAAAAAGTACTTTCAGTTTTTCCCTGAATTTTGCAATTTTACGGGCAACTTTTCAAATTTTTCTTTCTCTAAAGACCTTATTAGAATCATCATGAACATATTATAGAAAATACCAAACTGGTACATAGAAAAAAGTAATTTCCGTTTATTCACGAATTTTCCAATTTTCGGTTCAAATTTTCAAATTTTTCTTTCTCTTCAAACATTATCCGGACTAATATGAACATTTTATAGCAAAACAATTAGCCAAATTGGTACAAATAATGAGGCAGTACAGTTATTTCGTGAATTTTCTAATTTTCCTGCCAACTTTCCAATTTTTCTTTCTCTAAAGACCTTATTAGGACTATTACGAATGTTTTTAAAAATCAGCCATACCAGTGCATAGAAAAAACCTATTTCAGTTTTTCCAGAATTTTAAAATTTTCTGGTCAACTTTACCAATTTTTATTTTTTAAAAAACCTTATTCAGGATACAACGAAATTTTTTTAAAAAAATAAGTTTATCCAAATCGACCCAGCCATTTTCTCAAATGATGCGCTTACCAATGAATAGTATTTCATTTTTTATTTATATAGATACACGTATCGTAAACAGCACTTTAATAGATCATGTGTAAGACAAAGATGTTGCAGTGAATTACAAATTATATTCTAGGTCAGGGTGGAACTCATATTACTGTGAAAGCAAGCTCTGTCCACTAGTAATATAATCTGCGCTCTCTGTGTTATACTTGTCACACATGACGTAACGTGAGTGATTACCAGGAGAGTATGACGGTTTGTTCTCACTCTGCCGATGGTCTCAGCACCACTTTCATTTGCTTCTTATGCAGAAAAGAAATCAAAGCGCGAGGGACAATTTTAAAGTGTATTCCCATTCCATTTTTTTTACAAACTTCTGGTGTAAGTTACAAATATTTTATAACTCTGTAAATATTCTCAGTTGATTTCCCAAATGCCTTGAATGATAATCAAGACTAAAGCGTTGTTTTATCAGATTTGGAGCCAAATTTATTGTTACACCATTACATAACATGACATAATATAAATTTAAATTTCACGAAAAAAAGTAAAAATTCTAAATTTTAATGATGGAGAAGTTTCATTCTCATAGGCGCAATGATAAAATTACTCTAAACCGTTTTGTTGCGCTTTTAGCGCATAGCATAGCATATTTTAGATCTTTTTCTGCCGATTCCATTCTTATCGTCGCTATAACTTGTTTTTTAACAGAACAGCTAGCCGATTTTTTGTATCATCGAAGTGAGTTTTGTGATGGATCAATGTTTCACATAGTAAATAGCGCAAGAAACAGCAATACAAAAGTGAAACTTCCTGAAAACTTTCTGTTGACACTTTTGTCTCCAACGCTATAGTATATAATTGAAGCCTTCATCGACATTACCCAAAATCTACGAGAGAGAGTATTAATGAATCTTGACTATTAACTTTTTTTTTTTTTTTTGACAAACGACGATTCAATTTATATGTGGTCATTCCGTGGCTGCCATTAATGTTCGTTCCTAGGTTATTATAAACCATTACAGATAGCGTTGTTTTAACTTATTTAGTTTTGTCTTTTAAGATACAGGGTACATAAGCTAGCCAGTTGCCCCTAGCTCAAATGTAGTTCGAAAATAATGTTTATTGGAAGTCTTACCAGAACCACTACCAGAGATGCGCAAGCCAGTTTTATGGCACTAATAACAATCGATGTGCTTCGATACATCTTTCTAAAGTAATCGCCTTTACCTTGAACCTCATGGTAGCGTCTATCTGTTGAACATTTGCGACAATGTTTCAATGAAAGACTGAAACCATAGCGTCACCAAACTCAATAGATACGTTAGATCCCAATCAACGTTGTTAGGATAAGAAATTTGTAAGGAAACGCATAAATTGTATGTTCCCTTTAGTACGTAATGAAATAGTTTGACAGGGCCAGAGACGCTCAATTGTATGGGGAGGCAGCTGCAGTAACACAGAGGGAAAGGTGATTCGCCTTCTATCAAAACGGAGACAACTCGTAAATATTTGGAGGGTACTAATTTAACAAACTGAAAATAAGTACCAAAATTACTGAAGAGCTTCCTCCGTCGTATCATGGGCGATCTTGAGACAAGTTCGAAGGCAAATTACGGACTTCTATGGAAATAAAGAAAGAAGTAGAAGGGGAGCTAATTCCTTTCTATAGATAAATTAATTGATAACTAAAAAAAAACCTTTAATTTTTGGAATGCTTGAAAATAAAAAGAAATGAATAATTCACAAAATAAAAAAATAAAAAATATTGATCTAATTTAAAACCTTACAACCAAAAGAGGCATTTCAAGGCGACTATTGTACAGGATGTACAGGGCTATTACAAATGATAGAAGCGATTTCATAAATTCACTGTAGCTCCATTCATTGACATATGGTCACGACACACTACAGATACGTAGAAAAACTCATAAAGTTTTGTTTGGCTGAAGCCGCACTTCAGATATCTGCCGCCAGAGCGCTCGAGAGCGCAGTGAGACAAAATGGCGACAGGAGCCGAGAAAGCGTATGTCGTGCTTGAAATGCACTCACATCAGTCGGTCATAACAGTGCAACGACACTTCAGGACGAAGTTCAACAAAGATCCACCAACTGCTAACTCCATTCGGCGATGGTATGCGCAGTTTAAAGCTTCTGGATGCCTCTGTAAGGGGAAATCAACGGGACGGCCTGCAGTGAGCGAAGAAACGGTTGACCGCGTACGGGCAAGTTTCACGCGTAGCCCGCGGAAGTCGACAAAGGAAGCAAGCAAGGAGCTAAATGTACCACAGCCGACGGTTTGGAAAATCTTACGGAAAAGGCTAAAGCAGAAGCCTTACCGTTTACAATTGCTACAAGCCCTGACACCCGATGACAAAGTCAGACGCTTTGAATTTTCGGCGCGGTTGCAACAGCTCATGGAAGAGGATGCGTTCTGTGCGAAACTTGTTTTCAGTGATGAAGCAACATTTTTTCTTAATGGTGAAGTGAACAGACACAATGTGCGAATCTGGGCGGTAGAGAATCCTCACGCATTCGTGCAGCAAATTCGCAATTCACCAAAAGTTAACGTGTTTTGTGCAATCTCACGGTTTAAAGTTTACGGCCCCGTTTTCGTCTGCGAAAAAAACGTTACAGGACACGTGTATCTGGACATGCTGGAAAATTGGCTCATGCCACAACTGGAGACCGACAGCGCCGACTTCATCTTTCAACAGGATGGTGCTCCACCGCACTTCCATCATGATGTTCGGCAGTTCTTAAACAGGAGATTGAAAAACCGATGGATCGGTCGTGGTGGAGATCATGATAAGCAATTCATGTCATGGCCTCCACGCTCTCCCGACTTAACCCCATGCGATTTCTTTCTGTGGGGTTATGTGAAAGATTCAGTGTTTAAACCTCCTCTACCAAGAAACGTTCCAGAACTGCGAGCTCGCATCAACGATGCTTTCGAGCTCATGCTGCGCCGAGTGTGGGAGGAACTTGATTATCGGCTTGATGTCTGCCGAATCACTCAAGAGGCACATATCGAACATTTGTAAATGCCTAAAAAAACTTTTTGAGTGTTTGTATGTGTGTGCAAATCATTGTGAAAATATCTCAAATAATAAAGTTATTGTAGAGCTGTGAAATCGCTTCAATCATTTGTAATAACCCTGTATAAATGGATCAGAGCCTTGACTTATCTTAGACAGTTGTGTGCTCACCCAATAGCTATGTGGTGCCAGCGACCATCCTGGATACGCAAACCAGGCAGCGCTACCAGCTGAGTGCTGCCGTTGGCCGATGCGTGTACGAGACGCATGCCATCGCCGTCTCCGGCCACCTCCAGCGACAGGTAGGCGTCCTGCTGGCGGCGCGAGCGCAGACTCAGCACCGTCCCCTGCGACCGGCCCTGTAGGCACACCGGAACACAATACTACTTGTGCTAGGCACGGTTGCATCATGACCTCCTGTAAGGCGACATCAGCGGCATAACACAACAGGTGGCAACCTCCACGTACTTCATAACTTTTCCACACTAGCAATACATATTTATTGTTGCCAATTAAGTAGTATACCCTATTTTGTAGGTACCTGAGGGTGGAGCCTGAGGGTAGCGAGCAGTGAGAACTCGGCGGGGAAGCCTCCGGCCCTCGGAAAGAGCTGTGCGGATGGCACCCAGATGTAGGAGTCTGGACGCAGGCGGTACGCCGTTCGCCGTCCGGGAACATGGCGCCATTGTGCACGTGCCGGGTGGAAGTAGCGGCGGTCAGGTAGTGCTAACGCATTCACGCTTCCTGCATAGATAATCACAAGCTTGGTCATATGAATCGTATCATACTTAATGTGTGAAAGTGTAACTATCATCCATTGCAGATCCTTTTAACTAAAACTGCTAAAACTGAACCCATGCACACTATAGATTGTGAAAATTGTAACACCCTTTAACAGACATGTGATTATAACGAATTTTTTTCCATTGATCTGGTACATGACAATATACTAAGATCAGACCGCCATGTTCTGCAAATTCTAGCCTCTAGACGTCGTGGAATGGAATAAAAGAGAGCCTGCATGTACTACTGGGAAATAGCCACGCGGGTAGTAGACGCCCCACAATGCGTCTACAGAGGTTGCAGAAGGATCAGAACGAATAAGTTGCCGACCAACCATATCCCATAGATGTTCGATGGGCGACATGTCAGCCGAACGTGCAGGCCAGGGAAGCAGTAGTGCCCGCTGATCTTCGAAGAAAGTTTTTACGTTCCTCGATACATGTGGTACATGTGGTCGCGCATGTCCGCACTCGTTGCAGTGACTTAACGTGCAGCCAACACTGTGGGCGAAGCTGTTGGGTCGACTACGGCCGGGGATAATATCGCAGTAATTTCGGTATGTGATCAGGTTGTGTGATGCAGTACGCGCTCATAGCAGGGTACAACCCTCTTCTATCCACTTGCACCACACACTTATCGCTGTTGTAGCAGCGTGTCCTGTATGACATACCCGTTTTCCAGTGGCCAATGTTTTACCACGTAAAGAGGTATACCGGCACTTAACTTGCACGTTTCCAATTAGTCTAACAGCTCTGCTCCGATCATCACACAAAAAAGGTGTTGTTAGTCGTACTTGCAGGCAATCTTTCTGCAATTTTGATCACATACTATGGTTCCACTGTTTTAGACATATCCCGATTTTGGAGTGACTCAGACCGAACCTCCAGAGTGTTACAATTATCTCAAACAATAGTGTCATTTCGTCCTTTGTAAGTCACATCCTATTAACAGCGTCGCCTTTACATCGTTTGTGATGTAATTCATAGTAAGATAAATTATGCTGACCACAGTGCAGATTCATAGACAAATGCTCAAAACAAAATGGTACATACACGGAAAAGATATACGATCGGTTTATCGAGTACGCCATGAAATATGGTACCGTTAAACAGACATTAAAGAATTAATTTAGTTTTGTTCTGAAATACATTTATGTAATTATGTTTTTCAAGAGGTATCATATCTTAAAATCATTAACAATGTGTCCTTTCCTCATCTAACAGCAAACATATGGGCTAAAAAACATTTTTTTAAATCGAAGTAATGGCTTTTAATACGCAAATTCAACGAAAATTGTTTTGTACAAGAAAGATTGACAACTTTTAAAGATTTTATAATTAATTTAATATTAAGAAAATTGTTTTTGCACTGCATATTGGCAACTTTATAACGCAATTAAGTAATTGTAAAGAAAACTACCTGAGATAAAAGGATCAATACTTTGACAGGGTTCTAACGAAATAAGATTTTTCGTTTGAAACAATTATTCTTCTAATCAAATTCTTTTACATGATGCAATAAAACTACTTACTTTTCCGTACAAATGTTATTTAATACTACCCATGTATTATCGCCACCTTATGAGTTGAGTATCGCATGCAGCGCTATTTGTTCCTATGTAATCGTGAGCAGGACTTAACTATAATCATGAAATAAAACTTTCAACATTCTATCCATATTTCTCAGTTTAGATTTCTTACATTGCGATCCACTGAACTATCGGTTTTTGCTTCAAACATGGAGATTGTAATACGGCAGGTGTAACAATATTACAAGATTAATATAGACAATATTACATATGGTTAAAATAGGATTCAGTGTATTTTCTTAAGAACAGAGAGTCGTATTTGCGGGGGCAAGGATTAAGGTGCCCTGGCTTGTAATAAACGTCTGTTGAAAGGACTGTTATCTGTTGGAAGAATAACACGATCTGACATGGTGTGTCGAGAGATTTAGTGTTGACAGAGATGCATATTGGGATTAGTAAGAAATTAACAGTTTTTTCCGTGGTTTTCGGGACAGAGAGGATAGGCGGCGGTGAGAATTCTAACTCTCGCTTACTCTCTGTTACTCTGATACTAGCCTGGCAAGTGAGAGGTTGAGATTTCGAACCAGGACATTTCTCGTTTCTTGTGTGATCATCAGCGGCTCGCCTGCTCACCTGTTCTTTGGTACTTTCGCTGTTAGATTTTCCCAGCACTGCAGAGAACGCTATTATCTGTTTACTGCTTCTCTTCCAGACGATGCCTCAGCCAGCCGCCTTATCATCTATGTGGTAATCTTCATTGAATTCTACTGTCAACAGCAAAATTGTGCAATTAGCCTGAATTAGACCGATAGCACAATGACAGACTCAAGTCAGCTAACTTCATTTCTCTAATTTGTTGACCTGTTAAGGGCATGTAATCTGTTACCATTCAAGTGATTCAGTAAATAAATCTCCATTTCCATTTGTTGAAGGACAATGAAATAAATTGCATATTGTTTGAGAATTAATTGTGTTTTGATTCTCTTCAATATTTTCTCAACATCGCGTCCCACTCCTTTTTCAATTGTTTTGATGAATAATTCAGGTAAATCTCTACTATATAACTTCGTAAGTTCACTCATTCACTCACCTCGATAGCTATTGGCTGGAGAACGGTGTCACGTGTCAGCCTTCGCTCGCAAAACAGCGACCAGAGATACCATTAGAAGGAATTCCTGGTTATGTCAACAATTTAATAGCTAAGCAACTGCCACCAAATTAATTGCCATAATACATTCATTAAGTTTGCTTTTCGTAGCGTTTCATAGCTAAAAACATATTGATAAATTCTGCACCTGAAAAAACATGGTTCTGCTTTTAAGTAACATGATTCTAATGAAAGCAACTTAAAAAACTTTAAAAAAATGAAATTACTAATGGTCTCTGCTGTAACCACGAATGCCAGTTGTCATTCCGGCTTAGGATAAATTTCAATTTACTTAAAACTTTCACTAATGTTGTTGCTTTTTAGGTATTTTACTGACCACTTTTGTTAATGTTCTTTGTTCATGCTCGCTGTACGTGCGTGAGTTGTTAGGTTATTTTAAGTGGACATCGGACCAAATATGTTACCGAACCGATTATTCTAAGAATTCATTTCTTCGGAGTTGCTCAACTATTTAATAATATGAAATGTGTATTAGGTTCTCTGACCGATACAGATACTATTACCAGTCATTACATTATGAGTGTTTGCCCATTCCCAATAATAAAAATAAAAAAACAGTTTTTTTTTTAAATTGCAGAGTGAACTTTAAGGGTCAAATAAAAGTCAATTTTGTATTTAAGCAATTATACGATTGCGCTATCATCCCCGTTCGTTTTTAATACCTACCTTTATTAATACTTCTGAGTTCTTCAAGCTCAAAAGATTTTATTCACCCTAAAACACAGGTCAAGTTTATATTAAGTCAAATCAGGTCAACATGTCGTAATCTTTCATGCTAGAAACCGGAACTATTCTAGACCCGTGACGATACGCAAGAAACGGTCACGGGATTACACTAGTGCTTAATAATTTTAATCTGCTAATAACTCCTGCTCCCAACGTTAATGCGGTGGAAACCTTTAATTACCGACCCAGCAACATGGAACGTCACAAGATGAAGTTACGTAAGTACCATAATGCTATTTAAATGTTATTCAAAAGTGACACAAAATATTAGAATTCCCATAAAGTTATATTGATCACCACTAGAAAAGCTGTTTACGAACAACACCCAAGAGACATAGCGTTCCATGAGGCTCATCCCCTACAAAAACAAATTGTGGTAGTTCTAATGATTGAGATTGTACCTAATTACGTATTTATTCTTCAACTGAATCATCCTAAACAAAGCCTTTACCGTGTAAGGCTGTTCTTAATCCATGTTTGTTAAAAGCAGTGCTAATAATACTTGATAAACTAAAACAAAAACCTTTAATTTACATCACTAATTCCTGAGTCTAGACGGTAGAAGTTGTTACGTGAATTCAGCAAATTAGCCTCAACGTTTTCTTGTATGACGACGATGCTTAGCGTGGGTATATACCAATCCAGTGTATATACTTACATCCTGTAAATGATATATATGTTTCTAACAGAAACGCTATGTCTGCACGGTGAAAGCCTCTGTATGTAACGTATCAGTGACAGTAGTATTGGCAAACAGCGAAAATGTAGACCCTGGGGGAAAGAGCGGGTTAGTTTTAATCATCACGAGCTGATTTCTTGGTAATCTTACCGACGCAAGAGAAGGTGTTGCAGTGGCGCTGTTCGACATCGTGTCCTTGACAGCCGTCACTCTGACTGCACGACCGTCGCCGTTGTTGCCTCCCACCGCCGCAAGAGGCGCTGCAAGCAGACCATTCCGACCATGGCTGCCACCCTTGAACACAGAATAACATAAACATGCAGAGATAAGAGTAGAATATAGTGTACTAAAATCAGAGATGTATAAATTTACTCGAAACAGTCTAGAAAGTGGCGAGAGAAAGGTTAATACAATTTATATTTTATATTATTGATTACTACCTACTTGTGATATTTTATAGACATTTACAATTTAACATCATTACTAAGCATTACGGTGCAAATATTTTCTATGTAGTTGTTTAGTAAACACATTTCTGAAAACTGTTTATTGTTTAAAAGTCTGTTATTTTAGCTTTTTTATTAATTACGTGCATCGATTTTTCTGTAATATCTTCATTTATTTTTACATTATAAATTTTAAGAATTACTCCTACTAGTATTTACCGTTCAACTGAAGTGAAATTTAAATAGTAGCATTCTAAGAAATTCCTTTTTCATCTAAAAATCACTTAATCTTATTTTTTGCTGAATTAGTGCAAATGTGATTAACATTAAATTAGAATAATTCCGTGGCATTCTCTATCATCTAAAAATGGTTCGTGAAAATTGATAATGTGGAATAAATGGTGTACATTCCTACACAATATATACATTAAATAATATATAGAGAAGTGGAATTGAGAACCTCCTCTTTTTAAAAAAAATAGGACAGAAAATAAACAAAAAGTCTAACAGTGGGGAAAAAAATTAAGAACTAGTTCTACAGCATCAATTATTTTAATTACTGAAAGTTGCTGTGATAAGAAATATTCCCTCCATTATATTAGAATAGAAATACCTGCAGTTATTAGATCGTATGGTCGTTATTTTAATTGCTGAATAAATATTAAGTTGTGTACGCGATTCATATAATATTTCATTTTTACTAAAATTAAAGTTAAATTAATGTAAAATTATTATTTAAATCTAGAAATTAGAAGGAATAATAACTATATTACATATATAAATATATAAACATAATAAATATAAATATATTGAAATATAAAAAAGTCAATAATTATTTACCAATACATTCAACAATTAAAATCGTTGATGTTAATGAGCTTGTTTTTTAACTTTTCATTCCAGTCAGGTGTTTTTGTTTAGTTTTTAAAAATGATTATTACCATTACAGATTCCTCAAACATTTTAGTTTGTCTAGCATTTTGGTCATTTTCCACATTTTAATGTTTCCTAGATTCGACTATGCAAATATCTAAGCCATCGATATACCTAACTTGATCTAAAGTAGCATCAGCTTGACTTTTTGAAAATACATTGAAGCTTAGGTTCAAAAGAATCCCGATCGAAAGTTTTACCCAGCAGGTTACGAATTGTGACTGCATAGCATAAGCTTATGGGTAACATTACCTTGCCTTCATAGACTATCAAACTACATGAACACCTGGTCTGTCTTCTTTGCCAGTTGAATTATCAAACTTAACACAAATTTCCTATACTAGTTCTCCTTGTTCCGGTTGATATTTACGTACAGGAAGCCATTCTGTATAGCCCAGGTTACTCACTCCTGGTTTCTTTTATATCTTCCGACAGCATTACTCGTGATCACAGATCCATCAAAAATATATTTAAAAAGCCAACCGTTTCATTTGGATCATTGGAAATATATTCTCTTAGTAGATACTGGTCAGAGGTTTTAGTTTCTAATTAAATGTTCTCAGTGTGTAACTGATAAAGTATGGAGGCCTTTCTAAATGTGTAGACATTTTATACTTATAACAGTTATCTTGTTTGGTTGTTGCAAAGATTCAAAACGATTGTCGAATCGCGAAATTCTCCGAATGTCCAAAATTCCTAGTTGGTTGCAAAATTCTCCTACAGTGAGATTGTTCACTAAATCCACTAAAGTTTCGCGGAATCATCACTCCATTGGTAGACAACTCGAATCGCATATCTTAACAAACTAACTAGATTCTTTACGATTAGACTAATGTTTCGACAGTATTGTCAAACTTACATCACATTTTTCACATTAGGGAATTCTTAAATAAATGAATGACGTTTAGACATTACATTGGAAAAATTACGCAGTTGCGTGTGGTGTTCATTTTGCGACTTCCTGTTTCATGTGAAGACATCGGAGGGTTTTTTAGATAATACCGGGGATTTTCACTCTATATGTGATACATATAAAATTTTGATGAATATGTTGGTGCAGTTTCATATATTCTACGGACAGAAGTTAAATTGCTGAAAGCACGTAACAAGTCTGTAAATCAAAATTTTTAGACATTTTCCTGAATACAATAATTCTGTAGATTTGGTGGAGGTTTTCAGATTCGAATTAATTCCTGCCGTAATCAGAAGCTCAAACCATAATAGTGATAAGTTTGTATAAATGTCAGTGAGACAAATGTAGCAGATGAAATGAAATACATTTTTCTTAACAATTTCTTTTTCACATATTGTTTTTATGCTACGTATTTCTTACAAACAAGATATGTCTTTCCCAGCCAGTTGTTCTACATTTCAACAATGCAACACAGATGTGATACAATTGACGTTACAAGTTATTTTCTTTTATAATCACAGTAGATCCGTTGCGTAATATCTTCATCCGCTGAGGAGCAATAAAATAATTTTGTTTAGCAGCTTCTTTTCATTTGAAGCTTTGTCAACAGAGCAATTAAAATTGTTTTCGCTCTTCACCCAAGTATTTTTCCACAACTTGAGTTCGTGCAATTAGATTGTAAAAGTTTCAATCACATTTGACTTCACTCGGGGAAATTTTGCGGCTAAGTCTTTCACAACTTCTTTCCCCTCCCGCAGGGAGAGTCAATTAAAATAGAAATTGCTTTTGCGATTTGCATGTTCTTAAGTCGAGAGTCTCTTCATTCAAATTCATTTTCTTCCATCAAATTATTAAGCAATTTCCCTCAATTCAGGTGAGGAAAATAAGTTAAACACAGAAAACAATAACATAAAGCAAGAAATATGGACTAAATATTTAAAAGACACGAATGGATTCACTCCGGTAACGTAGATTAAATTAATTAATCTATCATCATCAATAAAACGAAAAACTGGTATATTGTTTACAGAAAAACTTAAAATTGCTGCGCAGATTTCGATTGGTTTTTCACTGTCTTAAAGGTTAGAACCTCACTTCGGTCGTTTGTTATGTCTTATGTATCATTTCCTTCTTTAAATTTAGATTTTTAGACTTTAAACCCCATAGATTGCTGTATTTAATGCGAGGAGGAAACTATGTTAGTGTAAAATATGTAAATTAATTTTAATAATATAATTAAAAAAACCTGCGATATCTTCTTTGGTTCTTAAAGCTACAATCTCAGGCCACACAGCTGCTATCTCTTAAGTTTGGAAGTGAAATTATATTCACTGTTAATAGTAAGTAATGCATATTTGATGGGTTTTAGCATGAATTAACTGTTTTAAACATTTAGTGTAGAACCTTCAGACAACTTCGTTTCTTCTTGAAACTACGATCTCAGGTCGCACAAAAACACTCTCTGATATTTCGAAATGAAATTACATTCGTTGATAATAGTAAGAAATGTACATCTGATACATAATTGTGAACTGATAATTGGCTGGAATTAACTGGAATTTCCGGTATTTATTGGTTGAACGTTTCTTTTTTCCACATCTGCTGAAAAAAATCGTTATTTTTATAATTCCACGAATCGCTGTGGTTATTTTGATGAAACTTTGAACACGTGGTCCTGATATGGTGGTTAAAATCATTACAGGAATAAATCAATCCCATCATTTTTCTGCTTCACCGGGAGTTAGTCGTTCAAATACGTAAAGAAAATGGAACGATTGACATGAAATTTGATTCCTAATTGCAGAAAACTGACCTCTGCTATGAAGTTTAATATTTACTTTCTGGGGGAAAAACCTGCACCATACCGGACAAAGCCAGGAAATAGGCTAGTATAAAATAAGAGCTTATATTTGTAGGGGGGAAAACACAAAAACAAAAAATAATAAAGTACAATAATTACGATTTCGTCGAATAACTGAAAATATTTAACACCGTGCAGTATATCATTATACAATTATGAGCTGAAACAGAAATATCAACAATATAGCAGCTAAATTAAGTTACTGTGCAGCTACTGGATCTGCCCTTTAGGGGATTGCAGAACAGTGACGGATATGATAAAGGAGCTGAAATGGGATTCATTGCAAGACAGGAGGATGATGAGGAGGGTCATGGGAGTGTACAGGGCATATACTGGCGATGAGGCATGGAAAGATATTGCAATAGGTATGAAAAGTAGTGCATGGAAGGGAAAAGATGACCATGACCACAAGCTGACACTCGATTTCAGGCACAAGGGTGTGGGAAGATTCTCTTTTTTAGGTAAGGGTGTCAGGGATTGGAATGAGTTACCAAGGGAAATGATGAATAATTTGCCTAATACATCGAAAGAATTTAAAGATAAAATTTGTAGAGGGCAAATGTACAGTAGGTGGGTGCAGGATAGGGGGAAGATGGGTGTGTAGGGAAATTGCCACCGTAGCCTGTGCTCCATTGCAATTAAATTAAATTTAAAAACAAATTATTAATTAAATTCAGAATATATTAAAATTGTTACGGAAACACTAAAAACAATAACAAAAAGCAAGAAATACAGACTAAATATTTAGCAGACACTAATGGATTCACTCCGGGTAAGGTAGATTAAATTAAATGATATAAAATAATGCCTCATATTTGTAAGAAACAAAAACACAAAAACAAACAATATTACACTGATCATCCAGAACATTAGGACTACCTACCTGCTATTGATACAAACCCGTCCAGGTGTCACTTGACGAGGAATGACTGCTAGACAGACACACGCATGGTGCATGTTGTATCAGTGGACGTGCTATCCGTGTTTAGAATATGGCATGCACGCGATCTATCTGAGTTTCACCGTGGGCAGATTTTGATAGCCCAGAGGCTCGGCACGAGCATTTATGGAACTGCACGACTTGTCGGGTGTTCGAGGAGTGCTGTGGTGAGTGTCTTCAAACCAAACGTCGAGGGGCTGGGCGGGCACCCCTCATTACAGATGTCGGACATCGTAGTAAAACAGAACTGGCGGCGATTTAACAACAGACTTTAATGCTTGGCAGAGTACAAGTGTCTGAACACAAAGTGCACCAAACACTCCTAACGAGCCGACATGACAGAGTGTTGAATGGTATGATGAATCCGGATACCTTCAAAAACATGCCGATGGGAGGGTGCGATTCCGTCGTTTTCCACAGGAACAGCTTTTTGACACCTGTATTGCAGGACGGAGATAAGCTAGTGGCGGCTCGATTATGCTCTGGGGAACATTGACGTGGGCATCCATAGGTCCAGTTGAGCACTTGGAAGGCATGACTGCTAATAAGTATCGTACACTGGTTGCAGACCACGCGCACCCCTTCATGATGACCGTGTTTGCCAACGGCAGTGGCATTTTTCAGCAAGATAACGGACCATATCACAAGGCCAGTAGTGTGACGGAGTGGTTCCAGGAACACAGTGGTGAGTTGCAATTGATGTGCTGGCCCCACAACTCGCCATATCTGAACCCGAACGAAAACATCTGATATGTGATTGAATGTGGCGTCAGATCTGGTAGCCCCTCTCTCCGGAATTTACGAGAATAAGGTGACCTGTGTTTGCAGCTGTGGTGCCAACTCTCTGCAACCAAGACGCGTCGCCGCTGTTATCCGTGCCAAAGGCGGACAAACCAACTATTAGGTAGGTGGACATGATGTTCTAGCCGATCGGTGTATAGTACTAAAACTACGATTTCATCGAATGACAAAATATTTCAAACAATGAATATGTCACTATACAAAGGGGAACCGAAATAGAAATTTCACCATTTTTAATATTGTGGCTAAATTAAGTTACAGTGTATTTACTGGTTCTGCTCTTTTGGAGGTTACAGAACAATTTTCTGTTAGTTGCTAAAGGATATAAAAATGGTTAAATATGATTATGGTTCAAAAATAATAGAAAACAATATATATAATTAAACTAAAATCTATCTACAAATATCCTCCTTCACCAAGGCTATAAGAGTGAATGTTGTTGAAAAAGGCTATTTAGTTAAAAAGGGGTAAAAGTTGAAGTTAATAAATATGTTGAAACCAGGAAATTTACAGTACTTTAGATCTAGAATAAAGAACGCTATAAATCTTAGTTTAAGAGAAGGTCTCTTTAAAACAACAACATAAAATATTCAACCAACATAACAAAAACTTAAGTTGATAAATTGTATAGATAAAAATTAACTGTGCGATGGTATTTGTGTTTTTACCAATCCACTAAAGTGGGTAAACTAAGCGCGAAGTCTGGAAGAAACACTGGTAAAAGCAATAAGGTGTTCCTCGATGATGTAATTTCTTTACGTGCGCCGGTATTATTTGTGTATTATAAACTCCATTTATTTTAAGACCCATCAAAAGGCGGTCAGTAAACGTGTACATCTGATCTTGTAGATCCTTATTTTATTTTATTAGTACCAAGTGTCAGTGAATACAAACATTAATTTTCGACATGAAATTAAACTCTTGTTGCGAATAAAAACTATTTCTTTTGTAAGATTACTATTTTCATATTTGGTAAGCTAACAAATTGTACTTACAATTTTTCGCTGAAATGAAATACTCAGTTATTTTTATTCGAATTCCCTTTAAACTTTTAATTATTTGAATAATATATCATCTATTTCTCTCTTCTACATTTTATTTAACATTTCTTATTGTCTCTATTTAAACACATCTGCCTTAAAACAGATTTATCTCACCATACACGGCTGTTGCTTTTCTACACACTCTACACAACCAGAGACTCTGCTCTGCGATGTTGCACGTGACAATAACAATCTTTGGTCCAACCGTATACTAATACAACAAAATGTTTTACAAGCGTCAATGATGTGTATAAGGTGTTTCCTTATACTCTACATTTCGTGAAGATTTATTGCGAAGGTCATAGCAATCTATAAAGGTCACAAGCTTCATCACCGCTATTTAAAGTCTTATTTCTGGCACTTATGGCAGAATTATAATATTAAATGACTTTTCAATACATCAGAATTACAGACGATAAATAGTCAATTTTGCTTCACTCCTCTTGTAGTTCGTTTTAGTTTGAAGGTTAGAAACGCTTCTAGTTTGTCTTCAATAAACAGGAAACTTATTTCACAAGAACATGCTGCCAACGTGAGACATTATTATGTTATTTAATTACCTTCGCATTAGCACTTGTCCCACGTGATATACATCGAAAGGAATCGTCATATTCTATTACTTAGAGAAAAAGTGTAAAATCACAGTTCCTCTTTATTGGGAATGCAAGGTCCATAATGAAAAGAACGAATCCTATAAGGCTACATTAGTAAACTAGAAACCAGAAGAGGAGCAGGAAACGAAATGAAACTTCATGGGTCGAAAAGGTATATATTGTTATTTATTAATTACAAAATCGAGTCAAATATACAAAGAACTTGATATTATGATCCTGCTTATCAGTATGATGTTGAACTCTATAACAGCCCTCATTCGTAGACCTTTAATAAAATGTTATTTTAAAAATTACTATGTTTGGCAAGCTCGGAGTGGATTACTTATAGTTTTGTATATTTTTCGTGTAACTAATTGTGAATTTATGTAAATGAACATTGTGTTATGGAAAGAAACTATGTAAATGCTATGTAATGTGCTCAAAGACAGTATTATGTATGAATCAATAATTAAAAGATTGTAATGGTAAGTGTCATTGTCAGTTACGATGTTTAGAGGACAATTTGCGACGGTTTGAACTGGTTATGTTGATAATTTTTTGTGTAAATGCATGTAAACATTATTAATTTTCATTTCAAGATGTTTTATAATGACTGTAATTATTTTTGTATAGGTTTAATTGTTAAATTATTGTTAGAATTCGAGGAACATCGGTCGGAACTCGTCGAATTATTCCGGATGCTTCGGCACCGTTTATTTATACAAGTGGCAGAGGTGAGGTAGTTAGCTAAATGAGCGGAGAGTTGTAAGTCAGTGGTTTTCGGAAGTGTGTTACTTTAATCGCCTGCACATTTATGTATGTTTGTTCTTAGATTCTTTGGATCGAGTCGATGACTTGTGTAATATTATTATAGAGCGCACGGTCAAATAAACTTATTTCAAGCAACTAAATGCTTATCACTTCCCTGTAGCCTGAATTATTGCACTGATTCGGTCCATACAGTCATTGTATCATCTTCTGAGGCAAGCTAGCCTACAACTGTCGTAATTGGTCCTTGATATTCTGGATAATGGCACTGAGATGTAGCTGACATATGAGCTTGTCCCACACATCTTGTATCGAGGACAGATCCGGGCATCTTGCTGGCCACGGGAGTACCTCAACATCACGCATACAGTTCATAGAGACACGTGCCGTATGTGATCAGATAATGACGCAGGAAGTCCGTGATGTACCGTTGTGTCATCAGAGTTCTCTCGATCACTACTAGCCGTACACATACCCGTCCATGATGTTTTTCTGTGTTAAATTACATTGACATCCTCCTCTGTCTTCTGCATACTTCAATTTTTTGTCGGCCAGTGTATATCGGTCGAATAACACATTAAGCAATAACTGGACAACGTTGGGTAACCGCGCGCAGTGTAGGCATATTCTAATTTTAGTCAGATATCAGCAGATGGCATTAAGAGAATTTCAAACCAAGAAACACCAAATCAAGTATTCGCTAATTCTCCAAGATCAGATGCACGACGCAATGGTCCGACATCCACTTTTCATGCGGAACCGGTATCCACATTTTATCGAACTTTAACTTGGCATTTGATTTGTTTTTGCACGAGAGAACACACACAAAGTAATATTCATCACACCATTGCGCCACTAACATGTGAATGAATACTGATTAATGTTATAGGCTTCCGCTTCCGCAGGTAATGTTGTCTGGAATGTGCGCACAACGCCGCTTCATTTAATCTTCCAGCACGCTATCAGTCATCTGACTGGAAGCATAAATAATCTGTAGTGCTTAATGTTCCAGTAGTCAGACTGTGAAGTTATATTAATTGCCTTGGTGTGTATATACGTATGCGCGAGCAAACGAATGCTTTATCCATATATGCAAAAGCACATATAGACTTTAAGTATCTTATATCTTTCGAAGCTGGAATATTTTACTCTATATATTCATTATAGGTATTACAGTTATTACATCAATCTGTCCAATTACGGGGTACTGAAACAATTACATTTTTCTCGAAAACTTCAAATCTTTATGTTTAGTGACTGTGGGATAAACTAATTATTATTAATTAGTCTTTACTTCAATATACTTCTCTTCTTCCCCCAAGCAGGTTGAAAACATCTTATATCCTCCTTGATCTTAGACGGCTTATGATGATCGCTCTCCCGTCACATTTCGAAAGCACACGTTCATTTATTTCTTCTGCGTTATCTCAAGACTTCGCTATTAAATTGTCGAAGTATTTATTGTCACACCCCGTACTTTACCCCCAACAACTTCCCAAATTGAACTCAACCAACTTGTATCCTCCAACTTTTCTTAATACTTCACTACTTTTTTCCATCTCCAGTTATACGAAATCTTTCGTCACTTTACAATACTTTATACAACACTATTAACTCTTCTTCTTACAATTGAACTAATTTATTTTAGTTTACGCAGCGAATCCTAGTCTGCTCCCAATCAATAATACACCTTACCCTGCTTACATCTCACCATCCACATTCGCTTTCTCCGTTCTTGACTTAAGGATTTATTCTTTTTTTCCGGCCACATCACCGCAGGTTATTCTTTGCCCTTTACAGATACTCGTAAATTGACATTAATATCGCACAGCTATAATTCTTAAGAGAATCAATTAATTATATAATCTTAACATTTTAATTCAATATTAAAATTTGTAAGCTTGACGTAAGATTCTTACGATGCCTTCCAAATGATCCAGCTCTTGCCCAGTCGAGGAGTGTAAACATTCTGGACAGTGCGCAGTAGGAATAATGAGCGTATTCCGCTAGGCACTTGATCACATGAGAGTAATGCAATCATAAAGTAATTGGATGCCGATACCCTTATGAAAGTACATTGTTTCTTTTATGCAGCCTTCTTGATGTGTCTGGAACACGGTTGCTCTTCTCTCGTGAGATCCCTTGTTTACTCGAAATTCAGTGTTGATGCTTGCGGTATTTGGTGTGTATACAATAATGTATGTGTTCCTAAAGTCTGTAGGGCGTGTCCAAGAGTTGTGAACTCTACCACAGCTCATGGATATTTCATACATCTCGGCTGTTTTAGTCAACGTCTATGGTATATACACTGTTCTCGCGTAGGATGCGTCCACAAGCTATGTAGCCCCAGTTTGGCCTCTTCTGAACCTCCTACCCCTGCCCCCCCCCCCTTCCACGTAACCTGACGTGACTTTTGTCTCTACAACATTCCTCCTCCCTCTCCCCCGAGGGGCAGGTAGCTTTTTTTTCCTATTGATTTGTATTGATTTCTCTTGTCACACTATCACAAATTACATAAGGAGATACTTCAGTGACGGAAATAAATATTCACATGCTACTGTGTGTTCTTTACTGAATTTTAACTGTGACAAACAGTATGAATGAAAAGTTGTGTGGCTTGGCTCCGAACAACCCGTCCCCCCTCCCCTCGCCCCTCACTCCCCCCCCCCCCCCCTGAAACCAAGCCATGTAGTTAGTTTATAAACGATTCCGTAGTAACGGCTCAAAGCTCTTTGAAATCTTGTAAACATGGAATTTTCGTCGACAGATTTATCCCTTAATTGGCAAACAGGTGTATCAGTCATAAAGCAAGGTAATGGGCACACAACACAAAGGAGAATGTTCCATAGCGTACTTTTACCCCTGAGAGGTCTTCAGAACGACGACTGAACTGTTTTCAAACACCAAGAGACGCTATTTTGTTTCACACAGCGTTGAAGAATCAATACCACTCATGGAGCTTGCAAAGATACTTTTGTCATCATTCGTTAAAGATCTCTTTGACAGTATTTATGTGCCTAAAACATATACGGAACACTCAGCAGTTCATAGATAATCAGCATGTGGCATAACTATCCAAGGCGAAAAATAAGTATGTTATGATTTTCTGATGACATGTCTTTATAGCAGAGCAGGCTGAGGATATTGAGAAGATACGGAATACGTAAAAAAATACTAAAGGATGAGTTTGGACTAAATATAAATCAAAGCAAGACAAAAGTGATTAAATGCAGCAGTAGATTAATTTTCTTTTAAATGAGATTGGATGCGATAGAAGCAGTAAGTGAATTCTCCTACATGGGAAGTAAAATTTACCGATGCTCGATGCAGGAATGATGTTAAAAGCAGAATAGTCATAGCTATAAGAGCCTTCATAAAAAGGGGAATCTTTTAGATTCAAATATTGATCTAGGATTTTGAAAGAATTTGTTAAATGTAAGTGTGAAGCACAGCACCATACGGCACCGAAGCATGGACTTTAGGTATACCAAAAAGGAAGAAAACAGAAACATTTGAAATGGTGTTATATGACGATGCTGTAAATTAGGTGGGCAGATGAAGTACGAAATGAACGATGATGGATGAGAAAAGAAGTTGGTGGAAGAGTGCACCGAGATTTGTACGATAAGCTCAAATTTTCGTGAATCAGTGGGCGATTAAAGCCGAATGTTTTCGGCCCTTTTTTTCAAGCCCTTTATTATTATATAATTTTGAAAGTGTTAAGCTGAACGGACGGTTACTGATAAGTTAGTAATATTAAAAGGGAAAACGTTTACCTCACGTCCTGTTCTTCCATTCGGTTTCAATGGAAGAGATCAATTTTCTCACCGTCGAAAATACTGTACTCCTGGACTGTTGGTAAGTGTGGCAAGGATATTCCATAAAGCAGATCTTTGGATGGGGTAACATACAGAGTAGCTGTATGCGTGCGTTATGAACGTACCGAGCGCAGCCCACAGTGTCTGCTCAGCGTCTGCACTCCACTCGACCAGCGCGTCCGCCTCGGCGTGTTGCGGGCGAGTGAGCCTGCCCAGGAGCAGGTACTGGCGACGGGCAGCGACGCCGCTCCAGCAACCTGACGACAGCGCCTCGGCGGTCGCCGTCACGTTCAGCGGCCTGCAACGACACACCACCTCAAGTATCAATCTTAGTACCGAAAGTATTTCACGGTTCTATCTCGTAAGCGAGAAACTGTTGGTTACATTTTTGTCCACTGCAATACGTTTTAAAAGTTGTAATGATAAGCATTGGTTGAACAATTGAGCGCATTCTGCGTTATGGCAATTAGATGACTCCAATCGGACATAGAATATTATTCGTTGAACGTTCTATTATATTTTCAGTACTTTTAGTACTTGCACTGTTTGAGGAAACGTAGTTACTTCATACCTTGCCGTTCTTTATTTATTATCTTTATTTGTAGTATATCATGATGTAACAGCCCTCATACCTGAATTTTGAATAGTATTGTACTGTATGAAGTATTTGTAGTGAGCTAAAGTTTGCTTGAATATGATCTGGTATGTTTGTTTTGTAATTTCTTGTAAATCAGTGTATATAGACTTTGTTTTATGAAAGAAAATTATTTAAAGCCCATTTAGTACGTTTAAGAACCGAATGGTGCAAGAGAATTTCTTAAATGTTTGTAATTCCATCTATTAATGCAAGTTATGATGTCTACAGGACAATTTTCTATAGTTTGAGATGTTTTCTGCAAATAATTTTGTATTTAAGTATCTCTAATTACCATTTCTGATCTTTTTGCAATGTTGTTAAGTAATTTTGTATTAATTCCAATTGTTTTTAATATGTTTGATTGTTTGAGTGATTGTTAATATTCCAGAAATATCGGACGGATGCCTTTGAAGAATTCTCGTAATTTCGATAGAGACTATATAAACAGATCGACTGGACAGAGCAGTTAGTTGACTTCATTCAGTATTCAGTTTTACAGAGAGATTCATCCAGTTAGTTTTTCAAGTTGAGTTCACAGAGATTTTATTTGCGACGGCTCAGAAGTGCATCTCTGTATTGTATTTATGCTTGTGAATATCGCTGACTTCGTTTTGAGCAAATAAACAAATCTTCAACATAACCTTCTGGTAGACTTTTTAATTAATCAATATATATAAATTAAACCACCGAAGAACCTAATATGGCGAACGTTGACAGGACGAGAAGTCATCAAAAATCCAAAAGAACCTAATAATGTGGTTCATATTTTGTTTCTTTTAATTTGAAACGAGATTTAATGCAAATCTGTAGAAGGAGTTTATGAATTTGTTAAGTTGGTAGAGATAGAGTGATTATCTATGGAAAAAGGAATATGGCGGGCTGAAGACGGGAATGTACTATATTCACCCATGTAGTTGGAAGATAGTAGTGGACATGTAATTAATTAAAAGAGCAAAGTGAGACAGCAGTATTTGTGTAATTGTCTCGATCGATAGCGCTCGTTTGAATACCGAAAGTTTATGAAGGAAATTTTTGAAAAGTATTTTGTACAGTATGTGCAAAAAGCAAAGGCGTAAGCTTTTTACCTGTTTTTATGATTGTATTATATTGATTCGCAACGTTTTAATTTGCTATCAATAAATGAGAAGTGTTTATCGCAACATAAAAAAACAGCAATCTGTTTAATTCAGCTCAGACTATGACAGATTAACCTTTTTTTATTGCAGTCGGAATGAATCGAGATGAAGTAAGGAACGTTACTTTTGGTCTTGATGTGTTTGTAAGACACGAATCTATAATACTGGGTAAGTCAACTACACTATTTAGCTTACAAATGACACGAAATAAAAAATACATTGCTTCACTTTACGTATTCACTAAGATAGAAGAAAGAGATATTTAATTAACAAACAAGCTGGACTGACCCGCGTATTCTCTTAATGATAATTACTTTTTAATTACACAGCTATATAAGCAGAAAACTAGGCAGAAAACATTATCGAGTTCAGAGGATAACAGATTATTATACAAACAAACAGGGATATGTTACTACGGAGGCAACGACAGTTACAAACTACGATACTAAAACACTATTGCTTCACAGAGGTTAAGTTGTGACCGAACGGTAGCTTAATAGGAGCAACTTATTCAAGGGTCGGTCCACAGCTTATTGTAGTCACAGTTCGGATTTTAGTATTCATGTTGAAATAGGCCATTTCAAACGTTAAAACATAAGTTTATTAACACAATATGGCGTCTATGAACTGCTATTCAACTATATTAACAAGTTTTATGCAATAATTCAGGACAATGGTGCAGTATACAGGCATGGATACATTCTACATCTACATCTATACTCTGCAAATCACAAATACTGTGAGTGGCAGAGGGTGCTAAGCACCAATCCTAATTCTGCGCATTCCAATCAGGAACAGATCGAGGAAAGAAGGAATACATAAATGAATCAGTACGGCATCTTATTTCTCTGATCTTATCCCTCCTGTCATTGCGACCTAAATAGGTTGGCGGAAGAAGTATTTCGTTGCACTCGTAAATTAGAGATTTTCGCATATTCTCCAACAAATTTAAACGAAAACGACGTCGTCTGTCCGCCAAACAATCCCAGCCCAACCCCCGAATCAGCTCTGTGACACTTACGTAAGGACTGTAACTAGCAGTCACGAATCGAGCGGCTCTTCTCTGTACTTTCTCTAATGTGTCAATCAATCACTTGCGATACGGATCCCAAATTCCACAACAGT
The DNA here is from genome assembly GCA_031002005.1 of Vandiemenella viatica. Taxonomy (NCBI): domain Eukaryota; kingdom Metazoa; phylum Arthropoda; class Insecta; order Orthoptera; family Morabidae; genus Vandiemenella; species Vandiemenella viatica. Next base: position 212,921,451 of record JARYHS010011408.1, on the reverse strand, counting down.
ATTCCAAATGCGGACGCACTAGTGTTTTGTACGCTATTTCCTTTGTATGAGCGTTACAACTTCTCAAAATACGTCCTATTGAGACGATTTGTTCTGCACTGTACACTTAACTGATGGAAGATAAGCAACAAGCGGCGTGTTATCTTGGTAACTATTGTTAACAAAACCAAAGCCAAACTTAACGCAGTATTCCCCATGTTCTAGAAGACTTCTTTGATCTCTATTCGAGATAGTTGATGCTTCCTTCGTGTTCCTAACTCCTTAGTCAAACACTGATTCTGTGAATTCGAGCGTGACTGCGAGGGAAATAAGAGTTAATTGACTCTCGCATTTGGTTTTCATTTCACCCTCCCTCTCTATTGCCATTATGGAAAGCACACGCCTGAATCAGTCGAATAATTGTCTTCATTGTGAATCAATGTCCAAGCTAGCGAATGAAGTACAGTTCATTAGCGATTCTCGTGTTGCTGCCCGCGGTAAATTCTAACTACTCAGTCTCGCATCGTGTCTATGGGGCATCCACCTCACTTAGTATACAAGTATTTCCGTTCTATGCTTTCTGTCGCCAGACTGAGGGATTAATTCAACATTCCTAATACATCAATGGTTGTAGGTCGCTACAGCTAGTCTGTACGCCTCAAATGAAGGAGAAAACGAAACCTTCGGTGCTGTCTTTGATCAGGACTTGGAATCATTCTTATTTTTTCACTTATGGCTTTACGCCTCGTCAACGTCGAGGTCATTAGAGGTGGGATGCGAATGGTGACAAAGAACGGGAAGGAATTCAGCCATGGTCCTTTTGAAGGAAGCATCCCAGCATTCGCCTGGAGTGAATTGGGGAAACCATGTAAAACCCAAATCTGGATGCCCGGACGGGTATTCAAACCGGCTTCATCCCGAATGTGAGACCAGAGCGTTAACCGTTCACCCACCACGCTTGGTCCGGAAGCAGTCAGCACTCAGACCATCCGTTATTCGTGGTTTCCTCAAATCAAACTAAGCAATTGCAGTGATTGTTCCTTTATAAAGATGGTATCTGATTTCTTTGCAGGCTCTCGCCTATAATTCTTTTTCTGCTTCTATAACCAACTCGTAGATTAACCGGAATTTCGTAATAAAAAAGTTGTAAAAAAGGAGGAAGCGGAACTTGACCGTTTGTATAAGCGTACTTCGTATCAAATTTACTTGCGTGCTAGAGCTGTAAAAGTAACGATGTATTCGTTATTGAGTAACGGGTTCGTCGCCTAACTCGAAGTACCGAATCGTTACTCACAAATTTATTTAGTTACTCGCATTTGTCGTATAGATATGAACTCGTTCCAGCTCCAGCAGTAACTAATTTTGCCAACGTGAAGACTAATTTTGTACTTTTTATTTTGTTTAACGTTAAAATTTACAGTACATAATTTGTAAATAGAAAATTTGTATGGATGATTTGAGATAGTTACTGTTTTTTTCATTCATAGTTCATTAGTGAGATTTATAGATTTTAAACATTTGAGAAATTTGTTTAAATTAAGAATCGATACCTTCTATTTTATTTTATAGAGTAATTTACAATGTAAAAAGAGTTGTCTAATAGTTTTTGATATATACCTCTTGCGAGGTCCTCCTTATCCATTATTTAGACTGCGACAAGAAAGATTGATAGCCCGCTTTACTGGCACTTGGCCCTAATATGCCTTTTTACAGTAGTTGCTATCACCTCGCCGTTTGTATTAATATAAAGTAACTTTATTACTAAACCCTCAATCATCTCTCAATTTGCGCAACGGATATTCTAATGCTATGTAAATGACTTTCGCCACACTTTTACTATAATTCACAATTTATTGCACTCAAAAATTCACAGAAGATACAATGCTTTCACTGAAACAATATTCTGTACATATTTGCATCACGCTAGCCGAAATCAGTTTCTCCACATGTTCACCCTATGCTAGCCAAAAAACAGTCTCTCTCGCCATATTGGCTTGTTCCTTCCGCGACAACACAACCATACCGTACTGCCAACTCTCGCAACATGAAATTACTAAACTAACTAATAATTACCCCGTTCTACACAAACTACTATGCTGGAAGACCTATATTATAAATAAAATATAAATTTATTTACAATCAATTTATAATGTAATAATATAACTCAGTAATGACTGGTGAGTGGGGACCTCACACTCTGCAGTTATTATGTTCTTATAATATTTAATTAAATTGCAATATAGCGTACGCTCCGGTGGCAATTTCCCTAAACTCATCTTTCCCCCTTTCCTGCATCCACCGACATTTGCCCTCTAAAAATTTTAACTTTAAATTCTTTCAGCGTTTTTGGTAAATTATTCATCATTTCCCTTGGTAACTTCCAATCCCTGACACCTTTACTTAAAAAAGAGAACCTCACACCAATATCTTTCCATGCCTCACCATCAATATACACCTTGTACACTCCTATGACCCTCTTCACCCTCCTCCTGTTTTCCAATGAATCCCATTCCCGTATGCGGCGCGACTCGATACAATGCTTCATGCTATTGTTCGATGGTACCGAAAGTAACGAGTAACGATTCGAAAGTAACGGGTATTGATTCATTTAGTAACGAATACATACGGGTACAGAATGTTTCGTTACTTCTACGGCTCTACTGCGTGCAATCCAACCACTGACATCTGATCAGACCATGATTAACATAATATAGAAACAACAAAAGCAATTCAGATTGTGGAATCAACATGAAAGTAAAACACTGGCAGATTCGATTCCAGGGTAGTGAAAAACCACCTCCCCAAGAAGATTAAATAAACGAGCCAGCAAAATCAAGAACACAGAACCAAACAACTTGTGAGGTACATCGTAATATACTGAATGCAGAAAGTCAAATAAAGTAAAGTAAAAAGGCAAAAAATTATCTGTGATGATTGTTAATCGAACAAACATACCGTGGAACACGAAGTACCATCCTATATTTGTACAAAAAATTATGTTTGCTACGTATCCATTTAATTTAATCTTAATTAACGATGTTCTCTGTCGCAACTCTTTCGAAAAGGTAGGCCTGAATGGGCCGGCAACGGATTTCATAATTTCCTTTCTTTTAACTCTCAGCCATAACACAATCAACATTCTACACTAAACACAGTATCATAGTCATCAAAACTTACAATAATACTTATGAACACTGTCAACGGGAAACCACCCCAGTTCAACCTCCCTTGGAGGGGTAAATATCCCCACCCCCCAATTGGCAACAACCTGCTGCCGGACACGGAATATGCTTTAATATAAAATAGGATTACGGAGAATACATTCGAATACTAACCTCTTCTACTGCTTAAGACTCATAGCTGAATGATTACTACTTTAAGAACAATTAAAGCGATACACATTAAGATGTGAGAATGGTGAAACGACAGTCGGGGAAAAAATAATGCATTAAAACATCATAAATTCTATAGAAATAAGAGGTTGTTTGTAGAACAGATGCAATGTACAAAGGGATTTGCCGTGGTCTTCCTTTCAGAAACAAATAACAAATGGACCATCGCAGTTACTGAAAATTCCTGAGAGCATTTGGCTCTATGGTAATATGTTTTGAGAAAAACTATTTTCTTCAGTAATAATTCATGAACTCCACCCTAGTTAATTATTAAGTACACGGGTGACGGATCTTCGCTCTGCATCTTTAAATATCTGTTCAGTATGTAAGATTTCATCAAAATCTTTAGAGACTTTGTCAGAAATTAATATTACTTATATGCAAGAGTTTCTGATATAATAGTATTACATAGGATAAATTAAATATAATACATCTTATAAAAACCTAACTTAGTCCACGAGATGGCACTAGAGCTGATTCCGAGATACCAGATACAAAAATCCCTCGTTTTTTTTGTAAAATCGAGTTACAACCTTTAAAAGCAAATCATTATCTACATATAAAATTTCGTCAAAATTGCTGGAGCAGTTTCGGAGATCGTTCAGCTTACCATCTCATAAATTGCTTTTAAAGAAAAATTTTAAGAAACAAATTCCCGATAAAAGTCAGACCATTCAAAGCGCAGGATTGTATTTACCAGAACCTATTTTTTTAGTATGGACTCCTTTATGTGGCTTTTTCACGAGTTCCTAGATTTAGTAATATTTATGTTTATGTTAATGACACATACGTTTAAAAAGTAAATGATGATCACATTATAGCTTCTAGTCATCTCTTCAAAGAAGTTTGAAAAAATCAAATCTGACAAAGCCAACATCAATTTTTTAAATATCTACTTTTTAAGTGTTTTACAATTATACATGTAGTATTTAATGACAATAACGTTTTTATAATAAAAGTTATATTTATCACTACTCTTCAAAATAAAATACCTTGTAGTATTTAATGATAACGATTTTATAAAGTATAAGTGATATTTATTGCTTTCGTTAATAAATATACTTTGGATATACTTACTACTCTTCAAAATAAAATACCTTTCATTAAAAAATTTCTAGCATTTACTTATTTCCAGAATATTACATTAACATTCGATGACTGAACACAAAGAATTGTACGTTTAAAGAAATGAGAGTTCCTTGTTCTAATCAAAGAAAATCTTAACTAATTTCAGTTGGCTTACTGGTATTGTACCTGAAAAGTCTACGAAATGGCGTTAGTGCCGTTTCCAGGATACCACATGCAAGAGCTGCTCGTTTTGTGTCAAATCGCCTTCTTTGTAGGTAATACACCTATTTAGATAAACTTGAAAAGCAAAACGTTATCTAAATAAGAAATTTCATCAAAATCGTTAACCGTTTCCGAGGTAGCAAATATATACAAAAATTGCTCGTATAAAGATTAAAACAGTAATTAACTAGCATCGCTTTATATTTCTACAATTATACGTGTCAAAGAAGAGTTTGGGACTCTTACCTTCAAGAACTAAATGTAATGTACATTATAAACCAGAGATAAAACTTAATATTATACCAATAATTTCGGCACGGTAATCTCTTTCATTGGTTATTATATTAATCGATTTCTTCCCAGCTACTACTCGTGTAAAACAAAATAGTTGGACGCGGCCACAGGTCCGGTCGCCACCCAGAAGGGTCGTTTGCGCCATAATTTGCGAGGCAGCCAATCAGCGCTGCCCCGGCGCTGGTGGCGCCATCAAAGGGCTGCCGGGCGACTGCACTCGACAGCGCATCAGCGCGTCGTTTCATTGCTGCCCTTTGTTCTGCGCAGACAACCGCAGACCACCGCTAAAGACCTCCGGCCCGTCACTCCCACTACACCGGGGAGGGGCAGACACCGCCTACACACCTTCCAGTGGCAACGTTCATCAGATATACGTACTGCAGAAAATTAACAGTATGGTGACACCGTATGGAGACTAACTGGGAGTCGAAAGCTTCCTTTATTTCAAATCCTTTGTTGTTTTAACTTGCCCTTAAGCCGTATTTCACCTTTGCACGTGTGAAGCATACTTAAACGTTTCACGATTTCCGTTTCTCTGACACAATATAGCGAGAACAAGTAAGGTACTTTAAGGTAAAGAATTAATAAATTATTTTTGAAATATTTCGAAACGGAAACTATTAATATCAGGAGAAAGAATAAATGCAAGTGTTTGAATTAGGGATGTAACGGATCTCCACATCAGCATCCGCAGGTGTGGAACTTTCGCGTGAAATCATACATCCGCTTTCACATCCGCAATATTTATTGCAGTTGTATTGCTATTGATTTGTTTAAATTGAAATATATATATTGTTCTTTTCTCTTTATACGAGACTAGCCTCGTACCCGCGACTTCGTACGCGTGGATTAAGAATTTTTTTGTCAGAATTAAATATAGAAAGTTGTAGGTAACGAAGGATTGGTCCCAAACAATATCGAGTCGGCATAATATGACAGGGAAGCTATCACTATTATCATTCTACCGTCGAACCTGCCTCTTGAAAAGAATCAATTTCCAACATATTTCTGTCACTATTCGATAAGATCGCAAAATTATTTCGTGACTGCAACTGTTAATCATACTGGAAAAAATATCCTGTGCCCTTCATACAGCTTTCCTTACAAAATTCCATCACAACGATATAGCCATTTAGTCGTCAAAACGTAACAAAAAGACAGAGACTTACTTCCGTATTTATATTAGTATTACTGTGGTTCACACTCACACACTGACTGCGAACAACACCTGAGGGATCATTATAACGTAAAAAAGTGTACACCTACAACATTCCAAGAATACCTACGATTTGCCTCGCATTGCACCCCTAACTTTCTAATATCTACAGTTTAACATTCAATCCGAATAACCTACTGCCCAGGCCTGACTCTTACGATGAAAAACAATTTTTAAAAATCTTAGCCTCAACGGAGATTTGAACCGGAGACCAAGACGTTCTTAAGCAAGCTCTTTAGCCACTGAGCTGCCAGTTCACTACACGGAAACACGGTCTGGAGACGTCCACATCCAACGTGTCTGTCTATCGCCATATTTAGAAGTTATGAGACAACATGTGTTATTTATACAGATAATTTTTCAACCAAATGTAGACAGTAATTTTCTCCTTGTTTCAAAGGATAAGTGTGCAAAGTTTCATCGAGATCGGATGAAAACTGTGGATTTGTATGAAGAACAAACAAACCAACAAACAAACATACATTCATCTTTATATATAAAGATGTATCCCATCGCTTAGCTAACAACAACGTGGTTGTTTCTTTCTGACGATCTTGCAATAAAAATAACAATGAACTAAGTGGTGTTATTAGCTAAGCGACGAATTTACAAGTTTGAACTTGCTTGTAAAGTAAAGCACTTTCTTCACGGTCCAACTTACATGACATCCGTGTAGAATTACAATAGGATGCTCTCATCCATTCACGCCAGTAAAAGGGGTCCAACAAAATGTTCTGAGCAATCCGTTCCACTTGTACTTTCTCACGCCACACCACGTGTCATTGTCGCACACTGGCAGGAATTTTCCTCCAATCATGATCTAACACCATAGATTGTTGGACAGCAAGGACCCGTTTTGGTTGATTGTGAGTCCCAACATCTGACACGTCCTGTATGTAGTTCTCTAAACCTTTTCACGGCCCATCAAGAGCTCTTTATCGAAAATCGGATGAATGTAGGTCCTACAAGTTGGACTGGGAGTGGACCGCTAGAGCGGTGGAAAGGCGGGTGGTGGGCACGGAGGTGTGTGGTGGCGTGGCATTATGCTTGGCGCTTGAATTAGTCGAACCGCGAACTCCGCAAAGTTCACATGACAAAGATTGTTATTTTAGACGTGTGAGTATATATGTAAGTAATTCACTTGTGAAATCATCCCACGTTTTTTCTTGTTGAAAGATGAGACAAAATATAAATAGATGTGGCAATATTATATGGAAATAGGCGTTACTTCTGAAAAATGTATTATTTGGCATTAAAAAATATTTATTTTGATTTTAAGTTTATGTTTGATAAAATATTAAAATCTAAATAATTATAAATTTATTTTTCCACTTCTGTATGAGAATCCGCAAAACATTCGCATCCGCGGATATCAAGCTTTAAACATCCGTATCAGCATGCGCATCCGCAAAGATGACTTCTGTTACAACCCTAGTTTGAATCAACATACAATATAGCGTCCATTTGTGGAATCAGTTGGGTGACTCTCCGGAATCAGTAGTCAGACTGGCTTCCGACGCACACGACAGAAAAGTAGTCAACCTACGAAAACAAAATGTGTTCCTTTGAGAGGGAGGGGTAGGCTAATGTGTCTGCGTTTTATACCCGAAAGCCTAAAAGGCAGAGGTGATTCATCGCAACTCCTTACAGCGGGGAGGTTAAGGTAGCAGAGCCGTTTACAGTATGTTACAGAAAAAACGCAAATATTGGTTACAATTCTCCAGACCTGAAGAAGACGGCGGAGCTAGTCATCGGAGTATCATGTTTTCAGAACACAATCCGGCGGTACACCCGTGCTGACCAAAAGTATCCGGACACCTACCTGAAACTGCTCCCAGACTTTACCCATGTCGTGGTCCCTATTATTGGATTTTAATATGGGATGGGTCCACTCGTTGCCTTTATGACACCTTTACCTCTGCTTGGGAGACTTTCAATGTGGTGTCTGAATGTCTATGGAGGACTGACAGCTCATTCTTCCTAAAGAGCTAAAACCAGATAAGATAGTGATGCTGGAACGTAGACGATGTTCAAGCTCACCCCCAAATTGTTCCATTGGGTTTAGGTTGGGACTTTGGGTAAGTCAGTCCATTTCAGAAATGTGATTATCCACAAACCATTGCTTCATATATGCAGCTTCAAGACACAGTGAAATGTAATGCTGATACAAACAATCATCGTCTCAGAACTGGTCTTGAACCGTACACAATGCACGATAGTATAAAATATGTTCACATCCTTCCGCATTCAGAGTTTTCTTAAGCGCGATAGAGGGTCAACGCAATAGCCACGAGAAACACCCCCTATACCATAAAACCTCCTCCACCGTACCTCACTATATGCACTACTCACGATGGAACTTAACGTTCTCCAAGCATTCGCCAGACTCAAAATGTATAGCCACAAGGTATAAAATGGTTTATTACTCCAAATCATTCGTTTCCAGTCATCCATTGACATCACTTCAAGCATCGCATACCACCGATTACAGAAATTTTTGGGTTATGAACTGCATCTGCACCTTTTTACCCCATTCTTTTTAAACTTTGGACGCTCTGCTGGACTGCTGGTAGCACTTTGAAGCCCATTAGTGATGCCTTCCACTGATTTATTGCAATTTATTACAACCAGCCTCCGCAATGCTCGATGACCCCTGTCCGTTGTTAAAGGAGGTCTGCCTGGTCTTGGTTTAGTGGTGACTGTTCCTTTGCGTTTCCATTTTGCAATGTCCCGAAAAGTCGACTTGGACACATTTTGAAGTGTTGAAATGTCCATTATGAATTTTTCACTCTGGTGACTTCTAGTGACTGGACCTCATTCTAAGTCACTGAGCTGTCCTGACTGACTCAATCGGCTGCCACTGCTTCTCTATAGACAGCACAATACTCCATGCCTCTTTTTTACTGGTTGTTCCGACTGTCGTGAGATCTAGCGTTCAATTCAACATTTCATTCCGGATAGTTTTGGTCAGTTAGTGTATAAATAACAACAGAAGAGGGAGATGTAATGGAAGAACAAAAGATAAGCTGCAAAATATGATACGTTGAATAGTTTTATTTTAAATTGCTAGATAGATCAATTACATAAAGATTTTTATGGCCCCAACAAAAAAGAGAGATATTATTGTATAAAAAAAATAAGTTTAATGTAGTATAATGTCTGTGAGGCTGTAGAATAAATGTGGATTCAAGTGAAGCTCGAAGTGATTAGTATTGGTCAAAAAGACGATAGATCTCTGTACTTAGACAAAAGAAAGATATGTGAAATATAATTTTTCCTTTCAGATAAAAGAATTGAGCGTCGTGGGTGAATGGTTAACGCTCTGGCCTCGCATTTTGGAGGACGCAGGTTCGAATTCCCCTCTGGGCATCCAGATTTGGGTTCTCCATAGTTTCCCCAAATCACTCCAGACGAATGCCGGGATTCCTTCAAAAGGCCTTGACCGAATACCTTCCAGTTCCTTGCCTCCAATGCCATTCCACCTCTAATGACCTTAGCCGTCGACGAGGCGTAAAGCCATAAGTAAAAAAAAAAAATAGGTAATAGGATCTTCTATTGATAAAAATATAAATATAAGTAATCAACTAATGTATAACATAAGACAAAATATACTCTCTCTGCTGGGAGGATATAGATAAATATGTAAGACGTAAAGTAAATTATGTTATTTTTTACGAGACACGAGTTTGAAGTAATAATTTATGTGTGATACGCCAAGTAAGTAAAAGCTGAGAATATGTAAAAAGACTTCTGGAAGAGGTTGGTCCTTAAAACTTCAAAAGCTGCATTAAAATACGAAACTAACATCGAATGCCATTAATTAATCTTAGTATGTCCCCTCTCGAAACTGTTCAAGCAGAACTATATTGTGAAGATCGATTGTCTAAATTTTTCCCTTTACTGAAGTGTCTCTATAATATCGTACATCGCGGTGGTTGTGAACGCTTAATCATAGCTAGTTTTGGAACCAGAGCTGCTGAGCTCAACATGCAGGTGAAAGTGCCTTGCGCTTTAGGCTAACCTGCCGAACGCGAGGCCAGCAGCTTTATTGCGGAGTGCTGACGCAGAGACAGCAACTAACAAGCCGCGCGGCGGGCGTTAACATTTCATTGTGCCCCGCGTTAACCCGTAACACACGGCGGGCCGAATTATAGGTCGGAGTGCTACGCAGCACACTCGAGTGCACGTCAAAACTGGAGTAAACCGCGCGCCAGTTCAGAGATACGTGATTTAAACTTTTATCAAACCATAAACTAATCATTGTTTTGTTGTTTCCGCTCACTTTAACCAATACTGGGACTGAAAATATCCGAAGTAATAACCACGTTGATGCCTATTTAAAAGTTGCCTTGCAATGTAATTATGTTAGGTGTCCGGCCGGATGGTGTTGTATGACAGCTAGAAGAGACCTGACGCCTGATGAAGACAGCAGAGATAGCTGTCGAAACGTTATCTTTATACAACACCATCCGGCTGGACACCCGAGAATATTACGGTGCATCAGGACGCCGGGAAAGTCTCTAACCACACAAAAGTCACCATTTTTATAAGAACAGTAATCCATTTAATATCAGCAACAGATTGTTAAACTGGTTTTAGTTCATTGAGTTGTATTGAGAAGCTGTTCACTCAAAGTCTGTTCAAAAGGAATTCCGCGGAAAAAACATTGCATAAGTGTTTCATTTGCTTGAAAGATTGCGATGCAGCCCTCCTTAAACTTTCATGATATAAACTGCCTTTTAGTGCTTTCTTGTTCTGTTTTTACATTTTTCTAAAGTTTTTCAGGACGACATGTTTCTGTTTGATTAGGGATTTACGCCTCGTCAACGTTGAGGTCATTAAAATTCGAGAAATTACAGCGGGCACTGAACTAAAAGGAATTTTGTTGTGGCCTTTCGAAGGAACCATCCGCCATTCGCTGAAGTAATTTAGGGAAATAATGGAAAAACAGGATGGCAGGACGAGGATTCGAAACAGCATCTCCGGAATTCCAGTCCCAAGCGTTACCTATGCTCGGTATGACCTATTAATAACAGCACAATTGATAATACAAAGTAACAAATTGCCTAATGCCCAGTGTTGCAAACTGAAAAAAAAGTTTTTTTTCAGCTTTGTGAAAGAAAAAAAAACATGAGAAAAACCCCTAGCACCTTTGTATTTTTTCTACATTTTTTTTTTTTAGAAAACAGTATATTTGATAAATTATAGGTTTATTTACAGAACTTACATTTTACATGTGTGTTTTAAATCTTACTGAATCATATAATGTCTTAGATAATGATTCATACATGTTTCTATATAGGTAACATAATTTTATTCATCCTCTATGTCAGTACCACATTCACTAGCATCAGCAATGCCAAAACTAGTTTGGTCGGTGTCAGAATTTTCTGTTTCTTCTTCTGTCTCCCCTAGATACATAACTGCAGAAATAGTTACGTTTTCTTTTACTGGTTGTTCTTGTATTGTACGCAAAAGATTTTGAGATTGCAATTTTAAATTGTGAGCAAAGTACACACTGTGCATAAAAACTGAGCCGATAATTCTGTATTACGGCCTTTTAAGTTTGAATTTAAATCTATTATCATACAAAATAGGAGCTTTATTTCTTTTTCAATCGTTGGTTTACGCCAACGGTTGCAAGGAAACGATTCATAATTACTGACAATTTAATGACTCAGTAGCACTTTCCGTTGAGAGTTTAACAAGTATACCAATATAAGGAAAGCACAATAAGTAATAAAAAGAGGCATAAAACCGTAGATAAATTTAAAATTCCTAATTTTTTGTAAAGATCAGTAAGTCTACAGATAAATTCGCAGGGTTGGCAGCACTAGTTCAAATAGCAAGTATCAATCCAAACAACGGGAAACGGGAATTCCTTCTCGCGCAACCTAGCCTCTTCGGGAAGTCCCCGTTCGAAAAAGAAAACTTCAGTCAATGTTGCCTATATTTTTCTTTTCTACTGAACTAGAAAAATATAGTAGATTTAAAAATTAAAATAAGTACTTAGTATAAACTCTAAAACAGTCATATTAAACGATAAGTCCCACGTCTGGTATCAGAATGTTGATAAATTGCCGTAACATCCCTTCCACACAATTTCATCACACGAATTTTCTCTTGAATTCATATAACCAATCGATTTGGAATGGAAGGCTATTTGATAATCGCCTTTGGCTGAGTCAACTTGAGCTAGCTATGCCGTGTTCATACATCCAGGTCATCACCCTTTTCTCCCAGCGACCAGGCCTTTGGGGTTATCTAGGCGGACAGCACTAGCGTCAAGACGAGTTGGCTCAGCACCTTTTCGTATTTTCACTCTTGATCGAAACTTAATGCCTCCTCCATTTCCAAACAATTGTATAGATGTAAATAGATCCTGGAGGCATAACGGGACCGGGCCGAGGCCAGGCGCGTGCGTTCTGATAGCGGCTTTAGGTGGTTTCCCGCAACCATCTCCGCTTCATAAGCAAAAAATACACTTACCATACAGAATACAAAAAGCTACACGTTTAGCAGACAGATGCTAACACCGAATTTCTACTAATAGATTAAGCACGTTGGGACTTCTTCTTTTCGTGTTGATGGCAGCATCGGATACAAGGTCGTTTTTCCGCCAATGCGTTAACTGTGTCACTATCTGATTGAACGTCTGACTAAGATACAGTACATTTGGTGCTTGTTGTGAGCACGACAACAGTTGCACCATAGTTTCGATCTTGCCGCAAAAACATGTGGTATCTGGTTGTTCTCCCAGATATCCGCATGAAGCGAGAGTGTCTTTGCAGTGGCCAACTCCAACTCGAAGTCTGTTTAGTGACTTCCATATGGACCATGGTTGTTGAGACCCAGGTGGTAGATTCTCTATCGGCTTGATCCAGTCGATGTTGTGTCACACTCTTATATTCCAGGCCGATATTATTTCATTTCTTTGTGTTTCTTTCAGTGGCGTTGTGGTGCTTAAAAAGATCTACCGGGACTTCAGTCTCGATGGCGCTGAATAACCATGTAGAGGATGTCGTGTGTCTTCTTCCACTCTGAGCATCGCCGTATTGGTAGCAACTACCGGGAGTATATCTCCAGGGGCGATGCCAGCCAATATCTCCACCTTTACCACAGAACATCCTTTGATAAGCTGGCATGTTCTGCGGAGCGCAATATCCACTGCTATAGCATGATATGATTTTTGCCACACATGCTAAAACAGAGGTTTGGATGACGCTTGGGTTAGCTCTCAAGCTTGATCCGGTCATCTTGGTTAAGATATTGTTGCGTGATTACGTTACAGTAATTATTTTTAAAACTGAGAGTAACGCGAAGTATTTTGGATTACCACTGTGCCGCAGAATCGTTCCATTCCAGGTTACATTCAAGTTTTGCTTAGCTCATTTACCACGCAAGTGAAACGCTCAGATTTCAGTTTCCTTTGGGTTTGGCTTAAGATCATTCTGCTTGTGGTAGGTTCCAAGTGATTCATGAGTTTTCATAAGTCTACCCTCAACGAGAAAAAAGACCGGTTAGAGTTCAGGAAAGAACTCAGTAGCTTTTTCCCTGCCTTCTCATGATTCACATTGGTCACCCGTGTAAATAAGTGGACAATTCGAAGAATAAATATAAGCATTCTATTCCCCAACCAGATTAAGAATACTATTTCTCCAGTTCAATTTCGTAATTGATTATTTCTCAACAATTACCCATTGGCTTATTATTTTTCAACTGGGTAAATGTAGTGTTAACCACCACGATCAAATACTTAGTGAAGTCATCAAATATCTATTCCCAGTTCTTGTAAAAGACATAAATTTGTTTTACATACTTTGTAAACTGATATATAATAGAACTGAAAATTCTTTTTGGCAAATTACAATATAAGTAACTCACTGGTTTGTCAAGCATTTTTTTGTGTTGTGATTTCAATATAAACGGTAAAAAATAAATGAAGTGATAATTATTGTTTTATTAGACTTAGAAGCACCTATTAAATGAGCAGGTTGTTAAGCTTTGCTGGTCGAAGGCGCGATTTTCGCCGTGTTATATGTCTGGAAGGCAACAGGCTGCTTTGGCAAACAGAGAACTCTAGCCTCCTCCCGTTTCACTTCCCCCCCAAGGTAACCGGAACCTCTGATATTTATTCACAGCAAAGGAAACTCTCAATTTAAACTGGTGGAGGAGGCTCATTTTAAGATTTAATTTTCACTACTCGCTAATACTTTGATTTTCTTTCATAAGAATGTTAATTGGTTAAAAACACGACATAAAAAAATATGGAATTCTACAGTAACAAAGAAATTAATTCTCTTTTTTCAGTACATTGTGATGTCAGTCAAACTGGCTTATTTTGAAATGTACTCATCACGCAATGGTCGATTACAATATTCTGCACATACAATTGAAATTTTACGTTTGGATCAAAATTAACGTCTCACTGTGCTTTTGGTGTCTTTTCTAAGACAATGCAATCTTTGCCCTGTTAATAAATAGAAATCTATAGTCCTAAAGTAGATAAATAAAAAGTAACAGCAAACAATGATAAAAAGTGCGGGTTGATAGTAAAAAACCTAGAAATACTAGTAAAGTGATGTGTACATAAACGTTACAGTGAAATTGTTGAACTTCGAGGTAGATCACGAGTACTGAAAGTGCTGTTTCGGACTGACATGTGACAGCTTCCACAATCTTCCCACTGACGGCGAAACGCGTCTAGAAAAAAAAAAAAAAAAAACAAAAAAAAAACAAAAAAAAACAAAAAAAAACAACAACAATCTTTATAAGCCGGCATTTAATTTAAATCAACTATAGCGTCACCATTACTAGTTAAATTGTAGTTTGTTGTTTCGATTAATAATTAGTCATTCATTCATACTATCTTGAAGATATTAAACGCCAGTCAGTAAAATTAATCTGCGTGTTGTTAAGTGGTAGATCATAACCGTAATCCATCAATTACAATCTTATATAATTTATTTTAAAAATTGTATACCAATACAAACACAACAACAATACGAGAAGAAAATCTTACTGAGCCTCTTTGGTAAGCGGTAATATTACAGCCAGGCATTCTGGATGACCAGGCTTCGATTCCCTGTCAGGCCATTTAAATTTCTGTTTTCCATGAGTTTCCTGAATTCAGCGCTGGCAAATGCCAGCATGATTGCTTTATAAAGCCCGTTTCTGATACGATTTCAATTCCTTGCTCACAATCTTCAACTGGGTATAATATCCTCGCCATCGGGTGGCCGTAAATTCTCTATGGTAAAAAATAATAATAATGATGATAGCTGCATTAGTGAACAATGTGGGCTTGTGATTAAGGAAACATTATAGTTAGAACTTTTCATGTTTCACCTACAATTAAAATGCAGTTGTAAGTAATGTGGCAACGCAGGTATAGTTTCTATGACACATCTGGAACACATACTTGTTGTTGTTCTTCTCTTCGATTTTGGCCATTTAAGGATCACGAAAAGTAATCCTGCGCATTCATCTCGATTCTTGTTTTCTTGATTTCGAATCGTTCTACATCCTTTCATTTTGCTTTCCTCCTTCTTGGATTTAGATAATATTAACACTTCCTCTTCATCAGAACACCCTTGAAAATTTGTATCCATCTTCTCTAAGTAACTATGTCTTGAATTATATTTTCTGTTATTGAGGTCTTTCTTTACTAACTGAATCCATCATTGGTTGCCATTCTTAATCTTATAAGGGTGGCTGAAAATTCTTTTTGTAATTCTGCTGTTTTCAATTCCCATTATGTGACCATCATTATATATCACGAAATTACAAAATGTCTCCTGAAGCCATTTTGGGGTCAGCTTTATTGTCCACATCATATCTACAATTTAATTACATTATAATGCGGACAGTGAATGGTTAATTAAACAACTTCATTAATATCCGTCGATGGAAAAATTGTTTTTGTAATTACTTCATGGTAAAGTCAGTTATAAAAAATTTTCTCCCACACCTAGTAACAATATTCCTAACGATATAAATTAGTTTTATAGTTCCGTCAAGAGTGACAGAAATCTTACAGATTTGAATGGACCCTATATTATCACAAAAAATCTCGATTCTCATCTTGACTTGTAATTAAGTATTTATCCAATGTTTCCACCGGGTAGTTAGAATCAATGATTGTCAGTTCCTGGTCAATAAAGGGAGCTTAAGTGTTGCTATCTGTCCATGATTCGTGTAAATTATATTCTATAAGATAAGTATAGTTGTGTTCGTGAAATGTATATTTTACGAGGAAGAAAACCATACATTAATTTTCTTTTTCTATATTATTTCTTCAAATATAAACGAATCATCTAATTTCTGTGAAAGACATATGAAACTGACATCCTTCATGAAACCAGCCTAGCGGCCGAAGTAGCTAAACTGAACTATGCGCCTCTCGCAAGACGCAGAAATGCTGACGAGAAATTGCATCAGCGAACATTTCATGATACTGAAATAAATTTACGGTGTTCCGTTCTTGGCCAGGAATGAAGAATGCAGGTAGAACACTATTTCCAGTACTTACGTTCTGCGTACTACTTGAAGCCATTCTTAACTGTTGATATGATTCTACCATGGCAGGACCTTAATCTTGGCGGTTCGAATGTGTTATGCGCAGAAGCAGGCGAACCACCACTACACCTATGCAGGTCCTACTTATATTCAAAGTTCGTACTGAAATAGGAACAGCTGTCAGATAATAAACTAGTAAATTCTATCCACAAACTACCAATCGACAATCGAGCAAAAAGATACTGGAGACATAAACGAATGCCACCTTTGGTTTTGGCATATCTTGATACAAAAACACTAAGCAACAAAGCCTGCAAGAGTAAACAATTATATTGCTACGAATTACCACTATGGCACACAGTTAAAGAGGTAACAGTAAATACTCAAAAAATCTATGAAAATCCCAATATACAGACATACTTAGAAAATTTGGAGAAATAGCTTCCAGCCAGGTGCATATACACCGATGGGTCCAGAAACAATAATCACGCAGGGAGTGCATTCATCAACCCTGAGAGTATGGAACAGGGCACAAACTGCCGAATGAAACCTTTATTATGACAGCAGAACTAATTACAATTCTAGAAGCCCTCAAATATGCCAGCAGCTCACAGGATAACATCATCATTGTGCTATCTGACTCGCTCTCTGCGCTAACGGCACTAAAGAACCATCATTTAAATAAAAGTAACAACCCAATTATGTATGAAATCATTAAAATAGTCATAGATTTGGAAAACAGTAATAAACGTGTAGTGCTGTCCTAGGTGAAAGGACATTGTGGGTGTATAGGCAATGAATTAGCCGACCAACTGGCAAAGGAAGCAACCATTACTGACAAAGCAACCCACGTAAAGATACCTATGTCGGACTTAATCGTGGCATTAAAGGACAAAATATACAAAGACTGGGACAAAGATCAATCAATCATGAATGGCAAATACTATGCAAGCTTACACCCGGTAATTTTAAAACGACCATGGTTCCAAAATGTCCGATGCCCCAGGAAACTATACACCAGCATATCTAGACTAAAATTTGGGCATGCACGCTTTAAAAAGCATCTATACAGGATCGGTGTTGTAGACGATCCATGCTGTGAATGTGGTCAGGAAGAAGACGTAAACCATATATTCTTTGGATGTCCACTAAAAAAAGATATATCCGACAACCTTACTAAGAAACTGGTGCAGCTGGGGCAGCAATTGCCAACAAATGTTTCTACTTTTTTAGCCACTAGCAAATACAAAATCTTTTCCCTCATGTACGCTTTCTTATGGCAAATCAAACTGTAAGTATATAAACAGCTGTATTAATAATTGTAACAGACAAATCCCATCACTGTAAGGCTCACAATGTATTATAAAGGTTTTAATGTATTTTTTTTTACCCTGTAAACCAGTATTTTTAATTTTTTTATGCACCGAAGATAGTATACAATTTGTCATGAATCATGTAATTAAAACTGTAATGTAAATTTTGTGAACTAGATATTTTAATGTACAGAATGCAGTATGTAACTTTAATTTTAACGTGTACAATGAATCATGTAACCGGCCACATGACTGTATTTAACCATGTAAGTAGAAAATGGCTAAATAGCCTGCATGGCTGAAAGGCAAATAAAGAAATTAAAAAAAAAAATCTTGGCTGTTTTTTAAGTATTTTCCAAACAGCATTCCTGAATAGCCGGGAATTGCGTTCTACCCTCTCATCACCTGTCAGAGTGACCCCCGATATTAAGGAAACATTAACGATTGAAATTTTCTTTGGTCTTGGATGGTAGTCAGGTAATGGGCAATATTTTTACCTAATTTAACTTGTTAAACAATTAAAATTATTCTTCATTTCACAAATGTCAAAATAACCTGTCTGCTGTTTGTACTATAAAAGAAAAACATTAAGCTTTTATACCCGTTCTTCTAAACTGATATTATGGAAGCAGTAAACATTAGGTCTGAAACAACATTCGATTAAACAGAAAGAAGCTTACAATGTTCCTCGCGTTGTGGCGTAATTTTCGTTACCTTAATTTGACTATGCGAAACACTCCGCAAAGCCACCTGCCCGTAACTGCCCTTTAACAATAAAGAAAAAAGGTTAACCGCGACCTTTTCAGCTGTGTTAAGGTGACCATTCTTTACCATTCTCTGTAATTTCTCTCTCTTCCCTCTCGGATATTCCCTTATGAGTTTACACGCTCAAAAGGTAACAAGTTAAATATTTGAATGCCCCAAGGACCACACTGCTGCAAGGTACACAGAGCAACAGAAATCGTGGCTTTCCTTACTGCTTTACGGATGTACACTCACTGCAATTCACTGCTCTAAAACCTTAACGCTTAAATCCAGGGGCCGACGATTCCTTCTTTCTATTTTACCAACAGCATTTTTTTTTTTTTTTTTTTTTTTTTTTTAGTTAAAGCGAAAGATATAGATATGATGTCCTGGTTAATATATTTTTGTGGGGTGCTACTTCTTACATCTACAATATTTCGAGTATAATGTTTTTATTCCTAAGATCGTTTGTTATCGTGTTGCGTACAAATTTTTTGTTCCGATGTCTGTATAAAAATAGCAAGTCGACCTAAGTTCTCTAACTACTACGCACAGACTTGTGGACGTGAAATGTCAAGACACTGCCCTGGAGTAGTTCCTTCAGTAAAATCAAGTTGTTTATGAGATAGAAAAATCTATATTCTGTGGATAGTCTAAATACTCTATGCGGCTTCATAACATTTTCCTTCAGTAGATCCATTGTCTTAATTAAATAGTTCTCGGAGCACTCAGACATACGAAGTGTTTCGATTTAGACGAAATAATTCCTGACATACAGCATACCATATAACTTCATAATTTATTTACTTATCTTATGGCCATAGCACGTAATCAATAATACATATAATTGTATTAATATTCACATTTTACATTTAAAAGTCCATGTTGAAATTATAGTTTTATTTATACTTAATGAGCGATAAACGGTACATAAATATTACATGGGGCTCTGCCTAATCGCTATGGATAAATCCTTTTACTATTTCTCACCCTTAATTTACTTATAAAATTCCCTTTTTTTATTGCTTTACGCCTCATCGATGGCTAAGGTCATTAGAGACGGGATGGAACTGGAGACAAGGAACGGGAAGGAATTCGGCCATGGCCTTTTTGAAGGAAGCATCCCGGCATTCACCTGGAGTGATTTGGGGAAACCATGGAAAACCCAAACTTTGATGCCCAGACGGGGATTCGAACCCGCGTTCTCCCGAATGCGAGGCCAGAATGTTAATCGTTCACCCACCACGCTCGGTATAAAATTCTCAGTAATAAGTGAAGTGTGGATGTTCCGTTGGAAAATTTCTATGTAACCTAATTAGAACCCTCAAGATTCCTTGTTTGAAAAGTAAACTGTTTGAAACCACTGAGGATGAAATAAAGTAGAACTTCGTTGTACAGCTCTCGGTTATAAAGCTGATCCGTATATTACGCTTCTTTTATAAATAACGGTCCGACGTATATTCAGCAATAGTAAAACAAACCGCATCCAAAGCTCTTATATATCCCTTCTAACGCTCGACAAAGTGTAAACAATAAATTAACTCATTACGATTTCTACGAATCGCTATTTTCCGTCGCCGCTGTTTGAGCTACTTTTTATGTTTTTCCTCTCTCCCACCGATTCAATTCTACAATGATAGTCAGAAAAATTACGCGTTCTGAGACTGTGGTGTCAGGATTATTTTTGTCTTGTGCATACTGTACTGCACTCTTCGAATAACTACGTTTCCACACATTGTGCAGTTTTTGATTTGTGTGTTGTTGTTTCGCTATTGTAACTGAAACATGGATACTATCGTATTTTCAAAAAGCGTAAACCATTAGGTTTAACAAGAAAAGTGGTGATGTCACGTAAACTTGATGAAAATACGGAGTTAAAGTAAAATTATTCAGCGAAATCTCTTGGTGCACTAGGCTCAACTTCTTAAAAATAAAAATAATATTTTTTAAAAAAGGTGAAGGAACAGAAATAAGGCCTTTTTGTGGATGACAGGCACCAATACAGAAAGTATTGGAACAGTGGTTTTATTAATCCCTCAATATTTATCAGAGGACCTGTGTTACAAAGATATTGGCGGTTAAAAATGGTGGAACGATTGATTCCACCAACTTCATATCATTGTGTATGTAAGAAATATGTAACACTTACACATACACGTAATTCGAAATGTGTAACTACTTTATTTTATTTATCGTTTACTACGCTATCCTATTATTTCGCGTTTACGAAGTCTTACTGAATATATAAATTATATATTTTATGGTATTGTGTTAAACAACCTCTATACTGACAACATATAAACACGTTTTACAAGAAATAAAACGATTTAAAGAAATTAGAAGAATGTACAAATGAAAGTCAGAATTGAGTAGACTATTTTTTGTTAAGACTAATATATTTCGGTAAGTGTAGAAATTGAACAAGAACTATACTGATTACTGCCAAAGGGCAGAAACACTCTGGTACTTCAGGGACTTACGAAACGGAAAGTGGGATTTAGAGTATAGTCAGGGAATAGAACATTAGATCTTAGTGAGTTTCAAATAAATATCGTAAATACTAAGGAGAACATAAGGAAAGAGATGCTAATGAATTGTCTATAAAATAAAAGTTACAATATGCAAATCAGTCGGAGACTATGTGCCTCATAATATTTTTTCATGCAAACGCAATATGCAGCTCAATTGCACAAAATATAGAACACCAAAGAGTAATAACTCCTGTGTAAGGTTCATCTGCGACCTGCGACCTGAGACTGTACGACCATAAACCTTCATAAAATCTCCATGAGTGGTTGCGCTAAAGCGATCGTCGACGATTTCACACTCCATGTCACCATCACCGCATCATACAACTGAAAACTCCCACCTACAATTATTCTAACATCATATTGCTAAGACTGTTCTGAAACATTAACAATAAATGCTTGAACTAAAATATTCTAAATATTTCCCCGCGCAGCTCGGAAACCGTTGCCAAATCGTTCAATATTTTAACGGCTAGAATGTAGAATAACAGACAAACCTCTCCTCCCACGTTTCATGTATTTTTAGTCTTCACTTGTATTAATTTATGCTGTTTTCAGATACTTATTTACCCCTCAGAATTGTTAGTTTATGCCGATCTTCTTCAGCCCTCATTAGCATTATTACTGCCATTTCCTTGCTGATTCTCCAGTTACACAATAATATCATTATAATTTTGTTAGTATTTTAGTTTTTAACTTAGAGATAAGTATTGAGAACTGCTATTTATGTAAAGTTTAAATGATATGTTATAAACACCTGGTATGATGTAATGGACAGCTTGACAACCATAATCATAGAAAGGTAAATAAATCTTTAAGGAAATAAAATATTTAAATAAACATCAAACAGATAATGACCTTTTTAGTGAAGTAATATTAAAATTAATAAACCCGTCCTTTATTCAGCAACGTAGCCCATGCGAAACTTTCGCGAATCAATTAGAGGTGATGAAATGTTTATCCTAACAGAAAATATGCTTACTATAGAAAACACACACAGGTAATCAATATCTCTGTGAAGGATCGTGCTGCTATCTAGTGATAATGGGATCGCTCCTTATCGACGCTAGTAAAGACTTAGGGGGTGTCTGTTAATTACGTGAGGTTTTGAAATTCTTGTAAAAATCGACTTTCGGTGTAAATAACCTAAAAAAAAAAAAAACAAGAAGTTGCGAGATACTTCTTAGGGGAGAGGCGGTCTCCGTCAAATTCTCTCGTCATTTTACAGGGGGGAGAGGAGACCAATTCTCACGAAGTCTCACCTCCATCTATGGGCTGACTTTCAATAAATTTTCTTAATTAATGATGTTAGCAAAGCGGAGAACGTAATATTTAAAATGATACCTTATTTATACATTTTGGTCTATTATGAAGGGAGAAAGATGGATCGTTACAAAAAAAAAGCCTTCTCGAAAAAAATGTATATGATATCAAAAATCAATTTTTTTTCACGTAACTTGTGGGATGACACAGAACGCTGATGAAACGATTTATACTTAATATAGGCTACTCCACTAATAAAAAACTACTAAAGATGTCGAATACCGTACAAATTCTGAAAAAATTTATTTTTTCTTTCAGAGTCTGAGCGGAATTATTATCTGGTCTTTGTGCAGGAAACAAAAATCCAGAAAGGCGTTTAGACAGCGACTCTCTTTTGATGCATCTCCGAATGTGAAATTCTATTTGCATTTCAGATTCGAGGAGAGAGACTTTATTTTTATCAGCGCTTCTGAACAAAGAGCGCGGGTCGTGGGAAATTTACTTCTCAGAGAAAGTAACGAAGGGCGTCAGGAGCTGAATTATTTCGTGTGCACTTAGCAGAACCTTTTACATAGAGGTTTCTGCAAACTCAATGGGCGATTTGGGTCGAGCAGATGGCAGAGTGCCGCCATAATGCACCCCCACCCCCGCACCCCGTCGAGGTCGCTTATTTATCGTGGAGGGGAGAAATAAAATCGTTTCTGGTTAAAAGCAGGGGAAGGGGGGAGGGAGATGAAGGGGTTCCTTTGTTCACTGAGTTAAAGAAAATTTTGAAGATGGCCTCCAGATACGTTTATTAGATTTGACAAAAATGCTAAATCTCACTGTGAACTAACCTACATCTACATATAACAGTGAAATACTAACAGACTTTAAGGATTAAATTCTAAGTAGCATTACGGTTATAGCAACAGTGCTACAAAATTAATACAAATCTCTCGAAATCTTCGTTAATTTCTTTGTTGTAATGTGTTCTTGACATTTCAGCTTCTCCCCTTCGCAAAAAGTAACAAGAAAATCAAGATAGCAAAATATTTTCCTCTGCTTAATGACAGATTATGGTTTTTAATAAAATTTTCTCCTGATTCAAACTAACCACAACATCAAGCAAGAAAACCAAAGTGTTTAGTTTGATATGATTCGTGTACGAACAATGATTTTCACGGAAAGGTTTTACGGTGTTATGGAGATATCACAATCGAGAACTATCTGCTAGGATCCGTACTCTTAGTCTGCCATGAATTATTTAACATATTTGTTAAAAATTAGATGAAACTTATATATCAAATAAATTTTTATGTTCTGGATGTGATTAACTTTTAGAAAGCGGCAGAATTAATAGTTGCACAAATCACTGTAAGTGTTTATGCTTAACCTGTCTCTATTACTGAGCTGGTTGCGGCACTATGATGGGCGATCGTGTTTGGCGCCTACATGGAGATTATTGGTTCGAGTCCTGGCAATGGAAGAAATTTTCATCATGATTTGACCGGCACGGTAGTAGAGGTGATGGTGCACAACTCCTCTGATTAAGTCCCAAACTTCCCCACAGCTATTCTTACTTCGGATAGGGTTTGGTGTCCGTCGGAAAAGAAGGTTTCAGTTGGCCGGCGCTGTGTTTCACCTCTCCATTCTTGCAACATACAGTCACAACACACACCATAGTTATCTGCACTAAACCATTATCACGTAAATACGCTACCTTCACTGGTGTCAAAGAAGTTTATGTTTGAAATCAGCACTTAAATCTATTTCAAAGTTATATGATAATTACACATGTCGCTCTCTAACAATTTTTCAGTTATGTGCTAGCCCTCAGACACCTTTGTAGGGTCCACATTATTGTTGCATACTCAAGCGATGGGACAGCAAGGAAGCTCCCATAAATAAGCAGACTTTCGCCAGCAACATACTCTCCCGACCATTATGAGCGCTGACGGCTTTGCGCCCTTGTACGTTTGAATGTGAGGCCAATGGGCTTTAATCTGACGACCCTCGCCACTAACCCATGTGCTTCAGATGTTCCATGCCGGGGACAACATGAGTGACAACGGGGAACTTCCGCCGGCACTTCGCGGCAAGGACCTCGAGCCATCACTTGCGGGGCGACCATCGCTGTGTGATGACGCGGGCCCGCTAGCCATAGGGTGCTTCGACAGTCGCGGACCACGCGGCAGCGCCTGTCACGTGACGACCCCGCCTGCAGTGTGTGTGCTAGCGTTAGTGCAATGATAGTTTTGCACCACGTATCCAGACTGTTGTGTTAGAGCTTTGACATTCTGCGCAACCACCACACCGCCATAATCAGTCAACTGCCGTCTCGTCCTAGTAATGTAAACTTTACGACAACGTGACCACTGTGATTCGTGTGTTCCCGTCCACTAAATTCCTAGAGCCTATTGACATAGCCATGTTGCAGACGGCCTCCGAATTATTCTGTTCCTTGCGACCCGTATTGCGAGAGATCTTAAGCTTTCGCAGACAGTTCGTGTTAGCTGTTCGCCTCATATCTTTCACTGAGAACAATAACATTAATGCATTAACTGTCTGCCATATTTTAACTTTTCCACCGATTATATACATGTATTTTATTATTTCTTTGTGCCATAATTGTACCAGTTATAGCACCCAGGACGTTCTTGTAATTATGAGAATCCATTGTCTAGAATTAAATGTTGCAAAAGTGTAGTTTTCTGTAATTATTGGACTAAGGATAAGAACCTTTCTATTTCCAAGTATAAATGTTAACTTTGTACATTTTGGTCCACCATTATCGGTGTTAGCGGAAAAAAATTAGGGATTGTTGCATTAAAACTTAAAACGTCCATTTCACGGATTGAAACGTTACAATTGTTATATCCATTCAGTGATATGGTGGAAGTCAGGTATGTGCCAGTATTCGCATTTAAAACATCATCTAGTGTTACAAACTGCCTTCCAATTCTGATCGGCTAAACCGTTCACTTTACACTTGGTAAAAATAAGAGAAATATGAGATAAAAAAAGTAGTATAACTATATTTACCTTATTTTCGACAAAGAAAGAAAACAAAACTTCTTAACAATTTTCTTAATAATTAATTTAAACCTTCTTTGTACCCTGAACTACACCTTTGCTTGGCAAAAATTTTCAGTCTAATATTTTATTAAAATGTTTATTTGATGACTAAATAATCAAAATTCGATTTCAATTCCTCAGATCCATATTTCAGTTTCCGGTGGTGTCTCGGAATCATTCCAGTTTAGTGCCGGTATATTTAACTTGAAGCGGTCTTCCTCCCTGTTGTTCAGCAACATTTCTACCCTGGATCTATTGATCTTACTGCTGATAAACACTAGAATTCCAATAACTAATTCATGAAATGTCCTATCATATTTGTGTATTACACGTCGGTACCCTAAGAAGTTAGTGTTTTCAAATTCATTCACTTAGCCCAACTTATATTTGCAGTCTGAGAAATTTTAATAGCTGCTTCTACTAGTGGACTAGTTTTCGATAATCTGCTGTCTCTAATATAAAGGACTGGAGACTTCTCGAGCCTGTGTGTCACGCACAGTCATAAAGCCACTTTAATGGCTGACTGCATGACTTCCAAGCGCCAGTATACAGTGCATGCATTCGGCTGCACGACAGTTAATGCTGCTAAAGGATTTTGACGCTTGTCCCATGCGAAATAACCAGTCACAAAACCTCAAACTGCAGTAGTTACTTTTATCTAACCAAATGTTCATAGCATAGAGAACATTGTCGTGTTCTGCTTTTTTGTGGTTTAATGACAAGGGGAATGGACATTTTCAACTTAAAAAATCTTCACAGGATTTATATACAGGATGTTCGATAAAAATTAATAACCTTTTAACGTCTTTTCGCGACCTACCAAATATAAAGTTTTGTTCCTAGCAAAAAGTGTCACGGTTATCAAATTCTACTGACTTCACCACCTACGATCGGTTTATATCATTACATATCGGCAAGTGAAGACGTTAATGATATTAATCAATATTTTTATTTTAAAAATTGCATTAAATGTTCTAAGTGGTAGGATTTCCGCTCTATACACGCCCTGCACCTATCAATAAAGTATCGCTTAATTCGGCGTGCATGACTAGCCGTATTAATTTGTTGAGCAACGGACTGAATGAGCATTTGCAACTTTTCAGCTGCTAATATTTGACTTTTGTAAATAACAGTTTTGTGACATCCACGATAAAAAAAAAAAGGAATTTAAGTCATGTGACCTCGGCAGCCATAGTATGGGACATAGGCAGTCTATTCATTTCGTGGGTAAGCTGGTATAATATTGTCACACTCGTTCATCGTAACGGGCTAGGCAGCCATCATTTTGCAGCCACATGTTCTGTCTTACTGTTAGACGCATGTCTTCTAACGGGCTGAGAAATCAATTTCGTAAAATTTTAAATAAATTTGTCCATTTAGCGATGCTGGCAGATCATTAAGCTCAATCACGTGGCAGTTAAGTATCTCAATCCGATGGTTAATTCTGAATTGTGTCTGGTATAGGTATTCTCTACCGTCGCGAAAATTTTAGACCTGTCAGCTGCGCAAGTTGTTCAGTTTTAAATTGTCCCAAACTTAAAAACTGTGACACTTTTGCTAAGGTAAAACATGAATATTTGGTTGGTTTGTTCATTATTTACTGAACACCCTGTATTCCAAACAAGAACCATTTTTCCGCAAAGCCTCCAATGTTGTGTTAACATTTTCCGCGGATTACTGTAAGTTTTTTAATTCCTTCGTCATGTGGACAGATGTACGGGAAGTCTTGTTGTTATTCGTCGTTGGAAATTTCTTTTCGTCTAAACTTTTTGACAGCTGTAAATAAATGGTCGTAAAAACGTGAGAAATGTGGATTCTAGCAGGGATTAGCCAGTGTAGTTACACTTGCTGATCTCTATGGCTGAAAGAAAGCAATTAAAATGTAAATATGAGCAAATTTTTACATTTAGGGTTGCCGTTTAATAAACACAGAGAGAATCACAATTATTAGGCTTATGTTTTATGGATGAAACCATATGTATACATATACATATATATAAAACAAATTACCCGTTTCTAGGATCAGGAGAAGAGCATTTGAATTTTGATGTCAGGGTATCGTATTCGACATTTTTATTTAATTTCACTAACTTCTGGAATAAAGAAAGGAATGAACTAAAATTTAACACGTCAGTTAAAATTTGTAATCTCCGTCTGTAATGAAAATCTATTGTTATTTGCCACATATTCTATCCATATTTTCATCATTACAAAGTGATCATACTTTAGGTTGAAAAGTTTAATACTTCATATTTATTAGATATAGTTGTCATAGAATAATACTTAATCAAAGCGCCAATAAAATTGTTAACTCTAAATATTTATCAAAAATTGTATTAATGATTTTCGAAAACATAATGAAATTCCAGTAAAAAACATTCATAAAACTACTGATCGTCCTTAACTTGTGAATCTCAACTCCATTTCGTTTCAAGAGGAGGGCAAGATGTGATGCCAACTTCGAAAATTTTACTTTGCACCATTATTAGCACGAATCACTATCATCCGACAGAGGCAACATGCGTCATACATCACTAATTACGTTGTAATTTACATCAGCTATATCTTACGTACGGCGCTCGCTTAGCAGCAAGATCACATAGTTTTTAGAATTTGTGTTCTAAACTGTCCTTTAGCTGTTTTTAAACTATAGAAGATCCTAAGACGAATAATTTTATACCAAAAAAATAGCTTACGCAAAAAATTATGAGTGGCGTGCACAACGCACAAAATATTTTTCCTTGCGCATTCTAGTCTTAATTGCAACTATACATTCTGGATAACTGTATAGCACCTTGTCTTGTAAGTAAAGAAGCACATTTTATTTGACTTTAGAAACAGATGCGCTTATCTAATTGCTGGCTATTATGGCATCTGTATGCGCTGGCATTGTAGGTGTTACATGGTTGGTTGTTTGTTCGTTTATAACCATGGTGCGTAAAGAGGAAGTTATTGTGCCCTTTGCACAAATAGAAATTATTAAATTTATAACCTGGAATATATTAAACCATCGGATATTCCAAATAGATTTCGTTCATCCTTCGTCAGTGATCCGTGATTGAAATCTCAAGTGAGAAAGATCTGTAAATATCAGAAAGTCAAGACCTCAATTACGAAGATAGGCAAAAAACTGTTTGTGAAAAGGAAGAAGAGTCTTTGAGTCAACGGAGGCACTGCCTACCCTTTTCTCGAAGCTATTCGAGTTTATTTTCATACTTCATTTTCCTCGACCTAGTTCATCCTACATGCCTCAAATTTCTGTTACTCATAGATTACAATTTTACTTTTGAATCAACTGAAAAGAGAAATCTCAAAATTTACAACAGATATATCAGATTATTCCCACATCCCATTGAAATGAATTATATAAGCTCTACTGGAATATTTAATTAGGGATAGCTCATGGAGGGAGCAGATGACCGTGGGGCATAAGTTGTGGGTAAGGGTGTCAGAGATTGGAACAAATTACCAAGTGAAGTGATGAAAAATTTACCAAAAACGCCGAAAAAAAATTTCTTAAATCGCGAAAGTAGATGGGGAAAGAATATAACACTCAAATTATATAAGATAATTAAAAATGGGTAGTTAGATGACTAAGGGAATACCGACCGGAGCGCGTGCTCAATCGAAATTAAATTAATAATAATAATTACTTCGTCCAATGAAGCATTTACGACTCCATGGCTATATAATTCTTACATAAACGAGATGTGCAATAAACAACCAAACTTTTAAGGGAAAAATGCACTTTTATAGACAGTAAAGTAATATTTATAACCATCCAGTTTTCAATAACTATCCTTCCACAAAAATCGTCATGAATGTAGGTTTCATTATTTTCAGTCAAACTGTGCTAAAACCTCTTCTTTGCTCCGTATGTCATCTGCGACGAAATTGAATGAAATTAAGAAGCATTAATCATAATTCAAAACTTTGATCACGTTATGAAAGCACTTCCATCAAAGAATCAGAAGCAAACCCTTCTAAGAACAGTTCTTAGTGGTTAAGCTATGAGTGAAGATATGAAATTGCCGAGGAAATTAAACGAATAAAAGGAGTTATAAGCTTAGTAAGACTAGTGTCCCAAGATGTAGAGTGTATAGCTATCAAACGTGACGCCCATATGTTAAAATTATAAATATAAAATAATGTATTAATTTATTTGTATTCCTAATTGTAAATGTACGATATTAATTCTACTTTTTAGTATCACTGAAGGGAAGGTGTAACTGGTCGATTTAGAGTCCAAGAAGAGTAATAATTATGAAACCAAGAATGGAGAATAATAGAAAATGCCTAGGACGGTGGCAGCCTGGATAAATCTGTAGAAATTATGAAGCGATTAGTTGGGCAGTAAACAAATTTGTTTAATGTTTAGTAGCGGGTGGACGAATAATTCACGCAGAAGTGGAAGTTGTAATTAGTTTGAGATTAGGTATGAAATATATTATAAGAGGATGAATCGTGTAATTTTTTGAAACTGTAACCCGAGAGCTAACATTATAAGTCAACTAAGTCTGAAAAAGACGTGAGATGTTCTCACACTGGCAAAAAATACATGTTGAGGTAAAAGAAAGTTAATAATATTAGTAACTAGTTTAGCGTTCTCGAAAAGGACATTCAGATCTGGCTAGCAAATGTAAAGGAAACTGGAGACGGTCCATTGAGAATGGGAACTAAATCTCAAAGGATTGCAATAGAAAATCTATTAAATCACTTGGGAACTACGAGGATCCAAATTGGTTTGCTGATCAAATCGGTTTACAGGCATCTTTGTTTTAAAAAAAAAAAAAAAAAAAAAAAAAAAAAAAAAAAAAAAAAAAAAAAAAAGGTAACCACTAATATCAAAGATGCTCCACCAAAAAATCTAGCTAAATACGGAAACATTAATCGAGTGGAATAATTTAAGTACCTGGTTGAGATCATCAGCAAAGAATGAATTGGGCAAAAAACTTATTGTGGAAAGGATACACAACCTACAAATAGCCAACCAAATTTCGCCAGAGATCTACAACAAAACATATCTTTCACAAAACACTAAGATACGTCATTATGACACAGTTCTTAAATCAGTAGTTTTGTATGCAGCCGTAACACTGTTCCTATAAGCTGATAAATGTCTCTTGAAAGAAATGGAGAAAAAAGAGCGAAAAGTTATTAGAGGAATTCTGGGTTCCAATTTCAAGAATGCTGTCCATCAAAAGAGATCCAACAAAAAAGACTACAGCAAAATAAATTTACCAAAACAACCCGCAAAAGACGGGCACGGTTCGATTGTTACCTTGAACGATTGGAGGGGAAAAACTGACTAAAAATATTTAATTCATTTAATTCAAAACCCAAAAATATAATTCGCTGGTTTGTAAATATTAAAGAAGATTTTCATTTGTTGGTATTAAAACCCGACGAAGCATTTTTCGGAAGAAGTTAGTGACAAATGGGACTAACCGAGACAAACACTCCAAAAGAAAATGCGGTACACATTGGATAGAAGAGCGCAAACAGGTCCATTCAAAACGAATGAAGGCCTTCTGGGCTCAAAAGAAGATGAAACTCGCATATATATAATTAGTTTAAGACTTGGTCATCAAACGTAAACGCTTGAGAGGTGCACATAAAAGTAAAGGTAGACGAATCTTTTCGTTCGGGAAAGCTTTGCTGATTTGTATTCTGTGTTGAGGCTAGGATAAGTAGGTTACAAATGTCTCTCCTGATATACTTTATCCTCCTATCTAAGTGATAAAATTATTAACAGATGCGATCCTCGACCCGACTGGCTCACGGTGGCACTGTGTACAAATTTGCAAAAAGTAAATTCTCAACCCTTATATATTTCACCATACATTTCTAAAATCCCCTCTCTTGAAGATATTATGTCTCCCACAATAGCTTCTCGTAATAATGAACCGAATATAACCAGTTGAATAGTGTTGATTAAACATGTTGGACTATCTTCCTCATTTGTTGTGATACCTTTTAGGAAAAATTAGAGATGGACAAATCCAAAAAATAAAAAATGTTTTTTTGTTACCAAAAATTAGTTTGAAGATTTCTCTCCAAGGAAAACTTTCATTTAGGATTATACTTGTCCTAGAAGTTATGTTATTACATTTTTTAAGTGCGCCATGCTAAGGTGCTGGAATGTATTTGACATATTTTGGAAACTATTTCCCGTAAGTTAGATTTTTTGAAATTTAGGGAACATTTTCTCAAAAAGTTTCAAACATAGGGAGATAAAAATTTTATATGTTACTCTTTGATATCCAAATTACATTTTAACATAAGCTTATTGTAACCATTCCAGTGTTTAATATAAAATTTAATAAACTATCACATTTAAAAAAAAAAAATGGTTGTTTGTAAAGAAATTATTCAAAAGAAACAAAAAATATAATAAAATATCCCTCCGTCCTCACTTTAAAACTGAATTACTCTATACGATGACTAGGTTCCAAGTTATTATATTGAATAGTTTCCCTATAAATATTCCCTAAATTTTATCATTTTTACGTGGACAGCATAGGCACCTGCGACGCCGCTTAAGATAACTTCGAGACAAGCGTTGACAATGGAACGGGTAAGTAACCTGAGCCCTCTGGACTTGGGGAAATCTTTTGTTTGTGAGACGTCTCTGGTCAGCCTGACGAAAGCGGATTAGAGGAGGACTTTCCGCCCTCCGTCTCTCTTTGTCTCCGAGGTGGCTGAAAGGTGACCTTTCTTGATGAATCACGAGAAGAGACAACACTGAAAATCACGCCCAGCGTTTTTCGGACGAACGTGATTGGCCAAACATTCTGCTGAACTACCTATTAAAGTCTGGTGGATTCACTTGTAGAGATTTAGGAACACTTTAGCTTTGTATTGGCTTATTTACTAGATTCTGTCAGCGAAACTGGAACTTACTGGCTGACTCAGTTCGAGCTGAGCGAGTTATTACTCTTGCTGTGACAAGTCTACGTCCTTCGACATGAAATCTTCGAACGTAAGATTGTGGAAGAGCAATATTTAACTACGTCAGTAGTACTATTGTCGGTGTAACATTTTAGATGACCGACCGACCAAGGATCAATACTAGACAACCAATCCACGCCAGATAATTCCAAGCAACCTTCTGATGCCTTTGCCGCTAGAGTGTTGTGCTCACCAACTATCATTTCACAGGTGTTATCAAGTAATTTTTGCGCAGTAACGGTTTAAGATAGTTTTCGTTCACCTAGAAACAATTACGTCATAATAACCATACAGATGATTTCAGCTTATACAAACTTAAAATTGTACGTACTGGATGTAATTCAGTATTCCCCTTGTTTAACACAGAAACTTTATAATTCATAATTAAGAGTAAAAATCACTGAGCTACTCAGTTGACTTGCAATTAACGTAAGATGCTGCCTCAGATACAGAGTACTTATACCAGAGACAAATACACTGAAGTGTGACGTTACACTGTTTTTATTATGGTTCCTCTGCCTTGCAACTGTATGAAATGGTTTCTTTTGACACAGGCGTTTCCCCTTTATTTAAGACATTGTACCCCAGGTGACACGTAAACACATACTACTAGTCGTCGAATATTCCAAATATCGTATACTAAGCCCCATTTGGCAGATTGTTAATTTTCACAGGCCCTCTGAGAACCGACAACATGGTGTGACAACATAATGCTTCTTATAACAAAGATACTTCATAACAGACTATAAAAGTCGATGATGATGATGTAATTATTGTAATAATATAAAGTAGTGTAAAGATAATTAATAAAAGATTCTATTTAAGGGTAAGTATTTAGTGACAAAGCATAATGAGAGCGCAGAACGACCAACAGCAAGGAGTAAATATAAAATGTCGATAATGTGAAAAACGGTTGACGAGTGAGATCAAGAGGATAAGTCATAAAGAAAGTTTATTGGTAGACATTTTGTAGTAAAATAAAACTATGTGAAGTATTATAATCGGCCGAAGAATTAGTTTAAATTGTTTTAATTAATATGTATGAATTAAAACTTAAGAAAAGTAGTGCTGATTAATAAATAATGTTTTCAGAAGTGATTCAAGGCATAGTCACCGTCACCTGAGTAAACGAAGACATGCTATTAAAATAAACGAAAGGATAAATATTTTTCCTTACGGTAAACAGTCAGATCGAAATAATATAATGTGATCCTACATAAAATTAATTTTCCAGCGTGATGGAAAAACGGGAAAACAAGAAACCAAAATTTAAGTATATTTGTCGTAGAGGTTATTTGTGAGTAGATAACGCAAACAATTCTGAGTAGAATTAGATACTGATTTAGGCCAATTCTGTCAAAAGTGTGAAAAATAAACTTTGTAATTAGGTAAACTATACTCATTTCTCTGGCGGTTGTACTCAAGTAATAGATAAATAATTGTAAAATGTTTCCATTAAACCAACTGTAAAACTCTTCCGTATTTGTTTTCATCTGCAGTTATCTCTTACCATAATCGATCGAACAAACTTTTGCACCATAGAACTTAGGACCGTAAATAAAATATTTATTCACAGTTTCTCTTGAGGAAAATCCTGATGGCTGTATTAAACGTAAAATTAATTCCATTCTTCATGTAATAATCAGTAATACCTTCAACATTTATTTCGTGAAAAATTGTGACTACTATTTCCTTTTTTCATAAATCGTTATTCAAACGTTAAAATCAAATTATTTCTTTTTTCTATAAACTCATAAACACTGAAAAGTATAACAGTTAATAAAGAGCTGTTATATATTTTACGCACAACCTACTATTGACACGGATATAGAAAAAATTATTTAGAGCCATGAGAAATATTCTGTCTCTCTCTTTACTAATATATCGATCTCAGCATCTTATAGAACAGAAATGAATAGAGCAGATATTAGTAGTACTGTAAATGAGAAAACGTTAGCTACAGGATGGAGCAAATGGTATTACGCAATTTTATATTGTTCTCAGCACGTCACCTGAACTTGATTTATGGTCTGTAGTACTTAAACTTGTTTATGTAAAGTATTTAATGAGTGCAGAAATTTACAGTTTGCGTTTTGGAAAGTAGACATCCCGGAGATCCTCGCAGAAAAATTATTTTAAAAAATGAGTCTTGTATTATCAACGATCGTTGGTGTTCACCGAAAACAAAGTCCCACTTTTACATATATGGAGACGCTGTTAAATTTTTACATTTGTTATAACGTAGTTATTAAAAAAAATATTGCATCTTTGTAGTTCCCCATATCAATTTCTCATTATAAAACTCTCAAAATAACCTTTCACGTGACGTTACTTAACGTAGATAGATTCTTATGAATATTTTTTCGTTACAGATTGTACTCCTTCCGTCACTTGAAACATATGTGAACAATTTCCATTACCAAACATTTTTCTAGGTATGCAGCTGATAATAAAATAATCAGAAAGTTTGCCTAAATCATACTGATCAAACAACAGATTGTTTTCAAACCCTGCGGGAAACCTGTTGTAGTTAATATTATTGCTTTAATAACATCCAAATTAAGTAAGTATTTATTCAGAGAGAAGTTATTTTAGTAAAAATTTGACCCTGACATTTACAAGAGGTGAGTACAAACAATAGTCTTGTTGTAGAGAGATAATCACACGTTTTCTTTATACGTGTATGGGTTAAATGGATGAGTAAATGACATCTATCATTTCTGATACCAAGTTCGCTTTACGTGGTCACCAAGAAGTTGCAAAGCTATACTGTATAAAATGGCGTTTTTTGTATACCTACTTCCATGTCAAAATTGTTAATTATAATACGTATAGTTAGTCACTACAGGATATTTCGTCGCATTGTTCTTAATAGCTTGAAAATGAGTATAAGCGAAAAACAGAATTTGACTTTAAATGTAGAAATACAGATTAATTTTATGACCAAACGTTTTTTTTGGAAGGTGTTTGGTTGTCGCTAAACTCCTTGTTAATTAACATACAGCGAAGAGAAAGGTATAAAATCTCTTTTGTAATCCTAAAGAGGAAGCTTCAGGATTCAACAATTCTAACGAATTATTGTTACCTCTTTCATAAAGTGACATATTCATTTCTTACGTTACTTGGATTATATCATTTCTACTGTGTTTGAATTAATGGCTTTTCTCGCTGTTGGTCAATGTGTTTGTTGTTAAAAACAAATAATTATTTCTGTTAAAGCAGTAACTTTGGTGTTTAATGATTTGTTCAGCTCCGTTCTAAATATCGTCAAATTTTTAATTCTATGTTCATCAAAGAACATTAAACAATCAGTACTAAATGATATACTAAAAAATATATTTGAGACTTTTAGTTGTAACCAAATATGTCACATGAGATAAAGGTGAGAGTGACTGTTCTACAACAATAAAAACTGAAAATCAGTCTTTAAGAGAATAGAAAAAGAAAGACAAACGTAAGTCTATGAAAATACTTTTTCTCGGTTTATACAAATTTCCCCAGTTAACGTTACATGCAAGTTTATGATACGACCACATAACAAGATACTACCACCAGGCAAACACAGCTCTTTGTTTTATATATTCGAGCATGCTATGAACAATATTGTAAGCAAAAACCCAAGGCTGGTTTGTATATTCGAACATGCAATGGACAATTTTGTAAGCAAAAACCCAAGGACCTAGAAGATTATTTACCCACTCTCAAAATCTTATTATGTAATGTAAAAAAAAAAAAAAAAATCACCGAAGTTACTTCTGAGCCTATCTACATGGACTTCTTACACACGACAAATTTTGACAACTACAACTTCCAGCCCACTAATTTGACCAAATTACTTTCATGTTCCAGTATATTATGACAGTTTGACCAAGTAATTGATTCAACAAATCATTTCAGTAATTATAATATTGAATTACAGTTATTTAACTAAACGCCGAATGAGACTCTGAAGAATTGTATAAATAAAAGTATGACGTTAAATAGACCCGATAAATTTCTTACAGTAGAATGTTAACCGGCAAATCTCAGTGAAAAATCATTATTCAAATAAAAAAGTAGTGATTTATCTTTCATCGCCAACTAAAAGTAAAGGTTTGTGGTAACAGTCAATAACAAGAGTGGTAACAATAATTTTCAAAGTTTACAAAGATTTCATATCAAATAGGTAAGAAATACACATGAATATTTGAGAATCATTTCTGTTATTTAAACAATGTACTTTAATTAATCATTCAAAAACTTTGAATTTTTTTTTGCTGTTATGAGTTTCAAGCTGTTCCCAAATGCTGAATTAAACACTTAGATCCTGACTGCACATAGCTGTCATAACGCTTATAACTCTGATAGACGGTAGACCTACTTGTCGTCAGACACATTCCCATCCCTGCGTAGTATGGCGACGGGCCACAGCTGCCTGGTGAGGTCCTCGTGCGCCAGCAGACGCGCAGCCAGCGGCGCGGCGCGTGCCCGCTCCGCCAACTGGTCGCACGCGGCGGCCGACGCGGCTCCGGCAGCGGCCAGCAGGAGGACAGCGACGCTCGCCAGCATCGCAGGTAGAGACGCCCGCTACTGCCGAGCCGGCAACCCCCGCTCTGTTGTGGACGCGCGAGCGAGCGGCGCCTGCGTGCAGGCAGCCACGCAGCACGCCGCCCGCCCCGTATATTGATCGACGGGGTGGGAGCGGCGGCGGAGGAAGGGGAACATACACCTGTCAGAAATAATCGATGACTGGCATCGATCACCATATCGAACTGCGTAGTCGCAGACATCGCTTTTTCCGGAGAGCAGACTACCCGCTGGATAGGGCAAGTCGCCGTGAATATCTCTGCCATGCATCATCGAGGTTTACTCACGTTGAGATTGTTATTTTCGCGCTTTTTCAGATTAGTTACAACCACTACAACGATGACGCTAAAGCTGAACAGTAAAACTAATTGTATCTTTTTTTTTTTTTTTGGCAACCGAACCCTAATTGATCATACATTTTTTGCCGGATCCCCATTTTTATAAGCGTAAGCTGAAAAACGAGTCTTCCATCGGTAAATCGTCACAAACGGAAGCAAAACCATGATACCCCTCTCACGCCACGGTTTTTTTTTTTAACTGCTTTACGTCTCTTTTTAACATCGAGGTCTTTAGAGACGGGAAAGGATGGGGGGCAAGGATGGGGGCAAGGAATGGGAAGGAATTCGGCCATGGCCTTTTGAAGGAAGCTTCCCGGCATTTGCCTGGAGTGATTTGGGGAAACCATGGAAAACCCAAATCTGGATGCCCGGACGGTGATTCGAACCGCCGTCCTCCCGAATGCGAGGCGAGAACGCGCCACGGTTTTGACTCTTTTCAACGAACATTTTATTTAGTTCTCGGACGAAACCCTTGTGACTCTTCCACGGAACCCCAGGATTCAGAGGACCACCATTTGGGAACCACTGATCTAGACTATTGTTATAAACCGTTGCTGGATGTATTCAAATTTTCAGGATATACCTTAGTCCATATTGTTAGCAATTTTCTTAAGTACTTCCATAAACTGAGGCTTTTTTTTTTAATTTCTTCTTTCCGAGAGTTTTAGGCTCAAGCAAATTTCTGAATACCGACCAATAATGAACAATTAATTGATATCTGAAAATTCACTGTCGCTAAACTTATTAACCACTTTGAATCGTGCGCCGGAAACAGTTTTAGTTCATTTTTTGGCCTCTTAATGTCGTTTATGCTCACTTACAGGCACGTATATGCTGTCTTTTAAGGATTTTTAAGTTCTTTTGTTTTTTTTTTAAAAAAAAATCGATACACACAATTATACAGCGGAAGTTCATACTGACAAATTTTAAATTTTTGTAATGCTGTTAGTTAATTAAAATTGTTATATTTTGTTTCTTCTCCATTAAATGGCTTTAAAGTTTCAGTTACAACATGTAAATAATTTAATTGCAAAAACTTGAAACCCAACATTTATGTTATTTATAAACCTAAAATTATTGTTCTTATCGTTCTGTAATGAAGCAATTTGGAGATGAATTCTTCAGAACGTTACAAGAGGAATCAATTAATTTAGCATTAATTTTAAACAACTCTAATACCTTTCCCACGTTTCCAAAACTATTTTGACATTCATGATTTGCAAGAAATTTACTGTCCATATCTTTCTGAAATTATAAGCCTCTATACTTGTGTGCTAATACACTTAGGTAGTATTAAAATGCAGTGAACGTTCACGCTATATGTCTTGCCGTCAGAGCCTGTTTTTTGTTACCGCCAGTTTTCTGTGATATTCTGATAGAAAGCTAGGATGAACCTCTGCTTTAGGAGAAAAACTGCTCTCTCTCTGAGACAACTTTACCTTGTTAAATGGCAGAAAATACTTCTTACATCTATTGCCTTTGATAAAAATTACTTTATTATCCGAATTATAGATCTCATGAAACCACACTAAAACTAACAACACTACATAATAATGATGTGAAGTTGCTACGTAACTAATAGAGTTATTAAGCCGTTTAATAAACATCTACCAAAGGATTACTAATCTTGCAAAACATTTTCAACCTTCATCTTCTTTTTATTAGTACCTTACCATTTATAATCAGATGATTTAGGCCAATTTTTACTGTTAGCGCGTTTAAGATTTTTTTAGTGATTCTTCTCCATAGACCACTCTCCATTTAGTTTGTTTAAAAAATTATTTGAGAAGCTTGACGTCCGTTATTTCAGCCAACTGTTTTGAGATTTTTCAGTCGTGTTATTTATATAAGCTTAGCAGTATATCTACTTTACTTTTGCATTTTATCTACGAGCGAATATACTTTAACATAGCGCAAAAATTCCACTTGAGATGATTCAATTCCATTTGTATATTTTTACTAACTAGTCACCGAGTTATCGAATCCATTCAGCATTATAGCCTCTGCCGTGAATACATGAAACTTCACTCGAGTTTCCCTACCCGTTTTTTTGCGTAATACGATTTATGTATTTCCGCAGAGTGATTTATCGCATATATTGAAAGTGTAACACTTGTTCTACGTTTTTTTTAAATTCTTTTATCCAACAGAGTACATATTTTTATAGATCGTAATTTTAATCTTTTAGTGTTTTTAATATTTTATTAATCTTTTTAGATCAAAGCAAGGCAAAAGTGGTAAAATGTAGCAGAAATTATACCAATAATAGTAGATTAATTATAAAAATAGAATGGGATGAAGTAACTGAATTCTGCTACTTGGGGGGTAAAATTACAACTGGTGGAAGAAGTAGGAATGGTGTTAAAAGCAGAATAGCAATAGCAAAGAGAGCCTTCGTGAAATAGTGGAATATTTTAGTTTCAATTATTGATCTAGGAGTTAGAAATAACTTTTTAAAACAATATTTGTAGAGCACAGCACTGTACGGTAGCGGATACATGGATTTTTGTAACTCCAGAAAGAAGACAAATTGAAGCATTTGATATGTGGTGCTATAAAAGAATTCTGGAAATTAGGTGGCCAGATAAAGTACGAAATGAACAAGTTTTGGAAATGATTGATGGGAAAAGAAATTTATGGAAGATGCTTACAGAAGAAGAGATAGGGTGGTAGGTCATATTTTGAGACATGCATGATTGGTTAATTCGTTAGTGGAGTGAACAGAGGGAGGTAAGAACTGTAGAGGAAGACAGAGATCAGAATACATGTAGCAGATAATTGAGGACGTGGGTTGTAGGGAATATGTTGAGAAGAAAAGGTTAGCACAAGATAGGAAAGGATGGAGGATTGCATCAAACCAGTCAAAAGATAGATGACAGTAATAAACTAGTATTTAGTCATTTTCATGTTATGTTCAACTTTTTACTTATTTAGGGTGTGGATGATTAAAACGTGATCGTAGGGAAATAAAACGGAGGTTACGGTTTTTATCCCCAAATCTGATGAATTTTCCGTTTTCTATTGATTTAGCCAAATTAAAAAAAAATTAAAAAGAATAAGGACTTTTCGGTGACAATGAAGATAAGTTATCTAAGTCAATTTCGCTCTTTTACTGACGTCTTTCAGTGCTCCTCTTGGATCGTTAGCTGAAGACCCGAAAAGAGAAAAACATTTGAGGAGAGAGGACGCGGCAACGTCAAATTTCTCGGACATCCTGGACCTGGTACGTGACGGGAAACAGCCTCCCTCTCCTTTGCCTCTCTCACCCCTCATCCAACACCGCCGATAGCCGCACGTGACTCAGCGGCCACTGATGTGCTCTTCAGGCGTGAAGACGAGGCCAGGCTTAAAGAGCCACCATCCAGAATCGAGGTAAAAGGAGTACGGCTGCCCACTACGCGTCAGACATTTAACCCCAACATGGTTAGATCTACTGAGGTGGTAAAGATCTCTGTTCATATTTGTTGTAAGTACTGAATGACTTCCATGTATTTAATGAACTAGTATTTAAAGAAATTGATTTACTTAAAAAAAAATGACTTCTTTATGCCACATAATTATCGTTAAAAAATGAAGGAAAAAGTATTTCTATTAAAACATTTATTTCCATCATCAACTAAATACTTCTTTTATAAAAATATGACAATCATGCCATAATTTCGTTGCCTGATCAGGATAAACAAATCGTTTAACATTCCGATAACTACATATAATTTGTTGGTCGTTGAAGAATGTTTCCTTACATTACAATATTTTTCCAATGAACCTATGTTATTGGTGCTGAAGCTGTCGAAGTTGTACGTTTAGTATGAAACATAAAAATGAAGAAATTCTGTTTGTGGTTAAATACTCGTCTAAGAAAGTGCATTAACACCTTGAACGCTACCGGCAATATGAAGAGTCCTGTCAGTGACTAACTCTGAATGCAAACCTGCATATTGCGGACTCTCTAGACGTCCACCGTCACGCTACTGACCATCTTACCTGAGACGGCAGATGATTTTAATTTTCTGCCCTTTTATGCTGTTTATTTTACTTTTAATTGAAAAAATACAATTAGACTAATTAAATATAATAAATAAGAGTTTATGGAAAAAATAAATTGGTAATTATGGTACAAATGCAAAATTACATATTAAAAAGTAAATAATTTAAATCAGACGTACCTTAAAATTCTTCTAATTATCAAGTTGATGGGATAAATTAATCAATAAAATAATATTTTGCACTTGAAAAAAACACCAAGTTTGAAAAATTATTAAAAAAAAACACCAGTTGTCCGATTTGAAAACGGTCTTCACTCGGTGAAAGCTACGACTTTAGTGAATGGCTGAGAGAAAGGGCGAGCTCGTAGGCCAGGTACTGGGATCGCCAACCGTCTCAAGCCGTCCACCGTCACTGGGATGCTCCCTAGCGGACGGCCGAAGACGTCCTCAGCACTGAACGTGTTAATGTGGTCAGGGGACATGAGTTGGTGATAACGGAATTGAATATAAAGATGCCGAAAATTTATGAGATGCCAATATTCCAATAATAATAGCAGATCACATTCTACAAAGTACTTGTAAATGAGATTGTTTTGTAACTGATGGGTGCCAAAATTATTAACAGCAGATCATAAGACAGATGTGTGCGGAAAATCTACCCCTCATTACTTATTTAGGGAGTGAATGGTTAAAACTTCATCATAACGAAATAAAACGGAGTTTACTGTTTTTATTACAAAATCAAACAGGTTTTGTTGAATGATTTGTGGCTATGGGTGATATTTTATATACATCTATATCGCAGGTTAAAGCGGTATTACTTTCCACTAGACTACGTCAGGTCCTTATTTGTGATAAGATGGTTTAAATGAGAAAGTATGTGATGCATTTAACTTCACTTTAATTGCAGAAACATTTTCAAAATAAACTTCAGTCCCTTTAAGTTTACGAAGGCACAATAGATTTCTTACCAATATTCCGAGAGGTTCTGCAACAATACAAGCAACATAGAACATTCTGGACACAAATAAATGCTTCGTCACCCACTTCCATAACTGCAAACAATGCCTCAATCAGTCAGTTACTTTTATGAATAAGTAAAAGTTACCAAACAACTTGCAACACTAAATGAAATTATAAAAGAGTAGCAAGCTGTTTACATTGTATTGAATCTTAAAAACGATTACCAAATACCCAAAACACGCTCAGATACAGTCGTTGATATAACATAATTTATGTAGTAAGTGTCCTTTAATTAAAATGTCAAGTATTGAAGATAAATTTTTGTACAATTATAAGCATTTTCTTTCTGAATCAAAGCAGTTTCACATAGTAAACAAACCAAAACAACAGACATTAATGAAATAATTTCACTTAATTACAATAAATCAGCATTTCCACTATCTCACACAAACATAATGAATGGTAAATTTTCTTATAGTTATCTCACATACTGGCCGAAACAACTACGATAAGGTATGTAGAAAAGAAATTGAGTTGCTGACATGAAATCGGGAATGTTTACATTCGTGTATATAAAATGAAAATATTTTTTCAGCGGGAAAACGTATAGACTTTTTTCAACTTTACAGTTCTGGTACCATGCAGAATGGATTTATTATTATTATTATTTTTGTACAGAGAAGCTAGACGCAAGAAATATTACAGGGCTGATATAATAAACACCTCAGCTCCTCTAGTATTGTTAGTATTTTATCTTAACTTACCAACTCGACTGTAAATGCAGGTCCTG
Organism: Vandiemenella viatica; assembly: GCA_031002005.1. Lineage (NCBI taxonomy): Eukaryota > Metazoa > Arthropoda > Insecta > Orthoptera > Morabidae > Vandiemenella > Vandiemenella viatica. The sequence goes on along the minus strand of JARYHS010011408.1, from coordinate 212,878,263 downwards.
TTAAACTCATTAGCGGGACAGAACATCAGCAGAATCTCACAGATATAAGCTCGTACTGAAAATAAAAGACTTTGGATAAAATCGTTGTTTCCAATCAAGTATTCTGGTCTCCAGAGACGGTTGCGGCGACCTCTGCAGGAATAATTGGTGAGCGTCGGTGCGGAGGGACTGTCAGGCCATTATCCGATCAGACCTCACGAACCTGTACGTCAGCTCACGGTGTCTTATTCATAACCCGAGAGCTCTGTGCGACGGGCGTGTCTGCTTCACAGGGGCTGTCTTTAGCAACAGTACTAAGCGGATTACAAATGATCAGACTACAGTTTAAATGTAATTAATTGTATTTCGGTTTTTAATCTTAACAATTTTATTTACAACTTTCGACAGAGATATTTAATTTTAAAATACTGTGATGTTACCAATCAACTTAATAAAATTTAGGACCCATCGTGGCAGAGAAACCATCTGAGCCAAATGTGTCACAGAATGATGAAATTCATATAAATGAAATATTATTGCCCTTCTTACTGTAAGCATTTTAATTTCTTGTTATAATACAACTGTTGCAATGTCAAACTTTTAAACACATTTTTATTTTATTGAAGCTGAATTGAATTCGTTCTAAAAACTTAGTTTCTAAGGCAGTTTATCAATACGTTCATTTGGTCTAAAATTACCGTCATACATCTGGCGTTGATCGTAACAATAATAAAGAATTTTTCATTAGTTCGTTGTAAATGCAAAGTACAGTATTAAAAACCAGGATATACTGTACAGCAATCGAAAGTAAATATTTTTCTGTTATCTTTGGCTGTTATATTTTAGTTTTTGGGTGATTATTTTACATAATTTTTTCTATCTGGATAAAGTAAATTTCTATCATAAAAGAGAATAAAAATCTTACTTAGAAAAATTACATACCACACCTGACGGGTGAGTAGTTTCCACTAAAGTCTGAAATTAGGAATGATACGAGTTCGATGCTCGATCGGGGCATCCAAATATCCCAGCTCTGACACCCTCTACCAAAAACGCGAATGAAATATTTTAAATAATTTTGCTGAAAATCATAGTAAAATCATTGAACGATGTTCACTGTTTGGAAGCGATTCAAGGAGGGTTGTCGTACATACTTGAGCCTTTTATAGAATTCCCAATGTTGAATGTAATATAGCACGCGTAAATTTAAAAACTTTAATGTACTTTTTTAATACTAGTTGCTAGTTATGGAAATATAGCATCATAACTTAAACATTAGCCGTCCTATCGAACACAATTAGTATTCAGAGACTGATATTAAGGCTGTTAATAGAAACGATAATAACTTAGTTTAGATAATGTGGCGAACGTATTCGAATTTTAGTCTAAATACAAAAGAATACATATTGTATTGATGCGTATTTTGTTGTAGTTTCAAGCGGAAATCTATCACTCGTGTATGCAGTAAATATGAGTATGTATAAGAATATGATTTACGCCAAACCATTCTAAAATAATATTTTTGATTTTCAGTTCACCACTGTTTAAAATAAAGCAAGAAGGCTGATTATTTTCTTTATCCCACTAGGAATTAAGTAACTCTATCCACATTAAGTACATTTGAAACAAAATTAGCAAAGCGCCTTCAATATGCAGTCATCTTCGACGCAAAAGTAACACTTAAAATGCAGTATAGAATGTTGAACCATTTTTCTATTTTGATATAAGTTACTAAAAAATACGTTTATTGAAGTACCGTATTATTAACTTAGTTTTCTTGATCTAAATAATATGAATAGAGCATTAAAATTCAAATTCGCTTCAGTTTTAGTGTACCATATTCTAGATCCCGGAATATTTTCTATCTCCGGATAATTGCAATTACTAAAAACGGTATCCTGAGTAATTCTAACAGCAACAACTCTCTCATTTATTTACATAAATTCTCTCCTGTTTACCTTTCAGTATTATACTATAGACATTCTGCTGATATGTAATAGAACTTTCATAATTTTTAAAGGACAATGTAAAAACGAAATAGAACTTGCCAGATTAGTGCAATGTCTTTCTAATAGAAATAGTGTCTTGGTACGAAGAATCACATCTATTATTTATATTCTAGCCCACAGGACCTCTGAAATATTAATGAATCTGAAATTGCGTAATACAATAGACATTTGCTTCGACAGTAATTTACAGTCTATCGGATATCGTTGATTTATTTCCAATACGGACGTGCCGTTGAATATCACAATTGACCGTAATTTTGTTTCATTAGAGCATCATTAACGCGCTAATTAAGCTCAGCTAACTGTTAACTGCATTTTTCCAACTACTGTATACGTGTACTCCGAAAAACGAAACAATATAACCGCGCGAATAGCAAATGATGTTTGAGGATGTAGTGTTGAAATTGTAATTTGTGTTAATTTACAGTGTGGGACACAAATTAACCGTAATCATGCTTAACCATTGAAATAACGATAAGTATAAGATCGTTAGTTGGCACCGTGCAACTGGATAAGTATTCAGGCGATTTAAAGCATTTCGTGTAATATACATAATACCGAACGAACGGAGGACTTCCCGGTGTATCAACCGCATTAAATTTTCTCTAGCCTCCTAGGAGGGAAGCACGACAATTTGATACGGCGCTTCGAATTCGCTCTATGACATCATCTTCCGGCGAAGTGTTGGGCTCCTAGAGTGAATGCCCTTATATAGCCTGCCCTATATAAGGGCGATTTCAATAGGTAACGTCAAATTGACACGCTTCCTCGGTGGGAGGTTTGAGAATATTTTATACATTTACCAGCTTCTAAAACCGTCAAGAATGAACTTAGAGCACTAACAAATTTATTTCCCAACAGTTGATTAACTAAATACAATTGTTATTAAATAACGCTCATAACAATAAAATTGATGTAATGTGAAACATCTTTCTTAGTTTTCTACAATAGCGATATCTGTGTACAAAAAAAATAGGATAACAACTATGTCGATTGAATATGTGTAAATAAAAAGCAACCAATGATAAATATGTCATTTTAAACGAAATAAAAACTTTTCTTTCAGTTTTCTGCCAATTCATTTGTATTCCGCATCTCCCGATTCTGTTGAGTTTACGATATCACTTTTTTATTCACGGCTGCACTGGTTTTAAATTAATGATGAAATAACGCCAATGCAACTGTTTCTGTAGCTTTAATGTCTGACCTGATTAGGGGCGTTTCCGAACGTGGGATGGCTTGTTGTTTCTTTTTTTTTTTAATAAGATTAAGGAGGAGGTGAGCTGAATGGGGTGACAGGAACTTCTTAGGATAAGTGGCACGAATGTGAAACAGCTTTTAAGGTTGTTGTTTCTTTCTTTTCTGACAACGCACTGGGAGCGGGACGGCTACTTGAGAAAATCGGGGCAGAGGTTGAGAGGCATTCAAGTCGGGGCTGCGACGTTGCTTACGGCTTGGGCGTTTGCGCGGCTACCAGTGGAAAACTTGAATGCAGGACTAAGGACCTGCGGTGGGCTAAGCTGGGCTGGCACGTCGACATCCAGTGCTATTATTGTGTTTCATGGTAAAGTTACAATCTTTCAAAGGCTGAATGGTGCTGAGTGACCAGATATCTGGGAAAAAATCCTATAAAAGCTCCTAATTGGATTGCACTTCGCTATTGGTCGAACCTGAGATTCCCTGACAGGGAGACCTGCATGGATAAGCAGTTTTCTCAGAGCTCTAAGGAAATTGATCTTTGAAAATTATATTTGAGATGGTGACCTACCCGAGTATAAATCATAAATGTTAAATATAATTTTTTCCAAAAACTAATGTAAAGGTTTTATAAAAAATTATTCTTGCTTTTTTTTTAATAAATGGAAAATTGTGGAACATTAAACTTTGCTCATTGTAAATGCACAAAACTATTCCTTCACGATTATTAATTATAAAATAATAATTAATTTAAATTCAAATATAATAATTAACGTCTTTCCTACGTTTTTATTGCGTCTTTTTCAACATTTTATAACAACCCTCAGACCCAGACAGTTAATGAAATATTATTTGGAGAATTATTTATAGAAAGCTGGGAGTTGATTAATTGTGGTTCTGTATAATTTTCGCTTTAATTAATTGTGAATTTGTATAAAAATGAACATTATTTTATTGATAAAAACTGTGCAAATGCTGTTTGACATGTTCAGGGACAGTATCATGCATGCTACATTGATTAAAAGTTTCTAATTCTAAGTGTTGATGTGAGCAACGACATATTGAAGACAACTGTCAACAGTTTGGACTTCCTTATGTTGATAATTTTGTTTGTAAATACCTGTAAATATCTTTAATTCTCATTTCCGTGTGTTTCATGATGATTGTGAATGATTTTGTACGAATTTTGATTGTTTTATTGTGATTTTAATTGTTAAAGTATTGTTATGATTCGAGAAACGTTGATCGGAACTCTTTGAATAAATCTGAATGTTTCTAAACAGCATATTTAAGTGCGCAGGGATGGCGAGCAGAGAGTTGTTGTCACTAAGTAGTTCTAGAAAACATTTGTTTATGTTTGTACTTAATGTCTTTGGATCGAGTCTTTGCCTCGCTGTGTGACGTTGTTGTAGAGCGCACATGAGAATAAACAAGTGGAAAGTGATTCTTCGTAGTTGTTTCCAGTTTTAATAGAGAATGTAGTTATTGCATAAAATCAGTCCTCAATACTGAATCAAAGACTAGCGGAAAATTATTTCGTGAGTTTATTCACAAATAAACAGCAGTGATTGTTGAAGATACGCAGTGACGTGGAAACGTTTTAATCCCCCTAGTGGCGGCGAGTCGAGGTCATGCGACAGATGGCCCCGATATTGGATTCCGGGGGCTGGCGGGCAGGCGGACAGGATATTGGAGTCAGACCTGGTCGGCCCTTCCGATTTCCATTTATTTTATTGAGTGTCGTTTGTGTTAGGCGCCGGAGAGACACCGCTCCGAGCGGCCTTTCGCTTCTCATACCCACCAAAACTTGGCAGCTTTATCGGGTTACGGTCGACCGGAGAAGAAGAAATCTCTCCGACTTCAAGTTAATTACATTTAGAAAACCTCCTCGTATCGCCGAATGTATCGATTTTATTGTAACTCATAAAACGTTAGATCGTTTAGGAGTGGAATTAACTTATTTAACCAGTTTATGCTGAATTTTGATACAGAGAAATTGCCATATGGCATGACCAAAATACTGGGAGAAGAATATGGACTAGACATAAACCAAAGAAAGGTGAAATTGATTAAGTATAATAGAAATGGTAGTAAAAACAGTAAATTAAATATAAAAATAGTATCAGGTGTAGCGGGTGGTGTAGGAATAATCTGTTATTGTGGAAATAAAATTACAACTGATAACCGAGACGTCAAAATTAGAAAAGTACTGGCGAAAAGTGCTTTGTTAAGAAGAATCTTATTTTCAGACACTGACGTAGGACTCTCCCTATTACTATGTACGGAGACAGCATTCTTAGCGACTGAAGCTTCGACATAAGGAATAGTAGAATGAAGTAAAACTGAAGCTTTTCAAATGCGGTGCGTAGATGTATGTATGAGATCTAAGTAAAATTATGTCACGCAAAGATGGGACTGGTGGTCAGCAGGTAGAATTTTAAAAATTTGCTTAAAATTGAATTAAAGATGTCATAACAAAATTTTAATTTGTAAAAATTGTTCACATAAAAGGAAACGCCGAACGTACTGTTTAAGGCTATAATGCAACGTCCATTAATTACGTGAAGTCAGAATAAGGGGAAAGGGGGGGCTACGGCTAAATCTCACCAAGGGGGTGGGGGGAGAGTCCATAGGAATCTCACATATTTTTTTAGATCAGATTGCCACCCATCAAAGAACAGTAAATCTAAAAAAAATCTCCAACACTACGAGGTCGATCTTACGTTGGTGGAGGAGGGGGGGAGTGGGGGAGGCCGACAAAATTTCACTAAGGAGGAGGGGATCAAAATTTCAGAAGAAAACACGTCACGTAATTATTGGACACCCCTAAGACCTAACAGCCTATAAAGCAATGGTTCTACGGATGAGCGTAGAAGAGAAGGGAGTGCTGAGGACTAGCCATCACCCCCCACCCAATACTTTTATATTTTATCCTGCTTTAAGAGCTGTATCATGAAGCTTTTAATCGTATTCCCACGATCACATGTAGCCAAAAGAGGATTTTTCGTAATCCGCAATTTATTAGCTAAGAAAATAAACAGATTTTCAATTGTGGTCCACGGCAATTTAATGATACAGGTGATAAGTAAAGCACAAAATATCGAAAAATTAGAGTCGTTACACCAAGCTCAACTATCTAATTAATAATATTTTCATAATATGTAGTTGTTGATCAAATTGTGAGCAATTACTTAATATTATTTACATCTTTTAATAGAGTAATTTTGAAATATGTCCTTGTTTTCCTGTTGGTATATATGATTATTGTACTCTCCACCTAAGATTGGCACCAACAAACCAGTGTTTCAAAAGTGGGTTACGAGGCAAAAAAGTTGGAGCACTGTGGGTTATATTGCTTACTACAAGAAGTGAGTCGGTGTACTCTTTTTTCTGAAATAGGAGGCGATTGGTAATTTTTTTTTCGAAAAAGGTACAGTGAGTAATGGTGGAGTAGACCAAAAATGGTTGGGAACCTATGCTATAAAGCAAACATCTAAAAGCCACGAATCTCAATGATCGAGCAATAAAAAATCTAGTATTTCTGCGATATGAATTTATGACTGCATTGTTTCTATAATAAAATATGTTTATAGTTGTCATCAAAGAGAGACGCGTTCCTCCAAGGATTATCTTAATTACCATGTTATAAGGGTCATATATTAAGTATTGGTCTCAATGTATCGCGGTTCGTGACGGTAATACACACAGGTAAAAATCAGGCTCTTATAAGTCAGTAATACGTAGATTTATTTTTGCCGTGTTACAAAAAAGTTGAGAAACGCTCTTCTAGAAGGTTAGCACTTAAATCAGAGCATCCATAACAGGTGTAAAACGAAGAAGGCCAGAGCATGATGACCGAAACGTTGGTCTTTTACATAATGACGCAGCATCACTCCGACAGTTTAGACACCATTGACTGCGTTCTCGGAAGCCAACGATTCCATTCCAAATCTTTTAGTATTTTGTGCGTCATTTCGTAACTAACAGAAACTGCCTCGATACAGATTTATATATTTCCTAATAGTACATGATGTCGGATGTGAAGTGTGAGATTTGGACCTTTTACCGCCAGAATTTTAAGAAAATGGAGCGATTTCAACTGCAGAAACTTCACTCCGTTATGAACATAAAACGGGATGATTTTGTGTCTAACGTTATAGTTTTAGAAAGGGCACAAAAGCACAGCATTACAGCCCCCATCATTAATCACCACCTCAGATGGATTGAACATGCCCAACGTATGTTCAACAGCAGAATTCATCGACAAATTTTATACAGTGAACTCAGAACTTGCAGAAGACCTCGTGGTGTCGCCCTGAAAACCAGCTTAAAATGATCATGAAGAGCACAAACATCGAGCTGAACACCTGGGACTGCCTTGCAAAAGACCTCGCTCCCTGGTGCAAAACCACCTCCGAGGCTGTCGCAGTATTTGTAAAGGAACGACGAAGGTGGTAATATACAAAAATCTCGAAAAAACCCAACCACATCCACCACCCGCAATTACGTGCAACGTCTGCGGGCGATTATTTTAGGCCAGGATCGACCTGGTCAGCCATGAACGACGCCTGCAAGTGAGAAACATTAACTTAGAAACGAGTACTGGCCAACGACAAATAGCACAGGTATTTAACTACAGTTTCGCATATTTTGAAAGTTTTTAACCTCAGTAACAAATACCTTTTTTTTTTTTGCTGTCGTCAGTCTTTCGACTGGTTTGATGCAATCTTCCATCCCTTCCTATCCTGTGCTAACCTCTTCATTTCTACATACCCCTTACTGCCCACGTCCTCAATTATCTGCTTCATATATTCTAATCTCTGTCTTCCTGTACAGTTCTTACCTTCGACTGTCCCCTCCACTAACAAATTAACCAATCCTGCATGTCTCAAAATATGACCTACCAGCCTGTCTCTTCTTCTGTAAGCTTCTTCCACAAACTTCTTTTCTCACCCATCATTTCCAAAACTCGTTCATTTCTTACTTTGTCTGTCCAATTAATTTTCAGCATTCTTCTGTAGAACCACATTTCAAATGCTTCAATTTACTTTATTTCCAGTATTCCTAAAGTCCATGCTTCGCTACCATAAAGTGCTGTGCTCCACACAAAGAGTTTTAAAAAGTTCTTATAGTGCCTCAAAAAGAAGACTCAAAGTAACAGCTATATTAATTTCTGATTTTTAAAATTATTCAGATAGGCGAACGAAGTGTATAGTTACGATCCAAGTTCTGATACTTGTTTCATACCGAAATTTGGACACTTAGGCAATATCGTTCCTGTAAATACGCAGTTGCAAACTTGCGCAGCTAGAATTTGGTGTAGAGCAATAACGGAGAACTCGTAAGCATTGCCGTATCGTAACGCTAGCTCCTGCAAACTTAACTCATAGCTCTGTTCACAGAGACAGTTATCGCTCCACAGCACACCCTATGTTGTATAATGCTTACATCGTTGTTCTACAAACTGGAGATCTTTCGTGCATCCTTTTGACTAAAGCTTATCACCGACATCTATATAACTTTTTATATGCAATCTCGATGCTGCTGATAAATTTCGTCATACAAATAATTTCACGAAAGACTGTCTACTTTTTTGTTGATTGACGTATGGTAATTCCCTGCAACAAGTTCTGTTAATGTACTTGATCTTCCCTCTGTTAGGTACTTTGTTTTTCTGCTACACGCATATGTAATAAAAAATCGCATCTGTAGTTTCTTTCAATTAATCTTGATCACACAGTGAACGTCAATGGTTTTGTTTGAAGCTTGTATCAGTGACAGATCCATTATTAATTCAGAGCGTTTTCTCACCCTTTTTGTAGCGGAAATCTCAATCAGAAACAGAGTTGGAAGATCATTCTCAACATCCCAAGTCGTAAATAGCAAACGTACCGTAAAAATGTACTTATGTGATACATTTTTGTTATTTAAAAGAATTTTAGAGAGATTTTCGATGTTAAATTGCTACTTATAAAGCTACAAGAAAGAATTTGGACTTCTAAATTCTGTTATACGGTCGGGGAAGAATCGTCTATATTAGGTGCCACGGTATTTACAAATATATTTGAGGAATAAACTAAGCCTTTTATTGGATATATTTTTCATATTCTCAGAAGTTGGAAACTAAACGTAGTGAAGGCACGGACTAGCCTAGTATCTTTTCTTGTAATTAAATCAGCAAATGATTTTTTGTCAAATTCTGAGAAAATGTCAACCTGAGTCTGTTTCTAATTGGAATTGTGGAAATGATGATATTAGATCTTCAGGTATCAACTCTTTTCTTTGCTTGAAATAATGTGTAGGTAGCGTGTTTTAGGTTAACTGTGGATATTCTTTCCCGACTCCGATGCAGCAAAGAATTTTTAATAGGAATTTAAGAGGAATAAACAAACCAAGGGAGCTTGTGAACAGTGTTGGTAGCAGTTTTATGCTCCTGGAAAATAAGTTTAAGGGACATGTATCCAGTTAATATATCAGCCTCAACACGGCTCACATACACAAAAGTGGCATTCAGACTACTTTATATGCACGTGCTCGTTGCACAACGTTATCAGTTACCGTTTTTTACGTTTCGTTCTAAGAATTTTCTTTTACGAACAAGTAGCAGTGAAGTCAAAATAGATAAGACAAAATAGATTGTCGGACATCTTCACGTTATATGAAGAACTAGACCGCTCATTCTGTTGTTTTTTTGCCGTTGTTTGTTGTTGTTGTTTGATGTTTTATGTATTTTGTGTTTTTTATGTTTTTGTTGTTTTTTATATTGTTTTCTGTTTTTTGTTCTAGTTTCTGTTGTAATTTTTTCTTATTTTACTGATATTTTTTGCAAGCGGGTGACAGGTAGCCATCGAGATTCAACTGAGCGGGAACCATTAAGGTTCTTTGCCCAAACTCGTCCTCTTATGACCACATCAAACTCGAGATGACGTTTGCGATAAGGCATAATCAGTTTCTCCATGCTAGTAAACATGATTAGAAGGCCGTTGCGTGAAAAAGTTGCGACTGTTTGTATGTTTAGAGTTGTATGACAGAGATGGTTCTGTGTGGATGTAAGATGTCCCATGTACGTAAGAGAAGCTAGTGTACAGATATGGAAGTTGTAAATCTCTCAGTCATTGCATATACTGTTTAGCAGATATTATTAAAAAAAAAAAAAAACATCGTATATTGTTCTTATTTCGACATCGTTGACAAATGAATTTTAATGCAACATATTGAATTCACAAGTTGCTTTCACTGCCACATTATGTGATGAATGGAAGAAGAGATCTGAAGAACCAAGAACCATACAAATTTGTTCTGCTGAGAAATTATTTGTTGCAGCTGATGTTTTTGAAAATCTTGATACGTGATCATTCGGTTCCGTTTTCATTGCAACTAACTGTTTCACAATAAAAGCAAAAATTCTTAATTTTGATGGGTAATACTGCTCGTGCACCGAGGTCGAAAGTCTGGCTCTTAATACGAGAAGGGTGGGAGGGGGAATTTGCGTGTTCGAATCCCAATGGTGGAAGAATTAGCTTGTAACGGTAGATGTTGGGAACAATTTTTAATCATCAGTTGGTGCCCCAGTCCTCTGGTTTGAATACCAAATCGCATTGCAGTGCGTATGCTTTATGATCGTCCTATATCAAACTGTTATAATGCAATCACCTCTTCGTCCTAACTAAACTATAATAAACAATATAACACGAGATTCTATATCACCTAGTTTATAACACATTACAGTAGTTTAGTACGTTCATAATGCATCTAAAATTATTAGTAGAGGGTTTTGGATGCATATATTTATTTGGAGGATTTTAGTTAAACTAGACGACCCGTGCGAAAATTTCGCGAATAAAATGCGATGAATAGTGAGGTTGAATATAATGTCTCCAAGTTCAGTCATTACTCTTCATACTCCTACTTCATTTATCGATTTTGGTTAGAAATCCAGGGAGATAAATGGCTCGAAACACAAAAAACATATTTTAGAAATATTGACATTTTTGCGCTTTATGGGTCGAATTACGAAAAATTCCTTTCTTAGAATATAATGTTACCACGACGGAAACCTTAGTCTTTAATACGATATGTCATTTATCTATATCGATTAGATATCAAGGTAAATATAAGGCTCGTGACACAAAAATACGTTGTAGAACAATTTATACTTTTTCCCTTTAATAGATGAATTCCAAACACTTCTTTCTTAAAATATGATGTCAGCAAAGCTGAGACATTATTCCTCACAATCGTACTTGATTTATCGATTTTGGATAGATATCAAAGGAGATAAGTGGCTCGAGACACAAAAAACGCATTTTAGAAAAATTGACTTTTTTGCCTTTTATGGGTCGAATTACGAAAAATTCCTTTCTTAAAATATAATGTTACCACAGCGGAGACCTTATTCTTTAATATGATACCTCATTTATCTGTATCGGTTAGATATCAAGGGAGATAAATTGCTCGTGACACAAAAATCGGTTATAGAAAAATTTATACTTTTTTCCTTTAACGGTTGAATTCCAAAAACATTCTTTCTTAAAATATTATTTCACAAAGCTGATACATTACTCCTTATATTCCTACTTCATTTATCGATTTTGGTTAGATATCCAGGGAGATAAATGGCTCGAGATACAAAAAACGCATTTTAGAAAAATTGACATTTTTGCCTTTTAAGGGTCGAATTACGAAAAATTCCTTTGTTAAAATATAATGTTACCACGGCGGAGACCTTATTCTTTAATATGATACTTCATTTATCTATATCGGTTAGATATCGAGGGAGATAAATCGCCCGTGACACAAAAATCGGTAATAGAAAAAATTATACTTTTTTCCTTTAACGGTTGAATTCCAAAAATATTCTTTCTTAAAATATGATGTCACACAGCTGAGACATTACTCCTCATAACTACCTCATTTATCGATTTTGGTTAGATATCCAGGGAGATAAATGGCTCGAGATACAAAAAACGCATTTTAGAAAAAGTGACATTTTTGCCCTATAAGGGTCGAATTACGAAAAATTCCTTTCTTAAAATATAATGTTACCATAGCGGAGACCTTATTCTTTAATATGATACCTCATTTATCTATATCGGTTAGATATAAAGGGAGATAAATCGCTCGTGACACAAAAACGCATTGCAAAAATATTGATACTTTTGCCCTTTAAGTGTCGAATTCCGAAAACTTTCTAGCTTAATACATGACGTCACTAAAGTGGAGATCTTAATCTTTAAAACGATACTTCATAAAACGGTTTCAGATAGGTATCCAGGGAGATAACTTACTCGTAACACAGAAAACAGCATTTTAGAAAAATTTACATTTTTGCCCTTTAAGGGTCGAATTCCGAAAACATTCTTGCTTAAAATACGATTTAACCAAAGTGGAGACCATAAGCTTTAAAATGACACCTCATTCATTGATTTCGGTTAAGTATGAAGGAAGATATAGGCTTGTGACAAAAAAATACCTTATAGATATAATATATATGATGAAATATTTCGTAAAATTATTGGAGCTTCAAGTCAGAATAGTATGCAAGTGCAATCGTCAGGAAGAGTTGTTTGCATGCAGAACGCTGACAGCTGACTAAGAGGTTATCGTTCTTATCAATGACGCAAAAGCGAGGTTATTTGCGAGATCCGTGGGCCATATTCCCTCTCACTTAGTCAATCATTACCAACCAGTCGGTATGTGTTAGTTGTTAGCTAGACCGTGTCTCATTAGCTTGCCTTGTTACCACACTTGCATCATGTCAGTTAGCCTTTCACATTCTCTAGCCTTTAGTCTACGCAGCCTATATGCGGTTACTACAGTAATAATTGTTTATAAAGGCTATCGGAATTTAGGCTAGCAGTCCGCGCTCTCAACTGCATGCAGTAGCCCTTAGTGAACAATATAGGGTACTATTAAGCCGATAGTCGCCTACATTATTTACCAGGGTTGATTCTTAACTAGCCACTTAACAAAAACTAGTCTCCCTTTTCTTAGATTGCTGAACCTATTAATCAGTTGATGTCAATTTACTTCCGACATTTAACAACCTTCTGTAGCCCACACGATATAGCTTAGATCCGCAAATATACCAGAAGATCAAGATATTGTACCTCGAGACGTCAGAAGACATCGCTTGAAGGATGAAAATAGCGCAATGTGAATTAGAAGACGCTTAGCAACGGTCCCAGGGGTTAGAAAACTTACAGCCTAAAGTCTGCTTCCACCAAATGCCCAGAAAATTCAACCCCAATACGCTCAGACCATTTGATGAATGTTGATTTCGGCACGAAGGGTACAAGCCGATCCTTTACAGTTTCGAGTAATTTCTGATAACGATTAACATCTTTTATATTGTATTAATTAAGGTTTACGGTTAAAAATCTATTAATTATTAAATTAACAAATTTTAACTGTTAGCTTCAGTTTTCATGCAGTTTCTGGAATGTGCTGACTCCATTTTAGTACTGCGCAACTAAATGTATTTCAAAAGCTATTACTTCGCTGTGCTTTTGAAAACCTTAGTGACAAGGAATACAATGCATTCGTTCGACGAATTAATAAATGAAGTTCTCTCTAAGCATTGAATTTTTATTTCCAGCCGTGTCGTAACTTTCCGCAACGAATTGATTTCAGACAACAATAAAAGCGCTTTTGTAGATGCATAAATCAGCCAGTGATCAGAATAACGTACAATCAATGGATTAGAAGATAATAAGTTGATCGGCAGAAACGAAAACTTTAAGTTCCCGAGCAGAACGTAAATAACATAATCAATTAATGTAATTGACAAATAATTATCCTTCCATGGTGACCGTGAAGGTTAGTAAGTTTGTTAATTAATAAATTTTCCATGAAAATTAACCGCCGCTTTACATAAACTTGCCGAATTATGTGTATCACAGTGTTTAAATGTGTTTCCCATGAAAATTTAAGGAAATACTTAATCACACCCCAGTATCCGCCACAGACATATATTTCTTATAAACGGTTTCACAACAACAACAAAAAGATTGTGCCCTTTTAATTCTGGCCGCGTAAAACAGATTTAATTAAAATATCTGCACCTAGAATATTAAGTTTAATTGATGAAAATAGTTAAATTAAAAAAAAAAAACAATATTTTCTCTACACGTAGCAGCTAAAAATGATGAGTAAACACACGCGTTTATGATTTCGGTAATATTAAATTTCCAGCTGCAAGTAATATATAACGGATAGGAATTAATTGCTGTTGAACTTGTAACTGATCAAATGAAAGACTCAACAAAATGTACAGCGTACACGCCTTCTGTCTGAAGAATGCAAGATACAATCTAACACAACGCTGCCAATATTCCGCGTTGTCGGTCAAGCTCCCTGGAGCGCGACCGCGCGGAGCGTTCGTTCACTGCATAAATTTCGCCTCAGAGATGACGCGTTTACATACAGCGCAAAATAGACGCTCTATAATCCTGTAGGGATTCCACGCGAGGGCAGAGCGGGCGGTCCATACAGGCGGATGGAGTGACACTCGCTGCGGGGGCAGGAATATTCAATGAGCGTCCGCATGAGACGGACCGAATCAACATGTGCGGGGCTTCGCAGCCCGCAATGTATCCAAACGACAAACCCTGCCATCTGTGCCTAAAGCTTACTACTGTCCTTGTTTTGTCGATCGTTATAACATTACTAGTTTAAGTGCCCGTCTAACATGGCAGACCGAGCGTGGTGTGTGAATGGTAAAGCTCTGGCCACGCATTCGGGAGGACACGGGTTCGAATCCCTTTCCCGGCATCCACATTTGGGTTTTCCATGGCTTCTCCAAATCACTCCAGACAAATGCCACGATGCTTCCTTCATAAAGCCATGGCCGAATTACTTCCCGTTCCTTGCCCGCAGTCCTTTCCGCCTCTAATCATCTCGACGTCGACGAGGCGTAAAGCTATGGTTAAAAAAACTTGGCGGGTATCAACTATAGTGGTAGTAGGAATTTGATCTGGAAAAGATTCTAAGAAACAACGAATAACGGTTTTTTTATCTACATTTGTCGCGATGTTAGTAAACTTTCTCCGATTAGATTCTCGGAATGTTTGGTTACGATTGTTTAAGTAACTCCACATCATTTTATTTATGACTATTATTTATTTGATTGATATCTTTCGCGATTACATGAGTTTCGTGTAAAAATTTTCTTTGTTTTTAATAAACTTCCCTGTTTTCTATCTTTTATTAAAAAAATATTCTTATGTTATGTTTTGAACTGGTTCTAGTAACTACACAGTGTAAACACTGGGCGCTCTTCTTCTTTTGTGGATTTCTGTATCTGGTCGTAGTATATTAGCAAAAATTGTTGATGTTAATAGTTTATTCAAGAACACATGAATCTATTACAGTTAGCGGCACATGCAAAGCATACAGTACTACATCTTATAAGCAACCCAACCGAACACTCAAGCTTACACAAAGATATAACAGGTAGCAATGCACTCATGATAGTACTAGCACATTGCTATCAACTCCAGACCATTCTCGATATAAATGTACTACACTTAACACGCCTCCTTACATTTATATCAAGAGACTTATATTAATTTACATTCAACATCTCTAACTTTGCAAACTTAGCTTTACATAATGACTTCGTAAATATACGAGCAAGGTTTTCGTTCGAATCCACTTTAACAATGTTGATGTGTCACGCTAATTGTGTCTTCAGAAAATGTAATCAATTTTGTTTATTATAAATATATCAATTAATACTTAGTATGGGGGATATGAATTGATAATCAAGGCACCATTTAAAACTACTATTTATTAAATCAAGCATATGGATTGCATTAATTAGGGTGAGCGAAGCGAGCCCTTATACTAGGAGACGTTTTGTTCACACATTGTGGTACACTTTTTGAAAAAACTGCTGCACCTAAAGACTTGAAATTGAACATACAGATCCAAAGTCAATTCTAGATATGCCATCAATCATTAATTTTGTAAAAAAAACACAAATAAATAACTATATTTTTTAATATTTCTATTCATTCATGCTGAGAGAAACCAGATGCGATCGCGTCACGTGATGTCGTCACGTGACTCATGACGTAGTCACGTGATCGCGTCGCGTGGTTGGACGCAGTTATTGTCAAGAATTATTGAATCAACTAACGCTCAAGATATTGGAAATGTGTTAATGTAGTCTTGCTTTTGTGTGTCTATTGAGGGACGCAGTTTGAAAACGTTGTTGGCATTTATACAATAACTTACCACTGAACACAGCCATCTGTTCACAGCAACGGTAAGATAATCAAATAAACTGCTCACTAAAAGTGTAGTTTGCGATTCCGATGTTGACCTGAGAACTTACGCTCCAGGAAGAGAGATTATTTTTTGTATTAAATGTGATCTATGGTTGTTGAATGTTCTCTTTTTATACATATGAGATTTGTGTAAAATTAGATGCTACAGTGTTGGATTTATATAAAGACATTCCACTCCCACACTTAATCAGTTATTAAAATATCTGTACAATTATAATGACTTCCTATTCAATGTTTAATGAAATTAAAATAAAATATGAAAGGAATGCACACTTAATCGGTACGCTTCAAACTTTAATCGAAAATAACGTTGCCCCAAATAAAATATTGACAGAATATGAACCCCAGAAAGAAAGATATTAATTTTTTTACTAAAGATTCTTCTGTATTATTGTTAAGAAATAGGTAGATGTGGGGATTCTTCGCTGCAATTTGATGTCGAATTTTTATGTAATTAGATGAGACTAGCGTGCAAAAAATCAGTAGTTTCTTGTGCTTTTGGTGACATTTCTTCTGGTCCAGTCTGTATTTCAACGTAACAACAACCAATAGGATGAAAATAATATACCTATAATGAATTTCCACCATGTTGATATTGTGGTTTTGGTGATTTTTTTTTCTGGTCCAACTCACCCTATCTTACTCACTTTTGAGATACAGTATCTCGCGAATTAAGCAAGATATCAAAAAAAATTCTTTATCTTTTATTTGTTTCGTCAAGTTACATACGAATTCGTCAGCAAATTTGGCTATGGTGCATTTACATTATCTGGTTTCATTACTAGTTTCTACGTTTTGTTTTTATGTAAACAATCAATCTCCTCATCGATTGTTTGTTTCCAATACTCTGACTAATTGCAATTAATCACCTCCTCAAAATTTTCGGGATTATCAGCACTACAAAAGCTCACATAAAAAAAATTGCTACAGACATAATCATTAAATCTATCTGGCATTTTAAGTTCTCTACCTGACCTTCTCAGCTTGTGTTCTTGATAACATTTATTATTGTTTAAAACTCCTTTAACATCTCCTTCTTTCATTTTCTCATTTACAGATTCATTTTCATCATTCATACTTTTATCACTAGAACATTCACTCTCTGAATCATAACCCTTTAAACAAATATACCTAACATCAGTCTCTACAATATCAACAATTCTTGCAACAACAATTTTATTGTTAACTAATACCCTGATACTAATTTCACTAAACCCTAATAAAATTCCCAGATCAGCTATACGATCCCATTTTGACTTTCTCAATTGTTATGCTACTCGTACAAAAACTCTACTACTATATAACTTAAGATGTTTAACATTCGGTTTTTTACCTAGTAAAATTTCATAGGGAGTCTTCTTTTCAACAGAATTGGCCAAAGTTCTAATTTTAAGATACGCATCCGCACAGACTACTTCAGGCCAGAATCTCCTATCTACTTTTGCTTTGGTTAGCAAGCACCGTGACATATCCATGATTGATCTATTGTATCTTTCAGCCGTACCGTTTAATTCATGTACATAGGGAGGGCAAGCATTTAATACAATTGCCTTTTCTTTTACAAACTGATAAACATTTGAACTTAAATATTCCTTTCCATTGTCACATCTCAGTTTCTTGATAGTTTTACCTGTCGAATTTTCAATTTCATTTACTTATGCCACTAAACAATCATAAACATGATTTTTGTGTAAACACGAGCTGCTTTACTATAATCGTCAATAAAAGTTAAAAAGTATCTTTCCCCATTCATACTGAGAGTTGGGTGAGGCCCATTTAAATCTGTGTGAATGATTTCTAAAATCTCTTTTGCTTTAGTTTTATTATTTTCAAAAGATAAATTCTGCAGTTCATTTTCAATACAAATTTTACATCTCATATATTATGACTCTAAATTTTCAGGTAATCCAACTGTGACGGGCAGTCTGTGAATTAGGGTTTGAATTGATAGTTTCGATGTTTTAATATGTGAATATTGTAAGCTGCTTCGAGCGAGAAGATGCGTACGTGCGTAAAAGTGCAGACTTGCAAGTTGGCAGTCCAAGGTCTGCAGCACAGCGCAGCGTAGCGCGGATGCATGTACAGTGCACGTGATAGCTCACGCATAAATATGCGATCGTGGCGTGATCTCGTTCTATTCTATTCCTATTGTATGAACGATTCTGCGAGCAGCCATGTGAGAGGTAAGACTTGTGTCTTGTCTGTGTGCCTTTCGGCACTGGGCAAGCTATGCTTGCCCATAGTCTTGTCTCGCGTTAGTTAGTATTTGGTTAGTTAAAGTAGTTTGATAAATTATTCAGTCAGTGTAACTTAAATGAGTTGTTTGCCGTTGTCGTAATAATGTTGTAGCCTCGTTATAATCTTATTTGGTAATCTCGGGTTATAATCAGGATCGTTAATTATTCAGTTAGTTGCATTTAATCAGTAAAGACATCTTTCCATTATGCTCGTATGAAGAAGCTATTAATTCATTTAGTAAGTTGTTAACAATTGTATCTATGCTTGCGTGTCATTTCCCTTCCAGCATAAAGTTAGACAGTTTTGCGGATAAATGTATGTTTAGGTTTTTATAATTAAATTATGTTTAAATTATCAGTTGTGTCGCCTCAGTCATTTACAGTCGTTAGGTTAGATCCCAAGTTATTTCAGATAATAATGTGGAAGAGTTTGTGATATATCGGCAAGGTAAGATCTATAATCAGTATATCACTGTTAGAGCAGTTCGGGATCCCTGCTATATCAAAGATCGCCCTGGTGTCAATATCCTTATCCTGACAAATAACATCTCGGTGCCCACAAGTAGTTGATCTGTTATAATCTGGAAGATAGCCTAAAATCCTAAGATGCTTCTAAGAACAACCCCCAAATCAATCTAGACGCTCACAAGTGGACTGCGCGGCCATAGTAACCCCCTTGATCACATAGATATAACCCACGGGAAGTTACACAACTGCTTATTGGTCTTTACACAAACTTTTTAAATAGTTAAAATTTCCATGACGTAGTGTGCGATGCCATCTCTATTTTTCTCTCTTACATTCACTGTTGCTCACAATATTTACATTAACTTCGTTCTTAAATATGTTTTTTGTCATTTTATACAGCCTACCTTTTCTCAAAGCAATTTCAATCATCCTGTTATCTTTGTAAAAACTTTTGAAACATTTCCTAAAGATACAACTTTGTGTTTGTCTCTACAAATTATTTGTAGTGCCGTCGATTCCTTGGAACATAATTCGTAGAACTTTGTCACTATCCCAAACGCAGTTTCTTTATGACACACAAATTCCAGTTACTTATTCGTAATTTCACAATAGATGTAGTTTATCGCCTTCGGATTATCTTCGGCCCAAGTTCCTGCATTATCCTTACTTTTTTTCTCACTTGAAGCCACTGTATAACATTTCTTCATCTTAAAATACATTATCATTCGTTTTTTACAGTTGCCGTAATCCTCGCCACTGAACACCGGTAAAGTAATGTCCGCCATGCTCACTTTCAAAATCAAACTTCCTAGAATAATCGACAGAACTATTTCTTTCTTGTCAACAACGCTCTGCTACCACGTCAATGTTATTAGTTTATTCAAGACCACATGAAACTATTACAGCTAGCGACACATGCAAAGCGTACATTACTACATCTTATAAGCAACCCAACCGAACACACATGCTTACACAAAGATACAACAACAGGTGGCACTGCACTCATGATTGTATTAGAACATTCTCTGCTATCGACTCCAGACCATTCTCGATATAAATCTATTACACTTAGCAAACATCAGTAAGTATTTAAACGAACGTCGCATAATAGGTTTTTAAATCTCTGCCTACCATTAAATTTGTTTATCTCCGTCCATTTTATTTTTTGTGCATTCAATTCCACAACAGGCATTTGCCTTTTAGTTAGCATCGAAATTATACTTCCTTTAATCAATACAAGCTCAAATAAAATAAAGTTCAATAATTTATTTGAAATTTATGCTTTGTTTTAATGGTATAAACGCAAATAAACTCAGTGCAGTTATTCATTTGAAGTTTCCTGGCTATTCAAGCAGCGCTGTGGTGGCAGTCAGTGAAACTAACACTTCGGGCATTACCGAGACTCGCCGAAGGTTGACGGGCTATTGAGGTGAACCCAGTCTCCTGGCACAACGTCTTTCATTAAAGTGTATTTGAATAATTCCCGTTGAAAAAAAAAATAAATGTCCATTCCGGTAACCACCTCATAAGTTATGATGAAAAGAAACGGTAATGAAGTTGGTCACGTTGGAGAAATTGAATAAAATTGGTCAGAAATTAGACAACGAGACACGGCCATTTAATCCCTCAATACTATTAGACAATGACAGTATAATGGAAGGAACTAACACTATGGCTGGACCTATTACAGCGCATGCTAATGAAAACAAATGCAAAATGACTGCGGTAATGTGCTGTTAGGTCAAGTAATTCGACTCTATTTTGCCAACCTTAAACGATAATGGCGGTTTTTTGGAGGTTGTTAAATTATACGACGTTCCAATGGCTTTCCCGAGTTTGCCGTCGACCGCAGTTTACAATACAACATTGCCAAGAATTTCATTAGAGGGGTACAAATTGTAATCCAAAGTGGACAAGAATTTCATAATATCTCTGCGCAAATATTTCCGGGAAACATATTTACAATATTACAGATCCCGCAATTAAGAAAGGATTTTAACAACTAATATTCACAAATAACTGTAAATATACTAAACTTAGAAAACAATGTGAAATTTTAGAAAGCATCCAAACCATAATGTGTTTTAATATAAGTTTCATTTATTTTTTTCTTGGTACTCTCCATAGGTGTTGGAGATGCTATAGAATTATATATTCTCATGACTTACATGTGATACTTTAAGTGAATTGATTAAACACATTTTTTTCTGGATTAATGTTACCAGATATGTAGCTGTATTTTTTTTTTATTCATTTACGTTTCATAATCCCATTGCCTGCAGTAGTGAGGGAGAGTCTTTCTGCATGTTTTCCACATTCCAAATAAAAAAAATTCGCATTGACGGCACACGATCTCAAACAATAAATTAAGTACCAACTAGATGTCATATACCATTTTCACTATTTTTGAGCGCTTTTTCAGTGTATACACGCTTCTGGGTACTCGACGAAGTTATATTTGTTCTGCAAACGGGATATTTTTATCCTTTTGCGTTACCGAGAATTCAGCTGATCTCAATTTGTTAATGGCCTTCGACCTCCTAGAACATGTGAGGAATAACTTCCAGGAATTCAGCTCTATATATTCCGTAAGAACACACTTCTTCACTGCGAGTGAATGAGTCTACCTCCGCATTTGCAGAATCGTAAAAAACATGTAACTATGCGTTCGACTTACGATTTTCTCTTGACACTACAAATAAAGTTTATGTTCAGTTCGAGCCATACGGCAGGACAACGCAGTATAATTAATATTGGGAGAGGATAGTTGACAAGGATTAGGAAGGAATTTGGCCTTGGTCATTTGAAGGAACTATCTCGCCATCCGACTGGAGTTCTGGAAATCATGAAAAGCGAAATCTGGATGGGCGAACGGGTATTTGAACTCTGAAACCAGATCAGAGCGTAATTTCTAAGTTACAAGCTTTGTGTGTATTGAATCAGATAACGTATTCTGTAAAACTGAAACAGTTAAAAGGTGCTCAAGGAGATATACCAGTTGGAACACAACCCACCTTCCACGGAATAGTGACTTCCATCCATTCTTGGTGTTCAACCTAACACTGAGCACCGTAAGGCAACGGCGACGAATTTGGAGGTCTCAACAAGACAAGATGAAGACATCCGTGCTGTACCACACACAAAGTCTCAAACACTCACAAAGGAAAAGCTTCCACAAATTCACTCGAAACCCGGTGACACTTGACAGCCATTTTTGACGTAATGCCAAACAAATAACATCGGCGTATCAACCATCATGAACGCAACTTTCCCATAACTAATGTCCGAGCCTGTATTCAGGAGAACGTGGTTTAGATTCCAGTCCGATAACCCTGATTTTGATTTTTGATTGTACCGGAAATTCTCCAGGTGAATACCGGTCATGGACGATAATGACATCGACGTTCCGTTAAGCCACAATGTGGATAATAATGTAATAGTTTTAATGATTTAAGTGAAACACTTGATAAAATGGAAAAAGCTCTTGCCTTGTATTATAATCTGAAAATAAACAATAAAAAGACTGAAGTATTCATTTCTGTCAGATAAGTTCAAAAACAAATATTGTTAAAATAAAATAAAAAAATTATTCTACAAGTTAAATAATTCAGAAACGTGGGTAGTGTAGTCACAGACGATGAGAGAAGCAGAAAATGTATATCTAGAATCAACCAAGCCAAACATGCTTTTAATAAACGAAATAATCCACTTCGAAGAACAACAGCCTGCCAACGCGTAAGAATCTCCTAAAAACATTTCTGGAGTATGACGCTATATGGAAGTGAATCACGGATCATAGGGATGGCGGAAAGGAAGGCATTTGAGGTCTGGTGTTATCACGCCATCCACGTTAAGGTGGATGGATTATGTGACTAATGATGAAGTATTCAGAAGAATTTCTGAGGAACGAAGATTCTGGAAAGAATTACAGAAAAGAAGAGAGAAGATGATAGATAGGTCACTCTTTGCATCAGAATGGTTTGCTTAAGGTCATTATTAAAGATAGAAGGAAAAACCTACAGAGGAAGATTGATCCATATGAATCAAATACCAAAACCGCTGAAGTAATTTAAAAATGAAATGTTTAAATCACAAATGCAGATAGGGGACAAATTTAACGCTCAAATTATATAACATAGTAAAAAATAAAATAATAAAGGGGTGAAGCATTTGACAGGGAATTGCTACCGGTGCGTGTGATCCATCGCAATTAATGATAATAATTATTAATGATTATATTAGCATAAAACCACAAAACGCCACCAGTTGCTTAAAAGTTTTTATTCTTTAAAACTTTACTGCAGTTTCGACAAAACATGTTTGTCTTCTTCAGAAGTGCGACACCTAAACAAAAATTCATGTTAAAATTGCACTATGATAAAATATATATATACAGCTTTTATCTTTAAAATACAACATTATACATACGTTAAAATTACATAGGCGGAAGCATTGTCACAAATCAGTCCTTTCGTGCGAAGTTGCACATCGTCACGGTTCTTCCTTCCGTCTACCGGACTGCATCTGTACGAGGCGGGCGACTTCCGCCAACTGACCAGTTAGATGTGAATCAACGAACTTCGTAAATTTGTTAGATGGCGCTACGGGGTATATTATTATGCCTAATTAAAAAGGAAGTTAGTTTACAGTGTAAAGATTGCATTATGGAATGATGGGCTGAGGTGCAAGTTCGCACTATTCCTAAAATGTTATCGTGATTCAGATTAATTTTTAAAAAAAGTGCTTAAATGTGATATAATAAAAATTGCAACATAATATTTAAAATTGGTTAGAATCTACTTCATATATAAACAATTACTTAACTAATTAACATGAATTTTTGTTTAGGTGTCGCACTTCTGAAGAAGACAAACATGTTTTGTCGAAACTGCAGTAAAGTTTTAAAGAATAAAAACTTTTAAGCAACTGGTGGCGTTTTGTGGTTTTATGCTAATATAAAAATTTCTTACCGTTGCTGACACGCAGCTATGCTAAAGATTTTAAAATTATGAATGACATGAAATGCAGCAGCTATGTAGAATTAAAAGGAAGACAGAGAACCGGAATACGTGTAGAACTGCTGCAAACCAATCTTCTGATTGATAACTAAAAGAAGAAGAAGTTTCTGAATTCTGCCAAAAAACTATTCATTGAATAAACACAATAATACGAAGCTTACAAGGCATGCAAGCCGAAGGAAATATTCAAAATTGTCCCCTATTTTCAGATCGTTCTTATATCAGAGACCCTAAAAAAAATTAATCTTTCCAAGAAAACAACGCAGTTTTAAGAGGAAAAAAAAGAACGGCTACATTGTTTAATTTCAATACATGACCTTAAAATAAATGTTTTCTCAGCAATATAAAAGAGTTTTCTGAGTGTAACGTAATCCTAGATAGTAAGAACTGAAGTTAATTCTAATGATTCTGAAAGTAGTTTTTTTCAGAATTTGTTTACTATCTGAGAATGCCACGGGAGCTAATACTGAAAAACTACAATCCACATGCAATATATAAACAATTTTTTAGTAATATTGAAATCATTTTTAGTAATGGAGCATCCATGTAATTTTAGCAACATTAGAGCTCTCACAAAAAAGGAGAAAATTAATATTTGCAGGAAGTTATTGTGATACTCCACTTGGCTGTAAAGCTTTAATTAAATACAACTATTTTATTTTAAGGTTCTTCCAGAAATGAAAGATTTTTCACACATCATTTAACTTCAATTTATATCAATAGGATGAAAATGAATAGTGAACTTAATTTAAAACATTTCCATCATATAATCAAAATTGACTGGAACATTAGTTTATTAGTATCTGGTGCCAGGCTAGCTAAACTAAACATATCACGAACTAAAAATGACATGATTTTACGAAAGACTGTTCTTAATCTCACGGCGTTTACGGTTCTGTTATGTGGAACAGTTCATATAGAAATTTATTCCGCGGTCGTCACTTGTACCGATGAAAACTAACCTTTGCGGATCTGAAGAAAGGTTGATTTTCCATGATCATAACCACGGTTGAAAATTTGTGGAGTGCACAGTTCTTTCACACTACTCGGCGTTCCAAGCTGTCCTCACCGCACCATCAGCTCCGTCAGCAAGTGCCTGGCCGGCACCCCCTACATGTATCCATCCCACATGGGTGTCCCGGCTGTTCTCTCAAGGCCAGACTGGCCACATCACTAACTGGATCATTACAGTGTACAGCGCAGAAAGCATCTGCAATGATCTATTGCTCCGCCTTTCATAGACTCTATGGTTCTCAGAACATCCTAACGCATGTGTTCCCATTGTTTTGGAAAACATCTTCTGGCCGTTACTGAACCATGACGCAAAACTAAGAAAAGCATTATGTTGCTCCCAACAAGTTGAGTAACATCGTATCATTACCGGTATGTGACGAGATATAATAGGCCAGAGCTTTGCAGAAAGTAATGCAACCACATTTTCCAATAGTGCCCAAGATTGCCGATTTCACAGATAATTTCGCCACCAACAATGTCAGGCGAAAAATCAAAGAGCAGCTTGTCAGACGGCTTTTCCACCTCAGGAGTATCTCAATACCAACTTCCGAAAAACAATAGTCCAACTATCTAAAACCTAAACCGATTATGGAAAAAAACCATTAATTTACAACATACTGATATGAAGTAATTTCTAAGTCATGCTAATGTAACGTGAGTTATAAATGACTAGCCTCGTACCCGCAACTTCGTACGCGTGGATTAAAAAATTTTTTGCCAGAATTAAATATAGTAAGTTGTTGGTAACGAAGGATTAGTCCCAAACAATATCGAGTCGGCATAATATGACAGAAAAGCTATCACTATATCATTCTACCGTCTAACCTGCCTCTTCAAGAGAATTAATTTCTAACATATTTCTGTCACTATTCGATAAGATCTCAAAATTTCGTGACTACAACTGTTAATCATACTGGAAAAAATATCCTGTGCCCTTCATACACATTTCCTTATAAAATTCCATCACAACGATATAGTCATTTAGTCGTCAAAACGTAACAAAAAGACAGAGACTTACTTCCGTATTTATAATAATATTACTGTGGTTCACACTCACACACTGACTGCGAAAAACACCTGAGGGATCATTATAACGTAAAAAAGTATACACCTACAATATTGCAAGAATACCTACGATTTTCCTCGCATTGCACCCCTAACTTTCTAATATCTACAGTTTAACATTCAATCCGAATAACCTACGGCCCAGGCCTGACTCTTACGATGAAAAACAATTTTTTTAAATCTTATCCCCGACGGAGATTTGAGCCGGAGATCACGACGTTCATAAACCAGCGCTTTAGCCACTCAGCTGCCAGGCCACTACGTGGAAACTCGGTACGGAGTCGTCCACATCCAACGTGTCAGTCTACTGCCGTATTTCGGGGTTATGAGACAAATGTGTTATTTATACAGATAATTTTTCAACCAAATGTAGGCAGTATTTTTCTCCTTATTACAAAGGATAAGTGTGCAAAGTTTCATCGAGAACGGATATAAACTGTGGATTTGTATGAAGAACAAACAAACCAACAAACCAACAAACCAACAAACAAACAAACATACATTCATCTTTATATATAAAGATTACATCAAATAAATTTGTGTAATTAATCACCAGATGAAAACTAGCGTTTCAGAAGCAACATGAAATAGTATGGGATAAAAGTAAATTCGTGTGGTCTTATAACCCCTTCAGTTAACAGTGGCGGCTAATATCAGTCTGCTCTATCCCCACTACCACACCTTTAGGTGGAAACAGTGGTCAGCCCAGAGAGGTAGGCCGGGACGGGTTGGTGAGAGGAGTAGCGTGGTAGGGGAACATGACCATGGGCTGCCAGTTGGAGTGAACAGAGTATACGACGTGTTAACAAAGTTTCAAGTTGTTCCGTATTCTGCCTCTGTGTTTAACGGGAAAGAGAGAGAATCATTGGTACTTTACATGAACAAAGAAATAATTAAACAGACGTGAAGGTAGAGTCCCGGGCCCATAATAATCCCTGACAGATCCAGGACAAATGAATTTTTAATGTGGATGCATAAACTGCTCAGCTACCAAGGCACTTCGTAATATTGGATAAACATTAGAAACTGTTGTCGGGATTAACAGATTCAACATTAAAGCACGTTATCCAGTTAAAAGGCTCGAGGGAATGAAAGAAGAGAAACGGTAGGTATGGTATGTTTTGCACACTTTGGAATCAGAAAGAGCCGTTTTCATCATCATTAACGTTGGGGACCATCTCCAGTTTCCCGGGTGTGGTTTACGAGCCTTGGTTATTATAGACGATTGTTTTCCACCTTTTCCTGACCAGAAAGGTTTCTCTGTCTGTGATGTACTCCCAATTCCAGCCTCTTCTCTCTACGTCTTCCTTCAGTTGGTCTGTCCATCTTCTTCTTGGTCTTTCCACTGGTCTTTTGCCCAGTATCCTTTTTTCCAAATAAGTTTTTGGAAGTCTTTTACTAGTCATTCTCTTCACATGCCCAAACCATCGAAGTCTTGATGACCTAAGTCTCTCTTCCATGGATTCCCTTAGCTCTAGGTTTGATCTAATTTCATTATTCTTTATGCGGTCAAGTCTAGTTTTCTGGAGGGCCGTTCTAAGAAACTTCATTTCACATGCTTGGATCTTGCTAAGGTCCCTTGATGTTAGTGTGCATGTTTCCAAAGCATATGTGAGAATAGGAATGAGATATGATTTGTACAAGACAATTTTTGTTCTTCTGGGAACCTTCATGTCCCATAGTAAGCCTCGCACAGTACTGTAGAAGTTGGTTACTCTACTCACTATTTCTAACTCACTTCTACCATTATTGGCAATTATGCTCCCCAGGTAGCTGAATTGGTCAACAACTTCAACTTCGTGGTCTTGTAATTTTATATGACCCCTAAATTTTCAAAAGTCTTGTGCTCTTAAAAATCATCCATACACGACATCAGTATACATGAAATAAATGCAACATCAGCTGTTGTTGTCTGAGCATCATTGATTGCATCTTCTTCTAACAGTAGCCATATTATCGTGATAAATTCTCAGATGTAGAGATATTATTTTCTTTCTTCCGTGTTATAAAACAGAATTTGATACTGATAACTGTTTTTATATTCAACATGTTGAGAGTGAATGTAAAAAATTCAAACTAGAAGGTGGTACTCTTTCGCTTCCTTTATAGAATAATCCAGATGGACATCAAGCTTTAACGTCCCACTTCGACGATCGAATTACCTATAGCAGTGTCATGTAACCCACACTCTTTAGTCACTACGGAAATAACTGGACGCAACTCAGGCCTTTGGTGCATCAACTGAGGAATTAAAAATTATACGCATGGATCTCCCGTGGCCTGCTAGCCAAACATTGGAAGCTGGTAATTTCTGCAGCACCAGCTAACTTCAGGTCTCTTTACGATAAAGGGTTACGGGCGGTTATTGATGAAGTTCATGCCCCATAAATTTCACTGCTATACGAGCCACTAAGAAAATTTTGTGGCGTACATTCACCAGTTACCGTAACAGGTAACGTGTGAACTGAAAAAGCTAATGTTAACCTGCTGACACGAAATTCTATTAAGACTGAATTAATGACAGCAAAAATCCCAAAAGTGAATTGATTTTTCTATTAATATTATTGTATGCACTAATTGTGTCGTAATAAAAGCTTCTGGTGCAATAACTCTAAATAAAACATCCATTATAGTTTTCGTTTCTTTCTTTTTTTGCTTGAGCTAAAAAAATTAAAGAAAGTAAGGCATCCGATTAACCAAAGAACTGTTACAATTTAATTTTTTCTAAAAACACGTTATTTCCTTCCATAGTGGCTATAACAAATTAAAAATGATTAAATATTGCACTTTATCCTTGATCCTAAAGAACATAATTTTTAAAAAAAATACTCCTTTTACCGTCGCAAGTACTTTACATTAAAGTACCAAAGTTTCGGTTATTTTCCAACCCTCTCACCAGTGGGTGGGAAAAGTGAGGGCTCACGAACAACATAGTTGATTCTGATTTGTCAGTCAGATGATAATGAAATATTGTCAGTATTGTGAAAATACGATCTCAAGAAATTAACAATAAACATTCTAGCAACAGAATGTTGGAAAATTACATCACACCAAGAATTAAAAAAAAAAAAATTAAAAGAATGTTTGAAAGAGTTCACAACAATTTCTGTTAAACAGCTGCGTTGCATACAAAAATAATTATTTTGCAAAGAATAGCACTCCACAAGTCGACAACTGTATGTTCTATAAACGAAATGTTCTGAAACAATTAATGCAAATTAATTTAATTGCCATGGAGAATATTCTCCGACAGTAACTTGACTACAAATCCACTTCTAAGTTTCAAACTTCCTTTTAATCTTACATTCTTTGAATGCATCTTCAACACCCAACTCTTTTAGCATTCACTACTTTCAAGTCTTTCTGGTTGTCACTTGTTAGTATGCATCGATAACCTCATCATTAATGAATTTCTTAGTAAAAAGATTAAACAACATCACATCTCGTATACTACATGTGCTAATGTATCCATCTGACGTCATGTCTTGCTATATTTTTTCTTCCTTTCATAGGATGCTTCAACATACGACTAATAAGTGAATGTACAGATAAATAATCTATTTAGGCTGATTAGTTGGGAATGTACAGGGTGAATCCACTACATCCAAGTAACATTAACATACTCACCGTTTCCGACAGCAAAATTTAATTACATTAAATATTTTTTTTATTTTTAAGTGCTCGTAATTTTATTTTTACATCCTATTATAATATTTACTAATGGGAGCTTCAATCTCGTTAATGAATGAGGATAAAACATTAACTTCAGTCAGCTTAAACAGGGCTACCTGATTTAGAGATGTAAATGCCAGTAATACCACCGTCTGATTAATAATTCACTGTCAGTGGTGGTGTAAACCACAGCTTTCGACGTCATGTCAGAATCTTCGTAGAGAGATCAATCGTTAATACACTGCAAATTCCAATGTTGACATGCGGTTAGTAACCGTGGACCACAGGACGCATAAAATAATAAATTACTTCAAAAAATTGTCATTTTCCTCAAATATGTCACCTTACAACCTCGTTAATTTATCTTTCTTCCATTATTCAACAGCAGTTCTAGAAAATAAATCTGCTCTATATTTCTTTAAAATGTAATAAAGAAGATTTTCAAATGTTTAAATATTTCTCTTCAGAAACTCTTTTTCCGTGATTAATAGAGCGGTGGTTGTGATGTTGGTCTGACGGGCAGTGCAACATCATACCCGAGAACTAATTAAACAAAACAAAACGTGTCAAATTCACAATCGAACAATTTATTTGAATTTTTACCTTCTAATCGTCTAACCATTATGATACATGCATTTCAACAAATAAAAATATCAGAATGTATCAATCAAGATGCGACTATTTATAAGGTATGGATAGGATGAAAAAAAAAAAAAAAAATGCGGTCGCATTTAGTTATGTGCGCAAGACGAATGTTCCCAGTAAATGAACTGCCGTTTTAACAGGTGTTCCCACATCATTTTTATCCTTCCTACAGTCCCCTTATAGCCATCTTTTCCTGCATTATTTTTTACTGCGTGAATCTCTGAAATTTTTATTAAAATAAGTGATCGTAGCCTTTAAACTACAGATCATGGCAACAGAATGGCTAACACTTACGGAGACGGAAAGGATGATATTTAGAGTTGGAATAGTAAGAAATCTCAGGGACGTTCAAAAGAATTACTATTCTTCACTTCACTTGTTTGCTGAGATTCAGGCGTTTGATTTAAATTCTGTCCATTAAGCTTTTAAGCTATTGTCTTCTTACTGCACAACTAATGATGCCTGCAACGAAATTCTCCATTCATTCACTTAACATGTGAGGCAATGAGCTTGCCTCCCGTGAAATATGTCGATGTAATTTTTAATATGTCATCTTCGAAAGCGATTAGGTTGGCAAGACATGTGAAAAAGGAAGAGAGGAGGAGCATCTTTGGATCAATGGTGGATTAGATCGGAGAGAGGTGATAATAGCAAGTAGTGCAGAAGTAATTATTGAATCTAATTTAGTGTACAGGGAAACTTTAAATGTTATTAAAGTAAAGTTTAATATTTCATGAACAATATTGTAAAAGATTTTGTGGTAAAAAAAACTCCAGTGATATTTTGTGGAAGCTGATCAAGATAAACATGGCGACCGTGAAGAAAACTACAATTTGCAATCTTCGCATAAGGTGAGATTCATCACAACGAAACATGTTTCATATTTAAACTTAAACTGAGTCAAGTTAGTTCTTTTTTTTTTTTTTTTTTTTTTTTTTTTTTTACTTAAAGCTTTATGCCTCGTCGACGGCTAAGGTCAATAGAGGCGGGATGGGACTGGGGACAAGGAACGGGAAGGAATTCGGTCATGGCCCTTTTGAAGTAAGCATCCCGTCATTCGCCTGGAGTGTTTTGGGGAAACCATGGAGAACCCAAATCTGGATGCTCGGACGGGGATTCGAACCTGCGTCCTCCCGAATGCGAGGCCAGAACGTCGCGTGTTTCGTAAAGATATAAGACAGTGTAATAAACAGAAAATAGCAAAGACTAGATAATTAATAGAAGATGAAGTATTTTGTTTGTGTGGTAGCAGAAGAAAATTAACAATTGGTTTCTCGAATTCGGAAGTATTGAATAACAGATAAAACTAATATTTGTATTGAGTCGAAATCAGCTGACTGACAAAAGATAATACCGTGTTTAAAAGAACACGATTCTATAATGCAAATGCTAATGAACATAATGACAAAAATGGAACAAGGGCATCTCAGATTGGAGCAAGGGCTTGTTGATATAAATAAAGAGATAAGTAAATTCCGATTTAGAATAAATAAGAGTATACAAAAATTTTTACATGCAAGGAGACCAGTAATCAGAGGGGTGTTGGCTGAATTCAAGCAAGACGTTAGACGACAAATCTGAAAAGGAAGACAAACATGTCCATATTCGAGAGCAAGATAATAAAGAAAAACAAGAGAGGATGAAAAAGTAGAATGTGATGCAGAAGAAAAGAACAATGATGACAAAGAAGACGAAGAAAAAGAAGACAAAGGTAAAGAAGACGAAGAAAAATAATAAGATAAATAAGACAAGGATAAAGAATACGAAGATAAGGAAGAAGAATATAAAGAAGATGATTAAACATATTTTAATGTTGAAAAAAAAAGATAATTTAAAAGATGAAATTCAGGGATTAGCGACAGCAACAAAATAGCATAAAGAGGGTGAAGAGATATGCGAAGATAAAAATCTGATTGTCTTAGGAGGTGAAGGCAAGAGCGAGTGCAGCGAAAGTAATGAAGAAAATGACGAAGAGCTTCAAGAGAAGAGAGACGGTGGTTGTCAAAAAACTGATAAGAATGAAAATCATCAATAAGTGAGATGTTTCTTGATAAGAAAAAGAGATAATAAAGAAGATGAAAGAAATTTTGAAGAGAAAAGTAAAAAAGAATTATAAAATGTTAAATTAAATATCCAGTATGAAGGCAGGAATATAGTAAGAGTTAAGGAAGGAAGAAGAGATAATGGAGATGAAGAAAATATTTTGAAGGGAAAAGTAAAAAAGAAGAAGAAAGGGTTAAATACCCACTTGGAAGGCAAGAATATAGTGGGATTTAAGGAAGAAAAAATTGGGGAGAGAGACAAGTGAATGAAATAAGATGTAAAAGGACCAACAAGAGACAGGAAACATTGAAATAGTCATAACTGGGCCGCTAGTTTAGCAGCATTAATTTACAAATCGTATAATTTCAGATACAACCACATACATTAAGGAATGAGTGTAATTTAAAATTATGTAATGAACATATAACTGAATGAAATATGTTACAGACAGTGTGTGATAGTTAGAACGAGAGTTGTTTATATTCAAATGAAGTGTGTTTGTATGTCCATATATTTAGAGTTTTATCTCGTAAAATTGAATATACATATTTAGAGACAGTATGACCGAGGGGGATATGTGAGGCAACGGGCTTACCTCCAATGAAATATGTTGATGTAATGTTTAATATCTAATCTCAGAAATCGTTTAGGTTTTCAAGACATGTGAAAAAGGAAGAGAGTACGAGCATCTTTTGATCAATGGAGTATTTGATCGGAGATAGTTGATTACAGCAAGCAGTGCGTGAAAAATAGCAGAAGTAATAATTGAATCTAATTTAATGTACAGGGATTAGAGGAAAGTTTAATGCTTCATGAACAAGATTGTAAAAGAATTTGTAACAAAATGAAGAATGAAACAACTCCAGTGAGATTTTCGCATATTTTGTTGAAGCTGATCAAGACAAACAAATATGTATTATAAATCCGTGACAGATATTTCTTATAAACACACTGCCGAACCTCCACTGATGATGCTGCTCACCATTAGGGCGAAACGCGTCTGGGAAATAAATAATATTCACCAAAACTGTTTTTGTAGACGGCATTTTATTTATAAAGTTATACGTAAGACTATGCCGTCTTCATGTTGTTACTCTCTCCAGTGTTGGTGAGTGTTTCCAGCCCCCT
The DNA here is from genome assembly GCA_031002005.1 of Vandiemenella viatica. Taxonomy (NCBI): domain Eukaryota; kingdom Metazoa; phylum Arthropoda; class Insecta; order Orthoptera; family Morabidae; genus Vandiemenella; species Vandiemenella viatica. The sequence continues at coordinate 212,844,496 of JARYHS010011408.1, read as the reverse complement.
TGTGGCTCTCATTTCAGACGCTCCCAGCTCCAATTTCGGCGCCCACCCAGCGAAACGTGATTACGGACATCATCTGGGCTCCCTTTGTGCTGCCCGCCGACCCTCCCTATTGGCTAGCCGAGAGGGGACAAGACCGTTAGCGGCCCTATTAAGAGGCCTTCAAGCCAGAGGCCACGGCTGACTGCGTTGAAGGTGTGGCTCTCGGCTGTTACCCAACTGGCAGCTACATTAACACTGTTAGCACATAATGTTTCTTTAAGAACAGGGTAATATTTTCTCTAGGTAAACTAGAAGCGCACGTCTTTAACACAGGCGTTTGCTCCCTGAACTCTTAAAGCCATGATGTAATACTACTCTACCGCCGCCCTCTATAAATTTGCAAGTCCTCTTAATTGCTTACAGATCGTAGAGTAGCTAAATGAGCAGTAAATGTTGTACGGTGGCGGCGGCAGCATTCAACGGAGACTTCAGTCACCTTCAATTTCCTGAAACTCAAAAAACGACATAAAAAGAAAGGGTTTTTCAAACTACTGAAACAATACACATAAATTTTCATAATGGTCTGAAACTTTATATATTTATTTATTCGTCGAGGCCAACTAGGACCACGTTAAGCCTTTGTGCATTTGGCAGCAAGTGTCGTCTTCTTTTGGGCCCAGAACTCCTCCATTCGTTTTGAATGCGCCTGTTTGCGCTCCTCTGTCTAGAGTGTACCGCGTCTTCTGTTGGAGTGTTCGTGTCTGCTTGCCCACTTATCATTAACTTCTTCCGAAATATATCTCTGTTGAAAGCATCTTCTGGTTCTAGCCCCATCAAATGAAGATCTTCTTTAATATTTACGAACCAGGGCACTACAGTTTTGGGTCTGGAATCAAATAAATTAAAGATTTTTTTTTTGTTAGTCTGTTCTCCTCCATCCGTTTGAGGTGGCCATAGAATCGAACCTATCTTTTGCGGATTGTTTCAGTGATTTTCTGTATTTTGCTGTAGACTTCTTTGTTGGATCTCTTTTGATGGACGCCATTCATAAAGTTGGAACCCAGAATTCGTCTAATAATTTTTCTCTCTGTTTTCTCCAATTCTCCCAGAAGTACTTTATCGGCATTCAGGAACAAGGTTTCAGCTGCATACAAAACTACTGGTTTCTGAACTGTTTCATAATGACGTAGTTTAGTATTTTGTGAAAGACATTTTTTTATTTTAGACCTCTCGCGAAATTTGGTAGGCTGTTTCTAGTTTGCGAATCCTTTCCTGAATAGCCTCTTTGTCTAATCCGTTTTTCATAATGATCTCGCCAAGGTACTTAAATTTTTATACTTGATTAATGTCCCCGTATTTGGTTTGAAGTTTCGGTGGAGCATCCTTGATGTTAGTCATTAATTTCGTTTTCTCAAAACATATCTGCATTTTTTAAATTTTTTTCAAAGAAACACACCGACCGATATTTAAAATGAAATACATTTTTCAAAAGACTCCACCTCAGACAGTGTTAAATTACACCACTCTAGAAATTATTCTCAACTGTTTGGTTCAGAATATTATCTGGCCATTACGTAAGCACTTCTAAAAAAAGTTCTCTATCATATTCACATTAACGAAGAAAGATATAAATATGTCCCCATGAGAAGTTCCATACGAGTTGAGCAGCATACGTCCCTAAAAATTACTTCTCACTTCCTGTATCGGTATTTCACACACAGACTTTAATGCATTCGACTAGCTTCACTTTTCGCAATAATAAATACTGCTTCCCTTACCAATCACAAACAATTTAAATTCCTTATGTTAAATATCGCGCAATTATTCAAGTTTTCACTCATCTTCTCTACTCGAACCTGTCCTGATTATGAAACGAACATTTCAAAACTGATATATCGAACCTGTTTTTCTGATAATGAAACGAACATTTCAAAACTGATATAAAACTGCTTAATCGAATATACATACGTTTTTTTCTTATTTTGGTTTTACGCTCCTACGACATCAAGGTCATTAGAGATGGAAAAGAACATGGAGTAATAAATGGGAAGAAATTCGGCCATGGTCATTTTGAAGGAAGCATCCCGGCATTCACCTGGTGTGATTTGGAGAAACCATGGAAACCCAAAACCTGGATGCCCGGACGGGGATTCGAACCAGTGTCGTCTCCAGTGTGGGGGCAGAACATTACCACTCACCCACCACGTTCGGTTAAATAAAGACTGCTGAAGTTAAAGTAGCTGCACTTTCAGAAAATAAAGTTTAACACCGAGTCTCCAGACAATTTTCTGAGACCTTAATAATTTTCTGAAAGACGTTACGACACCAATCAACACTCGACCGAAACTTCACTTACACCTCATCAAACGAAGAACGAATTTAGCTACTGAGCTGCAGCTGTTTCGTTACCAGTAAGGACTTCAGTCCGCTCCACCGCAAACATTTGGAGTGACAATGAACGTTCTCTCACTGTTGTAAAACGAAGGCCCTTCCATACTACGCTGACTCCTATATATAGATTTTCTCAAATTTCTCGATCTGGTGTAACACTACTGTAATAAGTCATGTTTGACAATATTTCGATATTTAATAAAGACAATCAGATTTAATACAGACAATCTTAAATGGATTAAAAGGAGGACAATTCGGTGTGTTTACGGAAGAACAGGTTGTCATGTACGATGGAGTCAAGTTTTTGCCCGAAGTAACCTCGATAATGTTATCCTCGCTGACAATGAAGATAGGGCGGCCCGTCGAGATAGGAATAGAAAATATACAGGCTTATCTGCTGGATGAACACCAGGCACTGGGGGTGTCAAGACCCTTAACCTAGACAATGATGTATATTGGGTTGGGTGCAAACTAATGACGTTTTTCATCGCACACCACGAGAACCCGATGTCTCGGGACTTAGAGGATCGACGGTGGTGTGAGGCAATCTTCTTTGAGCTTTGAGAGAGAGAAGTCTCGTTTACGCACTAAGACTATGGTACAAGCCTCACAAGTGAGAGGTTGTGTTGCCGACCCGGACATTTTTGTTCCTGGTGTGATCGGTGGCGTCTCACCTACCCACCTGTTCTCTGCTAATAACTCCTGGCGGCCAACGTTAACGAGATAGAAATCATAAATTATCGCACCACAACCTGAACTTTACATTATTGACATACGGTATATACAGAGTGTGATTCTTCCACTAAACCCCCATATTTAAATAATTTCCCTCAACGACATATGCAAGCATTGCTCCATGTGCTTGATACACCAAAATATGTTCAAGAATCCTCAAATAAAGTCCTAAAATAAGCTCGAGTAACATTACAACATCCCCATAAAATTTAGTGTGTCAGTATACCCTTGACCGTTTTCAATACTCATTTTCTGTAATGAAAGTCATCGCCATTTCAGATTAACCAACACGTCTTGAGTCATCATAGAAACTTAAGTAACGTGCCAGGCTATTAAATCGGTAACAGAGTTAGTAATAATTGCGTGATACGCCTCTGCACATCTGCACAATCATTTGAACGACACTGCTTGAATTGACTGCCACAGCCAATGAAGAGACATCTTCGGAGTCAACGCCGCGAAATTCTTAGTTGATCGAACATGACAGCAGAAGACCGATTCGTTTGCTTACCAACCTGTGTGCTCTTACTCCTATTGGCGTCAACGACTCAGTTGGTTTCGCAAACACTTGCATTGTAGCCTATTAGTTTGGTCCAGTCAATTCCGTTTCCAGTCGGTACGCGCCAAAAGTTGGTTTCGGTTGCTACAAAAATCCCAAGAGAGAATAGATCGAAAGTTACAACAAGTCACTGAGCAAGCTGGTGTATGGTGAGTTTACGTACCATGTTTCAGGTCAAATCATTAAGCCTATGACATGATATCACTATGCATAGTTGCTTTTCGACTATTAGAGGCGGGAACAAGGAACGGGGAGGTATTCGGACATGGCATTTTTGAAGGAAGCATCCCGCCGTTCACTTGGAGAAACCATGGTAAACCCAAATCTGGATGCCCGGACGGGGGTTCGAACCCGCGTCACCCCGAATGCGAGGTGCGGGTAATGATGGCACGTTCGCAGATGATAAAATATCGAGTCACCATTTTTCTTAATGACGTGGAGGTCATTATAGGCGGGAGAGAACTCAGGGCAAGAAACGTGGCCTTTTTGAAGGAAGCTTTCCGTTATTCGCCTGGTATGATTTGGGGAAACCATATAAAACCAAATCTATATGCCCGTATCGGGATTCGAACCCTCGATTTCCCGAATGCGAGACTAGAGTGTCACCGCTCACCTACCTCACTCGGTCCGAGACACCGGTCCAATTTTGCTATATATATTAGATACAAGTACTTTATGCAGCAGAAACACTTAAACTATACAGAACTGGAAAGCTTGAAACACAAGAGAAAATCAATAGAAGAATTTTGAGAAAAATTGTGGGGTCTTAAATCAACAGTGATTCAGAATACGAATTAAGATCAAACGAGGAGATGTATTTTAAAATTGAAAAATTAACCGATGTATTGTGGAAAAGATGACAACAAATCTATGGGCATACACAAGGAATTAATGACGAAAACTTAACGGAACCGACATTTAACTTAATAAATAGCTGCAAATCCGAATCCAGTTTGTTCCTGGATATAAAGAAAGATGTACAAAATGCATGAATCAGCACAGATTCACTAAGTGATAGTACTCGTTTTAGAGGGGAGACACAAAAAGTAGGTTTTGAGGAAAGAAAGAAAAAATCTGCCAGCGGAAGGAAGTGTACACTGGAAGACAAGGGAAGGAACTAGCAGAGGATAAAAGAAGTATGGGCACAAAGAGGACTGAAGACAGTTAAGCATAAATGTAGTTGGTTAACTGTACCCACCAAACAAATTGGAGGAAGGAACATATAAGTGTTTTTAGTATTTATCGTTTAAATATATATTAGTTCCAAATCCTCGGTAATACTGTTTTTTAATGGTGCCAGCAGCAAAAATGGTCCAAAACTGAAAACCTTAACTGCCATTAGTGTCTTTATCGTTCGAGAAAAAAATTGGGGCCTATTCCTCACATGCTTGGGTAGAAATTTATTTTTTATTTTTTCTACTTCACTTATTTCTATGTATCATTTGTATAGTGTAATATTACCAGGCAATACTGTTTAATGTACTGAAGCGTTTTTAGGCGGTTTTCCGCAGATATCAAGACGGTCTCCTATCTCTGCCTAATAAACTAAACATTTCACAAACAAATAATACACTTATCACACACAGAACATAGTTATAAATTTCACACACAGATGGCATAACTTCACTTCTTCCATCAGTAGGTATAAAATGCTTGGCGTCAACAAGGGCATGCGGCCGTAAAATCAAACCTCTAAATTTGATTCATCAAAGGCAGCCAACCACTAATGTTAAAAAAAAATGTGGTGAAGAAGAAGATTTCATTTACTACTTGACGTACAAAGGGAACAATGTGTTAGAGTACTCGATAGATTAAGCAAAATTTCGATTTGTGACCAGGTGATTAAACACTTTGAAACCCTGATCATATTATAATCAACACACTGAACATTTGATTCTGAATGTCACACCTTTTTTCGTTCCGAAAATAGTATCTTCGGAATTAATTACGATTCGTTTGCTAACAACAAATTTTTTTCCCTTTTTGGAAATTCAATTATTAAGTCCCTGTAAATACAGGGTGCGGCAGCGTAACTTCCTTTTTTCAAAACTTAATAAAACCCATTGTATGAATCAGAAAATTTTTATTTGTTTTTTATAATGTAGGCACATACATAAAGTTTTGTTTTACTTAGTTTTGAAGATAAAATTATGTAGGTGACGTCCCCCATTCTCCACACACTGAGTAAACCGATTTCTGTTGTTTGACATGACTCCTGCCACCAAAGCAGGCGTTATGTTGGCAATTTCTTCCTTGAAGTTGGTATTCAAATCTTGTAGGGTCCTTGGAAGGTTCACATAAACACGGGATTTCAAAAAACCCTATAGAAAAAAATCGCAAGGGGTCAAATCGGGAGATCGGGCCGCCCACTCCAAATCGCCCCTAATTGAGATGAGGCGCTCTGGGAAGTGTTCCCTCAAAACAGCCATCGATGCTCTTGAAGTGTGTGCAGTTGCACCGTCTTGTTGGAACCAAGTGTCCCCTCAGTCCAACTCATCTAGCCGTGGGAAAAAAAAATCCTGTAACATGTTTACATACCGGTCCGAATTCATTGTCACTGTGGCTTCATTTACCTCAAAGAACCAGGGACCAATAATTCCACTGAGGAAATTGCACACCACACTGTGACTTTAGGTTAATGCAAAGGCCTTTGATGCATTTGTCGAGGATTGGAGTCAGCCCAGTAGCGCATGTTTTGTTTGTTGACGGATCCACACAAATGAAAATGGGCTTCATCACTAAAAAGAACAATAGCGTCCTCAGGAACGTCTTCCAGAAGAACCTCACATGCATTCCTCCGAGAATTGAAGATACGTTCAGAAAGTTCCTGCACAGTCGCCATGTTGTATGGATGGAAATGAAGATTAACATGAAAAATTCTCCTCACAGAACGATCAGAAATACCAAAGGCAGACGCATGTTTGCGCGCAGAACTCCGCGCCGTGGTGATAGCAACATTGAAGCTCTCACTGCCTCAATTTTCTCAGGTGATCTAATGGGCCCAGGACCTCCAGTTCTTCGTCTTGATGCACTTGCAGTTTGCCTGAACGTAGTGACCCACGTACCAATTGATTTCCGAACCGGGACAGGGGCCAACGGGGTGAAATTAAAGCGATTCCGATAAGCGTGCTGGGTTGTGATCACAGAACATCCGCTCGAAAAGTAGGCCTCAACGGCAATCGCACGCTCCTCACTATTCCAACGCATAATGGCGACTGAACTGTGTCGGGATAAAACTTTATAGTCAGGCCTATCGAACGAGACCACTAGCGCTGTACTACGATATCAGTGGACTGAATGGCGCGCATTTGAAAAAAGGAAGTTATGCTGCCGCACCCTGTACTTGTCAATTAGTAACAACAGTGCAAATGGTATCTGGTAGCATTTCCAGGAGTTTGCACAGCACAGAACTTCCTGATTGATTGACGGCAGTTGTGAATGAAAAATCAAATGAGCAGTGATGCCAACACTGCGGAAATTTCTGAAATACACCAACTCTGCGTGGCAGGCAAATAACTGCCCTGCGACCCTGACACCTGTTTAGCGGTGCGCTCAGTAAAACAACAGCCGCCGACGAGTAGGGATGCATTAATACCGCCGACTCGAAATTAATATCGCGTAGGCCGCCTCACACCGTGCGCCATTAGCGCCTGATTAAACACGCCGAATTTTATTGCAGCCGGTAATTCCGGGCGCCGCGCTCTCCCTCCAATATTTACTGCTCCGCTCCCGGCCGATCGCTAGATTGCTGTATATTACACATTAATCTCGAATCGGAATAAAACTGATGTTTGGCTGCAGTAATTAATGTCGCTACAATAAAGCAGCGCCGATGAGAACAGTAACCGCGCCATTGAAACGCAATAAAACATGCGAAGCTGTACCGCGAGGCTCAGTTCTGGGTCCTCGCTTATTTCTGGGCTACAAATATCGATTATTTTGTTTATGAATAACGATTCTCGCGTGCACCCTGCTTCTTTTTCCTTTTTTTGCAATTCGGCAGTGCAGTGGCATTAATATCGCCGGCTTTGTTTTGTTTCTGAATTAACAATTGTATGGCGCTGTTGTTTATGATTGCAGTAGGGAATCCACAGGGTGTTAACGCAATGTTTCGGTTTTTGTTGCACTCGGGGGAGAATCGAATCGCTGTGACAGTTCATGAACCCGAAACACGGGCAGACAAATATTCCCGTCCAAACAGGTACCAGAATTTTAACGAGATTACGACAGAATTGTAACTCGATAAGTTAATTATTATTTTGGATCGACAAAATCTAATAAGCGTCGAAACGATTTCACAGATGAAATTAAGCTGTATTGGCCGATCTCGCTTTAAACTGAGCTTCATTCGCGAATTGCGCAAAGCCTTGTTATTTCTGCTTCACTTTTTCAGATGCGCTGTTAGCAATTGCAATGTCTGCCTTAACCAGGATATAAATTCTACGCCCTTTAACATTCAGGGATATGCGAATTTTTTTGCGTTTGTTCTTTTGTATTTTGCAAGTAACAAAATCATAAGGGGAGGGAATAAATTTCTTTTAAGCTGTACATTTTCTCATTATCGTTCTGTATTTGTGAACTCTGTATTTCGCGCTATACGAGTATTTCTGCAAGAAAAAAAAAACCAGAAGAAGTGAAAATTCTGCGTGGTGTTAGATAAAGTTGTATGCTTCACCTTTATTGTTTAACATATGTTCAGAGTATACGTTTAGGAGACATTGGGTGATGTGGAGATGGGGGTGTTGTTGAATGGAGACTGAATAAACAACATTCGCTGTGCGGAGGACGCAGTCATGTTTGCAGACAGTCAGGAAAGTTTACAATACCTTATGGATAGACTGTGAAAAAGTAGTTATAAATACTGAGACTTGATATCAAAATAAATAAGACAAAAGCAATGATTATTCGTAAAAGCAACAATTCTCATAGTCAAAAGACCTATGAATTTGTATATTGGTACTGCAGTAAATGGACAGTAGGGTCCATCTGATGAGACATAGATCACACTAAAACATAAATAAATTCACCAGTCTTGGGAGTGCATCAATATTGTTTTTTACCATGTAACTGTTGTTATTTATATCTTCAATTTTTTTGACATTTAGAGAGATCGAATACATTGAAAACGTTATTGAACCACCACATTCAATATTAGCATTCCAATAAGAGTAATGAAATTGTGGAATTTAATTTACGCTAAAGATTACAAAGACACTACATTACAAACGTTTAAGCTTCGCTACTAAAAAAAAAAATAATAATATCAGTTTGTGCCCGTGCAAAAAATTAAACTTCTATGAACCATAGACAATTTTTTCATCTGTATTTTTCTTGTTAATCCTTAGAAGAAAAATAAACTATTATTTCGGTAAATTTTATTAAAAATGAATCTGTAATCTTAATTAACAGCAAATAGTAACGAAAAGAAAAGCACGTAGGAAATGAACATATTTTCCACACACGGGGACCGAACTGGCGACCTTTTGTATACTGACACATTCATCAAACCACACAACTATTCTGCTAACGTGGAAAATGCGGCTTTTACTAAAGGTACGTACACACAATTTAAAACGTCACAGTTTTAACCCAATTTCTCGTTAACTAAGGCCAACCAGGATGAATGGTATCAGGGTGACATATAAGGAGTGTTGACGTATAAATCCACATTTATCGTTCTCTGAATCCGTTTTCCAGACCGAACACATCTCCTTTTAAGTTATTCTCGTAAATAAATAAAAATTTAAATACTTTAAGGCACACTTCGCTAGATTATCAGACAACCTAGAACGTAAATTATATATATTAATTGCTTAACGTCTCTCAACAGCGAGATCTTTAGAGACGGGAAAGGATAGGGGGGGGGGGCAAGGAATGGGAAGGAATTCGGCCATGGTCTTTTGAAGGAAGCATCCGGGCATTTGCCTGGAGTGATTTGGGAAACCATGGAAAACTCAAATCTGGATGCCCGGACGGGGATTCGAACCGCCGTCCTCCAAAATGCGAGGCCAGAACGCTAACCGTTACACCGCCACGCTCGGTTGTAAATTATAGAATATTAAATGGAGCCTTAGTCTGTATTTTGTGCTCATCTTGTATGTATATTGGAGAAGAAATGGACAAAATTATCTAATAACCGTTCATACAGTTAATATGACGCAAGAGTATCAGCAAAATGACATTTTTTTGGAACAAATAAAAATTATTTTATCGGATAGATATTTACAGATTGTATGTTGATGATACTGATTATTGTTTCTTTATTAATTTAATATATTACTGTTTATTAGTAGCAGTAGTATTCTAATTCTACTGTATTTGATGAATTTGAATCATATACTCTTTTAATCAAAGGTTTGTAGTAACTGAAATAGAAAATTTATGAATTTTCAAGTTTCCGCGGCCAGTTTTGTTAATAACAACAGTGTTTTGCTGGAATGGCGCGTTATTTATTTGAGAGTCAACTTTCGGTTTCAATTCTGCCAAATGAAGGAGACCAGTAATTTTAGAGAATACGAACAACTTCAACGATGACAGTGGAATATTTTTTTTTTTTTCTGGTCAATGGCTTTTGGCTTCAAGGCCATACAGCCAACTCAAGTGTATTTCGAATCATCCAGTGTACTTCAGTTTCTTCATATCTTCACAGTGTATTATTTTCCAAGTGGCTCTAGACACAACACAATGGACATGACATACAGACAACACATACACTAAACACCCATGCCCTCGGTCGGACTCGAACCGGCGACCTTCGGTACGTGTAGCTAACACTCTAGCACCTACACTACCGAGGCCGGTGAGTGGCCTATTTATCTGCGATGCTTGGCGCTCATTGTTATATAAATATAAATAGTATCTCTGAGGAAGGCTGCATAGTGGCAGCCAAAGCCTTAGACTGACACATAAATTACACTGCATTCCCGAAAAATAATGTTATTATTAGAAAATATATGTTTCACATTTAATTTATCGTTGCTGTATAAATATAAATAGTATTTCTGACGAAGAAGAAAATTCTTTCATGGAGTAAAATGGGTTCTGAAGGAAAAACTCTTTAGTTTGGACTTAATGTAGCTAGGTATTCGTAGATAACATTTTTTGGGGGTAGGGGGTAAGACATTGAATAAGGAAGCTCCAGTAAACGTTATCCCTTTCTGTACAATTTACAGAGACTGGTACTCCTTGTGAAGAATGTTACATTTATTGCTTGTATTATGACTATGTATGTCAGCATTAAGATTGAAGTGTTCAGGATTTTCCGCTACAAATGATAGTAGGGAGTATACATACTGTGCTTGCATTGTAAGGACATCTAAATTTCAAAAACGATTTCTGCACGACTTCCGTGGGCTTTCTCCACAAATGAATCTTACAGCACAATTTTGTGATTTAAATATCCTCTGTGCTTGTGAAGAGTTTCCAAAGAACGAGATGTCATAAATGAGCAAGGAGTAAAAATATACTAACTTTCTTGTTTCTATTCTATTATTCTCAGCGAAAATGTTGCGGAATTCAGTTTTTTAAGAAGTTGTTGAATATGTTGCTTCAAGTTCAGAAAAAAGTCTGTTATTTATATATAGGCCTTCGAAGGGGTACCCAAAAAAAACGGAATTATTTTCAAAAGCTATATATTTTCAATTTTTTTTTTTCAAAACAATCCCTTAACCCATTCAAAATACTCTTCACTACAGCTAATAAATTTGTCCCACCGGTGCTTCCTCCGTTCGAAACATTTTTTGTAGTCATCTTTAGAAATGGCTGACAGCTCCTCCCTCGTTTTTTTCTTGGCCTCTTCAATGTTGTCAAATCGGTGTCCTTTCATACCCCGTTTCATGCGTGGAAATAAGAAAAAGTCGAACAGAGCCAGGTCAGGTGAGTAAGGTGCGTGGGGCAGCGGAACCATGCCATTTTAGCCAAAAACTGCCTAATAGAGACAGCTGTGTGTGCAGGTGAATTGTCGTGGTGGAAGAACCAGTCTGCCACAAATCGGATATTTCTTAACGAACACTGTTGCGTGCCTAATCTTCTTAAAACTTCCAAATAAAAGGTTTGATTGACGATCTGATGTGGCGGAACAAACTCTGAATGAACTACGCCCTTGGCATCAAAGAAGCAAATGAGCATTGTTTTGTTGTTTGACTTGAATTGATGACATTCTTTTTTAGGTGGAGAGGTGGCAATGACGTCCTCCGGTGGCTTGAATGTTGCTTTGTTTCTGGGTCGTTACCATAGAACCATGACTCATCACCAGCAATGACCTTTGACAGAAAATCTGTATCAGTTTCAAGCTGTTGTTTCAAAGCACGACATGTTTCAACTCGACGTTCTTTTTGATTGTCAGTCAGAGCCCGAGGAACAAACTTGGCAGTAACCCTTTTCATTCCCAAATCTTCGCTTAAAATTCGCTTAACCGACCCCCAAGACAACCCACTAATCTCTGACAGTTGATCAATTGTCTGTTGACGGCCTGAGAGCACAAGCTCTCGAATTTTTTCAACATTATCGTCTATTCGGGCAGTTGATAGCCATCCAGAACTAGGTTTTATCATCAATCAACATGTCGCCATTTTTAAACCGAGCGAACCACTCGTACACTTGAGTATTTCCCATAGCGTCATCTTTGCAAGCTGTTTTCAACATTAAAACAGTTTCAGCAGCAGTTTTACTGAGTAGAAAACAAAATTTCACAGCTGCACGTTGTTCACTTAAATCAGGAATAAATAAATAAAAATAAATGTTCACTTAAACTTGCCAACATCAAAAACGAAACAATAACAAAACAGCGCTAGCAAAAATAATCACTGCAGATTAACAGCACAAGCCAGGTCGACAACACAGGCGGCACTGAACTGACAATGAGTTGCGCTATAAATGCCTAGCGGCAGAAACGCGTACTACACAATCTCCGCCCGCAGTAATGCTATTCCTGTTATTTTTGGATATCCCCTCGTACACCCAGGAGTTTTGTGATACTACTTTGCCTATTTACCTCGTAACGCGTAACGTAACGCGGAACACGTAAAGCTCACAAATTTCCAAATACCGCGGCAAAAAAAGTTTCACTTAAAAAAAAGGGTCGGGAAGTAAGCAGTGTCAACATGGTAATGAAATACACAACTTTTAGGGATAATGGCATCAGCTAAAACTTTTACTATAAGATGTATTACCAAAAGACGCTAAGACTTTTAGAAATATGAGTTTTATGTTGAATAAGTATCGAATAGAAAATTTCTTCTGGGAACAAAGTTAACCAAGGTGATAGCTGAGGCGCAGTATAGTTTGCACGTCTCCCAAGACAAGGGGGACCAGAGGCGTGCCGTCAAGCCCTAGGCATGCTGGGAGCGCCATACCTGCCAACATTCTCGCACAACAATGCGGCCAACTTGGCACTGCGGGAACGCCTCGAAGGAGCTTCCTTGTTAATATGTACTCAGTGATAACAATCACTGCAAACGACAATATCACACCTCCAAATTCTCCCCGATCTAACAAGAGTGTGTAAGGTTACTCGGGCTCATTTCAGAGCTTTATTTGAAGAGTTTTGAGTCTTTTTTGGGGCATTTAGGGCGGGGAGTAATATTTGAATATGTCGTTAGGGAAAATTATTGCAAGAGAGGGTGTTAGTGGAAGTAACACCGCCGTCAACCGAGTTGGACTAGATCGCGACATTTGAGAAAAATTGTAAATAGGAATCACCCGCAGAAATGGCTGCCTTTCGTCGAATAGCAGTCAGAGAGCGTGTATGGTCTTTCAAGAAGTATTGAGACACACCGAACCGATGTCTTTACTGGAAGTAAATATCGACTTGCTAGGTAGCTGAATTCATTCGTCGTTTTGTTTGTGGAGCAAGTGTTGGTCACCAAAAAGGTAGTGAGCCAGAGAAAATGTCGAGTGTTGATTTGTTTCGTCGTAACGTTTTTCAGAAGGCCCAGTTTAACTTTTGTGTCCACTTGAAATGTGGATTAGAGGGCCATTTAAATTCATCAGTATTTAGACGCGTTTCAGCAGAGCTTTATTTCAGATTTAATCTGTTCGTTTCCTCGCGTAAGGAAGAAAAGTATAGATTTTTGCAGGACATTTGCTATAAAAGATTTAAATTGATCGTTATCGCTCGAGGAAGTGATATTGGTTTGTTCAAAAGAATTAAGATAGTCAGATGCACAATTAAGTTCAGATTGCAGAACAAAAAGGGATAACAGTATTGCAAGTGTTAGACACAGATTCATATACCGTTACAGAAAAGATGTTGATTAAACCAACTAACAGGCAGTTCAAGGGATTAGAGGAGACGGAAGCGCCGTTGGCATAGCGGGTTGACTTAAGAACTCCTTAAACAGTGATTGCCACTCTAGTACCTACACTGAAGTTTAATTCCGTCCAAATCCACTAACATTTTATTCACTCAAAATTTCAACTTATATCTCAGAACACTTACAATTTAGACGAAAGTTGTGATCGGTAAATGTAAAATCGCATAGTTCTGGAAATCACCATTTATATTTAACGTGGTACATAACTTCTATCTCAATCATGTGTATCAATCGAAACTCCAAGTACCACAATCTAAACGTAGCTAATTAAGATAACTTAATTTCTCTCACTATTTTACACAACATTAAAGTTTGCAAAATTTTAGATGTTTAGATTGATCACGTAAGAATTTTACACTTTCCCAAGTGAACCCACCTAGAAACGTAAATGTCATTCTGACTTGAAAATAAAGTAATTTAATTACTTGAAATTACCTCGAAAACATCAAAATTATTACTAAATAATTATCGTTAATATTACTATGGAATTTATTGAAATAAAACTAAATTCATCTTTAATATATTGTTTTTCTTTTCATTTACATAAAACTAAATTGTTACAGGTATTGAATATTCTGCGGTAGCTTAACATTCCGACACATTTTATTTCTCTCCTGTGTGAGCCTCGAAGACTTTCCATATTTTTCTTTTTTTTTTTACGTGATTTTCCATTAAGTACACTATTTCGCGCCAAGCATCCTGCTTTTTTAAAGCATTATGGTAAAGTTTACAGTCCTTCTTTCTCGATACAGATTAAAAATTCACTTTTCCGATCTACAAACTCATGATTAAAAATGGTCAGAACAAACGAAACTAATCACAAACTCCTTAACAAAAATAAAGTGGCTCTATTTAATTTCAACGTTCAGTGTATTTAAACGACGACTGGGAGCCAACGTGGTAGTTTGAACGAGGGAGGCAGACACACGACTGGAAATACCCGTCCTCATACAATGCGGACGAACCCCACATTATCCCTGAAGTACTGATTCGAGACGGATGGCTTTTAAACCGCCTCGGGTCGTTAGGCGAACGGCCGTTCCTCGGCTGCAGTTACAAGGTGGTATGCTCGCCTCGCCTCGGCCCCGTTCATGCGTTGCCTCGTTCTGATATGTACCCGCCCTAGAGCGACAGTACTGTGGTGCCATTTCTCAACAGGACAATAGTCGTCCTCACACGGCACTTGTCTCTACGAACTTTCAAAGTGATGTTGGGATACTTCCGCGACCAGCACGATCCCCAGATCTTTCCCCGATAGAACATGTGTAGGACTAGATCGGACGTCAAAACCATACCAGTGCCACTATCCAGGATATCAAGGACCAGTAACAGCGGCTGTATACCAGATTGCCTCTGTAGAGAATACAACAGCTGTATAAAATCTTCCAAAACGAATCAGTGCATGCAACGTCATGTTGATAAGTATGCTCATACTTCCAAATTCTTTGTAAAGCAGATCCGATTTTTTTTTTTTTTTTTTTTTTTTTAGTTATTGCTTTACGCCTAGTCGACGGCTAAGGTCATTAACGTCAAGGAACTGGAAGGAAATCGGCTATGGCAATTTTCAAAGGAAGCATGGGAAACCACGGAAAACCCAAATCTGGATGCCCCAACGGGAGGGGATTCGAACCCGCGTCCTCCCGAATACGAGGCCAGAATGTTCGATTTTGTTATCTCTCAAATAACATCACGTATCCTCTCGATACGTGAAGTTTAATTTCGTTTCGTGCAGTTTTACTACAGAGAACTAGAATTTGAATTAAAATACTCTCTCTGAATGTGAAATTGGAAATATATCAACAATTTCAAAGAGTTACATCAGCGATTATCCAAGACTAATTGACTCATACGTTGTTTGTTATTCGAAAATAACTACTTGTTCAGTCTGCCAGTAAAGGCCCCTGCCAGGCAGACCTCAACACAACGCGCCTGCACGCCGGGATACATATACGACTCCAAACAGGCGCAGAGGCATCAAAACAACCAGGAAAATAAATAGAATCATCTAGAGGCTAAGTGGGACTATTTCTTACAGAGGTCGCCGTACTACCACACAACGGAATTCCTGCGCCAGGCCGCCTATATAAGCATAGCCGGCCGCTCCACCGCCAGTTCCAGCCTGACCGCTGAACCAGCGTCAACTACAGAAGACCACCGGAAGTTCGCGAGAAGTAGAAGCCGTCACTCTACCCCGGATCAGGACCAGGCTGAAATTCTCGACGGTCTTCTGATAACTGTACCCACATTTGTTTATGGTTTACCTGTTGTATTGTGTACCGAGTAATAAACTTCAAGGAACCGTTAAGTGTAGTTCACTTCAGTGGCGACAAGGTTGGGATAAGAACTCTCGACCATCATGGCTACGCCAGCAGCACCTACGGAATGGCAACAGTTCCTCCAAGGACTTCTACATCAGTTCTTCGAATCTCAGAGACAACTGATTGCGGAAGTCAGGAATCTCCGCCAACCCACGGCCCCGCCTCCGTTCCCAGCATTCAACGACGACGTCGAGGAATGGGAGACCTACGAGAAGCGCATAAGACAACACTTCGCAATTCACCACATAACCAAAGAAGAAGACCAACGTGCATATTTCCTTTCCTGGAACCAATCGAAGATGTATGTCTTGCTCACCAAACTTCAGCCACAAGACCCCGACACCCTCACCTTCACGACCATCTGTACGACACTGAATGCATACTACAGACGCCGGTACCATGTCGTCGCGGCCCGCGTCGAATTCTATCAATGCCGGAAGAAGCCCGATCAGACGTATCGCCAGTGGGCGGCCGAACTCCAAGGCCTTAGTAGAAAATGTAAGTTTCAAACTCGTTGTTCCCACGAATCCTACGCCGACGACATGGTGCGTGATCACATCATACAGGCTGCACCAGATGCCGCACTCCGGCATGACGCCCTCAAGTTAGAGGACCCATCCCTGGAGCAGGTCATCGAACTTGCCTACAAATTCGAAATATCTACGGCCGCAGATCGCCGCCTGGAGTCCTGGGCGGATGTGGCCGCAATCCGAACCGACGTAGAGGGCACACAGGACGTCGCCGCCATCCAGAGCTCCCAGTCGCGCTCCTCCCGACACCACAACCGGGGACCGCTTCCTCAGAAGGACATCGAACCGGCCCGTTCCGGCAGGGGCACCAAGTCTCGGCAGCAGCAGCGGATCCCGCAGCGCCGACGCCGCAGCCCGCTCCGCCTACCCTCCAGCCCCGCCTGTTTTTCAGCACATGAGAGGGAAAATTGTCCGGATCGTTGGGCTGAATGCTCACGTTGCGGCAAGGAAGGACACCTGGCGTCCGTCTTCCGCACCAACACCACCAATGCCAATCCCGGCTCTCGCCGCCCAGGGTCTTACCAAAACAGGTTGAGCGGCGCACCTATGGATATCAATCAGGTAGACACTTCCACAGCATCCAAACTTTTTATTGACGTTACGGTCAATGGCAAGCCTCTGCGCCTACAAGTCGACACAGGAGCAGCAGTCTCATTGCTTAATTATACTACTTATGTGCAAATTGGCTCGCCCCCCCTCTCGCCGGCCCCCAAGCGCCTCCTGACATACAACAAACAGGAAATAGCACTCCTGGGACAATTCACAGCAAACGTCATGTATAAGTCTGTACATCGTTCAGTCCCCTTTTTCGTAGTTAACAGTTCTCTCACAGCAGACTTATTTGGACTGGACGCTTTCCGCTTATTCGGATTTTCAATTGAGGATAACATACACCTCGTATCTCAGCATGTTCCTTTTCCTGAAGTGGACGCCCTTTGCACCGAGTTTCAGGACCTGTTCTCACCAGGCGTCGGCTGTGCAAAGGACTTCGAAGCATCACTCCAACTCCGGCCGGACGTACGGCCTCGATACTTCCGGGCACGCCAGGTATCCGTAGCGCTTCAACAACCACTTCAGGAAGAACTTCAACGTCTCCAAGACGAAGGGATCCTCCAGCCGGTGCGGTTCAGCCCCTGGGCCACGCCGTTGGTCATAGTTCAGAAGCCAGGACGCCGCTTACGTCTCTGTGGTGACTTTAAGACCACCGTCAACCCGCATCTGCTGGTAGACGATTATCCACTTCCGAGACCAGACGACCTCTTCCGTAAACTAGCAGGAGGTAACCTACTTTACAAAAATTGACCTGGCAGAAGCATACCTTCAAATCCCTTTGGATATCCAGTCCCGACCATACACAGTCATCAACACTCCCTCTGGCCTCTTCCAACTCAACCGGCTCATGTTCGGCTTGGCCAGTGCTCCAGCGATTTTTCAACGGTATCTCGAACAACTTCTCCAGGATATTCCGGGATGCATCAACTATCTCGACGACATAGTCATCACGGGACCCTCCGCTGCCGAACACATGACCAACCTCCGCCTACTCTTCCTCCGCCTCCGTGCAGCAGGATTGAAATGCAACCTTTCCAAGTGTCAATTTTTTCAACAATCCATTTCCTACCTGGGTCACATCATCGCTCAGGAAGGCATTTCCCCAGCATTTTCCTATGTGGACGCTATTTCCAACTTACCTCGGCCTCAGGATCTACATCAGTTGAAATCTTTTTTAGGCAAGATTTCATACTACAGAAAATTTATACCCTCAGCAGCACAAGTGGCAGCACCCCTGTACCACCTCTGTCGCAAGAATGTCCCGTTCCGTTGGACCCCAGCTTGCGAGACCGCATTCCACACCCTTAAACAGCAGCTCAAGTCCGCAGCATGCCTCATGCCATACACTCCAAACCTCCCCTTGATACTTGCCACAGATGCATCCGATTACGGTGTGGGGGCAGTTCTGTCTCATAAATTACCAGATGGCACGGAACGCCCCGTAGCTTACATCTCCAAAGCCCTATCGGCTGCTCAGCTTAAATATTCTCAAATCGAGAAAGAGGCGCTAGCTATTGTTTTTGCCTGCTCCAAATTCTATTCCCTTTTATATGGGATTTCTTTTCATCTCATTACCGACCACAAGCCACTCCTATCACTATTTGATCCGTCCACACGTCTGCCTACCAAAACATCCCACCGCATCCAGCGTTGGGCACTATTCCTGTCCCAGTTCAGATATACCATGCATTTCCGTACCACCTCCAGGCATGCCAATGCAGACGCCTTATCCAGACTACCGCAGGGACCAGACCTTGCCTTCGACAAGTCGGAACTTCTGGTGTTCCAGATCGACGATGACATACAAGAAGCACTGAAGACATTTCCAGTCACGGCCTCAAAAGTCGCGGCAGCCACAGGGGAGGACCCCCTCCTCCGTGTCATCCGACACCACATCCAACACGGGTGGCAAACACGTTCCCCTCCACGCCATCATCAAGACCTCAAGTTCTACTACTCCATCCGCCACCAGCTCTCAGTAGTAGAGGGAGTGCTTCTCCGCACAGAACCAAATTCCACCCCGAGGGTCGTCGTTCCGAGATCCCTACAACCGACAATCCTCCAAACTCTCCACCAAGGACACTGGGGAATTGCCCGCACCAAATCCCTTGCCAGACGCCATGTATTCTGGATCGGCCTTACCACGGATGTCACGGAGATGGTGCGGCGCTGTACCATCTGTGCCCAACAACTGCCCCGCCCCCCTCAAAAGTTCCTTTCCTGGCCGGCACCGTCCGGACCCTGGGAACGCATTCACCTCGACTTCGCTGGCCCATTCCTAGGCCACCAGTGGCTACTAGTGACGGATGCCTTTTCCCACTTCCCATATGTCGTCCGTTGCTCCACAATCACCACAGAGGTCACCATTTCAGCCCTCACGAAGATCTTTTCCATCGAAGGATTACCATACGCCATCGTCACAGATAACGGACCGCAATTTCGAAGTCGGGGATTCCTATCCTTCTGTAACGCCAACAATATCCAACACCTCCTCACCCCGCCCTTCCACCCCCAATCTAACGGGGAGGCGGAACGGCTAGTCAGAACATTCAAAACCCAAATGACCAAATACACCACAAGTCACAAACTCGAAGAGGCATTGACACTCTTCCTCAGTTCCTATCGAACCACTCCAGTGGGGGCCAAAAGCCCGGCGGAATTGCTGCATGGCCGCCAACCTCGCACTCTCCTTCATCTCATCTTACCCCCGCCCAAAGTACAGGTACCTTCGGGCCCATTCCGTTTCACCCCGGGCTCCCTAGTCTGGGCCCGCGGGTTTGGCTCCCGGGCCGGTTGGCTTCCGGGGGTCATCCAGCGGCCCCGGGGCCGCCAACTGTTCGACGTCAGCCTGGATGGCCGGATAGTGCGACGCCATCGAAACCAACTACGTCCCCGCTACCCCACGGCACCGTCCTCTTCCACCACGGCATGGCCATCCACTTCTTCCTCTCCTTCCCTGCCACCTCCACCACTCTTGCCGTCTAACCGTTGCTCAGGGACAGTTACAGCGCCACCACCGACGCCACAACCTGTCGGTCGCTCCGACACCCTTCAGCCGCAGCCTCTCGACCACCTGCGGGGACCATCTTCAGCGCCCCCCGTACAGCCCCCGGCCATCGACGCCGACGAACCGATGCCGTTAGCTCCACAAGTACCTCCACCACAACCTGCACCACGACGCAGGTCGGCACGCATCGCCAGGGGAACAGCTCCGTACTCCCCTGGAGGTAGCCTTCATAGTCTGCTCCAGGGCGACGCGGCAGACGACCTCGCAGACGTCGCAGACGTCGCAGACATCGCTTCCCCCCCCCCCGGGAGGGAGGTATGTTCAGTCTGCCAGTAAAGGCCCCTGCCAGGCAGACCTCACACAACGCGCCTGCACGCCGGGATACATTTACGACTCCAAACAGGCGCAGAGGCATCAAAACAACCAGGAAAATAAATAGAATCATCTAGAGGCTAAGTGGGACTATTTCTTACAGAGGTCGCCGTACTACCACACAACGGAATTCCTGCGCCAGGCCGCCTATATAAGCGTAGCCGGCTGCTCCACCGCCAGTTCCAGCCTGACCGCTGAACCAGCGTCAACTACAGAAGACCACCGGAAGTTCGCGAGAAGTAGAAGCCGTCACTCTACCCCGGATCAGGACCAGGCTGAAATTCTCGACGGTCTTCTGATAACTGTACCCACATTTGTTTATGGTTTACCTGTTGTATTGTGTACCGAGTAATAAACTTCAAGGAACCGTTAAGTGTAGTTCACTTCACTACTTAAACATATGAGAAAATCATTTAGGTTTTTTGTATATGCATTGGTTTTACTCAATATTATCAGTAAAAGATTAAAATTTCTGACGATTTCGATGGTGTGTAGAGACCCTCAGGTAGATTTAATTCTCAAGCACGAAGAAGCAATTTTTCAAATACAAAACAGTTCCGTTTTAAATTGGATTAGAACATTTCAAATAAACTCAAAACAAAAAATTAATTATACTAAAATATTTTATCCAGTCTTCCATAATGACGATTAAAATTGCTTGTATCATACTTGTTTAAATAGGCATCCTATAAATTTTACAAAAAGAAATCAACTGAAACAATAATTCGTCTGTAGAACGAAAATTATAAAGTTCTCCAATCTACGAAATATTTCACTTGGTCCTGTATCATCATCGTTATTATCGTCATCAACAACGCTTCCCCAAACGTTCGAATTGAATTTCCTCCTTCCGCATACAACATTCATCTTTAACGTAGTATGAGGACACACGAACAGTATACGATGGCTCATTTAACGCTCATTATTCAACGTTATAGCCCATCCTGTACGTAGGAGGAACGTTGGCGTTAAGTGAAATTGCCTCGGATGCTGTGCGGGAACGCATTTCCACACATCATGTATCACCTCGCATGTAGCGTCATCGGCTTCCGTTACCGGACGCATGTGATGTTGCAAATATCCGTTTGTTCTAAAGCTCTGCCGTTAATACCTGTCACATGCGTTAGATGCCAGTATTTCGTGACGACACGGAGAGCTATTACCAACAGATTCCTGTTCTGTCATGCACTATTTCTTCTCGATTTATGTTTAAAGAGGAAGATTTTGCCAAAAAGATAACACGTGTTTCCTCGAAGCTACACTAATTCATTTTCATAAAAGTTTACAAGGTATGGGGGTGCCGAAATATTATTTATATTCTGACCACATTAGTAGTAGAATTAGTAAGACCTTCAAAAATTCAATTATTTAATACGGAGAAACAATTTTTATATAACTGTACATACGAGTACAGGATGAAGTATATAACGTTTTAGTAACAACTATTTTAACAGCAGTAAAGATTTGTCAATAAAATCAAAGAATAAATATAACTATCTTTCAACTAAGCAGCTGTTGAAAAACATTGTTTGATGAAATAACACTGATCTGAAAGTCCTGTTCAACTTATCGTGTTTAGTGAGGATTATGTGGTTGAAGCTTTGCGACCTTTTGAAAGAGGAACAGAAAAAGAAGAAGCAGCAAAATTTCATCTCAAATATGAAGGATAACAGCAGCAAATAAAAAAATCGATTTTTACATGCTTTAAATTAGCTTGACCTGTATGTATGAATGTAACAGAATCTTTGAATTCAATTTTAACCCACTTCCAGATGTCAGAGTTGTTCGAAAATTTCACACGTATTAAGGAAATGTGACAATACAGGGTTATTACAAATGATTGAAGCGATTTCACAGCTCTACAATAACTTTATTATTTGTGATATTTTCACAATGCTTTGCACATACATAAAAAAATTGAAAAAGTTTTTTTAGTCATTTACAAATGTTCGATATGTGCCCCTTGAGTGATTCGGCAGACATCAAGCCGATAATCAAGTTCCTCCCACACTCGGCGCAGCATGTCCCTATCAATGAGTTCGAAAGCATCGTTGATGCGAGCTCACAGTGTGGCACGTTTCTTGGTAGAGGAGGTTTAAACACTGAATCTTTCACATAACTCCACAGAAAGAAATCGCATGGGGTTAAGTCGGGAGAGCGTGGAGGCCATGACATGAATTGCTTATCATGATCTCCACCACGACCGATCCATCGGTTTTTCAATCTCCTGTTTAAGAACTGCCGAACATCATGATGGAAGTGCGGTGGAGCACCATCCTGTTGAAAGATGAAGTCGGCGCTGTCGGTCTCCAGTTGTGGCATGAGCCAATTTTCCAGCATGTCCAGATACACGTGTCCTGTAACGTTTTTTTCGCAGAAGAAAAAGGATCCGTAAACTTTAAACCGTGAGATTGCACAAAACACGTTAACTTTTGGTGAATTGCGAATTTGCTGCACGAATGCGTGAGGATTCTCTACCACCCAGATTCGCACACTGTGTCTGTTCACTTCACCATTAAGAAAAAATGTTGCTTCATCACTGAAAACAAGTTTCGCACAGAACGCATCCTCTTCCATGAGCTGTTGCAACCGCGCCGAAAATTCAAAGCGTCTGACTTTGTCATCGGGTGTCAGGGCTTGTAGCAATTGTAAACGGTAAGGCTTCTGCTTTAGCCTTTTCCGTAAGATTTTCCAAACCTTCGGCTGTGGTACGTTTAGCTGCTTGCTTGCTTCCTTCGTCGACTTCCGCGGGCTACGCATGAAACTTGCCCGCATGCGGTCAACCGTTTCTTCGCTCACTGCAGGCCGATCCGTTGATTTCCCCTTACAGAGGCATCCAGAAGCTTTTAACTGCGCATACCATCGCCGAATGGAGTTAGCAGTTGGTGGATCTTTGTTGAACTTCGTCCTGAAGTGTCGTTGCACTGTTATGACCGACTGATGTGAGTGCATTTCAAGCATGACATACGCTTTCTCGGCTCCTGTCGCCATTTTGTCTCACTGCGCTCTCGAGCGCTCTGGCGGCAGAAATCTGAAGTGCGGCTTCAGCCAAACAAAACTTTATGAGTTTTTCTACATATCTGTAGTGTGTCGTGACCATATGTCAATGAATGGAGCTACAGTGAATTTATGAAATCGCTTCAATCATTTGTAATAGCCCTGTACAATAATTTCATAGCAACGTCCGGCGATTCTCATTGATTCGACAGTAACAATAGAAAAATGGTTGAGTGGGATGGAATTTTGAAGTTGAATTTTAATTCAAAATCTCCGAATTGTTGGAAATCTTGCACATGTATTGAAAAATGATGACAACACATTAATCATGGGTATGTATTGATGTTCTCATTACTTTGGCAGTAACAATAGAATAGTGGTTGAATGTAACAGAATATTGCAATTTAATTTTAAGCCACTTCCAGATGTCAGAATTGTTTGAAATTTTTGTATATTGTATGTGTTGAGAACCGATGGCAATACAATAATTTCATAGCTATGTCCTGATATTCTCATTACTTTGAGAGTAACAATAGAAAAATTGTTGAATGCAATGGAATCTTCCATTTCAACGTTCACCCACTTAATGATGTCCAAATTGTTTGAAATTTTGCACAAAAGTCAAATTATAGTTTTCAAAGACTAAAATAAAACAATGCAATGTGAGTTAAAAAGTAAATAATAGTATAGTTTTAAAAAAACTAAAACGCACACTTTTGTAGCAAAGTGTACTGAAATGTTAAAGATAATCTTTAAATATAAAAATTTTGTTCAACAGCGCTAGGATGTCCCACAACTCAGTATAATTTTTTTGAATAAGCTTAAAATAAGAATACAGTCACTGACTAAAAAATTAACTTTAATATAAAAATAAGCGTGGGATGTTCTCCATTTATTCATAATGACTCAACTTCACAAATTGCTAATGATGAAAATTTAAGATTACTGACATCCAGCACACAATGATTTTTTTTTTATAATAAAGTTACTTTCTTAATCATTGACTTTATTCTTATTTTAAGCTTATTCAAAAAAGTTGTACTGAATTGCGCGACATCCTAGCACTATTGAATAAAAATTTTATATTTAAAGATTATTGTCAGTCGTTTAGTTCATTTTGCTACAAAAGCATGTATTTTAGTTTTTTTGGCTATAATTTTTTTAATTATGTCATCACACCTATCAATCAGTGCAACTTCGAATAAACAAATGAACACGCGTATCTTTTATGGCATAACTTGTTTCATAGAGAAATTACAAAAGGATTAAGGTTACTCTGGGAAAAATTAATAGTCATGGTAACAATCGAGTAACAAGGAGATAGCGAGCGAGGTAATAAGCGTGTGCGTATGAGTTGATGATAAACTGTTACTGCGAACAAAGGACCTTGTATCTTCGGATCCTTACCGATCGAATAATGCTTTAATAAATTGCAAGAAGTCATATAAAGTTTATTATCATTCAAATACGAGAAATTAAGTTAATAAGTTTGAAAATTAAAGTACTGAACGAGTTTAAATAGGACATGTATCTCTGGCGACTGTGATTATAATCTAAAAAGAAATACGAAGTCCAATAGCTACACAAACAGACGATCCGATAAGGACAATAATTAAAAATATAACACTGTTACCTTGAATAACTGGTGAAATTTTTTTCCATTTGTTGTTCGTTGTGATTGGTTTCTCACCGTAGGCGTAAAGTTTGTTCAGTAATTTATTTGTATCACTAGCTTCTAAACTCGTTAAAAATCACGGGTTGAAAGCATTGTTCTGGCAAGTCATTTCTTTGCAGGTTTCTGACTAAACAGAATCGTTATTAAATAACGCTAATTACCCTGATTTTTAATTGTACATGTTTACGTTGTAGTTTACATCACGATACAGTTTGAACTACTTACATACGTCAGTGAAAGTAAAGTAAATTAAAATCTTCACGGGTTCTTACATCTTGTTCATTCATTAAACGTAATTCAGATACATATACCACTGACTCAGTTGGAACTACTTATATGCAGTTGAAATAATAACATCAGTAACATGGCATCACTGAAAGCAAATAATATTTTTAAAGAATTTTAAAAAAATATGTTATACCTCTTAATACCAGTTTTAATAGGTAGCATAGGTAGCGATAATTCTGGAACTACAGTACCTTCATCCGCATGAAGCAATGACTTTAGTAACATGACGCACAGGCAATCAACTTAAATTATAATAAAAAATAACTTGAATAATTCATTCCCTCTACAGTAACAACGATTGCTAATATTACTGCTCCAAAATGGAAATTACTGTTGCACCCGCACTAGTACAGTACATTCACTATAGCGTGAAATAAACTTGATTCTTTATTTCTGTATATACAGGGTGTTACAAAAAGGTACGGCCAAACTTTCAGGAAACATTCCTCACACACAAACAAAGAAAATATGTTATGTGGACATGTGTCCGGAAACGCTTACTTTCCATGTTAGAGCTCATATTGTGGACGGCTGTGATACAATACGCCATTTCTCCAGTGCTGCATCAGGGATTCCATGCGACGGAGGGTGGATGCATGTATCCTCGCTAACGGAGGACATTTTGAACATTTCCTGTAACAAAGTGTTTGAAGTCACGCTGGTACGTTCTGTTGCTGTGTGTTTCCATTCCATGTTTAATGTGATTTGAAGAGAAGTAATAAAATGAGCTCTAACATGGAAAGTAAGCGTTTCCGGACACATGTCCACATAACATATTTTCTTTGTTTGTGTGTGAGGAATGTTTCCTGAAAGTTTGGCCGTACCTTATTGTAACACCCTGTATATATATATATATATATATACTTGTTACTTTACGCCTCGTCGACGTGTAGATCATTTGAGGTGTTAAAGGACTGGAGGTAAGGAATGGGAAGGAATTCGGCCATGACCTTTGGAGGAACCATTCCAGCATTCGCCTGGAGCGATTTGTGTAAACCATGAAAAACCGGAATATGGATGCCTGGGTGGTGATTCGAACCCGCGTCCTCCAGAATGCGACGCAAGCATGTTGAGCACCCCATTTCTTAACATACGTATCTGTGGACGGAGAATATTAGGAAAGCATAGAGACAGTGCAACTGTAAATAAACAAAAAGAAATTGGTTGTTACTATGTTGATTTAAAAGCAACACATGATTTTCTTGGCAGTTACTTAACTTAATATAAATAAGACTCATAACCTCGATTTTATAATAATATCTTTGGCCGCCAGTGCGCCAACGAAGGCCCGGCGCGTGTCGTAAGTGGTTCAGACACTATGGCTAAAGTATGCTTTTATTAGTATTGGCAACCAGACCCAATGTTTTATACGTTGCTGAAGATTGCCACCTGAGAAAGAATGATTGAAGCAGATATTATTCAAATTTGACTATTTTTTTATTACATTCCCTCCAGTACAGGTTGAACCAGACCTCAGACCCAGCCCTTTTATGAAATTTTATTTTTAGAACTGTGTATATCAAGATGGTAGTTGGTTAATAATGGATTTTTATATTTTTCATGTGATTCTTTGTGAATTTGTGTATATTCGTCCTGTAAATAAACATTGTTTATGGAGAGAACGAGTCTATGCAATACGATTAAGGACAGTATTATGTATGAAATATTAATTAAAAGTATTTAATTGTAAGTGTTGACGTGAGCCAGGTTATCTGGAGGAAAATTCTCAACTATTTGGACGGGCTTATGTTCATAATTTTGTATGTAAATACCTGTAAATATCTTTAATTTTCATTTCCGGGTTTCATGATGATTGTGAATAAAGTTATACTGGTGTTAATTGTTTTAGTGTGGTTTCGACTGTCGGCCGTATTGTCAAAGCTCGAGAAACATTGGTCGGCCTTCTTTTTTTTCGGACGTTTCTCTCGTGACTATTTAAGTCAGTGCGGAGACTAGCAGTGTGTTGCCATTTAGTTACAATTTCAAGAAATCGGTCGCCGTCAAAATGTATTTGTGCTTAGTATCTTTGGACGAGTCTAATGTCTTATCCGCATGTAATGTTATCCTGGAGCTCACGGAAAAGTAAATATGAAGTGAAAAGTGATTCGTGGGTGGTATCATTTTATAAAACTACTAGCTGGTGCCCACGACTTCGTTCGTGTTTGTAAAGAATTTGTATTGACAGCTACCTACATCTAAACACCATAGTGCACGATAGGATACACGATACCGCTACCACACACAAACACCATTGGTCTATGCTATCTACTTGTGGCATCAGAGTGACATACACGGAGACACATGTCTTTGGTCGAAATACGAAAATACCCTTGATCGGCCAGTTTCAACCACCATACATACCTCCCACTCTCGCACAGTTACCGAAATTCGGCCAACGTTGTGATTGACGGGTGACTCTGTGCTACTACCACACACAGACACCAGTGACCTGCGCTAGATAGTTTTGGCTGATAAGTGATACACCATGACACATACTTTTTAGGTAGAAATATGAAACTGCCGCAAGTTGACCACACCCCCATAGCTACCGACATATAACCACCATAGTGCACGATAGGAGACACGATACCACACACAAACACTATTGGTCTATGCTATGTAGTTGTGGCAGCAGAGTGACATATACGGAGACACATGTCTTTGGTCGAAATACGAAAATGCCCGGCATCGACCACTTTTGACCATTATATCTCCCAAAGCTATCGACATTCGGCCAACGTTGTGCACGACAGGAATCTCCATGCTACGTCCAAACACAAAGACCAGTGATCTGTGCTAGGTAGTGGTGGCTGAAAAGTGAAATATAGCAAAACACACGTCTATTTTTATATGTATATAAGATAAGATTTAACCCATTCAAAATCAGTAGTAATCAATAACATTTGGCGGAAGATAAAACCACCTGACAACCAACAACAGCAACCTTTGAACTGGAGGATGAAGTAATTAAAGGTAATCGTCATTAATTGACGACAGCACGAATTATTAAATTAGCGAGATGCGTATCAATTTTCACACCAAGTATTTCGACTCTTAGTTGCTCTTGGCGCCAACGCTCATAAATATGACACGAGCTCACAGAGAGAATTAATCTTCCTCCGGCGAGACGCTAGGGAAAAAACTCTGAGGATGCCTGCCGCGCAGCGAGCGTCGTGAGGCGCTGAAATTGGAATTCCGCCCTTTGGGCAGCCGCTCACTTGTCAACCCGAGCTGAGCCGTCGCTGCCCTCGCCACCTGCCTAGAGCAGTGGCCAGACACCCCACGAATTGAATTTCCGTCTGTCTGCACAGGGATCGGCCGTCAGCCCAAGAGGCCGGCCGAGTCGCAGACGCCCTAAAAGAGGGGCACGGGATACATTATGCAGACGTGTCTCGGGGGACCTGCGCCTCGCTTTCAATACCAGATCACGCACCTGCCATCCCCTTATAGGTCTACTCGGTCTCATCACAGTGCAAATAATGCAGAAACGAGGTTGACATAAAAATATTTAATGGCTTGCATAAACTGCTAATACTCTACTGATTGTGAAAATTGACTTTTGACTACAGTGAAATTTACTCCACTGATTAGGACATAACAACACCAAATAATTGGAATTACAGAACGCTACACTCACTATCAATTCAGTAGCGTGTGAAGTCACCATAGAGCCTCTATACGTCGTAACATAGAATCAAAGAGAGCCTGGGTAATCTGCAGGAGAATACTATTAAGCATCGACAGTGGTTGCACAAGGACCAGTTTGAAAAAGTTTCCGACCGAATCTTACAGACATGTCCGGAAAACATGCAGGTCAGAGAAGCAGTGGTACCCGTAGTTCTTTGAAAAAGGCTGGCATATTCATTGCTACATATGGCAGGGCACTGTACTGCTAAAATATATCGTGTGAGGTTGCCTGCAGGAATCGCAGTGCCTCCCTGACATAGCAGTTGCTGTTTGATTGCACTCAATAAGTAGGAGCCGATGATAAAAACGGTAGAAGTTTGAACAGCTAAGGGTGATCTGGACAGGTTATCCAGCTGGATAGGTCAACATCGGATGAAGATAAATACAAAAAAGATTCAGCTTATTAGATACAATAGACGGGTTGTAGGAAAAGGTTTCAAAATCCTGCACTTGTTGGGGACAGTGGTGAGGGGATGTGCCAAAGAAGTAAAGGAATTGGGTTACAATCCTTTGGTCAGACCATTACCTCAATATTTTGGTTATTGGAGGGGGCGCAAAGAAGGTCTAGTAGATCTGTCTAGAAATTACCACCGAACCGATATGATAAAGGAGCTGGAATGGGATTCACTGAAAGATGGAGGAAGGTGAAGAGAGTCATTGGACTGCACAAGGCGTATATTGGTGACGAGGCGTGGAAAGTGGTGTAAGAATTAGAGGTACTGCCAGGAAAGGAAAAAATGAGCATGGCCATCAGCTAGTACTTTGTTTCAGGCACAAGGTTGTGGGAAGATTTTCTTTCGTAGTTGTGGGGATTATGGATTGGAATAAGTTATCAAGAGGAATGATCAGTAATTCACTAAAAATCCTAAAATGATTCGAAGTTGAAATTGGTAGAGGACGAAAGTAGGCGGGTTCAGGAAAGGGGGAGAAAATTGTTGAGTAGGGAAACTGACACCGGTTCTCGACCGACAAGGTTATCGCAAGGAATATTTAATGTGAGCAAGGATAATGGTTGTAATCTAGTGGACAGGCTAGTGAGTAATAAAGAATTTACTTTATCGAGGTCTGGTTGACGTTCCAAAGAACAGACTTCCCTTGTGTTACCGAATGTATTGGGTCATTAATTTACTGAAATCATGGAGAGGCCCTGAATATAGTGCGGGTTTGTTTAAAACAATAGACACAGTGTGACCATTGTGAGCTCGCCTGTTAGGATGTACGACGAATGAAAGACTTCTTTCAAAACCCCAATAATAAAGTATTCTAGGGCTGAGCTGTCAGACAGTTTGCAGACGTCGCTGGCAAAGAAACATTCATTAACAATAAACTGTTTGTACGTAAGAATTACAGCCAGTGAAAAGAGCCAAAAGTGGACAGTCTGGAGGGCATACCCTCCCAAGGAAGTTCCGGAGGTGGTGATACTGATACCAGACAATGGAATTCATTCCCGCTGGTTGCTAATAAATTGTTTATGTTTGTTATATGTTCTGACAATCGGGAGAGAGAGAAGGGGAACGAGCTCCGCCCAAGGCGAGGGAGTTACAATGGACGGAGACGGACACTTGATGTCGGACCGGCGGAGACTGGACGCGAGGGACTCTGGTTTCGGCGCGACAAGACTTCAGCGGGCGATCTTCGCTACCGAACAGACCGCATTGCTGAGGCCCCCAGGGTTGAGGACGAGCCACCGGCTGTCGCAGATGAGACACCAGACGCCACTCCACCCTTCGCTCAGCTGATGCGACTACCTGGGGCCTGCCGAAACACGACGCAGCTCTGCACGCCGCCGCGGCCGCCGACACGACTCTTCTCGTGGACTACGCTGCTCAATACTACGGTGACTCCGACGTAGCAATCACCTACAGAGACCACAACGAGCTCCAAAATTAAACAACTGTGAACAACCATTTATCCATTAAAATAACTATTTCGTCAAATAAATTTTGCTTTTCTATGTATAAAGATTAAAAAAGTCAAGATGTTCTTTTTGAATATATGTTTGTCTTGTACTAATGTGAAGGAAGGATTTCACCAGCTAAAACTTCTCTCTATAATGAACATTAAATGGGACGATTATGTGTCCAACATTAGAGTCTTGGAAAGAGCTCGAATGTATAGCATTGAAGCCCTCATCATCAGCCACCAACTTAGATGGGTTGGACACGTTCAGCGTATGAGCAACAGTAGACTCCCTCGCCAACTTTTATACGGTGAGCTTAGCACTGGCAGCAGACGTCGCGGTGCCCCTAAGAAACGCTACAAAGATCAGTTCAAGAAGACCCTGAAGAAAACTAATATAGACCTTACCACCTGGGACAACCTCACAAAATACCGCGTTCTATGGCGCAAAACTACCTCCGCAGCAGTGACACGTTTCGAAGAGGAGCAGCGAAGTCTGGCAGCTGAATCCCGTTTAAGGCGGAAAGCCCGACAAACTCTACCGCTCCAGCCACCCACATTTGGTTGCAGTGTGTGCGGACGACTGTTCTATGCAATAATCGGCGTGACCTGCCACCAGCGCACACACAAATAAACACGCAAGAGAGTAACATAAACTCGGAAACGAGTATGGCCGACGAATGTGAAGGAAGAGAACCCCACCCATAATCATTTATTTTGTGATAATTAATGAAACTGTTTATAAAGTATTAAATCCCGAGGCATACAGAGGGGGACACTACAACCTGGGTTCGAACCAACGTTGAACGTGATGGCGGTGCCGCAACCAAGTGAGCCAGAAAGCCGGCTCGACCAGTTACACAAAAGTAAAATTAGTGTGACATCCCAGTGATTTACAATTTTCCCTCCAGGATAGAAACTAGGTTACGTGGCAGCAAGTGGACGTATTTCCCTTGCCCGTTAGCATCATGCCGGATGTTCTTTCGCACCGGGAGACAGATTGTCCCTCGTCAGCCGCTGGCACCGAGGGACGCGCGGAAGTACATTTTTTCGGATTACAAGTGCTCGCATAACGACACCAGATAAAATCTTATTT
Source organism: Vandiemenella viatica (assembly GCA_031002005.1). NCBI lineage: Eukaryota > Metazoa > Arthropoda > Insecta > Orthoptera > Morabidae > Vandiemenella > Vandiemenella viatica. The sequence goes on along the minus strand of JARYHS010011408.1, from coordinate 212,812,098 downwards.
TACGGTAACCCGGAACGCACACAAATTGTGAGAGTGGCCACAAGCCGGCTGACGTGGACGCGGGAGGAAGAGGATAAATGAATATTCACGAAACGGGCTACGGCGACGCGACTCGCAAATTGCATTATCAGATGGCGTGGCGGCGGTAACTCACTTTGCCAATGTCCGCGGCCACCATTCATATTCATCCGGCACAAGATGGCGGCCGACCGCGACTTGCGACCTCGTGTGCGTCTCCCGTCTGACACATCACGTAAACAATTTCCTGAAACACTGAACTAACTAAAACATGTATCCTTGGCAATATATCACGTGAAGGTGTAACTTGGTGTACTCGACAAGCTTCTAGTCAATCAGTTTTCGGAATGTAAACCTTAATTTAATTTTCTTTTAATGACGTGAAATTTCTATAGGCACGTTAGGCGATGTTCGGATGGGGTTAAATCTATGAGTTCGCGACTTGCCGTCAGCGACATGCTATGACGTCTTGCGCGTATGATATGCGCGTTGGAGGCTTTTTGGATGGGTAAAATCATATGAGTTAGCGTCACCAACATGCAGTGATTGCAAGTATACCTGTAGCTATAAGTATGACGTGTTGCACTTGGACAGCAGTGGAACATTATACTTGTGTCTAATATATAAAAATGATTTTTTTTTTTACCAAAAGTTCTTCATACAACACACACAGATTTCACCGGATTTTGATGGAACTTTGCATATGTATAATTTAAAAAAAAAAAAAAAAAACATTTACGTTTGATTTTTAAAAACCGGTATTACTGGAGATCGCGATTCTGCAAGTAACTGGCGTCATAACACTGCAGTAGTCAGACGCAAGACACCACTAGAAATACTTTTCAAAGTACATTTAACAGTGCGTGCTGGTCCAGGCTGTATTAAAACCTACTTTCTGCTTGAAAATAATGGTACAGGCTGTATTACAAGGGAATTGCTGCTTGAAAATAGTACGTCTTGCCACTGACTACAGCAGTATTATGACGTAATTAATTAATGTTGTAGCGGAATCGTGATCTCCAGTAGAACCAAAAAACCTAACCCTCTCCTCCTTTCCCCCTCACACCTTAATTTTTGTCAATGTTGTTCATACAAACCAACAGATTTTATCCGATTTTATAGAACTTAGCAAACGTGTACTTCAAAACAAGGCGGTCTGGTAGCTCAGTGGTTAATGCATTTACTTCCGAAAGTTTCACTCTCCCGTCGTGGGTTCAAATCCCGTGCTGAGCAGAAGTTTTTAGCAGTTGGATTTGTTTGTATGAACTACGCCGCTTCATTCCGTGGTACTGATTCCAAGTTAAATTGTAGGCCCCTGAGAAAAGCCAATTTCTTTCCTCCCTCTGACATAATAGCTTGATACCTCTACTACGGGAAGTTTCGACCACCTTCGGGTTTCGGACTAAGTTAGAGTTTTAGTTTGTGAAGTGAAAGGAACTTCACCTTTGGCACAGCTTGCTATGAATGTGAAGTACGCCGGAACGCTTCCGTGGTTCGGATTCCACGTCAAACTGTAGGTCCCCTGTACCTGGTAGCATTAACGGGTGCTGGTAAGACAGGGGTGGAATGCGCAGCCAATTGAAACCCTGCAGCAGGCCATTAAGACCACACGGAATTATTATACTTAGTGTATCTGTAGCTATAGTTTTCCCTTCTGTTGGCAGTCCCCAATGACTTTCAATTTTTTTTATGTAAAGTTTGTTTGTTATGATACAGCCCTGCGGTCATACTTGTTCAGTTAATCTGACAGCGTGACCGCGTAGGTGGAATACTGGTAGATTTCTCATTCATAGCATCAAAGGTGGGGAAGACTTTTAATGTAAATATCTTGGCATAATATTTGATGACAAATTCAGCTGGGCGGAACACATTGGACAGGTAGCAGTAAAACTTTCAAAATCCTTCATTTGTTGTAGAGAGTGATGAGGGGTTGTATCAGAGAAGTATAAAACTTTGCGTTACTAAACTTTGGTAAGACTATTCTTTCATTACAGTATGTTGTTGTAGTATGTAACCCACTTTTCGGTAATCGGTTACAGGACATGAAGGAGGTAGAAAGAAGGGCTGCTAGATTTTTGTATGGAAATTACCGTAGAACATAATCAGAAGCTGGATTGGGATTCATTGGAAGATATGAGGATGGTAAAGAGTGTCATGGGATTGTACAAGGCGTGTATTGTAGATGAGGCGTGAAAAGATATTGGTGGAAGAATTAAAAGTGGTGCATGGAAGGGAAAAGATGAAATGACCACAAGTTGGCACACGATTTCAGGAAATCACCGCAATTCAGTAACTGATATTTTAAGGAGCTGGAACTGAATTAATTGGAAGACATGAGGAGGGTAAAGACGTGGGATTGCACAATGCAAGGCGTATATTGGTGATGAGGCATGGAATGATATTGGTGGAATAATTAAAAGATATGCATGGAAGAGGAAAGATGAACGTGATCACAACCTGGCACTCAATTTCAGGAATTAGTGTACCGGAAGAATTTCTTTCATAGGTAATAGTGTCAGGGGATAGAATAAATTACCAACAGAAACAATGAGTAATTTACCAAAATCGCCGAAACAATTTAAAATTGAAATTAGTAGAGGATGAAAATAGGATGGAAAAGGTAAAGGAGAAAATAGGTCTGTAGAGAAAATGCCACCGGAGCAAGCACTCCATCGTAATTAAATTAAATTCAAGAAAATTCCAATATTTTTACGTGTTACAAAGTTAGAAGTACAACCCTTAAATTAAAGATATTTTTACAAGCTGTGGTTATGATGATACATTATTCTTGAGTCACAGTGGTTCTGTTATTATACATACAAAAATTTGACATTTATTTCTTGCTTTGTGCAACTCAGTCTTGCGGGAGCCTACTCAATCCAGCTCCCTAGCTGTGGTTGTCTTGTTGCGGGGTTCTTTCCGGTCTATATCCTCTGACTGGGTGCATGTGTGTATCGGAAGCTGAAAACAATTACACCAAATAAGAATAGAACGACGAGTTGATGCGACCAACCATCAGTGGCGGATGCTTCAGCTGGACATAACCCTGAGGAAGCCACGAGGTTGGGTTCTGAAACGTTGGCATTAGCAAGAACACTGACACAGCGATAAACCCCTCACAGTATTTGGAATTTTACAAACATGACGCCTGGTAAAAGCAATAAATTTTAAAAGTTGGGGTGCCGTGATGTACCCGCAAAATTTGTGCTAATGAACTTAGCTTCGTTTGCGACATTGTTACTAAACAGAGGTCAAAAACAGTAGTGGGTCGCTAATTGTATTGTAGCACGCAGTGCCAAGCCTTTCCCGTCTGTAGTAATGGGGTCATACAATTCTGAGGAGCGCTGAGAGCTGTCTATCCTACACTGTCTCCCACAGCTGCGCGTCCCGGCACAAGACAAGACGAGCTGGGTTCCGTGTGACCTTTGGCGTTGTACATTACTACGCTCCCGGCTGCTCGGTGTAACAGGGCTGCCGTCGAGTTCGTAGCCACAATGGATCCATTGTGTACACCGCACCGACGCGGCAAGCCTCAGACAGGTTATTGTGCCTCCTACCGCGACACCGCGCTGACAATATCCTCCGAGATGACAGCTCCCACAAGGGGTGGAATTCCCTCTTCGCAGTACAACCCTCACTACGTACAACGTGCAGTCAGACTCTGCTAAGATGGCCGTCACAGAGTGAGAACTTTAACCTTGAAGTGGTGTAGTAGTCTGAGAAAACAAAAGCTGCCAGTTATGATACAACATACTTACTATAGTAGGTAGATTATTTAAAAAAATCAAAAAATCAAATCAAAAAAAAATCACACAACTTTCTTACACAACAGTCAAGATTCATCATTATATACCTCCAGTATTCTGCCCTGAGGTAGGTTTTCAAAAAGCTGCTTTCCAAATTCCCTTTAACATGGAGAGTGATCCCATGCACTACCAGGGAAACATTAATGTACTAATATCCCGTTCCTTACCACATGTTTTGGAGGCATGTTGTGTCGGCGAAACGTGTAACTATGTTCTGTGTGTGATTATTGTATTTTTGTTTGTGAAATGTGAATTTTATGAGGTGGAGAATGAGGACCGTTCCGGCATTCACCGACTCATTTGAATTTGAACGCCAACAGCAGAGGTCTTGAAAATGCTAGGGTCAAAAAACTCTGCGATGTGTGACATTATCACTAACTCCCCAAGCCATTTTTATTATTATTTTTATGAATATTTTTATGAGTGTGTTATTAGGCTTAAGTTCTGTATTAATAGTTAGTTACTTAATTTGTATTTAATGTAGGGTTTCCACAGTTTGTAGTTTGTGTAGAAATCATGGGTAACTTAGTGCTTTTATATTAGTATAAATCCGTGACCCTGACGAGCCATCTGTTAGACAGCAGTTGTTCATTTGGTCTGCTGTTTTTTTTTATAAAGGCTCAGGGGTTGGGACGGACGGAGAGGGGGTGTCTGTGTGGTGTGGGGTAGACCGCTGTGACCTGCCAGAGCAGGCAGTCTCGCTATACACAAGCCGAAGCAGCTTGTATGTTAATGTAATAGTGGTGTTAAAAAATAAAAGCAACATTATATTCAGCAGAACGTTAATTTTATTTACATAGTATAAAATTACTACAATTCCGAGCTGATGGCTTACATGTGTAAAAAGGGGTGAATGTGGGCTGACCTCAAGAATACACGCCAGCAGTAGCTCGTATATGGCGACCCTATTACAGGATGGTGGATGGTAATTACCCTGGTGACATACCATCCGAAACGTCTGGATCTACTGAAGCAGCAGTGGTATGTGGCGGAACTACACCTTCAGGACTAACGAACTTCACTTGGCAAGTAACATATCCAATTACTTCTTTGGGGACGCAAGATAAAAAATCAGAGTCGACAGAAAGAAGAAAAAGCGTGATTAGACTTTGCAATTCCAATAGTTTAAGTTTTTATGGTTCAATTTGCTAAAAGAATTTTTTTAGTATTTAAATTGTTATGTAAACTAAATTTGAAAACAAAATATTATATGACCTTAAATAGGTGAAAGAAATATTTATACAATTAACAATTAAACAGTCATGTCCAAAGTTACGAAGTTCAGTAGTATGTCTAATTTAGTTTTAAAAGCTGTGGAAACCCGTAGTTAAACCAAAAAAAATAAAAGGGGGGAAATAATTTACTACTATTTAAGTTTATGGTTTAGAAATTTCATGTATAAATGTGCATGGTTTGTTTAAATTCCAGTTGTGCTTCGAGTGGATTTCTGCTTTGCATTTCAATGCATTACAACTGTGAATGTTTGGTTGTAAGTGAATTTGGTTTTCTGTCTTGGTTTGTTTGCACTCTATTGAATGTTTTGTAACTGCGTTGTCGACCGGCGTTGAGCATTTATTGTGTTGGCTGCGTAGCTAAATATTTGTGTTCACCATTATGGAAGGTAATTGCAGGGAATTATTAAGAATGAATGCTGGAAGTAGTTTGGGTGAAGATGATATTAATAATTCCGGTTGGGAAACCGATAGCTTGGAGACTGTCAATTCCCAGGTCAAAGATGTTAGCCGGGTGGGAGGTACTGATGATGATTGCCAGGTTCAAACTGAATTAAGTAACCTTGATAATGGCGAGGATAATGTATTAGGTAACGAAAGTAATGTTAATAAGGAAAGACAGGGTTTGATAGAAAATAGGTCCTCACCAGGACTAGGTCAAACAGATGAATCTCGCGAAAAGGAAATATACTTGGATCGATCAGATTATACTCGAGATAGGAACATCGATCTCCAACAAATGATTGCCTTCTTAATACAAAGACAGGAAGAAGCAAGTCAAAGACAGGAAGAAGCAAGTCAAAGACAGGAAGAAGCAAGTCAAAGACAGGAAGAAGCAAGTCAAAGACAGGAAAAAGCAAATCAAGAAATAAAACAAAATATAGGAGAAATGAAGAGAGAACTAAAAGGGGAGATAAGTAGAATACAGAAAAATTGGAAACAAGAGGTACAAAAGGAGTTATTAAATTTAAAGGAAGAGGTGAGACAAGGTGTCCCCGTTTTGGTAAAACAGTGTTTGAAAGAGCAGGAAGGAGAAATCATAGAAGAAATCGAAGATTCCCTAAATTTGAAACTTAAGGAGAACCGAGAACAATGCCAGAAACAGATAAAAGAGGCGGTGGAGAAGTCTGAAAAAATAGAAGAGCAATTCAGCGGGTTGTCGCACAATGTTGACTATGTTGGTAAACGTGTTAGCCACATGGAGGAAAGATTGGAAGAAGTGGCACAACAAACTAAAACGGTTGTGGAAAAAGTGGCAGAACAGGCTAAACCAGTTGTTAGTGGCAGCGTCATTGCGTGCTGTCAATTGCCCTTACCTGAAGTGGTTTTTAAACCGGGCGGAAAAATCCATCCGGCAGATTTTGTAAAGATATACTCTAAAGATTTGCCCGTAGAGTGGTCGGATATGGATAAGATTCGACATGTTCGAAGCAAGCTGAAAGATGAAGCATTCTCTTGGAGTTGTGAAATACCGGAAGACTGTAAAGATTATAATGAATTTTTAGGGATGTTTCGGGACAGATTTTGGTCTGCGCAAAGGCAGAGAAGAGTAAAAAGTGATTTTTATAATTGTCGGCGTTACAGCAGGCGAGACGGGCGCATGCGTGGTTTTTGTGAACTAATGAGAAGAGAATTACGATATTTAGATCAGCCTGTAGGAGAGATTGAACAAATAGAAATATTGTTGCAGAAGTTACCAAGACCGGTCCAAGATAAGCTGATTATCAGTCAATGGGACAAAGTTGATGAATTTTTGGATGTTCTTGAAAGGATAGACCGATGCAATGAAGTGAATGAAAATAATGTTGAAAATCATCGAGAAGCTAGTTATGGAAATGATAAGCAGTATGATAATAGGTCGAACAATTGGCCGCAGAGAGGTCATAATGGCTACGGAAGAGGAGGTATGCAGATGAATCAGCGAGGCAGAGGAGACGCACAGCGATTTCATAATAACAATAACAACAATGGTGATAGGCGGAATAACGTGCCGAGTGGGAGTGGGAATCAGCAGCAGCAATACAGCCAAACTATGTTCTTGAAAAGTAAAGATGATGAGCGAAACAATGACGATAGGAGAGCGGAAAACTTGAATCCGCAACTGGAACGGTCCTAACAGGGGCGGAAGGAATTTCCGGACCAATCAGTGTTACCAAAGCAAGCAATCAAGTAAAGAAGAATATTTCAAGTGGTGGAAATGTTTACACCTAATAAATGACAGCAAATATGGGACCATTTTGGAAAGTAATGACAGCAGATGGGAGAGCGAAGAAATATTTGAGTTGGCCAGAATCGATGTATATGATAAGAGTTATAAAAAGGAACATGTTGATGAGAAAACGAATGGAGCGGCAGAGCGGAATGAGTTAGCGCAAAATATGTCCGTAGAACAAGAGTTGAGAGAAGAACTACCTTTGAGTATCGCCGAGAGCGAAGAAAATGCAGACAGTGAATCAAGCAGCGACGAAGAATACGATGAATATGAAAATAATGGAGATGAATATGAAGAAAATGAAGAGGAGCAGACAAGAATATTCTTTATAAGAAGTTGTGAGGAAGGAGGGTATGCAGGTGTGTCACATAGCGGGACACCTGAAACATTACAGAAAGGTAGTTGTCAGAATGCGAATATAGCTGCGCTGCAAGTGGATACTAACGCGACGATTTGTTTTCAAGTCAACAAGGGAGAAGAGGAAAAGGAATCATTGTTGCAGGGTACGCAAGAGGACGGCCAACAGGAAATTAATATAAACAGTTTATCCTGGGTAAACAAGGAAGGAGTAGGAGAATGGTCACCCGAGGAAGTTGTCAAAGATTTGTTAAGTGAAGATATTTACGAAGCGGTAGAGAATAAAATACGCCAGCCACTGATCGACGTGACGATATTTGGTATGGAATGCCAGGCTCTCGTGGATTCAGGCAGTGATTTAACAGCGATTTCTCACGCACTGTATGAGCATATAACCGAAAGCCGAAAGATAACTGAAATGCCAGTTAATGATGTACAGATTATGGGAGCCACAGGGAAGCTAAGTAGAAGATTGAAGAAACAGATTTGGTTGGAGCTAGAGGTAGACGGCATCCGAATAGAGAACCGTTGTATAGTAATACCAGGCTTAAACATAAATTGTATACTAGGAATGGATTTATTGATGAAGTACCGTGTGCTTATAGATTGTGGAAAGGGGGAGATTAAGTTTTTGAAAAATGGGACAGAACACGTTGTCAAATTTGAAAAAGAGGTGGTGAATGGTTCGGGAATTTTAGGAAACGTGAAATTACAAATGATGCATCAGTTTTATGCAGAGGAGGATGGTTTTAAGTGTACAGATATGTTTGAAGATGATGATGGTTCATCGGGTGAAGATACTATAAGAAATAAAGTTAATGAAATTGGGAACATTGATTGGGAGCAGAAGAAACAATTGTTGGATGTTCTGGAAAGGAATGTCGACAGATTCTCAGATCGCCCAGGTATCGTAGAGAAATTTGAATGTAAATTGAAAATAAAACCACATGTTCCGTTTTTTGTAAAACCCTATCCGGTACCTTTAGCAAAGAAAGGTGCCGTTGAACAGGAGATAAGTAAAATGCTACGATGGGGCATCGTCGAACGGAGTGATAGCTCGTACAACAATCCGCTTATTGTCGTCGGGAAGAAGGATGGCTCTGTGAGGCTAGTTTTGGATGCAAGGACTTTAAACAAAATTGTAGAAAAAGAAACTGATAGGCCAGAAAATTTGGAAGAAATGTTGCAGAAATTTCATGGAGTTGAATATATGACGAGTCTGGATTTGACTGCTGGATATTGGCAAGTTCCGCTGGCGAAGGAATCACGAAAATACACTGCCTTTCTATATGGAGGCAAGTGTTACCAATATTGTGTTGTCCCGTTTGGTTTAAATATATCAGTTTCAGTATTCATACGCGCATTGGACCAAGTTCTCGGTGAAGAATTGTTAAGTAAATTGTCAATTTATGTAGATGATATTTTGATAAGCTCGAGTACCTGGGAGGATCATTGTAAAACATTGGAAGAAGTTTTGCAGGCCTTGAGAAGAGGGGGCATGACCTTGAAATTGTCGAAATGCGAATTTATGAAAAAAGAAATAAAATTTTTAGGACACAGAGTAACTACAACAGGGATAGTACCAGATCCTGACAAATTAGAAGCAATAGCAAAATTTCCCAAACCAAAGAACAAAAAGCAATTAAAATCATTTTTTGGATTATGTGGGTTCTATCGAAAATTTGTTGCTGACCAATCTTTTAATGATCCCCATTTAAATAAGTTAAGAAAGAAAAATGCAACGTGGATATGGACTATAGAATGCCAGCAAGCATTTGAAAAAATAAAACAAGAATTGAACAACCCTGAAATATTGTACCACCCGAATCTAGATTTGCCATTTTGTATGGAAAGTGACAGTTCCGAATATGGACTGGGCCTGCATTTATTTCAAATTGAAAATGTTGGAGGAAAAGAAGAACGAAGAACGATAGCTTTCGGCAGTCGATTGCTTAATAAACATGAAAGGTCATATGGAATTTCGGAAAAAGAAGCACTAAGCATTATATGGGGATTCCAAAAATTTAAATATTATTTGTGGGGGCACAAAACAATTGTTTACACAGACCATAAAGCTTTGACCTTTCTGCAAGAGTGCAAGTTATTACATGGGCGACTAACTAGGTGGGCTCTATTTTTACAACAGTTTGAGTATGAAATACGGTACATCAAGGGTTCCGACAACAACGTGGCGGACGCTCTGTCAAGGTTGCCTGTAGGTCAAGGCGAGGTAAATGATGCAGACAACTCCGAAAAAATATTAAAAATATATTATTTGAAGGGAGTAGCGTATGAAAAGAGTGTGAAAGAAATTTGCAAAAATATGAGGAGGAAACAAAATGATGATGAATGCTTAAGGTTAGTAAAGCAAAATTTAGGGGATAGAAATAACAGCAAGTTGAAAAAATATTACAGACTGTATGATGGTGTTTTGTTTCGAAGAAAGGAAGAAACTACGGAAGAATGGAAGTTGTGTTGGCCAGATCAGTTTATAGATATAATAATTGATCATATTCATTTGAGTTATGGTCACTATGGACCTGAAAAATGCTATCGGAAATTACAAGAAGTAGTGATTTTTAACAATATGCGCAAGCGAATAGCCAGAAGATTAGCTAGCTGCGATCAGTGTCAACGAACTAAAGTGTCCACGGTAGCAACTAAGAACCAAATGCAAAGCATATTACCAAAGGATGTACTAGAATTACTAGCGGTGGATTTATATGGCCCCTTACCTAGATCCAGAGGAGGATTTATGTATATATTTGTCGTCCTCGATGTATTATCAAAATTTGTAAAGCTTTATGCCTTAAAGAAGGCTACTGGAAAAGCACTAGTAACAAAGTTGGAGAGAGACTATTTTGAAACTGTGGGACGGCCAAATTCGATTTTGTCAGATAATGGAAGTCAGTTTACTTCGAGAATATGGACTGCTTGTATGCAAGACAATAATATTCGGCATATTAAAATATCTGCTTACCATCCAGCTAGTAATCCTTCGGAACGAATAATGAGAGAGCTAAATCGCTTATTCAGAACTTATTGTTGCCAGAAGCACACTAAATGGATTGAGTATGTGAAAGATTTTGAAGAAATAATCAACAGCATCCCGAGTGAAAGTACAGGATATACGCCGTACCGAATCATGTTAAATGAGGACCCTCCTAACATAATAAAGGAAAATATGAAGTTTCCGCCAGTGACACAGATCGATAGAGAAGAGTTGTTAGCAAATGTTAAAAATATGATGCAGAAGAAAGCGGACGAAAGAAAAAGAAGACACGATAAAGGAATAAAACCCTCGGAGTTCATGGTGGGAGATCTAGTTCTGGTGAGAACACAAAAGAAATCTTGTGAGATAAACTCAGAAATTAAAAAGTTTTTTAAAATTTATCAAGGACCCTTTAGGGTAATCGCAAAACCAAACATGAGCGCTTACCTATTGGCTTATCCTAAATCTAATAAAAAGTTGGGTTTAAGGAATATCGTTGACTTAAAGTTATATAAAACTAATAAACGAGGAATGTAAAGTACAATTATGGTGGCAACGTAAAGAAACATTTATTATTTCAATTCCGAATTTAGGAAAGCTTTCAATTTATACTAGGGACTTTTAGTTTAGTCTTGTCCTTGTCTGGAATTTGCTAAACAACTGGCTTTTCAGTAGGAGAGCCAAACTTTTTCGCGTTGCCTGCCAGAAGGTCGGAGCAGCAACCACTCAACCCCTGTAGCTTATCGCGAAGGGCACCGACCGACCTAACAAAAAACAAAACCCCGTCCCTTTGTAACATCTGGTGAGTTCTGGCTACAGTTAGCGTCAGCTGACTAGCCTCGGTCGAATTCAATAGACTCCCTCACTCATGGTTGACTTAAAGTTATATATATATATATAAAACAAAGATTGTAAGACATTATATATTCTGTACATGTTGAATCGATTTAAAGCCAAGTGTACTAAAATGGACAGTGATAATTATTAGATTGTTACTTGTTTTCTGTTATATATTAAGCATGTGAGAGGGACACTGATAAAGTGTATTTACCAATTACAGTTGGACAATAAGATCATAATTTGAGAACTGATGTAGACGGAGAATCTAATGTTGAAGTGAAGATATACAACAAGTGTATTTGACCTTGTTAATGTCGTTTGAAATATTATGACACAAAAAAAAAAAAAATAAGGAGATTCGTGTGTCAGACAAAGTGTATAAACATTCCGACAAATGAATAGATGTTTGCATTCCATTAATTATGTCGCAATGTGGGGGCAGATGTGACATTATCACTAACTCCCCAAGCCATTTTTATTATTATTTTTATGAATATTTTTATGAGTGTGTTATTAGGCTTAAGTTCTGTATTAATAGTTAGTTACTTAATTTGTATTTAATGTAGGGTTTCCACAGTTTGTAGTTTGTGTAGAAATCATGGGTAACTTAGTGCTTTTATATTAGTATAAATCCGTGACCCTGACGAGCCATCTGTTAGACAGCAGTTGTTCATTTGGTCTGCTGTTTTTTTTATAAAGGCTCAGGGGTTGGGACGGACGGAGAGGGGGTGTCTGTGTGTGTGGGGTAGACCGCTGTGACCTGCCAGAGCAGGCAGTCTCGCTATACACAAGCCGAAGCAGCTTGTATGTTAATGTAATAGTGGTGTTAAAAAATAAAAGCAACATTATATTCAGCAGAACGTTAATTTTATTTTACATAGTATAAAATTACTACAATTCCGAGCTGATGGCTTACATGTGTAAAAAGGGGTGAATGTGGGCTGACCTCAAGAATACACGCCAGCAGTAGCTCGTAGATGGTTTCATCGATTTTTTTTAACTTTTTGATTATAATTTTTTTTTTTAATTTAAATGACTCATTGATGTTTTTTTATTATAATTAAACTGTAACTTAAATCTTATTTTAATTTAAACATCTACTGCAACTACTGGAAAGTATTAGGTGTGGGCGCAGAATCGAAATTGTGACCCATCTCAAAAATTTCCTTATCCTTGATGATTGCAGAAATTCTAAAATCGCAATTATGACGGCCGGTATGCGGGGACCAGGACTCTAACCTGCAAACTTTTGCAAAATTAACTAACTTCAAAATTCTGCAATTATTTGTCAACGCACTCACTTGAAACTATCTTTACCCAGAATAATTATGCATCGTAAATATTGATATTATGATTAATATCTGGTTATTTTAAGTGATAGATGATCGGTATAACGTCTTCCTTTCTTTTGATATTAGCATTTGTTCAAAATTAACGTTTTATTTGAAAACAGTTACTTTTTATGTACTGTGGGGATACTAATTTCTCTTAAATGTTTTAGAAAACTAAAATGAAAGTACTGTCTGTACAACTCTTTTATTACCGAAATATAATCCATATTTTTGTTTGTAAAACGAATGTGTTAAAATATATCACGTTTTTTGTGAGGTGGGTGAGTCTGCAGATTTGGATATTCACGTGACTATACAACCTATAGGGTATAGTACTGTGTAAGCAGAAGTATAGGAGGGGTTGAATACGTTTTGGGAGTAAATATAGCGATGAGCGATTAAGATCGTTCGGATACATATGAACGTGATCGTACCTCCCCGATCCAGTGTTGTGACTCTCTAACGCAGTCGGTATTAACAGATTCGCGCTCTATAAAAAAAACTTTTGTATTAACTGCTAGACGGGTTGAACGCAGTGTTTTGTCTAATCATTTGTTCGCAGTTGCTTAAATAATTAAAATTGTTATAAAACAACGCCCAGTGCAATGCCTCGTGCCTTACGCCATAGTAAAAGATGTGAGTTGCCATCCTGGTGCAGGTTGCATTTCAGACTAATCATAAAATGAAAATTATAACCTCAGTAATATGACGTCTGTGAAAGCTAAAGAAATTGAAAATACATCTTAACAACTTACGTTATGCCACGTAATATTAGTTCTAATCTTGCTCTAAGCCATATAGATCACGAAGATGCAAAATTACTTCCACCAACATTAAGCAATGTTTCCAATAACATGACGCTCATTAAATCTAATTATTAAAAAAATTACTCATACCCTCTGCTACAAGGTCAGATACCTGGTCAAACTGACTCTGGCTATATTTCAATCTGTACTTCGTTTATCTACAGAGATTCTTTTATCAGTTCGCAGAAGAATGGCACTACTCACTCATGGAGAAGAAGTTGCAATCACAGGCATCATTTCAAAATTCCACAACAAATTAGTAACTCTGTTTAAGATCAGTGTTATATCTAAGATGTTGCCAGCCTCGGTAGCGTAGGGGCTAGAGAGCTGCCCCGCCTGCCGAAGATCGCCGGTTCGAGTCCGGCCGCGGGCATGGGTGTTTAAGTGTTGTGTCTGTGATTGTCATATCCGTCCTGTGGTGTGTCTAATTCATCAAGTTGGTTATATGGCATAAGATGCCGAAAGCAATTTTAAAAAATCTGTGTTGTCTCAATTATAAAAGAGGTATACGTTTCTGTAAGGAATTTTAAGTGAAGTAAACCTCTATAATGTATTCTTGTATTTACAACTAAAAAAAAAAGAGGAGAAACATTCTTGACGAAATAAAAGTAAACAGATCTGATGATTCCGTAAAAGTACAATGAGTAATATTTGATTTCTGATTTTGAAGAATGTGTTGTTTTGAGTATAAATAATTAGTTGTATTACGAGTCTGTCAAGGATTTAGTAGTATTTTAGATACAATTACCACATAGAAAGCAGGCAATCATGGAGGAGAGTGAAAGCAGAAGAAGGGAGATTATTAAGGAGGTACCTAGAAAAGTGAAACTAGTATGCTTTATAAATCACCAGTTATGTAGTGATCCTGTCAGCGGATCGGCAAGAGCGAACAGGGTAATCTTCTAATGGAGCCGTGGATTAGGGTCGAGCATAGAAGTCGACCATGGTTCTGATGTGGATATTCGTCACAGATCCCTACAGTAACACCTAACAGCTTTTATGGCTCAGTACCTACAGATATTAATATAGGAATGGATGAAAATGCTATGATAACTTACCGTAAACGCCAATTATATATTTACAAATTTACATACATTAGAAATGATCTTATGGCATATACAATGTTTATTTGGTTTCATAACAAAATGGTCAAGTATTTAACTGGCATGTTATTGGCATGGAAAAAGACAAGGGTGAGCACGTATCTTATGGGCACCTCGCAGCCCAAGCTAACTGGAGTATGGGTAATATCTGCGCAAGACTATAACAACATGACGATGACAAAATAATTGACCCTCTGACTGTCCACATCCCGCTATCACAGTAGAGCCCACCTTTGTATTAAGCTGCGTTCCCACGATCTCTTGTAACGGAGGTGGGTCGGGTGTAGCCGAAGTGTAGGGACGAGCGCACGCCGCAGGTTAGCCCTCGCTTACCTCGCCGCCACCTCCCCACCACGTCGCCTAGTGTCGTTTGGCACAGAGCAACAGAAGTGGTGCGCACCGCTGCTGCAAACCGATGGCAACAGAGCACCTCTACACACGGCTGTGATGTTTACCGACATAGAGTGGGTAGTTGCGTCTCATCCCCGCTAGCAGAGGCGGCCCCGTTCCCATGGCGTGTTGTTGAGTTCCGTCCCGTCCCGCCTTCATTACAAGATGTAGTGGGAACGCGGCTTTAGACGTCTGGCATCATCTTCTTGTCTGCGACCGCCGCGCCGCCCAGTGGCTCCGGCAATGACACCTTCGGCGTCCCCGTCGATGTGGTACGTTGAATCAGCCAGGCAAACAGACAGACAGACAGAACCCCCCTGTTGCTGCCCCCAGGGCTTAAATATATTCTTCCCCTTCCTATTACCGTCATGTAGAGAAAGCAATACTCCTCGCTAGCCTGCGGTGTGAAGTCATTATACCAGCTTGCAGTAATTACTGGCACTTGGCAACTGGTGACTTCCTGATGGCGTGCTACTTCTCCAGTCGTAGCACTCTACCATTGCTTTACTAATTCATGCTCGCCCGCCCTGAATAATAACTTGAGAAATACAAGGGGTTTAGGCAAGTGATAGACCTCGATCACTACAATTATATTACAATTTAAGGACAGTGACTCAACAGACAGCATAAAATAGGTAACAATTTTAAAAATTTATTGGCTGAATACACTTGAAATAAGAATAAATTAGCTGGAATACGACACAGTAGCGAACAAAACTAGAGACAGTTAATGGATTGTTTTATCAGGTGGAATGGTTTAAAGTTGTTGGAGTTATTAAAACCGAATACACAAAGAATCACTTTTTTTACTTGTGGCTTTACGCCTCGTCGACATCGAGGTCATTAGAGCGGGATGGGATTGGGGAAAATGAATGGGAAGGAATTCGGCCATGATCCTTTGAAGGAATCATCCCGGCATTCACCTGAGTGACTTGGGGAAGCCATGGAAATCCAAATCTGGATGCCCGGATAGGGATTCGAACCGGTGTCCCCCCGATTGCAACTCCAGGACGTTAACCGTTCACCCACCACGCTCGATACAAGGAATCAGTCTTTCAAACATTTAATAGAATTATTTGGAAGTTACAGTGGATAATTTACGGAAATATATTTTTTTTATTTTGTGGCTTTATGACTCATCAACATCGGATTCATTAGAGGCGAGAAAGGACTAGGGGCATCCCGGCATTCGGCTGGTGTGATTTGGGGAAACCATGGGAAACCTAAATCTGCATGCCCGGACGGGATTCGAAGGCGAGTCCTCCCGAATGCGAGGCTAGAGGCTTGCCGCTCACCCACCATGCTCGGTGGAAATAAAAATCTCTTCTACTAAATTCAATTATAAGGCATTCAGTTACCTATTCCTCTATAGCGCTAAAAGATCAATTGAACTATTGTCCTTTGACGGTAAGATTTGGCATCAATAATAATATTACTCTGTTTGCTTCCCGAGAATCATTTATAAATAAACAACCCCGAGAAAAATTTCATTCAATTATAAGATTTTTCAGTTACGAACATTTTATATGTATATACATTCTTAGGCGCAAGGTAACAACTGACGCACTAATACATAAAAGTGATAGCATTTAATTGCGAGTAGCATGCGTCTATTTGGAAGAATGAGCCTCAGTGAGCACAAACCGTGTTCCGTCCACTCTGTTATTAGATTCTCTATACTCAGCACAAAACAACATACTACAGTTAAAAAAAAAAAAAAAAAAAAAAAAAAAAAAAAAAAAAAAAAAAAACCTAATAACAATCCTTTACGCACATAAAACAACATACAACAACACTTAGGAAGAAAGGAATTGATTGTCCTATCTCCAACGAGACCTGTTACTCCTTCTACAGGTATATCCTACCAGCAAAACACGAGAAGCTATTAGTGATAATACAGAAAAACTAGTTACTGCCTAAGTTAATAACTTAGAGCTTAGAACATGTTGCGTATCTTCATACAGATATCATCCGAGTCAACGTATCTTTACATCATGCTTTCTTGCAGTTTATGTCGTTTCTCAGATTTAAAATGATGTTCAGTACTTCCATCAGACTTTTTCTTAAAATCAACATCTGAAATTCGTTTTAAAAAAATTTTGACATTTTAACCTTATAACCCATAACAAGCAAATTTCCTTTAGAGCGTACCGACATGAATGTTATTGAAATTTACAGCAATAACTGTAATCCCATTTAGTAGTAGATTTCTCCATTATGGTACATTCGAATCCATCTATCTTCTTGCTCTTTTCCTATCCTGTATTTGGCCTGTCATGATCTCAGACCATATTTTTGTGATCTTCCTACAGCTCTCCTGCCTCTGTTCGGGAATTTGATGCCCGGTATTTCGTAAGGTCCAGTCCGTTTCATCCTTAGTACATGGGCTGTCGAATGTGATCTGTAATTCTGCACAGTTTGGAGAACTGATTTATGTATGAGTTCATTAAGCATGACTTCTTATCGTTTTCTCCCTCGTAACCAGCTGTTATTCTCACGAATCGCTCCCTGCGTTCATTAGCCTTCGTTTGTCACCTTTGTGGAGTGTCCAGGCCACGCTGCCGTACAGTAGGGTAGGTTTAACCAGGATGGTATGTAGCCTGTTTCTTGTGTGCCGTCGAACAAGAGATGGTGCTATACTATTATTCCTGCAACTTTCGTGAAGTTTGCAACTTTTTGTTGAATATCGATTTCTAGAGTGTAGCTGAGTTTGTATCCTAGGTATTTAAATATTGATACTTACTCTATGGATGTTTTGTTTGTTCTAAATTTGGTTCTATTTTGATCTTTCGAGATGAAGGCCATGACTTTGGTTTTGCTGAGGGAAATCTCCATGTTGTACTCTTTTCTGTGTTATGAATATTATATATGGATCCCTGCCGACCATCTTCAAGTTCTGAAAAATTACCTTTTTAAAAATATTTGTGTAAGTGATATATTTGCACCTTTCTTAAAGTCACTTTGTTACAAGGGTAAAAGCTATCTCATCATCAAGAATAGTGAATTGATTGCTCCAGTAGAAATTGAAGAAAAGGCCATCTGTAAAGATCTAATGCATCTAACATTTTATCACCATCGAAGAAAACCATTTGATGTAAATTCTTCATTAACGAACTCAACCCGATTAAAATCAAGATTGGGGTCAATAAAAGTCGTATTCAGCAAATCCGTGTTAGCACCCCTCGATAATTCAATTACAGCAAAGCAGTAACAGGATTTACTCTGCTTAGCACTAGAAAAACTTTTTCCTCTTTTGATCTCTGAATTGAAAATATTCGGCTTTTTTCTGAATCTGTCTTTAGTGAGATTACAAAAAAAATATTGCCGATTTATTTTGCACTAGTTTTTCATTAAAAATTTATTAGTTGATTTTTTCAATAATACCTTCAAACATTTACGAAAATATTCATACAAATACAAGTACTGATAACAAAAGAGATAAACAGAAAAAATTGATAAACTTCCCTTTCTTTTACTTTTTGTACCGAAGCGTAATATCACATCGGGTGCCAAAATGAATCGGTGTTTAGGTAACTGTTTTGTTATCACCTCAGTTAAATGCGTTTAATTATCTTACTTGGCTATAAAATTAAAATTTTACTCGAAATTTCAAGTTTTCGATAACGAAATATTTCTCTCTAAACAGTATTGCAATACGGCCTATCTGTAACGGTTGAAACTGTTTTCAGACTATTTCGACGCAGTCGTTCCATAGTCGTTCTATGAGTCAGGGAGAAATATTGCGTAATTAATAAAACCATTAGCAGGTCGCAGGTGATATATCGGCTAAAAGTCCATTAAGCTGTGATTTATGCACTTATCCCTACACCGCATGCGTTTCGCATCTTCTGCAATAATGTTCCCGTGAACCAAAACGAACTTTTGCCTCCTGCGCAATAAACGTAATAACAGTGTATAACTTTCATCTTGATGTACTGCAACCTTTCTTTGCATCGAAGTTGCATTTTTGCTGAGATAAATGAGCCATAATACCCATAGAACATTCATTACATCAAGCTCTCCTTTATGCTACACAATAGCCAAACCGGCATTAACACAGTAGTTGTTTTTGTTCGTAATTAAAAAAAAAAACAATAAATTCGTGAAACAGTTTGTAATATAAAGTAAAACATTTATTTTGGTTGCTTATGTGTTTAGATGAAATTCTGTTAGTGTGGCCACCTGAAAAACTTTGAACATTTATTCCACGAAATGAGAGAAATATTTGATCTTTGAGTTAACACGAGCCAAATTATATTTTGTTAATGTTCTACATATAACAAAATTTTCAGAGAGTGTTTAGGAAATTATTTAAAAAAATAATAATAAGTGAGCAAATGAGCTCTTCAGATATATTTCTGATTTAAAAAAGCTCATTGCTGAATAGATGTTTCTTTTGTAGCGTGTAGACAGATAACACGAGAGAAACTTGAGTAGACAGAACTCCTACTACTTTCTCTGGTTTTTCATAACTTATCAATGATTTATTAAAGGTTTCAGTCATTCAGCTTAGCGATAAAATATTTCCAAGGTTCCTGTTATTAAGTCCATTAATTGGCCTATATATTATGCTTAATTCACCGAAATGAATCTAAGGTCAAACATTTCTCTTAAAGACATTTTATTCCTAAAAATGAAGCATTAATATGGCTTTTTATTTAGCTGAAAGAGAATTGATAACAGCATTGTCATTCACATACGCGCTTTTTATTTCATGTAACATCGTCTTCGGTAGAAGGAAAGAATTGTAAAAGGAAAAGACTATGTTACGGGAAATAAGTGATAAGGAGATAGATGGCAATAGGCATATTTGAAGACATTGGTAGAAGTTGAAAAAGTCATAGATCAAATGGGAGAATTAATAACAGCACGCACCTTACGTTAATAGTGTGTAACACAGTTGCAGACAATTTAGACAGAAAAGTCTTGTTAAATTCTACACAGTCTGAAATGTCATATTTAAGTTTATAACATGTAACACGAATGAGTCAACCACGTGAAAAAAATGAGCACAGTAATAATCAAATCACGTGTCTTTAATGAACCTTGTGTTAATTGTATTTAAACTGTACACGAATAAAGCAGAAACCTACGTAATTATCACAACTCTTTGGATTGTTTATTACAATTGTGACCTGCTAGGCAGAGATAGTTTCTACTAGTATGTATTGTAGCTGTATTTCGCTCTTATTAATAATCGGTCAGTGATTCCATAATCCATATACGTGTATACAACCAATAGAGTAAAATTCCGATTCAGTATAAATCAAACATTCCTAACTAATTAAAGAGAACATAATGACCATTTTCATCATAGTGCAGTCTAAATTAGATAAATGCCAAGCTTATTGTCGAATAACAACGTCAATTCAAAGTTCCACAGCTGCACTCCAACCTATAACAAATCTTTCTACCGTATATCATTCAAGCTTTACTATAATTCGAAAGACTGGCGTAATATAATAATTTTAAACTAATTCTTAAAGTTGTAAATGATGAATGTGACTTCAGAAAGCACCTAAATTCATATCACGTAGTCATGTAAATTTAAAATAATAAGTATTATGAAAATGGATTTACAGAAACGAATTTCTGTCAAGTCAATTCAATCATAATCACACGTTACAATCATATTTCAAAAAATGTTCTACTTAACGTCTGAAAAAAAGGTATACCCAGACATTATATGATTGTTAGTTGAGCATCAATGTCGAAAGAGAAATTTTGCTCATATCTATTATCTCGTTCGAAAAAATGAAACAGGCCTGTATTATTATTTTTTCTTATCCTCTTCATTCCTGAGCTCATAATAAAAGTGCAAGTGTGTTAATGCTATTTAACAATGAATGATCATGAAATTTTTTTGAAACATTAATTAATTTTTTATAGATGGTTTAAATTCGTTATAACATTAATTTATAGTTTGATTTTTACTGAGAAATGTCTGTACAAATTTAATAAGTTATTAAAGCAGTGAAAACACTTGTAAATGGAAAGAAGATATGACTTTACCTTTATTTCGACGAGACATGATGTACAGCTACAGAATCCCAAGTTTACAGTCAGTGCAGCCAACTTGTGACGCTCAACAGAAGATCGAACAAATGAGCTGTGAGAAGCACGGTGTGTGTCGTAGATGATACCACAGGACAGAAAAAGTTCAGCCGCGCACACGCCCGAGAAAAAAAAAAATACCTAGGGGTATCATATCTGATACCTCGGGACTGAAGAGGCTTTATGCCTCGTCAAAGTCGGAGCCATTAGAGGCGGGAAAGGACTGGGGACAAAGACAGGGAAGAAATTCGGCCACGGCCTTTTAGAGAAAGTATTCCGGCATTCGCCTGGAGTGATATTTTGGGGAAACCACAGAAAATCCAAATCTGGATGCCCGGACGGGGATTCCAACCCACGTTCTCCCTAATGCGAAGCCAGAGAGTTATCGCTCAACCACCACGCTCGGTCCGTTCTGTAATTATCTGACTTCATATCTTATTGCGGCAACGAATAATTAATTCGTATTGCTTTTTGCTGAATCATGGGTAATGAAGAGATTAAATAATAGCCGCAAACAAGCAGAGGAGATGAAGCCTGTAAAGAGATGTACAAGGCTACATCTAGTAAGAAATGTGACAATAAGAGAGGAGTTGAAAATATATAATTGAAATAACCAAATAGATGATCATAGGAATCCCTGGAGAGACATCTGCATAGAATGGGTGATGCACGATTACCAAAAGATCAAAAGATTGACTAAGGAAGAGAAGGGTAATAGCCGGAACAGGTCAACAGGCCTAATTCTCGTATGAGAAAAAGAAGAATATATATTACTAGCCTCGTACCCGCGACTTCGTACGCGTGGATTAAGAATTTTTTTGCCAGAATTAAATATAGTAAGTTGTTGGTAAAGAAGGATTAGTCCCAAACAATATCGAGTCGGCATAATATGACAGGAAAGTTATCACTATATCATTCTACCGTCGAACCTGCCTCTTGAAGAGAATTAATTTCCAACATATTTCTGTCACTATTCGATAAGATCTCAAAATTTCGTGACTTCAACTGTTAATTATACTGGAAAAAAAATATCCTGTGCCCTTCATACACATTTCCTTATAAAATTACATCACAACGATATAGCCATTTAGTCGTCAAAACGTAACAAAAAGACAGAGACTTACTTCCGTATTTATAATAATATTACTGTGGTTCACACTCACACACTGACTGTGAACAACACCTGAGGGATCATTATAACGTAAAAAAGTGTACACCTACAACATTGCAAGACTACCTACGATTTGCCTCGCATTGCACCCGTAAGTTTCTAATATCTACAGTTTAACATTCAATCCGAATAACCTACGGCCCAGGCCTGACTCTTACGATGAAAACAATTTTTGAAAATTTGATTCCCAAGGGAGATTTGAACCGGAGATGGTACATTTATCTGGGTTTCTTTACACTACCGTAAATCGAGGAAGTAAAAAATAAGTTGTCTGTTCCAGGAAGTGATCGATAGAAAGCGTGGGGTTCGGAGAGAGCTGTAAACGAGCTTGTTAGCAAGTTATCGCAGCGGGCGGCTGTATGACGCCAGCTCCTTATCGTCCGTCTTCCAGGTCGCCTGTTACGAGACGCCCGGATTGACGGCCCTTTACCCCCACCACTGTGACACCGGATAGCTTGCTCAGCACGCTGCAGAGATCTAACATCACTCTCCGGCGGAGAAGAGTAACAGGAAGGGCCCAGTTCAAATGTCAGAGGAAGTATATCAGATGCCTCAAACATCATCTATCAATAACCAAAAGATTAACAAAGTGCAAGTTACTTTTACGCTTTCATGATTCTGTACACGTACTGGGTTTAAAATGAAATTCACTAAAAAACAATCTGTGGCAGATGATTTTTAAACAGATTTCGTTATACATTTTGTGACATTTTAAAACTCGGATATATAAAACAACCAACAATAAAACACAGCTCGCGCTAACTTCGGGCTTCTGGGTAAACAAAAAACGTTTTTTTGCTTATGGCTTGACGCTTCGTCGACGTCAAGGTCATCAGAGGGACTGGGGGCTGGTTTTTTTTTTCTTTCCCAAAAAAAACTGCTTAACGTCTCTTAACAGCGAGGTCTTTAGAGACGGGAAAGGATGGGGGGCAAGGAATGGGAAGAAATTTGGCAATGGCCTTTTGAAGAAAGCATCCCGGCATTTGCCTGAAGTGATTTGGGAAACAATGGAAAACCCAAATCTGGATGCCCGGACGGGGATTCGAAGCGCCGCCCTCCCGAATGCGAGGTCAGAACGCTAACCGTTACACCACCACGCTCGGTCTGGGGGCTAGAAACGGGAAGGAATTCGGCCACGGCATTTTCAAGGAAGCATCCCGGCATTTGCCTGAAGTTATTTGGGGAAACCAAAGAAAACCCAAATCTGGATGCCCGGACGGGAATTCGAACCCGCATCCTTCCAAATGCGAAGCCAAAGAACGAGAATGGATGTATGTATTTTATCAAGAAGGACATTGTTGATATATCAATCTAGTGTTATAAAAGGATATAACGTGTCACATGAAAATATCTTAGACATAACAAATTCTAACCTCCCATATTTAGCACCATCATGCTTTTTATAACATAGTGTCTTCTTTTTGCATATTCTGTTTCCCATCAACATGATAGACTTTTGTACAGAAGCTACCTGCTTCCAGTCTTCCGTTTTCCAATACTGCAGATGATGGGCGAAAAAAAAAATACTGTTGTTTTGTTCTTCTCCGATATCAACCACGGTTGACGTTGCGTTTTGTTGTTGCAGTCTGCAGAGGCAAGGTTCTGCTAGATATTCATTTCGATATTGTCTTCCACGTTACATCACCGAAACCTGAAACTTGTTTGTTTGGATACACAGCAATAGCCAGGCTATTCTGGTCTTCCTGAGGAAAGATAAAAGATCACATAAACTTTTTGTCACTAAACAACTACTAGACTTTACATTTGTTTTCAAGAACTGATTTCTGTGGAATTTCCGGAGCACAGATATACAATTTAGGCAGTAGGTCAGTAGCACAACCACGACTTTAATCATACTGCCCTCCTCAAGACGTCATAAGCAAAAAGCAAGATGCCACATGATTCTCTTTAACCCTTGTAGGAATCTCATGAGTTCGCATCTTCAGCAGCATTATTTAATGTTGTTATTATACTAACTTATTTTAAGTCCAAACTGTACCTACAACTCAGAGATCCCCACGTGGGGACAGGACATTGAACTATCTTTGAGGTTTCCATGGTTTTCCCAAATCACTCCAGGCGAATGCTGGGGGATGATTCCTTCAAAAGGCCATGACCGAAGACCTTCCATTTCATAGTTCCCAGTCCTTTCCCGCCAATAATGACCTAGACGTCGACGAGACGTAAAGCCATAAGCTAAAAAAAATTTTAATTGTAGAGGACCAACAACGTCTCACTTTTAATTCTAGATTAACCAGCTTCTTATTCTATATCAAAGATGTTGTACCTCTAGCTAATGTTACTATATGTTGAATGTGTCATTGTAATATAACTCAGTTGTCACATTTAAAATCACGTTACATAAATCCGCTCCCCCCCCCTCCCCCGTAGCGTGAGATCAAGGCCGGATTAAGACAGCGCGGGGCCCGTAGCAAATGTGAAGAAAGTGCCCATGATTTAAAAAAAAAATGTCGCCTATCTAGCCTAGGTGCGGGGCCCCCCTAGGAGGCGCGAGGCCGCCTAGAAGGCGCGAGGCCCCCTAGAAGGCACGAGGCCCGTAGCATTTGCTACCTCATGCTACGTGGTTAATCCGGTACTGTGTGAGATCACCTTCGTAATCTTTAGGTCTACAGTCGTTTGAAGAGTGGCAATATGAAACTGACGTGGGATTTCAGTTGATCACCCCCCTTCCCCTCGCCCCTTTGTGAGATTTGGCGGGACCTCCCCCATTTGAGATCACGTAATTAATGGACGCCCCCTAATTATGTTTAGTTACAGAGAAATTCAATTCGATTGGCCTCAAATCACGCCATGTAAAATTTTGATTGTTTGTTTAATAAATGCAAAAACAAAAAAACAACCGTCTGATAATGGAAGCCTTGTCGAAACATCTTGCATCCTCTTCGATAGCAGGATATTTCTATACTATTTCTGGTAGTAATTTCACTACTTGATATGTAAAGTATATCAACAGCTTCGTAAAATACATCTCTATGTAACAAAGAGCAAGAAGAATGCACTTCCCTTGCAGGTTCTATAAACTCGTAAGGACATTATTTCACCGGTATTAAAATTATTTCTACTCACTGTTTATATCTTAGAAGCTATATCTTTTCTCAATAATAGTACCATAAACTTTTATTTTACTTCTGTTAGTGTTTGCAATTAACACTCTGTTCCACTGAATTTCGCCAGTTGTCGTATTTTAGACGTTCGAGAAGCCAAGAATGTATCTTACTGGAATAATACGATAGCCTGGACAAAAATATTGGCTACTTTTGGTACACATGTAATTTCACTTCTAGCCACTCAGATCTCAGGCATATCAAACAATTCTTTATGGTCTTCTTCCGGAATTCATTCAGTCTCACCAGGGTTCTAGTGCTGGTGTCATGCTATTAGAATACAAGTCTAGTTTGTCACATCAGACTTTTCAATTAATGGTATAATAATAGTATATAGTAAAAGGCTACTTTGGTCACTATGTAATCGGGTCCATAACGATGACGTAACACGCCCGACCTTCGTTACCGAACTTATTACGGCCAGATATGATACTGTAAAACAGAGGTTATGAGCATTATTTAATAATAATTCTACCTAGTTAAGAAACCGCGAAAAAAATTAATTATCAGAACACTGGAAGTAAAGAGTGCATTGCGTTTAAATAAAAATATTAACTATTAATTTCTTTTTTATTTATAGTCAGTTGATGTAGATGTTTTCTTATACTCTCTGTCCATAGATATTATTGTTACATTAAAATAACAAATATGTTACACATTACATCATTTTAAGGTTATAAGTGTTATTTAGTAACAGTTGTATTTAGCTAAGCAACCGCTATTAAATGAAGTGTTTAAACACTGGATCAGCTTCTTTTTATTTATTTTTTACCGTTTTACAAAACATTTACATTTGGTGTAGATATTTTCGCTACATTCTCGGTCCCCGTTATAGTAGCTAGAAGAAACGAATTACCGGAACTCTGTGTTCAACACATCAATTTTGACGGTCTTAGAAGCTAATACTGGTGATGACACGCTAAATGTGCTTTTCGAGATACCAGAAATACTAATTTGTGGCTGACTATATGATTCGAAATACGCAGGATGAGATTAATTTTTTTTAAGAAAAAATAAAGATTTTAACCCGTTCAAAAAAGCTTATCTACCCTTATTTTGTTTGCTCTCCCGGTATCTGTATTCTTCGCATCATTAAGCAGTGGAATGATGGATAAAGTTTTTTAAAATCAAAATTCATTAAAACTGATCTCGAAAGAAATGTTACTTATGTGCAACATATAACTAGCAGCCCATTACTGAAGTTAAGTAATTCATTTTTGACAGTAAAATGTCCTGACATACCTTTGTTACAATATTGATATACTCAAAACCTTCAGAACATTAATGCAGCTTACGTGCAGATAACGTGTCATTTTGTTCCGGGGCAATCAGGAAATGCGTGGCAACTAAGTACTACCTCACTATTTCATAATAATAATAAAAAAATGTGGTTCTCCTAAATCTTTCATACAAATATTTATTACGTGAGAATATTTTGTAAAATATACAAGAGTTTCATAGGTTAGTACAAAACTTGTAAAATACCCGACAAATACATTATCTCCGAAACTTTAATACCATTACGTGCGATAGTACCGAGACTTATTTTATTAAGTGATACTAATTAAACACTAAGCCATTGTGTAATCTTGACCGCAAAGCTTACGTCACACGCCCGGCCTTTATTACGAGGCTACATCGGCCGGAGATGTTACTATGTACTCGAGGGTATGCACGTTATAAAGATCATGTTAATTACTTCTATAAAGTTTTTTTTGTCACAATCCATTACCTCCTTTCTCACCTAACCGAAATCGATAAAGGTAACATTTTAAGGATTTAACTATTCGCTTTGGTCACATCATATTTTAAGAAAGCAATTTTTCCAAATTCGACCATTGAAGGGCAAGATTGTCAATATTTCTAAAATGCAGTTTTTGGTACCAAGAACCATTTATATCCCTGTATTCCTAACCAAAATCGATAAATGAAGTATCATTTTAAAGATTAAGATCTCCGCTTGGGTGACATCATATGTTAAAACAAGAATTTTTCAGAATTCGACCCATAAAGGACAAAGTATCAATATTTCCACAACGCGTTTCTGTGTCACGAGCCATTTATCTCCCTTGATATCTAACCGATACAGATAAATGAGGTATTATTTTAAAGATTAAGGTCTCCGCTCAGGCAACATTATAAATTAGGAACGAATTTTTTCGGAATCTGGCCCTTGAAGGACAAAAGTCCGTGAAAGTCGTGCGTATGAGGCAGTTCAGAGTCAAGCCGCTTGATAGCACAGCACATATCGCAGAGATATTAATAAACTGTTTCACTGGCGTCAACTTTTGTTACGTACCTATTACACTAAACAAGTAAACAATTGATACAAATGAGGTGGTTATTCCTTCATCCTATTACAAACCACCAATCTTACTATTCATCGTATTCGCGAAATTCTAGTTTATCTTTAATTTCCTTTGATTTCATTGGAGCCATATTAATGAAGTCATTATTTTGGTTTTATAGTAGCGTTGAAATGCAAACTGGACCAGGACGAAAACTGAAACGTTTTGCTGCAGCAATAGGAATTGCTTTGAGCGATATTTTATAACAATTATTTATAAAAACTGTGATCAAATGACTTATAACCGTCATTTTTGATTGACTTACATAGTAATTCGTTTATAGACTGGTAGATGTATTCTAAAAATTTCATTATTTTTGCAGTGTACAGTTTATATTTCTCAAAAGAACCATTTACTTCCCTAAAAATGGCTGATTTGACAGCCTGTAGCATTTCATCAACAAAGCATTCTATTAAGCTTGAACTGTCATTGTTTGGCTTTATGGTTTAAATATATCCTACAACATTCTGAGGTACAGAGAAACAGGGAAAATGGAAGACGCCCTCCCACGGACGACGGTGGATTTACAACCGAGATAGAGAGAGTTCCATACGTTGTTTTTAGGATTCAGCATTATTCATTAAGATGTTTTATACCAGTATTTATTGACTTACGGAATTCATTTAAAACTTTAAGTTAAAAATTAAAAACCAGGGATTATCTGATATTTTAACTCATGCTGTCAACTTTGCAGTAAATCGTTATCTTGTACTGATCTATGCACACTCTCAAATTAGCTAGAATGTATAAAATTTATCTAGTACTATCGTAAGGGTTTTTAGGTATCAGTGGTTTATGATAAATACTAACACTCGGATCTTCATTCATCATCTCCCATAGTCTTACTGATTATAGATTAAAACTGTAAACAACAAGGAACAGCTAAATGGAGCAGTAGGTTATAGTAAGATGAAGTTAGCAGCTCATTTTCAAATCTGAAATATCCACCAGATATTTATAGCAAGAAACATCAAAACAGAGGGAAAAATATTTTGTCACCTTTGCTTTGATCTAATGAACACTGTCCAAGGAAGAGTACTTAATAAACAGCCCCACGTAAAATTGCCTTTGCGTTACAGAATGCAGCGCAAAAGTAAATATACCCCTAACAAGGTGACAACCAACCATACGACTTGTGCGAGGTGGACGGCCGGCTTCCTGCCCCAGCTTCGGTCCCTGAGTGAGAGACGGTGGGTGGACGGAGATATTTATGGCCGGAAGAGGCGAAGCGCCGGTATTTAGGAGCCTAACTGTCTGGCGGCGCTCCAGAAAACTCGGTCACGTGGGAAAGGCTGCAGCCGCTAGGAGATGCGGGTCTTAAGGAAGAGAGGTGGCTCACGGGGGCTCACCGAGACGATTTACTGGACATCGCCGCGGCCGTAATTTTAAGTATTCAACTTCGGGGAATGCGGTGAACCTGCTGCACGATTCCCACTCACAGAGTTGAGATGTAAATCAGTTAGCATTGAATCTTAAATCGGTGTGTAATTGAGCCTCACTTACCTAATGAAGTGCCTTTTACGTTAATTATCAAAGTTAAGTATAAATGCGTTTGGCATTGTTGGCCGGGAGATCCAGAAGAATTGTTCGGTCGCCGTGTGACACAGTTTCTATTATCCGCGCATGCGCCTCTGTCATGGCTGCCGTAACCCAGTAGTCCTACCGGGGAAATGGGACCTACAGCTTTACATGGTATCCGAACCACGGAGCGTCCTAGCATGCTTCACATGAACAGAGAAAAGCTCTGCCACTGGTGAAGGTCAGTTTTAAGGCTCGTAAAAACTCCAGCCGAGACCGGGATTCGAACCGGGTACCTTCCGTCCCCTATACACGTGCCTTAACCAACTGTGTCACCAGAAAGGTTATTTCACAATGAATAATAAGTTTTTGATATACTTATTGAACAAGTGTCAAACGAAATGTTACATAAGAACGAAGTTTGTCTGGGTAATATCAAGATGGGGATACCGCTGCGGCCTCGCGTAGTAAACACACAGATCACGTGGTATATATGACATCATTGAGACGTATGGTCCAGGCTACATTACAACATAAACTCAAATGATGATTGACGAAATCTTATTTTATAAATATGCGTTTCGGTCGTAATGCAGCCTGGACCAAAGTTAAACGTAACCATAACCCACGATATTGCAGATATCCAATTTTCAGATCATATCTATAGCTGTTACTGTGTTGGTACGTGCAGACTGAATACGTCACACTGATGTCATATATACCACGTGATCTGTATGTTTACTACGCGAGGACGCAACGGTATCCCCATCTTGATATTACCCGTTTTTCTCTGCGTTGAGAATTAATATAATGTTTTCGCGTGACTAGCCGAGCCAATAAGGTGATTACACACGACATTTCGGCAATCAAAATCACTGTCTTCACCAGAAAATGGCGACAGACTTTTCTACTACCTAAATATCGTGCATAAACACCCTGCTCACTCGGTTAATCACCCGATAACATTATATTAAACGAAATTCTGTTTAGCAAATTATGGATTTGTTAGATTTTAATAGGGATAGTTGGCACTAACTTATTTAATAAACCACTGAGTGTCGAACTAAATATTATGTTCAACTATTCTATTTCAAGCATTTTTTTTCGCTCCGCCACCGGCCCTGCGTTTTAAACAGGCTGCCAGTGTGAATCATGAGAGAGGAAAATTACTTGATCGAATTCAAACCGGCGTACGTAACCTACAGGAGGACAGTCTGCGTTTCCATCTGCATGCCAGTGGAGTAACATTTCGTGTTCTGTATAATAAGTGGTTTTTTTTGTGGAATATGTAGTTCATGAGGCTGAGATTGAGGGTCGTCCCGGCATTAGCTTAGATGATTGCGAAAAACCGCATAAAATCCGTAGTCAGGACGGCCGGTATGTGGGCACCAGGACTCGATTCTGGTCACTTTGTACCTCCTAGATCCAATGTGCGGCACCTTACCGCACTAATAAAAATTGGCGCATCTCCTTTCTATCAGCATTCATATATTATTGATAATTTCGATAAAAAAAGCATAATCAAATAAATAACTGTTTGTTTAATATGAAGACACTTACAAACGGTAACGACTTCCTAGTTCAGTGCATCATTATTCATACTGAAGGCAAAGGGAGTCACCAGATATCTTAATTTTAGGTAAGTCATCAAACAACTGACAGAGTCTAGATTCCATTGTTATGTAGCGAACCCAGTTGTTCGCTTGGTTTATCATTACATATTTGTTAATTATGAAATGAGGACGGCAAGTAGCATGTTAAGAAACCAGACAGAGGTATCGACCGGGGATTTAGAGCGCTGACAGTAGGGAAAAAGTGCGCAATGGTCGAGCTAAGGAGGACAGATGACGGCATGGATCGGCCTCATCATTGGCTACCATTTGCCCCTCCACTTTAGGACCATAGTGGGAGGTGGTGTAAAAACCTCTGCATGGGCATCAGAGAGTGTCTTGTCTTGTCAGGTCTTGTTTTGTCTTCATCAATCAGTCGCAGCCAGCAACAGTCGGAGCAGAGGGGACGCAGACGTCGAGCCGCGTCTGGCGGCCGTGGCCGCGGGGTGGCGTCGCACACGAAGAAGATGAACCGCACATAACAGGTTGGCTCTGCTGTAGGTTATGGTTGGACATGGAAAGCCGTCGTTGAATTGTAGATAGGGAGCTATGGTCCTCTACAATGTCTAAGCTGGGGATTTCTGGTATAGATAATCGCCCACAATCGAAGAAGATCTTGCTGTCCTCCAAGTAAATGTCACACCCATGCAGTTACAATAATCAACTTATTTGCAGTATTCAGTATATGTCATAGTAGGATGTCTGAAGGTATCCCAATAGCACCTTGCGTAGTCAGCATACCACTTGTATATTTTGTACAGTCGTGATAGTAAATATTGTATATATGACATGTTTATGAAATCATTCACCCCGATGATCCTACCACGAACGTCTCACTCCGATCCCAGATCGACTACTATGATCGATCCTTACCCATTCGCTCATTCCTCTCATCGAATCTGGCCAAGTCTCCGCTCGCCCTGCTGCCAGGTTCGCCATAGGTCCCCATAGGTTTACCGGTGTCCAGGTGGGGGCACTACAGTTACTTGTTACTTTTAGTGAAGCAGCTTGTGTGACACTCACTCGAGTAAAGGACCAAATTTGAAACATTTTAACTACATTACAGACAGTAATTTTTCTGTTAAAAATTCCAAATAACTGACAACATTCATATTGGTATCACAACTCAGTGATATCTAGACACATTGTTAATGAACAACTGTTATTTTTTACTTTATACGTGAGTGACGTAGGAAGTTTTTGCGTCATTTGTTTTGTGTGTGTTATATTCTGTGAATCATTATGCGGTTTTGAATGACACAAAGCCTTCATTCAACATTCCTGTTCCATTCTGTGAGCCCATAACTATCATCAAACAATTCTCTGTTTTAATTTAAGTCCTTTGTACTGCATCATAAACGCTATACCATTTCTATTAAAATCATAGCTCACATTGTTTCAAAACTGTATCATGAATAAAATCTTTCTTATTGCGTCACCAGAAAGGCGTCGGGTGTGGAAATATTAACAACTGAGATTAATTCGTTTAGGTCTGAATAACATAACCTGTGTATGTATCAAAAAAAATATGTAAAATATTACTATGCACTTCCAGTTATAATCATTTGAGGTTTTATATTTTTCACACATTTATAAAATGATTTTGAAAACTTGTATCGTCTTGTTGATATTAACGGTGAATTATTTAATTACATTGACGTGTGTCAACAACTGGAAGTTATAAACACAGGAACACACTTAAAATGCGGGATATCTAATATTCCATCAATACAGTTCGCTCTCTTCACTGCTTTTTGTTAATAACTGATTAATATTCATAAATTATTATTGAGAACTTAAGTCAACATATGTGCACTACACTCTTAATCTAAGAGTTTTATTGATATTTAAGAAATATAGAATTTTTTTTAAGATAAAAACTTCTTTTCGAAATATATGTTTCTGTTTCATCTTAAACTGATTCGCTGAAAAATAGTATCACAGATAATTCTAGGTAAACGTAACGTTTTTCACATTAAATCTATACAACTACATTGGATCAATACGGTGACATGTGTTGGTAGAAAATCAGACGGCTTAATTCCTTACCATAATGAATTATGTCTCTCCCTTAACAATGCTCCATCTTCCAGAAATTTCCCAAATTTCATATCCCTACAGAAAAATACTCTGAACTATTGTGTAATAAGTTCTTTTCGTTCTTCCAGTTAAGTTCAAATAGCGTAATAAACTGTTTGGTTTATTGCGTATTTCTTGACAGTATTTAGTGTAGAAATACTCACATTCTCTACAGTTTCCTGTCTTATTTCCAACTATTGTTAGATTATCATTTGCTTCTCCTACTACGGCTTACAGGTCGTATTTTTCCGTTCGTCAATGAAAACGTTTCACAGCGCTCTATTAAGCAACAGGGTACTCGTTATTGATAAAACGGAGGGACAATGTCAAGTTGCTACATGAGATTCAGCACGAAGATATCAGGTATTACATCGAAGATTACGGGGAGAACAAGCCGCCTGTTGTGTACTGAAAGTGAACGCAGCTCTGTCCTGCAGGAAGTTCCCTGCGGGGAAACCACTCGGGGTCCTCGACTTAATTAAACTTTGGATGTGCCGGCCATCTCGGTAATGTCCACCCGAGGTGGCCGCACAGATTGTTTCTAGCCGCTGCCTCCCCTCCGATTGTCGAGTTGGTCTCACTTCTCGCCGGAACTACCACAGCACACACGCAATGCAGGGAACACACTTGCAAGAAGTGGTAATGTAGTGGAAAAGCAGTACGACTTCCCTTACCGTCCAAGGCTTTCCACACTCTGAAGCCACAATACTACAGCTTCACTTTCTTCTACAACAATGCTTACTGTTCCTACAGAATCCAGAGCTTCGTGTCCTAAAAATAAATATTGAATATTTTGAATGATAAATGCTGTGCTGCGAAACATGCTGGCAATACGAGGTTAATTTTCTTAATAAGGTCTGTTTAATAAGGCGAGTGAGAATGACGCAATGCACATGTGCGTCTGCTCCCAGCATGCTTTGCGCGCGTTCAGATGCCATTTGAAGCCGTATCGTCTATCTGTGTGCTGAGCTGTAGTAGTTTATAATGGTAAGAAAAGTTTATTCGTATGCATACTGTGACGTACGATCTGTAATTCGATTCTTGCGTGGAAGAAATTTTGGCAGCAGCTGAAATTCACTGTCAGATTTGTGGAGTGTACGGTGATAATGTTGTGAGTGATGGTAAGTCCTAAAGTTGGTGAGGATTTTCAAGAACAGGCTGGTTAATGTGCACGATGACAAAGAATCCCAGTCCACCTCATCAGTGCTGCAAACCAATTAATTATTATTATTATTACGCATTATTTCCCTTGAGGACAGTGTTTAACACAAATTATTCATGATTATTCAGTTTGTGTTTGTATTTGTCTTCTTCCTCTTCTCATCCCAAAACATCTTCAAACGTTCACTGTGTTCCTGTTTCCTTTGCTCTGTCCATTTTGTTCCTGTTTTCTTCTTTATTTTAAATATTGTGTTCATAATTTTGTTCCTGAATTGTCTCATTTTCTATGTCATTTCCTTGCCGATCCCTGCATGATTTAAGTTCTCTTCTATTTCATGGAACCAACTAGTTTTCCTATCGAACTATTTACCACAATTAAGATCCTTTTTGCACACTCAACTTTTTCCGCTTCCGTGATGTCTGAAGCCTCAATCGTAGTTGTTTCTGATGTATATAATGCTTCTGGCAGTACCACTGTATTGTAATGTCTGAGTTTTGCCTGCCTTGATAAATTTCTTTTGTTATAATATGTCCATGTGAGTCTGAATGCCTTCTGTAGTTTTTCTGATCTTTCCGCTTGATAGCTTGTTAGATCCTCCTATTTGTATGTATTCCTCTAGATATTTGAATTTCTCGACTTTTATGTTTCCAAATTTTCTGTCTTGTTTATACGTTGTTGTTTTGTTTTTCCATGTACTGCGTTATTTCATACGAAATTTGTAGCCCTGTTTTGGCGGCAATTTGATGTAGCTGTTCTAATGCGTCTTGTGCCTCCTGCCTATTGTTGCCCATTATATATATATATATATATATATATATACATATATACTGATATTTAATCTTGGTAAAGTTTGGTTTGTGTATGTGTGGATTCCATTTTAAATTGTGTGAGACAATATGTATACAACTTGAAGTGTGTTAATGCCAAAGATTTTGTGTTGCTTTCATAATAAGAATAAAAAATATGAACTTATATATAAATCAAAGTATATTGCGCTGTATCATGTGATAATCATCAAAAGACCATATATTGATTGAAGATATTAGTAATTTTTTAGTTAGTAATTATCTTAAAACGGTTTTACTACGCAATGATCTTCTGATTGTAGGTAATCAAAAATGGTATGCAACAGATGGTTCAATTTACATACCATCTTGCTAAAGAATCTAATTCGAAAATCTCTGCTGCGAAAACCAAAGTTACAGAATTTAGATGAAGTCATATTTGCAGTGTTTCTGTATGGACGAGGATCCTGGGCATCAACGCCCAGGCCAATCTTTTTGATTTCTTGATGTGGACAATAAGATTTGAGAGGGCCAATGATTTACAATTTCACAGTTATCAATTCAATTTCCTCGGGTATCAAGGTTAGTTTTGTACATTATTGTTTCGACGAAATTTATTTATTAAAAACTGCATTATCGGTGGATTCCAAGAATGCTTTCTGCCGATCACAAAACAAACAGATTGGGTTGTGATTTATTGTTTTTGGCTCGATGCGATCAGGAAGGAGATGAATTTTTGGGGCACATCGTTACAATAGATTAGACGTTGGGTTGGGTGTCTCTTACGACCCGTGGGGCCAAGCGACAGTTAAAGGAATAGAGACATACGTTGTAACCAACAAAAGTGAAAGCCAAACAGACAATTTCGGCATGGCAACGTCTTTTGGGACAGGAAACGCATTTTGTTAGTGGATTTTATGACGATAGGCGTTGTGCTCATCGGCTACTTTCTTGTGCAGAAGATCAAGAATAGGAGTACAAAACTCTACAACCGAAAATCTCAAGTGCGCTTACCACTGGAACTGATTGTGGCTAAATGACTTCAAATTAATTATGTTTGGGATAAATCTAATCAGGGTATATTACTATATTCAGTTGCCAGTAGTTAACTGCATTTGGCCATTCGCAATACGCTTGTGTAAATCAATCAGCCATGCTAAATTAAAATTGTCAAATCCCAGTAGCAGTGCTGTAGCGTGTTAATTACTTAAAATTCTGAATCATATCATTTTACCAATTAAATCAGGAAGTAATTAATCAAGGATTCTTGAAAGAAGTAGTGTATCCTACAGTAGAAGTATTAATCGTGCCGGCCTCGGTATCGTAGGGACTAGAGTATTGGCCCTACGTGCCGAAGGTCGCCGGTTCAAGTCTGGCCGAGGGCATGGGTGTTTAAGTGTTATGTGTCTGTGTGAATGTCCTGTCCTTCCTGTGGTGTCCATACTTAGAAGCTGCAATATACGTACTGGATGACTGATTCACTGGAAGCTACGATAATCACATTGAGCTGGCTGTATGGCCACAGTTGCCGAATGCCATAAAAAAAAGTTTTACTCGACTTGATATGACTATATTATTTTTATCTAAAGCGTACTACACCTCCGCATCTATAGTTCTTTCATAAAAAGATTGTCGTACACGAAATAACATTACGGAAAAATATTTTTTTAAGTTTTTTTCGTTCTACAACTTATTTAATGCAAATAATTAAAAAAAAACTTTTCACGTATTATCTGCTGCCATTTTCTTCACGTGTTCTCATATTTGTTATTTGTAAGTACTTTTTCTGCTGTATTCACAAGTAAACAAACCATGTATGCTTCTATTCCAAATGATACTGCCAACTTCAATTCAAGATGAGGCGCAATTGTTATTCATAATACTGTACACTTCAACTGAGAGTCATATACACTAGGTGAGAATTTTGAGTATGCTTACACATATTTTTTAAAATATTTCCAAAATAGTATGGTCAAAGCGTTGTGTAGTATGTCAGGAAAGCCATCACTGTATCATTCTATCATCAAACCTGTCTCTTGAAGAGAATAAATTTCCGACATATTTAAAAACAAAAAAGGTGAGCGGATGTGGGGGGGGGGGGGTTGTTAACTAAGGGCAGCTTTATTTCAGCTTGGTCTTTTCTTCGTTCTTCAGTATGTATGAGCATCCGATTCTTGGGTTCTAATAACGTTAGCTGCTCGTGCTCTGCTAGGCCAGTTTACGCCCGCAAGGCATGTAAAAATTGAAGGCACAGAAACATTT
Organism: Vandiemenella viatica; assembly: GCA_031002005.1. NCBI lineage: Eukaryota > Metazoa > Arthropoda > Insecta > Orthoptera > Morabidae > Vandiemenella > Vandiemenella viatica. The sequence goes on along the minus strand of JARYHS010011408.1, from coordinate 212,774,897 downwards.
AAGCAGACACAAAGTAATAGGACAGAGAAAATCGACATCTATACTAAATAATACGTTTTTTCTCTAAACGAAATGTATTAACAAATTATACACTAACATAACGCACAAGAAGCATAGTTTGAGCAAGCGACGTAACATTACAGACTAACACACACATCCGTCTCTCTGTCAACATTCGATAAGTTCTCAAAATTTAGTGACTACGACTGTTAATAATACCGAAAAAAAATGTCCTATGCCCTCCCTACAGATTTTCTTGTCAAATTTCGTCAATATCGGTATCCGTCAAAATGTAACAAAAAGCAGACTTACTTCCACATTTATACACAGACGGAAAAAAAAAATCCCAACACCAAGAAAAAATTATTGTAGAGTAATGAAATTTGGACAATGCATTTGTCAAGTTAACATGTTTAATTGATTAAATTTTCAAGATCACAGGTTAATTTAAGCTCAAGAAAATGCATTTCAAATGTGAAATACTGTTAAATTAATAGCCGGTGTAACCTCCAGAATTTTGAATGCAAGCCTGCAAACGTGAATGCATTGTGTCATACAGGTTTCGAATGTCACTTTGTGGTATGGAGTTCCATGCTTGTTGTACTTGTGCTGTCAATACTGGGACGGTCAGTGCTGGCTGTGGATGATGCTGGAGTTGTCGTCCAATGATATCCCATACGTGTTCAATTGGAGACAGATCTGGTGATCTCGCAGGCCAAGGTAACATGTCGACACTCTGTAGAGCACGTTGCGAGACAACAGCGGTATGAGGGCGAGCGTTATCCTGTTGAAAAACTCCCCCTTGAATGCTGTTCATGAATGGCAGCACTACAGGTTGAATTACCAGACTGACGTACAAATTTGCAGTCAGTGTGTTTGGTATAACCACAAGAGTGCTCCTGCTGTCATAGGAAATTGCTCCCCAGACCATGACTCCAGGTGTAGGTCCAGTGTGTCTAGGCCGCAGACAGTTTGGTTGCAGGCGTTCCCCTGGCCTCCTTCTGACCAACACTCGGCCATCACTGGCACCAAGGCAGAACCTGCTTTCATCAGAAAACACAACAGATCTCCACTCCGTCCTCCAATGAGCTCTGGTTTGACACCACTGGAGTCGCAAACGGCGATGGCTTGTAGTCAGTGGAATGCACGCTACAGGGCTGGAGTCATGGTCTGGGGAGCAATTTCCTATGACAGCAGGAGCACTCTTGTGGTTATACCAAACACACTGACTGCAAATTTGTACGTCAGTCTGGTAATTCAACCTGTAGTGCTGCCATTCATGAACAGCATTCAAGGGGGAGTTTTTCAACAGGATAACGCTCGCCCTCATACCGCTGTTGTCTCGCAACGTGCTCTACAGAGTGTCGACATGTTACCTTGGCCTGCGAGATCACCAGATCTGTCTCCAATTGAACACGTATGGGATATCATTGGACGACAACTCCAGCATCATCCACAGCCAGCACTGACCGTCCCAGTATTGACAGCACAAGTACAACAAGCATGGAACTCCATACCACAAAGTGACATTCGAAACCTGTATGACACAATGCATTCACGTTTGCAGGCTTGCATTCAAAATTCTGGAGGTTACACCGGCTATTAATTTAACAGTATTTCACATTTGAAATGCATTTTCTTGAGCTTAAATTAACCTGTGATCTTGAAAATTTAATCAATTAAACATGTTAACTTGACAAATGCATTGTCCAAATTTCATTACTCTACAATAATTTTTTCTTGGTGTTGGGATTTTTTTTTCCGTCTGTGTAGTATTATTACTGCAGATCACACACAGGCTGTAGTAAATCACCCCTGAGGGATCAATTCAACGTAAAAAAGTGTACACCTACAGCATTGCAAGACTAACTACGATTTATCTCGCATTGCACCCCTAAATTTGCGATATCTACAGTTTAACATTCAATCCGAATATCCGACAGTCCAGGCGTGACTCTTACGATCAAAAAAATTTTTTAAAAAATCTTTGCGTCCACGGAGAATTGAACCGGAGACCACGATCCAAACATAAGAAACAAGCGCTTTAACCACTGAGCTACCTGACCGCCATATAGGAAGGCAATGCAGAGATCTACACATCCAACGCGTCTGTCTATCACCGTTCAGTAATTTTTGAAAATATAAGACAAAACGTATTATTTATACAGATAATTTTTCAACCAAATGTAGACAGCATTTTTCTCTTTGTTTCAAAGAATAAGTGTGCATAGTTTCATCGATATCGGATGAAAACTGTGGATTTTTATGAAGAACAAACAAACAAACGTTCATCTTTATATATAGACTAACTCGTACCCGCGACTTCGTACGCGTGGATTAAGAATTTTTTTGCCAGAATTAAATATAGAAAGTTGTTGGTAACGAAGGATTGGTCCCAAACAATATCGAGTCGGAATAATATGACAGGAAAGCTATCACTATATCATTGCACCTTCGAACCTGTCCCTTGAAGAGAATCAATTTCCAACATATTTCTGTCACTATTCGATAAGGTCTCAAAATTTCGTGACTACAACTATTAATCATACTGGAAAAAATATCCTGTGCCCTTCATACAGATTTCCTTATAAAATTCCATCTCAACGATATAGCCATTTAGTCGTCAAAACGTAACAAAAAGATAGACTTACTTCCGTATTTATAATAATATTAGTGTGGTTCACACTCACACACTGACTGCGAACAACACCTGAGGGATCATTATAACGTAAAAAAGTGTACACCTACTACATTGCAAGACTACCTACGATTTGCCTCGCCTTGCACCCCTAACTTTCTAATATCTACAGTTTAACATTCAATCCGAATAACCTACGGCCCAGGCCTAACTATTAAGATGAAAAACAATTTTTAAAAATCTTAGCTTCCACGGAGATTTGAACCGGAGACCACGACGTTCTTAAGCAAGCGCTTTAACCACTGAGCTGCCAGTCCACTCTACGGAAACGTGGTACGGAGACGTCCATATCCAACGTGTCTGTCTATCGTCGTATTTCGAAGTTATGAGACAACATGTGTTATTTATACAGATAATTTTTCAACCAAATGTAGACAGTATTTTTCTCCTTGTTTCAAAGGATAAGTGTGCAATGTTTCATCGAGATCGGATGAAAACTGTGGATTTGTATGAAGAACAAACAAACAAACAAACATACATTCGTCTTTATATTTAAAGATTACATTAGTCATCAAAAGCAAAGCGTAGTTAATATACTTTTGCAGGTTCAGCAGTCATTATCAACTCCGTTTGACGTTTACCTACCCGAGGTTAAACCATTACGAATGGTTAGCGACGCGCACTGGACGAAGGCTGTCGCGTATGGAACCAACATTTCAGACATGCAGATGAAGAAATTATTTTTTTACAAAACTCTGTCCCTCCTGCTTTCTCTCTATTAACGACAGTGATAGGAAAATTTCCATCGCCTCTCCAATCGTCCATCCACTCTGTTCTGCTAAGTGGAATATGCTGACGTCACTGTGGTGCTTCCGGGGGCAACGAACCGTTCTGTACACGCGATACAGTAACAAAACGTAAACATTTGAAGCACTGCCGACGATCCTTGACGTCACCGTTCGGTGCGCATCGCGTGCCGCAAACAGTATGAAACGTGTTCGCTTTAGCGCGGTACAGACATAGCCCACAGCACCGTCAAGAGAAACATCTGATCCACACAATGATTATGTAACGTCATGTGGAGAGAAATGTCCACAATGACTCTGAAGCGCCACATTTGCTATAAGGATAACAATAAATATAAACTTCCTTAACATTCAGAGTGATGAGAAACTCAATTGGCAATTGTGCAAAGACATTTTATGTTTTTATTATACATCATAGATGTTTCTCTACTTTTTTCCGACAAGGACAACACTAAACTGAAAAAAAAAACACCAAACACTAATTGATAAAAGACATTACATTAGGTCACACTCTTGGGAACAAAGAATATAAAATTCCGTGGGATTCAAATTGATGACAAACTCAATTGGCAGGTATGTACATAAGACTTCACTACTGAACAAATTAAGTAAACTTACTCTTACAGTAGATCTAAAATTAGCGGAACAGGTGTACTCCTCTTACTTTCATTTAATCTTGTCGTATGGTATAATTTTTTTTGGAGAGCCCTTCACAAAATAAAAAATATTTCATAACGCAGAAAAGAAATTTAAGATGCTGTGTAGGGTAAAACCAAGAACTTCTTTCAGAAAACTCTTTAAATAGCTAAATATTCTTACAATAACCTCTTAATACATATGTTCCCTCATGTGTTTAGTCATCAAAAATTTGAACGTGATTACATCAAATTCACTGGTACACAATTTCAATACGAGAAACAAAAATAATTTGTGCGAAACAGAAACTCTCATTAGTACAAAGAGCAGTTAATTATTCGGGGACACACCTGTTTAATAAACTTCTTAAAAATTAAAATTGTTTGTAAATAATAAAGATTTATTTAAATAAAAACTATTGGGTTATCTTATTGGCAACTCCTACTTCATTCAAGAATATCTACAATAGAATCAAGTGTATTAATGCGGATTTTCAAAATCCAGTTGTAAAAAATAATGTTTATTTTTTTATTTCATGTTCTATTTACGTTTTTCATTGTAATATAACCATTTTTTCATTATGATTATTATTCATCTTGTATGTGTATATATTAACCATAACAAGTTTCATATCCAATAGGTTCTTCCTCAGCAGGGATCTATAAATAAATAAATGTATAAATGACACAATGTACCAGATAGGCGTTGGACGAGACTAAGCAGCCTGTAATGGTACAAAAGGTCTTTCAGTTAATTTTTTATTATTTAAATTAAGTTGTGCTGTAATGTTACGTCGTCTGCAAGAGTAATTTTTTTAAAATAATTCTTGATAGTTGTTTTTTGAACGTTGCACTTGCGTAGCCAAAAATTGTACAACACTGTCGCATTCCCGGTTCTCTTAGAACTCCGGGCAACGCTTCTACAGTGGCTATAGCTAACCCTCGTATTGCCGAGCCGTGCTAGAACCTTTGGGTTAGACAATTACTGAGCGGGAGGGGGTGGTTAGGCAGACTAAGTCCCACAATTAATAGTCTTAGGAGTTTATTGACAGCCTCCAGACACAACCTTTATGCAGCCGAACAACTTGAGCTATCCTTAAGGCCCAAAAGATAGAAAATACCATAAGTCAGCTTACTTTGTGAGTGGTGAGGAGCCGCCAGTCAGCCAGCCAGTCCAGTGGAGTGCACTAATTCCGTGGGTCGAGCGATCTCTCTCTGTACCCCTCCAGCGCCGGGCTTATACAGGGTGTTACAAAAAGGTACGGCCAAACTTTCAGGAAACATTTCTCACACACAAACAAAGAAAATATGTTATGTGGACATGTGTCCGGAAACGCTTACTTTCCATGTTAGAGCTCATTTTATTACTTCTCTTCAAATCACATTAAACATGGAATGTAAACACACAGCAACAGAACGTACCAGCGTGACTTCAAACACTTTGTTACAGGAAATGTTCAAAATGTCCTCGGTTAGCGAGGATACATGCATCCACCCTCCGTCGCATGGAATACCTGATGCCCTGATGCAGCCCTGGAGAATGGCGTATTGTATCACAGCCGTGCACAATACGAGCACGAAGAGTCTCTACATTTGGTACCGGGGTGGAAGAACATGGGGCTCAATCAAGACATCACCAACAATTCCTGCCCACACGTTCACAGAAAATCTGTGAATCGATAAAGTACAGTACATACTAACGAAACTAAAATGAGCTCTAACATGGAAAGTAAGCGTTTCCGGACACATGTCCAAATAACATATTTTCTTTATTTGTGTGTGAGGAAAGTTTCCTGAAAGTTTGACCGTACCTTTTTGTAACACCCTGTATACATTACCACGCGCTGACTGGGGTAAACATGAGTTAAAACAGTGATTGATGTAATTGGGTCGCCGGCTTAGCGCAATTCACTGGCTGGCACGCGACAACACTAACGTTCCTCGTCTCTTTTTCTCCCAAAAAAAAATTCTAAGCGAACGAATCTGGATGACGTCAGTCGGACTTCAGGTACAAGCAATATCTTGAGTTCTCGTTGCATCGATTACTTGTATAAATTCAGAATTAGTTACTATAGAAAAACTACATTATTTTATATAACTCAGCACATTAGGTCGTTCACTGAAAAATAGATTCATTCCTCCTTTACTACAAATCAGATAGGACTGGTGCTTCAGTGGTTGAGGTGTCTGAGTTAGGATCGAAAGGTCCCCCGTTCGAATCCGTGTGTCGGCGGAAATTTTCTTAGACCCTTAACCCGACCTACAATTCTGACACAGCTTGCCACGTAAAATGAAGTACGCCGTGGCGCTTACGTGATTCGGATTCCACGTTAAACAATAGGTCCCCTGTACCAGGTAGCACTAACGCTACGACAGGGGACGAATGCGCAGCTAACAGATTTTTTTTTTTTTTTTTTTAACTGCTTTACGTTTCTTTTTAACATCGAGGTCTTTAGAGACGGGAAAGGATGGGGGGCAAGGATGGGGGCAAGGAATGGGAAGTAATTCGGCCATGGCCTTTTGAAGGAAGCATCCCGGCATTTGCCTGGAGTGATTTGGGGAAACCATGGAAAACCCAAATCTGGATGCCCGGACGGGGATTCGAACCGCCGCACCGTCCTCCCGAATGCGAGGTGAGAACGCTAACCGTTACACCGCCCCGCTCGGTCGCAGCTAACAGAAACCATGTCACCATGTCATTACGACCACACGGAATTATTGTTACCTCAAATCAATACCCTTTGCTTTTCTGCCCTTCTAGTTCGACTATGGCTCAAAATAATATGAGAATTGATGTTCTGAACGTGTCAACTTCCAATCGTTCAGGCACCCCTCTTCTCTTTTCACATGCAACAACTGTGCTGCAGTCTCGGACGGAGTATCAGATTGATAGAATGAAAACTAATACACACATTTGCATAAACCAGATTAAGGAAGAAACCTTCTTGTTTCAATACACCCTTCACCCCCTACAGTAGTGATTTTCATGTATCTGACCGTCTTACGTCCATTTTATGGATTTCAGAGGGTAGCTACATACAAATGATTATTTCATATGAAATCACCTACAGTCGTGAAGTATTTCTCTCTAATGCTTAACGTCTTTGATCGCTCAATTCCGTCATTCAATTTGGTTAAACTGCTAAATGAAACCACTCCTATCTAACTCACGGAAACAAACTAGGTATATTACAAAAGACGGTATCTTTGGTAATTATGTATGCAGTAATTTTTTATATCAATTTTTCTCTTTCTGGCGTATTCAACATTCCGCTAACAGAGTCGCAGATGTTTTGAACATAATTAAATACAGTATATCACATTTGTTTCGGTATTTCACACTGTCATAAATTCAAATTTTCTGTAAATATTTGTTAAAATTAAGTGTGAAGGAGTGAGTTTTATGAACGGCGGAGTTTTTTTTGCGCTTTAGGTGAAGCTACAGTTCAATTACACTGTATTCTAATCTTTTGTGCTAAACAAGGACACACACGAGTAGCGTAGAAACCTACATAAACAGGCCATCGGGTCAATGGGAGGCACTTTACGCAGTTTCCACGAGACTAACGGCAAACCACAGAATGTTTCCAGGATGATATCCAGAAACGGTAGATCACTTTTTGAACGATGTTGGAGATATTCTTTTGGTAACAATGAAGTAAAAGGAGACCTCATCACATAGTTGTATTTTATGCTTTATCCTCCTTCAGTGTGATTCCGAAATATTATCCACATCACCGAGCGTGGTGTGCGAGCAGTAATGGTTGTACTCGCATTCGGGAGGCCGCGGGTTCGAATTCCCTTCCAACCTTCAAGATTTGGGTTTTCCATGGTTTCCCCAAATCGCTCCAGGCGAATGCTGGAATGGTTCTTTCAAAAGGCCATGGCCGAATTCCTTCCCGTTCATTGCCCTAGTCCCTCTAATAACCTCAACGTCTACGAGGTGTAAAGCTATAAGCAAAAAAAAAGAGTGGAATGAGTTGTTTGTTATATTAAAAAATCTGAAATAAAATTGATGAAATACAACTAATAATCTACATCTACATATGTACTCTGCAATTCACAAAATTGTGGGTGGCAGAGGGTGTTCAGCACAAAAGCTATTCTCTTTGTTGTGCATTCCAATCCCGAATAGTACGACGGAAAAAAGTATTCATATAAGAATCATTGTGGCACCTTATTTCTCTAATCTAATCTTTCCTGTCATTCCGGCTCAAATAGGTTGGTGGACGAAGTATTTTACTACACTCGTAAGTGAAAGTGGGACTTTACCAATAAGTTTAAACGAAACGTGCGTCATCTATCTACCAGAGACTCCCAGCCTGGTCTACTAATCAGTTCTGTCACGCTTTCATAAGGACTGTAGCAAGCGGTCACGAATCGAGCGGCTCTTCTCTGTACGTTCTCTATACAGGGTGTAACAAAAATGTACGGCAGAACTAGCAGGACACATTCCTCACACGTAGACGAAGAAATTATCTTATATGAACATGGGTCCGGAAACGCTTCGTTTCCATGTAACACCGCATTTTCTTCGTGATATGAATAGTGGGAGACACACAAGAATGGAACGTACCAGCTTAATACATGCAGCTCTTTCTCACAGGAAATGTTCAATATACCCTCCGTGCGCATTGATGCATGCATCAACCCGCCGTCGTAGTGATTCTCGAATGCACTGATGTATCCCTGGAGTACTGCGTTTGGTTTCACAGCCGTCCATAATCCTGGCACGCAGACTCTGAACATCTTGTACAGGGGTTTGATACACAAGAGCTTTCAAATGCTCCCATAAATAAAATTCCAGTGGGTTTAGGTCCGGAGAGCGTGGAGGCCAGGCAATTGGTCCACCTCTACCTATCCATCTGTCACGAAATCTGTTACTTAGAAGTTTGTTCATTACAATTTTTCAAAATTCGACCTATGAATCGCAGCCTAGAGTTACCTCTGCCTACTAACGAATTAATGTGTATGTCCCATTTCATATTCCTTTGTACTTTCATTCCGAAAGTACTCTTTACACCAAAATAATGATGATAAATTCTATTTCGAACCTATTAGGCACACAACACCATAACGGAAGATCTAGACAACATTTATATCTGGCTGCTTCCAGGAAGCATGTATGTCAATGATTTATGTTAAATACAGAGCATTTTTACGGCTTTTCTATAAGTTTATACGGAAGCGTTAAGACACTTGCCTCAATTACAGCAACGAAGGACACGAATTCCTGGAGCTACGAAGACTTCAATTTGAGGCTACAATTATTCTCTGCCTATTGGTTTTGCATTATTTATGACAGAGAAGGTTGGAATACTATGTGACATATGATGACACTCTGAAATACCGATGAACTAAATTTAATGAGACTGTGCCCACGGTGCCTTCTCGTATAAGTGGACGACGGAACGTGTGGTTTTTCTGACGAGTCGCGGAACGTGGTCGTCGACAAGTCTTTCCCTCGACCCGTAACGAGAGCGGTCACGACAAAGTGCCGGCCAGGCCCCTAGCGAGCCGTTACCAGACACACACCACTCGTATTTCTCAACGCCCGGCCGGCGCGGCGGCGCGGAGATACCCGGTGTGACGTCAGCAGACCGCAGATAACTCCTGCTTCAGTATATTGCTCAGCGTGAAACTGATACAACAAATGGAAGACGTATATATTTCGAATAAAATAAAACTTTCTGGCCCGTGCAAATATTTCGTGAATAATATACGATGAACATCGAGGTTGAGGGTGTCTAATAGGATGAAAAAAAAACCGGCTCATTTTTACCAATTCTGAAATACAGGGTGTTTCAAAAATGACAACTTTGAAAATTCATATAAATTTTATGAAACAAGGTACAGAGCTGGTTTTGGTGTTGTTTTAAAGGAAAACACTTCCAAGTTTTTTTTACCTTAAATTAATTATGTTCTATGTGGCTTCCGTTGGTTATTCTGCAGACATCCCATCGGTAGTCGATTTCTTCCCAGACTCGCACTAGCATTTCAGGTGTAACTTGCTCAGCAGCAGCGTAAATTCTTGCTCTAAGTTCAGGTAGAGTGGCCGGCAAAGGAGGTACGTACACCATATCTTTTATGAAACCACAGAAGAAAAAATCTAGCGGTGTCAGGTCTGGGGACGGGGGTGGGGGGCATGCAACTGGCGCACCCACGGCCAATCCATTGACCTGGAAAGCGGTCATTGAGAAAATTCCGGACGTCAGTGTGGTGGTGCGCCATCTTGCATAAAGAAAACATTTCGTTCTCTGTCATCCTCATCGATCTGTGGTTTCAAAAATTGTTGCAACATATCAAGGTACACTATCCCGTTGATGGTTCTCTCTTGGAAATAAAAGGGGCCACACATTTTCCTCTTGCTCAACGCACAAAAAAACGTTCACTTTAGGGCTATTACGAACATGTTGCAATGTTTCATGTGGATTTTCACTGCCCCAAATCCTACAGTTATGTGTGTTAACCTTGCCACTTAAGTGAAAAGTTGACTCGTCAGAAAAGATTATGTTGTCAAAGAAATGTTCATCATCATCCACTCGATTTAACATATCCATACAGAAGTTCCTACATGCACTCTTATCAGTGTCTTGTAAAAGTGTCTTGTAAAAGCGAACATCGGTATGGTTTCAAATGCAAACGTTTTCTCAACACACGCCAAACCGTCGTATGTGGGACTTGCAGCTCACGAGATGCACGCCGGGTCGATTTCGTAGGGCTGTTGGCAAAACTTTTTCTCACTTGCTCAACGACTTGGTCAAATGTGCTTGGATGACCTGAGGATTTTTTATGTTTTACTGAGCACCCTGTTTCTACAAAACATCTATGCCACTCATAAATTGTAGGCCTACTAAGAGGATCTTTAGCGTACTTGGTACGAGAATTACGCTGAACTGCTGTCGCAGACTTCGATTCTTCAGACCAAAACACACAGCTAGCACGCTCGGGTCCAGTGAAGGCAGCCATCTTTAACGTAACTGCCGCTAGCGCTTGTGCGGCGCGATTAGGCACTAGCGGACTACGCGAGTCAAATCTTGAAGTGTTTTCCTTTAAAACAACACCAAAACCAGCTCTGTACCTTGTTCAATAAAATTTATATGAATTTTCAAAGTTTTAAAGTCCTTTTTGAAATACCCTGTACATAGGTAGCATAACACTTACAACGTCTTACGAAAAAACTAGAAATTATTAAATATTTCCCTGTAAGAAACTAATATTTCAGAAACGTTTCTTCCTCAAGAAAATACACACAGTTCATCAATATCTCTGCTTCATGTGGTGCTGCTATCTAGTGGTAATTCAATCACTCTAGCAGTTTGACTCTGAACTATCGCCTACCCGTGACCTTGATAGTTCACAATTTTACCGTTTACAGATTGAACTTCGAAAAATTCCTTTCGTAATTGATGATGTTACCAAAGCGTAGAACTCAATCGTCAAAATGATACCACATTTGTAGATTTTGGCTAAGAATGAAGGGAGAAAGATCTACCTTCACAGAAAAACACCCCTAAGAAATAATATATATGATGAGCATAGAAAATTACATGATATCTGCTGTAAGACCTGTGAACAAATAAGAAAAGTGTTTTGAAGAATAGCAGTAGTTCGCAAGATTAAAATGTCTCCAGAAAGAAGTATTTACTTTAAATGATAATTTTCGATTCCGAAAAGATATATACTTGCAATCTGTTTAGTTAAATTAGTAATATGTTACATTTTCAATGGGATATAATAAATGAGTTCTCATGTACTAAAAAAAATATATTTCGTCTTTAAAACAATATGAGGCTGGAAAACTTATGAAGTTGCAAGAATTTTTTTTTTTTATTAGAAATAATTTCCACTTTTTAACTTCAAGTGTTTTTCTTTTTTTTTTTATGTACGGTTTGTATGAATTTTTCTGACGAGAAAGCCACATTTTTCCCTATGCATTTTACTTATCTTAATCTAAGAGAAACTCACAATTATTTTTAAGAAATGTCTTTTATGTTCTTACTCTACTACACCAAGCACATCTGCAGCTTTATTAGAAAATAAAAAATAGAAGACGGTTTGTTTGAATGAACTTCTGCTTTGCCGAAGCGTCTCATCGTGCGAAAGCAAATAATAACGCTCACTTTCACCTTGAAGCTTACAAGAGGACACAAACGCACAATGTTGACAGTACTCCGAGAATTTTAATTAAGATGAAAATGCTTTCTCATAACTAAAACACCAAAATATGTCAGGAAAATCCACGATCGAAGCAAACAATAAATACGCTGGAGGAAAAAATTCATAAATTAAAAAGATTCTCTCTTATATCGCGGGTGCGATTTAAATATTACACTCTTTGAAAGTGCTTGAGTGAGATTTCAAAGAAGTTGTTTTTTATACGCAAGGAATTTGATCTAGCGATTATCAATTGACTGCTTTTGTTTTCTAATGAATCATTTCCGTAACTAACTATTTACAAGCTGTAATAATTTCCTGTTATTTTGGACAAGCTTTTACTACAGTAAACGCAGATTCGTGAACTACTAAATCGTGGGATTCAGGAAAGAAAAAAACATTTGTAATACATCACTTGTTTGAAGCATCTATACTAATAAACGGCTAAGTTTTTACGTTGTTTAGCGATGTCCAAAACGCTGTGCCGTCACCCACCCAACCTTCGTTGTTGGTTTAACAGTGGCCAGAGATATTACTACATATGAGAGGTTACGATCTTTATTTAAAAAATTCTGGTATTTAAGCATCTATGCAGAATACCAAAAGTATATATTTCATTTACATCAACAAATTAATCATTGATTTCTTTTAGTTTATTTATATTCAGTGGATGTAGATGTTTTCATATAGTCTCTATCGAGAGATATTGCTGTCGCAGTAACTAAAAACATGTACTAAATCAATTTTAAGGTTATATTCGTTGTTTAATAAAAACTGTATTTCGTTATGCAATTGTGAGGAACTTAACTGACAGAATATTTCGTTCAACCAATAATTTTAGACAGACTTACAAGGTATTTTTATTCTATGCAGATTTTTCCGCTATATTCTATATCTCTGTTATAGTAAACTCGAAGAAATTGCTTTGGCCTTACATTCGGGAGGACGGCGCTTCGAATCCCCGTCTGGGCATCCAGATTTGGGTTTTCCAGGGTTTCCCCAAATTACTCCAGGTGAATGCCGGGATGCTTCCTTCAAAAGGTCATGGTCGAATTCCTACCCGTTCTTTGTCCACAGTCCCATCCCGCCTCTAATGACGTCTGTGAGGGGTAAACCCATAAGTAAAAAAATTAAAAAAAAAAAAAACAGAGGCAAGAGAGACTTAGGGAGACTACCAAGAAGATGGATTGAGATCGTAACAGGCCACCAGGCCTAAAGGCCTAATACCGGACAGGAAGAAGAAGTAGAAAAAAAAAATCGAAGAAATTAAATGTATAAACACCGAACTAAAATCACGCATTGCGTTTAATTTAACAAATTAATTGTTAGTTGCATTTAATTACTGATGTCACTACATCAGTTATACCATAATGATTGTTATGTGTAACTTTTACTGAACTCTAATAAAGAAACATGCCGTTCTCATGTCATTCCACACATAAACTTCATTTTCAGATGATTCATAATAATATTTGATTATGCTACGACCGCATACCTACTTCGAATAAAACTTTTATAAAGTTTCTTAGGTAATTGTGATTAGTTTGTGCATTAACATGATTGAATTAAGCTATCTTTAGATTTCACTTGTTACCATAACTGGTATATAATTTACTTTATTGAAATTAAATTTTAATATTTTAAATAAATTACTAATTATTGTTTAACAAGAGCGTCGGTCTGGTGGTACATTTATAGGGCTGTTCCCTCCCCAAAGCGGAACAAAACAAATCCAACCCAATTTACGCCGTATCGCATTCCTAATTATTATGTCTTAATTTATCAAACGGACGTAATTCCCTCGAAGTATGAGTGCAGCTGCTCTTTGTAATTAAGAAAATTGGTTCGCGCTTATTGGCAGATTTCAGCCAGATGCAACTGTTCCCTCTCCAGAGCCGGGGCGCGAACGTTCTCAAAGGTTTCGAGGGGTCCGCGAAGAGATTAGAGAAAGGGAGACACCCTGCTTAAAAGAAAAGTTCCCCGCAGAGGCGACGAGGGGAGAGAGAAAGAATTTGTGGTACGGACGAAAGAGGAAGGTGTGAAAGAAGGAGGCAAGAGAGCCGTGATTAGCCGACGGAAGCGGAGATTAAGGGGATAAGAAAAAGTTGGCGAACCTGGAGCCGAGTGACGTGGCGCTGATCTGGATGGATTACGAGCGCCCGCCAAGTGTGAAAACTTCGTTAGGGCCGAGTCCGCCATATTGCTTCATGAAATAAACAACAAGTGGAAATTCCGACTCGAGTTGAACTTTGAGAATTCTTGAGCGTTAGAACTGGCGCCCGATAAAATAATCCGACAGAGGGAATCAGTAATGTCGGCTGCCACAAAATTGGCGTTGTCCGAGCGTTGAACTGCCGACTTATTCGTGATTACGCTGTCCGCTTAAAGGCTGGATCCGAGTTTCCGTCTGCTTCCAATTAGCAATCGCTGCGCAAGCGGTGTGACATATCGTTCGCCCGCCCGTAATTAAAGCAGAGGGGTCGTGGGAGGGGATAATATGCGCAGTTTCATTAACGAATACTTTTTTTTCTCTCGAAATGCCATGCAGGTACTAATTACCTCATGTAAATGAATGAAATTAAAGGGCAGTAAAACGCACGCAAGTGCCTTTTTAGATTACATTTATACCTCGCTGTGGTTTTCAGCAGTGAATGTGTGTTTTCCTGTGATCATGTCACTACATTCAAACGCTTTGGACCTTCTGAATGTTTGATTGATACAATTATTTCACGCACCTTATGTGACTAGTGCATTTTAATACCTTTGCGATGTCTCCAGTAACAATTATTTTTTCTTTACTTATGGCTTTTCGCCTCGTCGACGTCGAGGTCATTGGAAGCGGGATGGGACCGGGTACAAGGAACGGGAAGGAATTCGGTCATGGCCTATTTTTATAGGAAGCTTCCCGGCATTCGCCTGGAGTGATATGGGGAAACCATGTAAAACACAAATCTGTTTTTTTTTTTTTTTTTTTTTTTTTTTTTTTTTTTTTTTTTTTTTTTTTGTAACTGCTTTACGTCTCTTTTTAACATCGAGGTCTTTTAGAGACGGGAAAGGATGGGGGGCAAGGATGGGGACAAGGAATGGGAAGGAATTCGGCCATGGCCTTTTGAAGGAAGCATCCAGGCATTTGCCTGGAGTGATTTGGAGAAACCATGGAAAACCCAAATCTGGATGCCCGGACGGGGATTCGAACCACCGTCCTCCCGAATACGAGGCGAGAACGCTAACCGTTACACCGCCCCGCTCGGTACCCAAATCTGGATGCCCGGACGGGGATTCGAACCACCGTCCTCCCGAATGCGAGGCCAGAGCGTTAACCACTCACCCACCACGCTCGGTAAATATTTTATAGTTCTTCATATCACAATACGTTTTAAAAAGCAGTAATTAATATTATGCCATATTTGAACAATAAATTAAGTATTCTAACGTTTAATTAGTATTGTCGTTAATGATCTCATTTCTGAAGATTTTAATGATATTTGTCCTAATTTTATTTATATTCCCTCAAGATTTTTTCCAGTTGTTTGGTTCACGCTGTATCACAAAATCTTTGTGCCCTCACTGCTAATCTATATCTATAAAACGAAAACCGTTCATACTGGTTCAGAAAAACTCAAAAACTAACGCGCAGAGTTTGATGGGATTTTCACCGTTTTATAGATTAGAATCCGAATTTAATCGTTTGGCATGTCTTGTGATTAAACGTAACATAACGTCAGATCAGTAAGTTAAAATCTTATGGTATAGCGCGAAACAACAAAGATGATATACCATCTAGATATATACGTCATACTTCCTTTAATTTTGTTACTAGTCTTTTAACACCGTAGTTGGGAGTGTTGAATGCGAAGAAGAAAATCAGAAAATTAATTTTAATAACATACTGGAAAAAATCTTCTGAGAACGTCTTTGCACCTTGAAGCTACGATCTCAGATCGCACGTCTACAATCTCTTATGTTTGGAATTGAAACTATATTCGCTATTAATA
This sequence comes from Vandiemenella viatica, assembly GCA_031002005.1. Lineage (NCBI taxonomy): Eukaryota > Metazoa > Arthropoda > Insecta > Orthoptera > Morabidae > Vandiemenella > Vandiemenella viatica. Next base: position 212,758,666 of record JARYHS010011408.1, on the reverse strand, counting down.
GTAAGTAATGCATATTTTATGGGCTTGAACATGAAAGTGAACTGTTTAAAACATTAAGAGAAGAACTATCCCAGAGCTCCTTTGCTGCTTGAAACTACGATATCAGTCCGCACAGCTACAATCTCTGATATTTGTAAGTGAAATTATATTCGCTGTTAATAATAAGTAACGCATGTCTGATGGGTTTGAACATGAAAGTGAACTTTTTAAAATGTTTAGTATTGGTATTTTTATAATTTGTTGTTTAACAGTTTTGTCTTTTCCACATTTCCTGAAAAAATTAATTGTTGCTATTGTCGCACAAATGACTGCGGTTATTTCCATTAAACTTGGTCCTCTAATAGAGCGGTTGAAAATATTGTAGGACTAAATCAACCCCAACCTTATCTCTTTTCTGCTACGGTGTGTAGTAGTTCAAGTGGAAATGGAGCGATCACTTGAAATTTGATTCACAATTGCAGAAAACTGACCTCTATCATGAACTTCAGTATTTACTGTGTGGACATATCAACCTATATCATACCGGGCATCGCAGGGAGCTCTGCTAGTAGTACAATATTACGAACAAAACTCCGTATAACAAGATTTTCTGCTTGCAGCTTTATGCCACCTTCAAACTGACCTTTTTCTGTCCTCATAACATTACATTCAAATTAAATAATGTTGTAGAGTACAACATTCCTTAACCTCCTTTTTAAGTGACGCCTTTTACTTTTTTTTCGGAGATTACGGTTTGCCAACATAGAGGACATTGTGCTTTTTTTCATTCACTAGTGTTTCACTAGCTCAAAATATTTACTTAATTCAAATTAGATTTTAGAGGTTTCTTCTGATTTCATTCATTAACATTCTTGCGGAAATGGAACAATATTTCCAAGAATCAGTCTTCATTCTTGACTGGTGGATTACATCTGTTTACCTGTCCTGGATCCGGCCAGCTAACAACCACGTTCCACCGGCCACTGTTGTACCAGGTGTCCAGTGTGAATCATGAGGGGGACGGGAAAGACTTTGCATCCCGCCGGATTTTGAACCGGATATGCTGGACCCGGCGTACTTCACATATAGGAGGAAAGTTTGTGTTGTCACGTCACTGCAAAACGTATAACTTCATGTTTTCTGCGTTATAAATGTATTTTTATTTGTGGAATGAGTAGTTTAGGAGGCGGAGGTTGGGGTCCATCACTGCATTTCCCTAGGCGACTGCGGAAAACCGACTAAAAACCGCAGTCAGGAGGGCCGGCATGTGGTACAGCTATACCTTCCCGATCTATTGTGTGGAACCTCAGCGCACTCAGCCATTCTGGCGAGTGTAATGAACTATTTTAATACTAGCCTCAAAGCCCATCAAAAATGTCGGATTTAACCGAGTGTTCAGGCAATCAATTTCTTTACAGTTGCTTACCTAAATCGAATTGTTATAAAATAAAGCTCAATGTAATTTCTCGTCCCCTCTGCTGTAGCATAAACCTTCATTTGTCAACTTGATTCAGGTTGAATTCCAGCCTAACCACAATCTCTGCTAATATTCCCGCTAAAAAGCTTCAATCACACTAGAATTAATACATTCCCTGTATCCAATATCAATGTCATCATGCATCGCCATAGAAACTTGACCCATGGATTCTTACATCTTTGTTTCTTATTATTTTTGATGAAGATCGATGTTTTAACGGCTGACAGCTTATACGCTTAAATAATAACCCCAATGAAAATCTTAACCACTTAATATTAGTAATATTAGTTTCAATGCGGTTTAGGCCACATAGATCGCGATCAATTTGGAATTTATTTCGTTTAAATATAGTAATGAATGCAGTAAATAAAGCAACTGATAATTAATATATCAATTTAAACGAAATACATATTTTTCTTTCAGTGTTCTGGCAATTAATTCTTAGCAATTGCTTAAATAAATAGAATTATCAAATAGTAAATCTCAATGTAATTCTAGTATCTTGCTCTATAGCAAAGGTTTACTTTGCCATTTTGGTCCAGGTTTCATTTTAATTTAGCCACATACTACGCTAAACTTGCTGCCAGAGAAACAATACTTCAATCACACCGATATTAATGCATGTGCAGTTTCGCCTTTTTGTGGCAATAATGCATCGCGATATAAACTGGATCAAAAATCTTCACGGGTCCTTATATCTTCCTTTTTTTTGTTATCCGTGATTCATATCGATGTTACAACGTTTGAATGGCTAATGCACTTACATACGGCTGAAAAATGTCATCAGTGAGAACAAAGGAAATTATTTAAAAATCTTACATCATGGCAGATAATTTAAGATTTAATTGTAGTCTAGGATGAATAGATTACGTTCAGTGTGAAACTACTTTCGTTCAAACGAAGTAACGACTTAAGTAACAGTACACACGTCAAAACAATTTAAATATTTTAAACAAATCACTTATTCCCTCTGCTGCAACGCCAAGTGGCGATTATAATAACAATCCAATAAAAAATACTGCAAACGTTGATAATCGAAGATTAAAAGTTTTATCTTACATAGCTATTGTCAAATATTTTAACTAATACTTTTACTTCGAAGGAATATTAAATAAATGTAAGCAACTAATAATTATTATGTCGATTTAAACGGAATACATACTTGTCTTTCAGTGTTTTGTGGATGCTTATCTAAATATAACTGTTATCAAACAACGTGCATAACCTAGAACAATATCTCTGGTCGGAGGAGGGGTAACGAAAGCGAAAACCATGACATCATTGCGCGACGTCGTAGTGTGACGTCACCGGGTGGCAGCTACAACATGATCAAGACTTGCCTTTTATGGGGATAGGTTCTGATATATTATTCTCATTCAGGAAGATTAATTTCATCATTCGCATATAACCGCGGGTGGTGTTATTCGTGAAATCTTGAGGCGTTTCGTGCAATATCAGAATGAAGTTGAGAGTAAGCTACACGAACAAGGAGCAACGAAAACATAGAGGTACATTATCAATTCTCTAATTGTTTAGTTTGCTTGATTTTGATAGGACGCTTCTATTGGCGTCTCAGAATACGGGAACAATTGCATAACAGCCTTCCGTCCGTGTCCCCGAGAAGTGTATTAAGAACAATTTTTTTTTATTTTTGACGCATTCCATCTATTAGTTTGTTCAAAACGCAGTGAATAATGATTAGATATATGTTATTTTGTAATCTTCTATAATCTAACGGTTGTCGACGCTTTCATGATAATATTCTTCCATCTTTCGCTTTCATCAATCGGAAGAAATCAAACGATATACGATCTTCAGGGCATGATAACCAGTAACTCAGGAGATGGCCACATAACGTCTCGTAGTAAAGATATATTTCTCGTTTGATAACAGAATTAATCTAGTGATAGGGATGACCTTTCGTGGGTATAACATAAATGTCCCATTTTCCTGATCCTAATTGGCTATTGTGATAATCGCTCCAATATTTCAAACCACCAAACTCATTTTCACTGGGTTCTGTATTAATTTACCGGCCTTCTTACTCTATGAAAGGCTTTATATCGACCCAGCGTCTGTGGGTTACCATGGGGGATGTTAATCCCTCCATGGCAACGCCTGGGATGATGAACTGGTGTGGTTTACCGTTTCATTCTCCACTGTAACAGAGTCTATTGTAGGCGTGTATGTGTTTGTGCTTAGTGTACTGTTGTGTGTGGATGGAAGATTGGAGAGCGTAAAACCCGGTTCTGGCCCATTCAGTGCTATTCTTCCGGAAGGCTTAACGTCCTCATCCAACAGACGAGTCACCGTCAACAGTGTCGTATACCCTCACACCATTAGCACTGACCTCTCCTACCCCAGCCGTGAAGCCCTGATGATAAAAATATCTTCCACCAGTAGTACTCAAACCAGCTAAACCCCTGGCAGCGCCCGACACTATCATACTGCTGCACCGAGCGTGGTGGGTGAGCGGTTGACTTTCTGGCCTCGCATTCGGGAGGACGCCGGTTCGAATCCCCGTCCGGGCATCCAGATTTGGGTTTTCCATGGTCTCCCCAAATCACTCCAGGCGAATGACGGGATCCTTCCTTCAAAAGGCCATGGCCGAATTCCTTCCCGCTCCTTGTCCCCAGTCCCATCCCGCCTCTAATGACCTTAGCCGTCGACGAGGCGTAAAGCAATATTAAAAAAAAAAATCCTGCTGCAGCCAATTGAGCCAATAGAGCTGGTGTTATCAGCTTTACAGTAAATAACAGTCAGTAACTGATTCCCATGTTACTCCTATGGACTTAACGTATTTATAAATTAATTTTGTATTTCGTATTTTGTATTTCGTCTAGCTTTAGTGGTTACCGAGATCATTAGACCAAGTAACGTGTGGGGCGGGGCAAGGAATGGGAAGGAAATCGGCCATGGCCTTTTAGCCCTGCAATCACCTGGAATGATTTCGGTAAACCACGGAAAACCGAAAATCTGGAAGGGCCGGTCGGGGATTTGAACCCGCGTCCTCCCGAATACTTTATGTTCAATTTACATCAAAAGTATTTATTACTACACTTTCAGTAGTTATGTGTCAGTTGAGTATTGCGTACAGCATTTTGCAAGTACATAATCATCTCCTACAGCTGTTTCACATGGCAAGAAATGACGGTCGATTTATGAATCAATTATTGTAAATAGTAGTGTTCATGGTAGCATGATTTGCGTTTAGACTTATTTCAGAACGATAAAAATATCTTACGCTTGACCTTCTCATTTTTACTGTTATTTGAGAAAGTTTAATTTTTCTGATAATGTGGATTCAGCTATCAATCCCGAAAAAAGTAACCAACAATTCAAACATTCAGCGAGTCTTCAATCCTTGTTAATTGTTTTCTCGCATCACAGCAGACTATCTTATTTCGAGAACGGTTGATAGCTTAAAATTGGCTCACAGTCAATCAGTTAACGTTCGGACGAATTCCCAAACATATCATTTTGTTTGTGATTTTTTCACTGGTGTCCCGAACTAAGTATTTCCGCTATAACTGTGTGCGTTTGGGTCTATAAATTCTGTGAACTCATTACAAGAGTTTATCTGAGGTATCATATATACAGACTCTGTATTTAAATTATTTACATTATCATTTCGGATTCCAGATCTTCAGAATATTATTGACGAAAAGTGAGCTTTCAGAAATCGCCCGTTTGACGAGGGTTTACCTACGTTACCAGGGCTCAGCATGAACACTTCGACTCAAGTTATTACAATGCCATCAGTTCAATGATTTAAATATGTCGCGCTAGGTAGATTTAATAAAATCTACGTGGGTAAGAGAAAAACGTAGAAACTCTTCTCGGAGTTGTTTGAGGCGCTCAGACAGTTGTTACGAATACTGATAAATTTTCAGTCAAATGAAAGCGACTTAGAATCAGCGGTCAGGTGGCTCAGTTGTTAAGGGACTGACCGGAGATCGACAGGTAATCGGTTCGAATCCCTGTCTCCGCGGAGAGATTGATAACCCCTTCACCCGATGTTCACCTCTCGCACAGCTTGTTGTGTAATTGAAGTACACCAAAAAGCCTCCAAGTTCAGTATTTACGTTAAACTCTAGGTCCTCCTTCCCCGAAACGATTATCCGGGCTGTAGGGAGGGTGGTCGATGATCCTCGTCGGTGACGTTTTCTCTACCGGCCGAAAACGATGAAAGTTTGTTACATGCTGACGAGACATTATAGTCTCTCTGTAAACCGGGTTAGAAAAAATGTGGAGAGGAACTTACCACGCTACCTCCTATACCAGACTATGTATACCTCCTTCGGAAGATTCCAACCAAACGGCGGATCGTATACCAAGCTTAACACACTGATACCACGTTTTTAGTTAATGAATGGTACTGAAGCATTGCCTGATTACTATCCTCTTATCTAATCACTGGCAATATGATCTGTTGGTTTCGCTTTGACGTTGTGGAGCCATCAAAGACATTAAATTGTACTGGCATCGATTGACCCACAATTCACCGCGAAATCTGTAATGAAAGCCCTTTAACGACTGATGTATAACTTCATTAGTTGGGATTCTCTTTGCTCTGTTAAACATGATTCGTTTAGTGCCAATTTTACACGGTCTGCTAAAGTTATTAAGTGTTCAATATTGTGTTGATAATTTTGCATTCATGTTTATTTAGTTAAATGATTGAATAATTCTACTTCGATGATTCATGTGTATAAATTACGTGAGATATGGTATTAAATACAACAGCGGTTTCATTTTCTGTCATTATAGTGTGATTTTTTTAAAACATAATTCCGAGAGTTTTAAAGATATTTTGAATATAAGATATTCTTTCCATGACTTCCAATTTAAAATTTATGATAATAAATCAAATCACACATGATCAGAAACTGAGGTTACAAAGTCCATATATTATTTCATATAATAAATACAACCAACTGATAGAACATACAATAGGTTATTTTTCGATATAGCCCCCATATCGGTTAAGGCACTTGTCTTTTCATAGGATGAGTATGAATATTCCTTCCTGGTAAAAATCCTGTCCTCGCGTGTTCAGCCACGTTGTCCCGCCTTCTCGTCTGAAGCTACTCGTCGGCTTCCTAGGTGCTCCACCAAGTGATTTGAAAGGTGAAAGTCGCTTTAGCGAGGTCCGGGCTGTAGGGAGGGTGTTCGATGATCCTCGTCGGTGACGTTTTCTCTACCGGCCGAAAACTTTCAACATTATTTTGTGACATGCTGACGAGACATTATAGTCTCTCTGTAAACCTCTACAAGCTGCCGGTGAATTTCGGTCGCGGTTACATGTTTAGCAAACAAAGATCGAATAACTAAGGGAATTTCTTCGCGAGACCAGATCTCCAAACGAGTCGCCATTTGTGTTTACCTACTGCTAGCGCTGTAGATAGTGGATGGCTGAGACGAGGCAGTGTTAGAATTACCACCACTACTAATTTCTATATAACAATCAACAGGTACCTTGTAACCAACTTTCTGATCACCCTTCGTATAAGTCAAATTTTTCCAACGCTAATCTGGTTTTATACCATTTTCCTCCAATTGTTAAACAATAAATGAAACGCCATCTTCAAATAACTGTTCTGGTGATTTTTATTTTTTATTTCTTAGACGCATTTCACCCTTGAGGTGTCTACATCATTAATAGCTGTAAATATAGCTATTTATGTGTATATCATTACAAGTATTATATACAATGCAGAATATTATATACATATACTCACAGGTAGAGTGATAATCCTCACATGCTGGTGTGAAACAGCTTTTTAGACACTTTTAAAGACCTTTTTATTAAAGTTCCAGTTAATCATTCTTCTAAGTATTGTTTTACAATCCTTATTTGTTGGTATAGTTAAGATTTTGGTACCAAATTATACATGTAATAATTTAAACGAGCCTCTAAAATGACAGCCATCACACATGGTGATAGTGGTAATTTGTTCTTGGAGAGTTTCTAAAGATAAACGAATAACGACTAATTATTATAATTTTTATTGATATTAGTCAACTTTTTCGCTTTAGATTTTCGGAATATTTGTCTACCATGTTTTTAAATAACTCCATTTGATTTTATTTGACGGAAATTTTTTTATGAAAAAAATTCTAAGAGTAATTTCAATAACAAATAAGTCATTTATTTGATTGTTATATTTCCTTAATATCTACGGTCGTGTAAACTTATTCCGGATTTTGATAAATTCCCTCTTTGTTACATTCTGTAAAAAAAAAAAAAAAAAAAAAAAACCTTAGGTTATGTTGTCACTTGTATTCAGTAATTGCTTCAAAGGATGCAGCGTTAACATTTAAGATAAATGAACGTCACATATTAATTTTTTTATATCTCTCTCTCGCCTTATAATTTTTTTCCTCTGTTACACAAAAATAATTACCTTCAGCTAGCGTCGCAATTACATTTTCTTTTAACAATATAAGTGTAAATAAAATAAAATTATTTATTTGAAATTTATATTTCCTTTTAACAGTATAACGCAAACAAGGTCAATAATGATATTCATTTTAATTTTGCTGATTATTCAAGCAGCGCTGTGGAGGCAGGCAGTTTAACTAACACCTCGGGGATTATCGAGACTAGCCGAAGTTTGCCGACCTATTGAGGTGCGCAGTCTCCAGGTTCAACGCATTTGATTAAAGTAGATGATAAACACAGATATTTTTGTTTCACCTGTGTTGTTATGTTTGTAATGGCAGTCTAGCATTGCTTTTTTGTGACATTGTATGTGTGTTTTACAATCTGTTAAATTGTATCTCCATTTCTGTGATTGACTTACTGCTTTTGATTATAATGTGAGCATATGTATTAACTTTAATGGTTGATGGTCGTCTCATGTGTTTTTAGTATGTTGAATAGTGTTTTATTTGCCAAATAGTTTTACCCATTCCTGTGGCTTTGTGTATCTGGTAACTTTCTTGAACTGTTAGCAGATGTTTTTTGTGGTTGTTAAGTTTCAATATATATAGATGAATGTATGTATGTCTGTTTGTTTGTTTGTTTGTTTGTTCTTCATATAAATCCACAGTGTTCATCCTATCTCGATGAAACTTGGCACATATATCCTTTGAAACAAGGAGAAAAATACGGTCTACATTTGGTTGAAAAATTATCTGTATAAATAATACATGTTGCCTCATAATTTCGAAATACTACTGAATGGCGATAGACAGACGCGTTGGATATGGACGTCTGTATACTGTTTTCCCGTGTATCGGTCAGACAGCTCACTGGTTAAAGCGCTTGCTTACAAATGTTTGGGTCGTGGTCTCCGGTTCAAATCTCCATGAAAGCTAAGATTTTTAAAAATTGTTTTTGATGTAAGAGTCACGCATGGACCGTAGGTTATTCGGATTGAATGTTAAACTGTAGATATCACAAAGTTAGGGGTGCAATGCGAGGTTAATCGTTGGTAGTCTTGCAACTTTTTTACGTTATAATGATTCCTCAGGGGTTGTTCGCAGTCAGAGACAGAGAGAGAGAGAGAGAGAGAGAGAGAGAGAGAGAGAGAGTGTGTGTGTGTGTGTGTGTGTGTGTGTGTGTGTGTGTGTGTGAACCGCAGTAATAATACTATAAATACAGAAGTAAGTCTTTGTCTTTTTGTTACGTTTTGACGACCAAATGGCTATTTCGATGTTGATGGTATTTGACAAGAAAATCTGTATGAAGGGCACAGGACATTTTCTCCGGTATGTTTAATAGTTGTAGTCACGAAATTTTGAGACCTTATCGAATGGTGACAGAAATATGTTGGAAATTGATTCTCTTCAAGAGACTGGTTCGACATTATGCCGACTCGGTGTTGCTTGAGACCAATCCTTCGTTACCAACAACTTTCTATATTCAATTCTGGCAAAAAATTCTTAATCCACGCGTACGAATTCGCGGGTAGGAACTAGTTTTCAATATTTTCATGCTGTCTTTATGTTGGCAGGATTATCTTCAGCAAATGTAGAGCGATTTATGCATATTAATATTGTTCCGTATATCTTATATTTCCTGTGTTATATACCCCCTCCCTAAGCCCTGAGGTATGAAAAATTTCATGCAACTTTTGAGCTTATCAAATTAGGGTGGTCAACTGACTGACTTCAGTATCCAGGCCAGCCCGCTAAAAATCAGAGTGTATACTAACATTTCCACTCTATACTAAATTGCAGCGTGTTATGGATGAGAAGGCCCATCTCATCTCGAACACATTTAAGCTGCCGCTCGTATAATTTTGAAGTTAAAACACTGATAGTTAATTTCATCACCTAAAAGTGATAGAAAATATTGTTACGAATGAATTATAAACACTGTTCCAAAAACATTCTTTTGATTCAGCAACTGAATACATTAGCAAGAGTATTATTTAAATATCACTTCTTGGCTTGATTACAGACATTACGTTAGAATCTTTGTAGTATGTCCTCATTACAGAGCGTCAAGCACACTCCCTGCTTTACGACAATTGACGCCCGATTCTCCCCTGCTTACAATAGCAACAACCAAAGATCCTAACAGTATTTATCGATACTGGCTAATTCTACACAGTACAAATTGTGTAACCCTACGACAAGACATATTAAATGAAAAACATTATGTAATAATTTACCTTTCCTGCTTTCACTGTTAATTCTCTTAACCTGATTTCCGTTCATTATAGTTTATCGGGCTCGTGACCATAAATTGTCTATGTTCACTCGGGAGACAGAACGTATTAATAAAAATTGACGATCAGGTTATACCAGAATGCAGTCTATCACAAATAATTTACATTCATTACAAAATTAATATTGCGCGATAGCACAAATAAACATCACTCAAAGATAATGCTTCTCGAATACTGCAGAACTCAATTTTTCGGTACTTCCAGAGTACTAAGCACTTGTAATCAATTGTCTTAAATAGATATTATTCATTACATTTCAGTTCTCTCCTCGTATGAGAGAGAGGGAGATAGTAATAAAAATGTTAAGCTCACTAGTCACATTATGCTGGCTCCCATATGGTGCCATTAGCGACGCATTAACGCACAGACAAGGACACTCTATCAGCAGCAAAAAGAAAGATGACCCCTATGCTCTCAAGGGCCCTTTATAACTTCAAAACCTAGTGTCAGGTGACTCTCAGGTTACCAACCCCAGCATTTTAACTTGAGAGGATCACAAACAGTATGTATGCCTTCTTGGAGTTTCTGTAATCAATCTGCTACCTGTTATATTCTTGGTTTTCCACAGTTGGCGCCAACTATCTGAGGCAATTTGTCACACCAAACAAGCAAGAAGTCTGCCTACTCATATTCTCTCTCTCATCATATTAAATACTAGCTCGTACCCGCGACTTCGTACGCGTGGATTAAGAATTTTTTTGCCAGAATTAAACATAGAAAGTTGTTGGTAACGAAGGATTGGTCCCAAACAATATCGAGTCGGAATAATATGACAGGAAAGCTAACACTGTATCATTGTACCGTCGAACCTGTCTCTTGAAGAGAATCAATTTCCAACATATTTCTGTCACCATTCGATAAGGTCTCAAAATTTCGTGACTACAACTGTTAATCATACTGGAAAAAATATCCTGTACCCTTCATACAGATTTCCTTATAAAATTCCATCTCAACGATATAGCCATATAGTCGTCTAAACGTAACAAAAAGACAGAGACTTACTTCCGTATTTATAATAATATTACTGTGGTTCACACTCACACACTGACTGCGAAAAACACCTGAGGGATTTTTATAACCTAAAAAAGTGTACACCTACAACATTGCAAGACTACCTACGATTTGCCTCGCATTGCACCCCTAACTTTCTAATATCTACAGTTTAACATTCAATCCGAATAACCTACGGCCCAGGCCTGACTCTTACGATGAAAAACAATTTTTTTAAATCTTAGCCTCCACGACGTTCGTAAGCAAGCGCTTTAACCACTAAGCTGCCAGTCCACTACACGGAAACACGGTACGGAGACGTCCATATCCAATGTGTCTGTCTATCGCCGTATTTCGAAGTTATGAGACAACATGTGTTTTTTATACTGGTAATTTTTCAACCAAATGTAGACAGTATTTTTCTCCTTGTTTCAAAGGATAAGTGTACAAAGTTTCATCGAGATCGGATGAAAACTGTGGATTTGTATGAAGAACAAACAAACTAACAAACATACATTCATCTTTATATATAAAGATTGCTACTTTAAAATTATCAACTTAAAAGTAAATTTGCACCTGAATTGTTTAGTTATCAATAAACAATGCTAACGAGTGGTCTGGTGGTACAACGGTTAAGGCATCTGACTGCAAATCGCAAGGTCCCTGTCTAATCCCTGTCACAGCAAATTTTTTTCAAAAGCTCTTAATCCGACCTTCACCTCCGGCACAGCTTACTGTGTAATGTGAAGTACCCGTGGTTCGGATTACACGTTAAAGTATAGATTTTCTCGAGGCCTAACGTCCCTAGTTGTAACACTGATGTCTACTCTTCCAGAGCAAATTCAAGCCAATCAACGGTTTAATGTTGTCCTAGTTGGCCTAAACGAACATTTACGCATGCAATTCTAACACGTGATGACATGTTACAGTTAGTACAATTTTTTGGAAGTATATATGATTAGTTAACGAAATTAATAATGATTGGTGGGGTGTGATATTGTCACAAGGTAATAAACGCATTTTCATGTTGAGTACTTGCATTACGAGCTGTTAGGGTAATGTGACATACTGCGAGGCAGTGATGCTGACATCCAACACAGCATTCCGACAAAGCTTTGTGTTGGGAACGACCTTTGAGCTGAAATTCGACGCGGCGTTTGCGCGTTAATTCAGTGAGGCTGGCGAATCGCTGCAGTGTCAGCAGCACAAACAGCCTGCAGCGACGCAGCTGACGAACGCACTCGGGCTGCAGGCGCGTGCGCGCACTCGCCAAACAAACGAGCGCCATCGCAGCCGAGTTTTCAGCGCGGCTAATGCACAGTGCATTTGCCGCCAGCCAGCGGCCGAACAAACAGCCGGTGGCCCTCTCCAACTTTTTGGCCGAACTGTGCAAACAGCACTCTGCAGCCAATTAGTACTGCGAGGGTAACGATGATCGCAGAATGTTTTGAGCAGCTCACTGAATAATGCGTTCGATGGTGACCCAAAGGCAGACTCTGGGGCTTTGTGTTCCTTCATAATGGTAGATTCCACAAATACGGACCATATATGCGGGCAACGGTATTATTCTATAATACGAAAAACGTGTGGTACCCTGTATTAGTCATAAAGTCCGTACCCGTATCAACAGGAAACGGACTGCGATGTATCTCTCTTTTTCTCTTACGTTTTGAAACAAATGAAAATCATTGAAATATTCTTCACGTAAAACTAATTATGAAGACTAAACAAGGCCGAAGTTTAAAACTTACAAAAAAAAAAAAAAAAAAAAAAAAAAAAAAAAAAAAATCACTTTGTTTATAGACTGACATGGCAGCTGCGGGCATTGTTACGTTTCCCAACAGCAGTCTCTGACGTCACTATCATCAGACGGAATACAAAACACGGAACGTTGACGACAAGCAGACGCAATAATCGATGTTCGAGAGTCACTAAGTTGGAAACCATAATTCTGGTTTACAAGATCATATTTTTTGCTTTACGCCTCGTCGGGGTTGAGGTCATTAAAGGCAGGAAGGAACTGAGGGCAAGGAGCAAGAAGGAATTTGGCCATGGTCTTTTCAAAGGACTATCCCGGCATTTTTCTGTAGTAATTTCAGGATGGCCCGACGTGTATTTAAACCCTCGTCCCCACACCAGAGCCTTTACTGCTCTCGCACCACGCTCCGTTAGAAGATCAGACTCGAGGGGAATTTCAAGCGCTTCTGTTAGGACGCTATTCCAAAACCTTCTAATATGTTGTTACAAATCTGATTCTAAATCGCCTCTCATCTGATCTCATAAACCGCGATTATGGTTTAAAACTTAGCGATGTTTGATTACCGGTTACCGAGGCTGCTCGTTGTCAACGTTCCGCGTTTTGCTCTCCGCGGGGTGCTAATGACGTCTGAGGCTGACAATACGCAACGTAACTACCCCCGCCAACGCGCTCTGTCTACTTTTAACCTGACGATGACGACAGACAGTAAATTTGTCGAAATGTTGTGTTTAACTAATATTCTAACACGTTTACTGCAAGAAATCTACCAATGTACAACGCCGACAAAAACGTCATTCATCTATAACTGAAAATCATTATTTTTAGTCAAGAATTATTTTTCGAAGTGAAACCTTCAACATGAGCGCTAGGCGATGTTTGGACGGAGGTAAATCTATGAGTTCACGAACTCCCGTCACCGACACGGTATGACGCATGTATAATATGCGCGTTGGACGATTTTTGGTTGGGTAAAATCGTATGAGTTGGCATCACCAACATGCTGTATATCTGTAGTTATAAGTATGATGTGTTGCGCTTGGGTAGCAGTGGAAGTATAGATTATGATTGTGTCTAATACGAGGCGCGTCCAGAAAGTAAGTTCCGTTTGGTAATAAAATGAAATTGTACACAGATACAGAAGAAATTTATATTGCACAAAATTCTACAACTCTTAAACTACTTTTCCACATAACTGCCGAAATTTTGCTGGCATTTGTCATAGCGTGGCACCAGGTTTAGTATATCTTCTTCATAGAAATCTGCCGCCTGTGTCTTCAGCCAGTTGGAAACAGTTTCTTTCAGCTCGTCGTAATTGGTGAAGTGATGACCGCCAAGGAAAGACTTGAGATGTAAGAACAGATGAAAGTCTTGCCAGTTCTTCTGTAACCAAAAGTGGACGCCCACTTCGTTCTTCATCGTGCACATCACTACGCCCGCCATTGAACTGTCGGACCCATCTTCTCACCATCGAATCACTCATCGCATTTGGTCCGTAAACATCGCAAATTTGCCGATAAATTTCACTTGGTTTCACTTTCCTCGCATTCAGAAACCGAATCACAGACCTGATTTCACAGGCGGCGGGATTTTCGATCAACGCCGACATTTCAAACAAGCACACAAAGCGTACGTAACTGACAGCGATCTCCAAATGGCGGACGTTCTTCCCCTTGATGCACATCGTCTACAGCACATGTGCGGAACTGCAATCGCAGCGCTGCAGCGGAGATAAATTGAAACGGAACTTACTTTCTGGACGCGCCTCGTATATAAAAATGATTTTTTTGTCAAGTTCTTCATATAAACACAGTTTTTATCTGATTTTGATTTAACTTTACAAAGTAGTATATTTTAAAACATATACAAAAATACTGTTTACGTTTTTTACAAAAACATCTCACCTTTATTTCTGTCTACGTTGTTCATACAGACCAACAGTTTACATCCGATTTAATAGTAGTTAGCACACGTATACGTTTGGTAACTCAGTGGTTAAGGCGCTTAGTTCCGAAAGTTTCTGTTTCCGGTAGCGGGTTCAAATCCTATGGTCAGAAGAAATTTTTAGGAGTTGTATTTGATTATCGGAGCTACGCCGGGGCTTTCCGTGGTTCTGATACCACGTTAAACTGTAGGCCCATGAGGAAATGAATTGGTCTTCCTGCCTCTGACACATCTGGTACATCACCTTTGGGAAGATTCGACCAACCTACGATTTTTTTAATTTTTTTTTTTTTTTGATTTTTTTTATGGCATTTGGCTACTGAGGCCATACAGCCAGCTCAATGTGATTTGTTGCTATCAAGTATTGACACATGGTCACTACAACACGGACACGACATCAACACACACAACACTTACACTAAAACCCATGCCCTCGGCCGAACCGGCGACCTTCGGCACGTGGAGCTAGCACTCTAGCCCCTACGCTACCGAGGCCGGCAACCTAAGAGTTGTGGACTAAGTTAGATTTATAATTTTTGTCTAATGGCTCAGTGTCTAAGCTGCTTGACTGGGGAACGGAAGGTCCCCGGTTCGAATCCCTGTCTCGACGGGGATTTTCATAGACCCTTAATTCGACCTACACCTCTGGCATAGCATGCTATGTAATGTGAGGTGCACCAGAACGCTTCCGTGGTTCGGATTCAACGTTATACTGCAGTTTCCCTGTACCTGGTAGCACTAAAAGGTTAAGGTTAAGGCCGCCAAGGCAGGGGCGGATTGCGCAGCCAACAGAAATCCTGTGACCCGTCATCACGACCACACGGAATTGTTATTATTTAGTATATCTGTAGTTATAAGTATGATGTGTTGCGTGTAATATATTCATAATTTTGGCTATAATTTTTGTACGTCATGGTTTAGTATCAATTCATTCAATATGCCCGGAAAATTAGTCCTGCAGAAAATGTGAAATGTAGGGATCATCATTTTATATATGGATACGATTCTTAATTAACGACGATTCAGTAATATATAAAACTAGCTCGTACCCGCGACTTCGTACGCGTGGATTAAGAATTTTTTTGCCAGAATTAAATATAGTAAGTTGTTGGTAAAGAAGGATTAGTCCCAAACAATATCGAGTCGGCATAATATGACAGGAAAGTTGTCACTATATCATTAGGGCGTGTTGATTTTGGGGGTAAAAATAAAAATTCGTGATTTCTGTGAATGAGGGGGTCCAAAAACTTGCGTTTTGATGTGTAATATCATAATCTAAAAGAGTTTTCCTTATTCATAAAGATTTAGCTTGGTAAATTTGCGCTTGATTATGATAAGTATTGAAATTTCCGAAAAAAAGGAATAACTTAACATAAACTTCAACAAAATTTCCTCAAAAGTGGTTTAATGAACTCATACAATTGTATTTAAATTTTGTCTTTATTATCAAACACTGAAAATACATTGTAAGAAAAGTTAAAAGCTTTAACCAACAATATTCATCAAATCTTTCTTCGATTCATTCCTAGACATCATTCTTCTGCTTGCTTCCTGGCCTCTAATGAATCCTTCTCGTTTCTCAGGAGTATACACTTTGCTAGAAGCTTCTGTTACTTGTTTCACACACCTCTCTATGGACTGTCCATGACATGGCCACTTTGGAACTTGCATTGGCTCTTCAAGAAACTTTTTTATTTCTGATACTTTGAGTTTACAGGTAAGTGGAGGTTCATATACATTTTCTGACCAGTCTATCAGTTCCAAAAGGGAAGTTGTATTTTGATTTACTGCAGGTGTTTTCCTAGGCCAAACAGATAGGTCCCCTGGAGTATCATCATCTTCATTCCTTAATTGAATTATCTTCTGGACCCCAGCTTTTCTTTCTTCTTGGTCTTCCGAGCATAAAAGTGTCTGAAGCACCATTTCACTAAATTCAAACCACGAAGAACGTTGGATTGTTGGCAAAACGATATCTGCTACTACCTTCTTCTGATACTTTAGAAGCTTCAATTGATAAAGAATATGGCGCGGTCCTTCCACCCAAGAGAATTTTGATTTGATTGTAAACTAGCAGGGATAGTAAACACCAACAATGTATTCCACAAGCAGTTGTAACTTCTTCAAGGCCATGTTTTGAAACCCATATGCGACAAATTCTATTTGCAGATGTTAACCACCGAGAGTGGCTTACGGGACCAATTTCTAATAATGCCAGATCAGTTGGAAGTACACCTGTCCTTATGGCCTGAGTTATCCTGTAACCATAAGCCTGATCTGTAGAGAGATCTTTGACAACAGCGTCACTCAATAAAACCAAAGATTCTGGAAACGCTATTCTGACAAATGAGGGATTGATTTCAAGTTCTGTTGCAGCATCAAGCATATTGCCAATCTTACCACTCCACTTGTTGTTAGACAAAGTTTTTCCATCCAACTCTGTGATCAAGTGCCGCAGAGGTAGCTCATTAGTATGAAGAGCACAAACCAACCTGATGAGTTTACGATTCAGCTTTACCTCAACCCAATGCATGACTCCTCCTTTCCATCCAGTGTTAACATTCGTTGAGTCACCACCAATAGCCTGCAAACTTCTATCAATGTTGTTTTTCTTTAAAAAATCTACAAGATGGTTAGCAATAACTTCAGCAGGTTTCCTCTTCGTTAAGTCTTTGTCTGGAGTAAAATGGCAAAGATAACTTCCACCTGGCTCACTGCAAACAGTGTAATGCTCTTCTTTCACTATACCTGGAAACTGATGACTTGAGTTATCTGCTTGCAACAGAACTTTAGTGGAATCTTGGCGCCCATCAAAGAAGATACATTCAATATCGGCTGTCCGGCATTGAACAAGTGATTTCATAACTTTTTCTTGCGCCCTTTTTACTTTATTGTGATCAACCACAAGTCTCCTGTCTCTTTCAGTAATTAATCCAGCATCCAAAAATGCAGCTGTTGTTATGGCAGCTGTAGCACGTAGAGCAACACCATACCTAATACTTTGCAATGCAACATTGCGCAATTGTAATGTATTATACCGACTTGTATTTGAATTAGAAGGTACATCAGACTCATCATATGGAATTTGCATGGGATCTTCAGATAGCTCATCTGTAAAGTCAGTTAGCTCTTCATCTTCGTCAGAGAAAAAAACCTTATTTGTTTGAAATGTTAACTCTTCCTCTCTTTTCTGCTCATATTCAGAAATTCTTCTTAATTCATCTTCTTGCCTCTTCTGATTTTTAATTTGTCTTCTGTGCTCAGGTAGATCTGGTAATCCAATTTGAAGCTGTCCAACAGATCCAACCTTCTCTCTTTGACTCTTAATAAACAAAAGTTATTTAACAGGGATCTTCATATACTTAGAACAAGAACAGAAGATGTGCACTTCATGTTTACAATCAGCAGCACCTGGACATCCACTCTCAAATTCTGAACATAGCTTGATCTCACACTTGCAATTGAGGATGTCAAAGAGCTTGTCTAACGTTGCTATGAAAGCCTCTTTCACTTCCAGTTTTCCTCTGCCAAGGGATATGTTTTTGGCCTTTTCCCAGTTTTCTACTATCTTCTTCAGGACTGTGACGCTCGAATTTAAAATTGGTACCACAAAAGAACTGTTTGCTCGCTCCCACTGTTCAATCACTTTTAGATAAATATCCTTTGCAAGATTGGCTGCTGGGTAATTTCTGATATTCTCTCTACTCTGTTCTCTTAGTAGAAGCCCATATCTTAGAACATCACGCAGAGTGGGTAGTTCGGAAGGCAGCATTTCTCGACCAGTTCCAATTAAATTACTCATGTGAGTGGATGTTGCCAGTCTTGTCTTCCTTTTATTATCCATGGTTCCGAATTTTTATTTATTACAAGTGGAAGAAATTATTCATTCCTGGAAAAAGAAGAAATAGAAAATGTCACTATTTGTATGATATTAATAAAAATACACTCTGCTGCAAATGTGTATTGCTCAGTTTAAAAACTTTTACGAGTGAAATAAATTTTTTTACAGATTTTATAGTTTTATATAAGTATATTCTTAACCTTAAAGCAGAAGTAAAAACCGAAATAATTATAAGAAAGCACTTCTTGAGAGAAGACAGTGTGCTGCGATTTTTACACGAAACGGGAAAATGTCACGAAATTGAAGTAGCTATTTACCAAGCAAACCAATGTAATTGCCAGTTCATGTAAATATATTTGTGAATAGCTAACCAAAACACAACTTTTTGACTCCCCTCATTTTTTTAAAAAGGAAGTCGAAAAAATCGACACGCCCTACTATATCATTCTACCGTCGAACCTGCCTCTTGAAGAGAATTAATTTCCAACATATTTCTGTCACTATTCGATAAGATCTCAAAATTTCGTGACTTCAACTGTTAATTATACTGGGAAAAAAAATCCTGTGCCCTTCATACACATTTCCTTATAAAATTACATCACAACGATATAGCCATTTAGTCGTCAAAACGTAACAAAAAGACAGAGACTTACTTCCGTATTTATAATAATATTACTGTGGTTCACACTCACACACTGACTGTGAACAACACCTGAGGGATCATTATAACGTAAAAAAGTGTACACCTACAACATTGCAAGACTACCTACGATTTGCCTCGCATTGCACCCCTATCTTTCTAATATCTAGGGTTTAACATTCAATCCGAATAACCTACGGCCCAGGCCTGACTCTTACGATGAAAAACAATTTTTGAAAATTTTATTCCCGAGGGAGATTTGAACCGGAGATCACGACGTTTGTAAGCCAGCGCTTTAGCCACTCAGCTGCCAGGCCACTACGGGGAAACGCGGTACGGAGTCGTCCACATCCAACGTGTCAGTCTACCACCGTATTTCGAAGTTATGAGACAAATGTGTTATTTATACAGATAATTTTTCAACCAAATGTTGACAGTATTTTTCTCCTTGTTTCAAAGGATAAGTGTGCAAAGTTTCATCGAGAACGGATAAAAACTGTGGATTTGTATGACTAACAAACAAACAAACCAACAAACAAACAAACAAACATACATTCATCTTTATATATAAAGATGTTTCGACATGAATCCCCCATGTAAATGAGCAATATATATATATATATATATATGTTCTTTGTATAAATCTACGGTTTTATCCGATCTTGATGAAATTTTGCATAGGAACACTCTGAAAAAGGCAAATAACAATGATTACCTATTGCCCCCATCGCCCTACTTAAGGAAAATTTACATGTTCAACTGATCAGTTTTTTGCAAATATCTCGACATCATCACCCAAAAACATGGTTATGTTCTGAAGACCATAAAATTCCTGTTTATTGACGTTGGACCAGTTCCGGTCGGACAATTGGGTAGTTGACTAAATTTGAAAAATAGGTTAATACTTCACCTTATTATCTATTTTACTCAAAAAACATCTTATTTTGTATAGAATCGAACATTTACATTATGTATTTTGGATTTGTAAAGGCGAATTTAAATTTAGCTCAAAAACGCTCTAGACTGTCATGGCGTCTTGAATGACGTCATAGCGTCTGATATGAATGGAAACAGTCGTGTACGTATATGGCAGGTGTAGATTTTCTTTAGTTAAACATGAGTTCCTCGTTTTATAAGTACTGTGTAGTGCCGAAGTGTAGAAGCACAACAATAAAAACACCAGATAAGTTATTTATATATGTTCCAAACAATGAAAAAATACGGAGAAAGTGGTTAAAACTTGCAAGGAGGGAGGATGCTCACAGTTTACCTGCAGACAGAAGTATCTATTTTTGTGAAGACCATTTTGATGTAAGTGTTTGTGCATAATATATTTCTAAATCCAAAGCAAAACTGATGAATGTTGCAGAACCACTACTTTTCAAGTAATGATAATGTAATAAGGTATGAGATGAGTTTGTTTTGGTTTTATGTTCTAAAATCTTTCTTTAGTGTTATTTTTCATAGAATAAACATCATTAAGTGGCGCCACAATCTGATGATAGATTCTTAAGCAGCTTGACGAAACAATTCTAAAATAAAGAATAATTGTTTTTAATATCTCTCTTGGTTCTCGAGATATCGTTACTGAAAGATGATGTTGTTAGGCTGGTATGAAGCTTAGAGCAGACTGGAAACTGGCAGTGCCCGATAGCTTTAAAATTTACCACACCTGTTTTTGAGGATATATTTTTCTAGGAAAGGTTTATATATAAAAAAAAGAAACATACCTTAGGCGTGATGCAGCTGAAAAGTTAAGACACGGCACAGAAATAATAGTACCGAACAAGGAACTATAACTTATTTTTAACGTGCTATATCTCGAATACGAAGCGAGATATCAAAAAACATTATTCTTTATTTTCGATTTGTTTCGTCGAGTTCTACAAGAATTCGTTATCAGATTGCGACGTCACGGTAATTATAGAACTCCCTAACAGTTGCTTATACTTCGCAAAAGTAACATCAAAACCATATCAATTAACTTAAAAACGTACGTCTAAGCAATAGATTATTGTTTACGAAACTCATTTCAGCTTATAATATATATTTGACACTTGTATATACTTACATGGAAGTTTTTGCATTGCGGAATTCCGACGAGCAGAAGTCTATGTTTGAGGCGAAAAATCTTCCAACGGCTACGGCGTAAATTTTGGGCAAATTACAACTGGTTGCTTTGCTAAAACCTTGTTCCATAATGAATTAGACTTCTCTTTCGCCAAATAATTAACAATAACTAAATTAACAACACAGAAGTTGCTACAAACGAAAAATTTACTACGCAAGGTGTTCTATTACATGTAAATGCTAACCACTTCTGTGGCGCTAGGGACGCTATGACGTAATGCTTTCTCATTGGCGTTCGCGGTCACGTGTCACTATGGCTGATTTTGTCGATTTTATTTTCTATAAATAATTCTAATCTTTATCTTTTATACAAAATAAGGTTGTTTTTTGTTATCTCCTTAGCATGATTAATCATTAAAAACTACTATACGTCTGATTTATTCTTAGTGGAAACAAGCCAATTAGTGACCAAGAAATTTCAAAATTGTTTTAAGGTTGATGTGTTGCTATACCTATAGTTTTTATTCATTCTTTATAAGACTTTTCACATGTATAATTTAAAACAAAGCGCAAAACACTGTCAGCGGTAGGTCTACAAAAAAAATCCCTCTCCCCCTTTACCTCCATTAAGCAAAATGTTTAAGACAAACCTATCATACGAGAAAAAACATCAA
Source organism: Vandiemenella viatica (assembly GCA_031002005.1). Classification (NCBI taxonomy): domain Eukaryota; kingdom Metazoa; phylum Arthropoda; class Insecta; order Orthoptera; family Morabidae; genus Vandiemenella; species Vandiemenella viatica. Next base: position 212,736,617 of record JARYHS010011408.1, on the reverse strand, counting down.
AATGTTCAGATATAGTCCCCAAATAAAGCTTGATATATAAGCTAATGGTTAACAAAAACTCTAAAAAGTACTGCTTCATTAGTTTTCGAGGAGAGAAATACGCATAATCAATTCGCAAATATATTAAAAATTCTCTTGATTCCGCTTGATTTGTGAAGGAGAAACTTATTTTGAATGGCGCACTTGATCGGTGTAAAGATAAAATGCATTCCCATAGTTCGTCTGGCAAGTAGAAGGGCGCTCCGGAGAAGGTGAAGTTTTACCTCATGAGAGTTGTTAAGCCCTTGCCTAAAGTACTACACGGGAAAATGAACAATGCGTCTAAGACATTAAGTTAAAATAGGTTTGGATTACACTTTATCGTTACCATCTTAGAACCTCCAGCACTCGTTGTAGGTATTTGTAATGAATGCCATTTAATATCAATCAGCATTTTCTTTAAAGAACGATAATTGTGTGTACTACATGTCAAAAAAAAAACTTTTTGAGAATTTATTGCGATTTGTAGCTGCATTATTACTTGAGCTCCAGTATTTTAAGTTCAAAATGTAGCATAAACACGTTGATCACAGCCAAAACATGTAACTTTGTCTGTATTGTGATGTCGGAATGCGTATTAACTGTTACATGAACTCCCTTTGTTTTTTAGCTGTACACAATGTATTCTCACATTTCAGATACTTTGATTATATGTTTCCTGTATTATTTAAACGAAGATTCCCTAAACCACATCAACAAGCTTTATTTATAGTGAGAAGTACTTCCTGAATACAAAAGAGTGCCAGATTATTAAATTTTCTTCCCAAAAAGACGTTGATCATGTTTAAACAGCACCTCCAAAATTCATTAATATTTACGCATTTACAAATGTGAGCCTTGATAACGACTAAGAAAATCTACTGAACCATACATTTTCCTTCCACTGTTTACATCGCTGTATCAGTTACCATTACAAATTAGATCGTTTTATTACAAAGTGTGTACTAAGAGATAATAAAATTTTGCGTGAATGGACAAAGATAATCGTTTCAGTAACAGTATTTTAAGTTCAAAATGTAGCATAAACACGTTGATCACAGCCAAAACATGTAACTTTGTCTGTATTGTGATGTCGGAATGCGTATTAACTGTTACATGAACTCCCTTTGTTTTTTAGCTGTACACAATGTATTCTCACATTTCAGATACTTTGATTATATGTTTCCTGTATTATTTAAACGAAGATTCAATAAACCACATCAACAAGCTTTATTTATAGTGAGAAGTACTTCCTGAATACAAAAGAGTGCCAGATTATTAAATTTTCTTCCCAAAAAGACGTTGATCATGTTTAAACAGCACCTCCAAAATTCATTAATATTTACGCATTTACAAATGTGAGCCTTGATAACGACTAAGAAAATCTACTGAACCATACATTTTCCTTCCACTGTTTACATCGCTGTATCAGTTACCATTACAAATTAGATCGTTTTATTACAAAGTGTGTACTAAGAGATAATAAAATTTTGCGAATGGACAAAGATAATCGTTTCAGTAAACATCATTCGTTTATTGTTATAAAAATGAAAGACGAAAAAAAATTCCAATCCAAATTCACGAAATCAGGAGTACTGTAAAATATAACACTCTGAAAAGATGTTATAGTTTTATACAGTTTGCCAACTAGATTCAGTATTCTCCCCGATATCCATCATTTGAATGAATATTCAATAGAAATGAAGCATAAATATTCATTCTGAAAGTTATCGCAATTTACTAAAGAGTTATTCTAGCAGTTAAATGTCACAGTGGTAAAAATTAGATTCTACAGTAGCCAATGTTCAGTCAGTAAAGCGTGCATGAATTAGAAGCATCTTAAAAGATTAGTGTAAATACTGTATGAATTAATATTTACAAGTAGTTATCAGAGGAGACACATTATATGAATCAGTTTTCATGTCAACAGAATTATACCATTGTCAGAAGAGTCATCCTGATCCATCGGTCAGAATTAACTTGTTCGAAGAATTGTCTTTGGTAAACCACAAACTCTGTAACTTGCCATAAATTTCCGGATGCGGCTGCGCTAACTTGATATAATCTGCTACGGCCAGAATACAGAACAGAAAAGCTTTGCTGAATATCTCCGATTTTGCAACAATTTATACCGCCTATACAAACAGTTACATTAATCATTAAGTATTTTTCTTTTAACTCCTGAATAACTTATGACAGTTGTAATAGCCTTTTGCTGACAATTATGTTATTAAAAGTTGTCGCATCGTTTACCACCTTATTTAATCCTACGATGAAATGAATGTGATTCAGTTAAAATCAGTGTGAATGAAAGAACTGATTTATAAAACATACTTGGGAACTGTATTTGAATAAACTGTCAGATACTAACAGAGGAATATACAGAAAAACCAGTGGACAGTAAATTACCTAGTAACGTTGGGAATTTAGTTAACCTTAAGACGTTTTGCTCAAGGTCCAACAAGGATTATTTTCTAAACTGCTTAACTTTTAGAAGTTCAGCATAATAAAATCGTTGAGCTTAAGATTCAGTGTTCTAGAAACAAAAGAGTCAGTGCCTTGTTGAGTGATTTCTGCAGGGCACTGAACCAGGAAGGTGGATCATTATGATTCCAATATCGTGAAAGTGAGTTGTTTCCATCTCATATAAGTTAACAATAGGTAAGTCCTTTGACTTTGAAGGCTTTCAGCAAGTGAAAGGGTGGAATATCGGAGACGAAGGTGTCAGGCAAAATACTTTTATTCAACCCTTGTCTTAAAGAGTTAACATGGAAAGAAGCATTTTCGAATTATTCTCTACATCTTCTCTGCAATTACTGGAATCTTGAGACCACAAAAGATATCAACTCTAAATCCTCGTTCTCAAACAGCTTCAATTATCTAGCGAATTGTCAACACGCCTTAGCTGTTAGGGAAAATTAATCATTACACAGTGATTGAAATCAGTGTACTTCAGAATTAATGAATGTAGTTCAGAAAATTAGTAGCTTTAGTTAAACTAAATACTTGTACTTCGATAATATGTAGATGTAAAATACAATGATTAAAAGCTATTTACCCAAAAACCACTACTCACAAGTTCCAGTAATACGCAAGTAATTTCTATCAACAGTTAATACATTTAACACAGAGTTTTAAAGGACTTGGAAGTATTAAAAAAGAAGTTTTGCATAAACAGAGACTGAGTATTATATTGTAAAGGTTCAGTCCACGTGAAGAACTGAACTTGTATGTTGGGTTTGAAGTTAGACTTATGAAATTGCTACGTAACTTACGTTTGGGTCAAAGATTCTCCAGCGATGTAGCTTATCTGTACATTCCTCTCTGTTCATGGGCTCTCTGGAATAACTGGTATTAAAACAAAAACGCACTTAATTACACATACTGAATGCAAATTTAAACAAGATGTTAGTTGATTACTAACACAGTGCTTTCCCACCATGCCCCTAATGCTGACTCTGTTAGTCGTAGTTTAATTGCAAACCCACTGATGTCTGTTAATAATAAGAAATTATCATTTTTGGAAATTTGTCGGTCATTTAATAGTCGACACCTATCAGACTGGCTGACTGGTGGGGCATTGGGTCATTAAGAATTCAGGAGTCATATTAAGTGACAATTAGTAACGTGAGGTTTTAAAAAAAAAAAATATATATATATATATATATTCTTTTCTCTTGCATGAAATCTGCGAAAAGGCCATCATTTGGCAACGAAAAGATTATTTATTTCTGTAAAAAATTAGACATTTGATAACTATAGCACCAAAATTTCACAGAGCTAATAATGCAACCTTTATTCATATGAAATTCTTTTTCATGTCTTAAACTATAACATCATTTCTGAAATGTTGAAGTTTAAATATCCAAATAATGAAAGCAAAACCAAATGTTAATAAGGGAGCGTCCATAAACTACGTATCTACACTTTGGCCTCCTGTGAAACTCCCTTCCCTTCCCCCCGCCCCCTCCCCTCACGTAGCCCAACGTGGTTTTTGTCCCTACCCCCATCCCCACCTCTCCGCGTAACACGTAGCATTTTTTCCATATTGATTTCAGAAGACATTTTGTACTGTTTTCTCTTGTCAGACTATCGTAAATTACATACGGGGATAATTAAATGACGGAAATAAATTACAAATCAAGAAATCTTTTAAGGAGTGGAAGAATAGAAGGGCTTTTTATTAATTTATTAAAGAAAAGATCAACTAATTGGAATCATTCGCCAACGTCGATTAAAGAGAAGAATGACCGGAGAGGAAAAACGCAACTGGAAACTCCATTTTATTTATTTATATATTTTGATTCGTTGCATTTTGATAACAGAAACCTTATACCTAGAGGAGTACAATGGATTCCATATTACACAATTTTGGAAAGTTGTGTTCTCAAACAGCCTTACTCTACTGTTGCATATACAGCAGATTTCATCATAAAGTATTTTATACATGCCTATAGAAACAGGTACACAGACGCACTTATAGCAACTGCCTTTTACATCATGAGACCCAGAGAAACTCTCTGTCGTTTTTCCGTCAACTTGTAAATCATAATTATTAATTTCGGTAGTATCCCCTGATCGTTTTAGCATTGAATAACCTATCCTTCTGGCTACACTACACTCATCTAAGGGGTTTAAAGACTAAATACCAGATGATTATAGAAAGAACCAATGGTATCAGTAGGAATAATATCTTTGATAGTATTCAATGCAGATTTTAATTTTTTTTCCTCCGTTTCCTGATACGATAGCGCTATAATATAACCGTGACACAATATTTCGAATAGTAAAAAGTCCGTCAGTATTTTTTTATGAGGAAAAAGCTTTACGTGTTGTTGATACGATCGCTGCTGTTTCTTGAAGAACACTACGTTCTGTCTGGCTGAAAAACATGTTCTCATATAGAGCCATCCAATTTCCCGTACAAACACTTGTTTGCCTTCAGGAAGAAAAAGAGTGACACAGCATGTATCGATAGGTATCTTTATATTTCTTCCATAACACAATATTTTTGTGAAGGCTATCTCTTATGTTCGCTTTTTTTATCTTTGTTGCTTTTACAAGTTCTTGATCAATAATATGAGTGATTTTTTTAAAGAAAACTGTCAACCAGTCTGCTGGGAACTGTGCGTATTCTCAACTCTGAATACTCTCAATTCTCGAAATATTATTTTTACATTTTTAGATTTTCTATTAATTTCAGTTGCTGTTAGGTTTTCTGTTTCGTTACAGGCAAAAATATCTACCAAGTTGCAAATATATTGTTTAATAATAATGGTTATTACAAAATCAAAAATATTGTATGCATGATTTGTTCTGGCTTGCAGAGACCCATTAAAAATCCCGCTTTGAAGATAAATCTTCCAGAAATTTCTTAAGAATGAACTTTTAGACGTAAAAATATATGATTAAAATCAGAAATAATATTAATAAAGTTATTGAAACGATTAATTTTTTGTTTTTGATTAGTGATGCTGGTTTTATCAGCAATAGTAAGAAACTTTTGTTAGAGGTAAACAAGCGAAAGTAATACAGGTATTAGAAGAGATATATATCAATTACTATTATAAGCAAATAAACCGCTATTTTAAATAACAAAAACTACAATAAAATGCATTAAAGCTATTCCACCAAAGTTAGAACTTACCACATGATCGGTAGATCGCTTTAGTGAGTAAATTGTTTCGTTAAATCCTCATTCTTAATCCTAAGCTAAGGTTATTAAATTTGAAATTGTCATTTTAACGAAACTGGTAAAAACTAATTCTAGGGATACCCCCTCTAAATGGAGGGTGTGAAAAACATTTTTATTTCTATCCAGCTGTGAAATATTGTAATTAAGAGAACGTCAATTATAGGAATAAGATGGTTGATTTTTCTTTTTTTCGCTTAAAATAAAAACGTCAGGATCCACCAAAAGTGTAAAGTTTAGATCATTTTTTATCAGATCCATCTAAAAAATGATGTTTCTTAGAAACTTTAAATTTTTGCCAAAATCAACCATATACTGTATTTAAAAAACATATGCCATAAGTGCTTCCTTCTAATAAAATGTGTAAGTTGCAAGCATAACAAGAAAAATATTTTATTCTGCTATTATTTCCATGTATTTAAAACTGTTGCATTCCATGTCCTCTTGTATTCTAATGGAAACTGTCTGTTTTAACACATCTATTTCTCTGAAAGTTATTAGAGCATAAATCTTGTGAGGTTACACATATAAAAACTACTATTATCACTCTGTCTGTCCCCTTGTTCAATCATCACGCATTACCAACATGGGTTTTTACGTTTAAAAGTTTATGGTCTAGCTTAAAATATGTGTTATATCTTATAACCTTGGAATGGATCAGTAGGTCACAGATCACATTGCATCTGAAATGAACACCCCTTTACGAGATACTCATCAAAGATCACGCTACAACAGAGATAAACACCTCCACTCTGTTAATATTGTTCTTTAACTATTTAACTTTGGTTATTTGTTTCTTCAGTTTTCTAAAATATATTACGTTGGAATTCAAGTAAAGCGTTAATCAAACCACGACATCAACGATTAACGGATAAGCGTAACGAAATTTTGTAATTTAATTTATGGTTGAGTCTACAAATATATTGCATTACAAACGTTTATGCTTTTCTACTAGACAAAAAAAGGCAAAAGCAAAGCTACACACACGAAGAGCGTTGCGAGCGACGCAAAGTAAAAATAGCTAAATAAGAGTGGAGGCTTTCTCGGCGTTGTATATAGATAAAATGTTCTCCGAATATTAGCCGAGTGAGAACGTTTGTCTAACATGAAGTTTCGGCTGTCATACTCTGCCAACATTGTCAAGTGACTGCTGACTGTGGGAGATCGGGTTGCTTATATACCGCGCGGAACCGTTAAATACTGGTTCCGCGCGATATATAAGTAAACCCTTCACTCATAGCAAACAGTCACTTTACAATGGCGGCAGAGCATATGACCGCCGAAGCGTCATATTATACAAACGTTCTCACTCGGCTCGTTTCCCGAGAACATTTTATCTAAAAAATCTAATCTGTATTAATACCAGAGTATATTCCCACACTCTGTCTTTATTTCTTAAAAATCATCTGTGCTGTTTCTATCGATTTCCACATTAACTAGCCAGAGAAAAACGTTAATACCGTACGGATAATAATGGTCAATTACCCACGCTGATCACTTACGTACTCCTCTGCTATGAAACTGGAGAGAGACTTTCATGTGAGAGAATATCTGAGTTGCCTACAGTCGTAGCTAAGGTTCAAGATTCGTGTCGCTTTTTAGCATACAGTGTAAGCAGTTATTTAAATTGCTTCGATCGATCGTGCCCTTTGCAACAGAACCAATACAACCGCCGCTGCCGGCAGCTGCGGTTCCCGGTTTGGTCTGCTTATTATTGCACGGCAGAGGCAGACGCGTAATCTGCTTCTATCGACCCCACGTCTGTGACAGCACAGTATTGGTCTTTCGTCGAAACTCACTCAGTTAAGCCACTGCGGTTGCCAAATGGTCTCGCATCTTTCGTGAACAGAGACCTTACAGCCATAAAAACACAATCGTTTGGATGTACAGTAACTTCATAATACTTCATTTTATTCTTACCTGAAATAAAGAAAAATGTATGCACATTTTTATACAACACTCAACAGGGCAAATACTAAGACAGATAGCAATATATAAAAGCAAAACTAGAAGGAAGAAGTTATTAAGAAATACAAGTTTATATGGTTAAAGATATGGACATTATATTGATACTTAGACGAAGGTGTCTTGTATTGGACTAGCATAAAGATTAGTGATCTATAAAAATTATAAAATTTTAAAAGAAATGAACTCCTGAAGCTCTGCTAGAAAAGCAGGGACGAATTGCAACTGAAAACAGTCAGGCTTCAGCACAGATAGATTTTTTTTTATAGACCAGATTGTTATCTTACATGTTATACAATGATAAATTGGAGAACAACACGGTAAAATAGAAACTAGAAATATGTGAGTGTAGGCTTTCGTGGCGAATAAATGACAACAAAAGTTTCTCTGATTTTATTAAATCCGCCTGCAAACTCGAGAAAATTTGTTGTCAGAAACTAGAAATGTTTCTTCGATGCATAAATATAATAAACGATTCCCTAGAAGTGTACAATAGTAATTAATGGAATTCATCAGGCTCACGAAGATAATAAACAGTAAAAGAGATAATGTCTTATTTATACAATTAATCAATGACTGAGACAAGAGAAAAGGTAACATTAAAAGATTCACAAAGGTAATGGTGACAAACATAAAAGCTTAACGCATTATCAGGCATATGGTTGTGTTGAATATTGTTTTGCCGCTTTAGCTACCATTCCTAGTTAGATATTTTTAGGAATAAAAGTATTAACAAATGTAAATAATTGATAACTTATCTCTCGATTACAGTGCGCTTACATCAAGCCAGTATTAATGAAAAATTTGTTTCACTTTACCTTGGTCACCCGGAGTACAAGTTTCGTCGCAGTTTATACTTCTGGTATGTGGAACGTAGGCACACTTTGTGCAATTAAATCTCCACAGTAACCTAGAAAACCATATCTTCTACCCAGTATTCAGTACTTCTTCCAACTCGTACACGAATCACATCTCTGTTTATTTTCTAAAGTGTTATTTCATCAACAACGCTAATACATACAATAACTCAATAATACTTCACGTTTCATTTATATAACATTTTCTTTTTCCTAGGTAGCTACTGAGATTTTTGCAGGTAATCCACTTTTCTTCTGCTATTGTTTCTTCCTGTAGTTTCCTTTCGATTCTGATCTTCAATGTCCTTTCTAAGTCGAATCACTTCTTTAACCTAATCGTGTATAAATTAACTTAACATTTTTATTTTTTTTCTGGCACCGCATATACATTAATACAAGACTTTGTCTGTTATGAATCTTTGGGTTTACGGCTTATTACTTAGTTGAGCTTTAACAGTTTTTATGTAAGAAATGCAAAATCATGATGCCTTTCCTGAAAATGATAGAATTTTCTATTCAACTCAACACTGTAATTAACAGCAGGCATCAGGTCAAAGCACCAAACCCGTGTTGGATTTGGCAGCCACATCTCTATTGGCGGCTGCAGTGCTTACGTTTCTTATTTGGCGTGAGCCACAGCTGTGTGTCAGAGGAATATGGTTTTGTATTCAGCGAAATTCTAGACCAAGACCGTTCGCTCTAAGCAAGTGCTAGGACAAATGCCTGAATAAATTTCTGGCGCAAAAAGCGTATAAAGAAGCTGAAAATCTCTTGGCCATCATGAATGTAAATAAGGAGTCGCGGGTCGGTTTTACACCGTTTCGGGTTTGTTGTGTGGCGGGCGTCGGAGAGACGGACGGCCGAGAGCGGGGAGAGTGCCCGCAACACAAAGAAGGCAACGCTGCCACTTTGCGCAGCGCGGGCTTCTGCTCATCAGGCGCTCGTGTATATTCATAGCGCGGGGCAGTCGTCGGCCGTGAATAACAAGGGCACAGCCGGCATTGCGGGTCCAAACGAGACGGGGGCGTGGCGTAGGGGCTCCACAATACGGCCATCACAGAACGGAGAGCGGCTGAGCTCAGGCATAGAGTGGAAAGCGAAAGCGGCAGGACACACAGACGATGCTGAAAATTTGCTCATTAAGCGTTTACACGCATCTGCAAGAACTAACAAATTGAAATGAATTATTGCTGTTGAATGCATTGGATTACATTCAGTGACAGAAAATTAGACAAGGAGCCTTCATTCATTTACTTTTAACGATGAAATTATCAAAATCTACAGAAATAATGAAGTCATCCTTCATGTTTCAGATAATGCTGTATACACACTTATCAGTATTGGCATTTTAGAAATAATGAAGCATAAGGTTCCTGCATGAACGATTTGCAATGAGGTGTTAGTAATTAGTTAGATATAAATACCAGAAAAACATCATATAATATAATGATAATAAGATGTTTTGTTAGCGTTAAAAATAATGTTATTAAAATTTTGTGTTAAAAGTTGGAAATGTATAATAAAATTCGAGTTTATAAGCGTCTCTGAAGGACCAAAGAGTAACCGATGGTGATAAGAGTGAAGGAAAAGAATAATTTTCAAGTTTGTAAAAAAATAATCAAGAAGCCTGTCGTCATAACCTAAGTCGGGCAAGACTGAAATAGGTCGCTGTCGAGAAAATACTACATAAATCCATTATAAGTTGGTAAAATTGTCAAAATGCTTTTTAATTGTATGGAGTAAAATGTTTTTAATTGGCGGAGATAGTCAATTAAGTCGTGAAAAAAGTTGTGAAGTGATAAGAAATGGAATTAATTTAATCTGTGAAAACCATTTGAAGAGAAGTATAGCTGAAGACTAATTGTTGTTAAGAAAATAAGTACTCCAATTAAGATGAATAAATGTTTATTTCAAGTGAAAGAGAAGCAGGAATCCAAGATTTATCTTTGAAATGCGACAACAGAGCAATCATGAGAGATCGACCAAGAGGAAAGATGGTATAGCATGTTTTCAACTTGGGGGCATTACACGAGATATAACAACGTAAAGACTGTATTACTTAAATCAGGGAACAATCCTCAAAGATAAAGACTTGGAATATCAGTTATAAAAAGTTTAACTGATTCTGCATTTCATTCTTGGATAGTAGTAATAATTAAATAAGATTATTGACTCGCACATATGTAGTTGTATATATGTGGACATGATAGACAATACCCCTTTCTGGGAGAAGTGTCACAACCACCAACCCACCCTAATTTGAGGGTATAAGTTTTTTCTAAACGATTGTTACACGATCATTCTGATAAGATTTCTGGCACTTATTTTTTAAATCGAAATGCAACTTATATTTGTACATCACCTTCAGCTACGTCTTTCATACATTTAATTTTTTTAATTTTAATTTTTTTTTTAACAAAGCAATTATTCTACGGCTGTCTCCCCGTTCGGCTTGGGTATATCTGTGAAACTGAACATAATCAATTTTTCTCTATCACTTTTGTTAATTGCATGTATTTAAATAATCAATATTGTATGGGGTGACCCACTTCGATAATTCTGCTACACTAGTTAAGCACTAATAAAAAAGAAATGTTTATCTGATTACAGCTGATAGTAAAGAAACGCTTTTAATTGTATGGAATAAATTAGTCTGCTGATATTAGAAGCATACAAATAAGGTTTAATTGCCTCCTGACCCAATAAATACCAAGATAAATACAAAATTTCGTATAAAAATAGTGATTAATACTTGAGGTAGAAGGTTAGTAAAATCCTTAATACCAGTTAACGTGACCAAAAAAAAAAAATTTTTAAAAATGTGAGATTCAGAGTAGCCAAAGTCCAGAGTCTGCTTTTTCTTTTCTAGGGTATAAGGAAAGTATATTCAGTAATTAATAACTTTGTGTTCAAAAAGCGACGATATAAGTGTATTCACAAATGATATGCCGCAACAGACAATAATGGAGTAAACGCATTACGTTTATGCCTCAAGAGAAACAGCACTCTTTCCATAAAAGCTAGAGACGAGAGTTGCCACTAATTCAGCCACTGAGAGCGCACCGGAGAGCAATTTTGAAACTGGAGTGGCGGACTAAGAATAGCGTGCGGGTTTACTTCGCCCACGAATAATTTAAGACCCGCAGAACATTGCGGAAACCTCTCGAGATCCACACTGACAGAATAATAAAGTCAGAATATGTTGATTCGTGTAGCTTCTGTTCCTCCAAAGGGCCCATCTGGAATCCTTCGAGCACAACATTCGTCAGCTAAATAAATTATCCTGTAATCAACGTTAAGTCATTTTTAAATTAATTATCTATTAATAGTCAACTTTTCAGTTCATTAATCTAAGATATAAATACACGTACTGATATTTTTGTTTCTCTTATAACAAAATATATGACTTCCAAAACCCTCAAAGGATTGCTTTCGGTGTATACGACGATGTGCAAAAATTTTGATACATACTTCCATTTCTCGATTTCAGCTGATCTTCAAAATATGAGCTACCTGATGTTTTATTGATTATTTTCCGCACAATTTTCGTGTAGGTATCACAGATTTTTTTGAATACAGCAAAAGTAATATCATACACAACGAAATTAATACCTACAGTAACAAGTGTAAAGATGATTGAGATAGGAATGATTTAAAAATTGGCATTTGAAATGAAAGAGCTATTCTATTGAACACATTTTTTACATTTATTGTCTTCTTTCTCCTGCCTCTGGGAAGGTATTCGAGGACTTTTAGTGGGATTCGGTCCAGTTTCATACTCAGCATATAGCTTGTCCAAGATTTTCTGTAGGTTTGCACAGATTAGAGACATGGTTTGACTTTTGGTTATTTAAAGGTTTCATTAGATCTCTTTCTGTCTCGTAACGTATTCATGAATCTCATATCACGAGTCATTAGCCTCCTCTCGTCACCTTTGTGGAGTTTGCAGGCCTCGCTGTCGTACAGTAGGGTAGGTTTAGCCAGGATATTAAATAACCTTATTCTTTTGTGATGCTGAACAAGAGATGGTCTGAAGGTGATACTTATTATTCCTGTAACTTTCGTGAAATGTGTGATTTTTTGTTGTACATCGGATTGTAGGGTGTAGCTGAGGTTATAACCTATTTTAATTCTAATTTAGTTCTATGGATGTGTTTCCTATTGAAATTTTTGTGCTTTTGTGATTTTTTTGACGAATACCATAACTTTGATTTTATTTATGGAAATCTCCATTTTGTTCTCTTTTGCTGTCTTATAGAAGTTATCTGCAGGTCATCTACAGATTTATTGCGACTCCAAAAGTGCTCCACATTTACCAAATCTTGTAAAAAAAAAAAAAAAAAAAAAAAAAAAAAAAAAAAAAAAAAAGCACATTTTTTTGTTATGGCTTTAGGCCTCGTCGACCTCATTAGAGAAAGGACTGGAGGTAAAGAACGGAAAGAAATGCGGCCATGACCTTTAGATGGAACAATTGCGGCATTTTCCTGGAATGATTTTGGTAAACCATGGAAAACTGATATCTCTATAAATTTAGTAGATTTTATTTAGTTTCGACATATAACAAATCAACTGACGGAAATCAATTTGACAGACTTTATCAGCTTTCAGGGATTTCCCAACCCAGTGTCCGAAGAGAAGTGGCTGCGAACAATGAGAGAACCTAGGTATAACGGAAAAGCACCAATGTACCAGCTGCTCAGAGACTCAAATCCAGAAAAACTTCCTGAGAACATCGCGGGAACAAAGTGTGCTACCTGAAAAGGTAAAAGTCTCAGTTGTGGAAAACTGAGGTCCCGAACATCTCAGGACCACTGACAGTTGTAGAGCGCGTGCCGCCTGGTCACGCAGAGGATTAGAATGCCTGGAGGGCCGTGAATCGATTGCAGACAGGCGTGGGCAGGTTCGGAGAAAATCTGGTATAATGGGTTTATATTTAGACTACCAACATTAAATGTGAATGTGGTGAGGACCAAACTATGAAACATGCTCGAGTGCCTTACGTGCCATCAGCCTGCAAGGAAGATGATCTAGCCGGCCCTGGCAGTGTAGGGGATAGCACGCTGGCTTTGCATTGCAAGGGCCGCCGGTTCGAGTCAGGCGACGGGCATGGGTGATTTTAATTAAGTGTTGTGTTCGTCTTGTGCCGTCCTCACTGTAGTGTTCGCAATATCATAATTAAATACTGATGTAACAGTTGGTACAAAAACAAATTGGAGCTGGCTAAATGGTCGCAAAGACCGAAGGCCATATTTTACAATATTAAAAAAAAAAAAAGATGATTTGTTTCGAGCATCACCGACTGTACCTGATGTTGCGAAGAATTTGGAGAAAAGGGTATAAAGCGGTTAACATGTACAATGTCCAGCTGTGTATCTGATGATTGTGACTCGAGAACAATAATAATAATAACTGAATAACTGAAGGAAATCGTGAGATCATGTGCCCCATAGGAGAACCTACAACAGACAGATTTATATAAGCTTCTCGAATATTCTAGACTCTCCGTTATTTATTTCATACTAGAGGAGATCACTCTTGGGCTAAGCGCTTGCGATAACTTCCCTTTGTTTTGTAGATTAATTGCCTTTGAAAGGGTGAAGGTATTCTTCGTCGAAAGCGCTGTTACTTAATGTCTCAAAACTCAGAAATTTAATGTGTTGTGCGTTTCTGTTCATACTAAATCTTCAAACATTATTCTGCTTAATCTCAGCCAGAGGCAGAAGAACGTTTTTCGTTTTCCAGTAATCTCTGTCATTATTATTTTATCCACCTCTTCGTCAGACAGAAATTAATTAACTGAAACTACGAATAAGCTAACAACTTTCTATTTGCTGTATTTCGAACGCTAAATAATTACAGTTTAAAAATAACGTGTGCCTCATAAACTCAGATAATCAAAAGTTGTGATATTATGGAGTGCTAAATGACAAACTAAATGCGATATATTAAGTAACGTAGTAACCAAATCTAAGAAATCTTTGATGTAATGTTGTTTTGGCGCTTTGTCGTATCCTAGTTGATTTCCATATTTAAATGTAGTTCTGTCTAAAACCTCTGCTCCTTATTCTAAAATGAAATTAAAATTTACTATTTGCTCATAATAAATGTACATAGCGGTGAATAGCGATTATTTTAAATGTATACTTTATTTAATGATAACATAACCTGTTCGTCGTAAGCTTTGCGTTGTGAATTGCCAGAAATCAGTCAGTCTTCTCCGTTACGATTCGAATACAGATATTATCAATAAGCTAATAGGGAAGAGGCATGTTTGTATTACCACAACCATTCCTTTCTGATAGATTCGTTGTCTTCACATTTTACTCAAATCCACATTTGTCAGCTGACACAATGCAACAAACTTCACGTACTTCGAAAATTCTTGCAAGATCCTTAATATAAATAAATAAATGTGTTGCTTATACTTTGCGCCACTGAAAGTGAACATTTTGGTGATTTCTCCTTTTGGAAGACACTTAAATATTTTTTTCAGATTTTAGTTTCTAGCTTCTTTAAAACAATTTTCTCGCAGTCACAAGATTACTTTAGTAAATGTGTAAAGCGTATTTTTTCCGGAAGCCGTCTCAATGTGTCTTTAGATGTTATGCACTTATGACTTCCGCACCTATCACCATTAGTTATGCAATAACGTGGAATCTTTTAGATATAAGTCCAAATATGATTTTAACACTGCTTCCAGTACTCTTCCAACATACTCACTCTAAAGACCCTGAGTATGTTTTTGTTCCATTGGTCTTCCTCTGGTCACTGGCGTTCTCTTGGGCTCCACTCCAGCATAAGTTTTGTACATCCTTTCTTGGAGCGACTTGACTGACACTCTGCCATTTCAAGGTTTCTGCATTCTCCAAGATGTTTTTAACCATTGTAACTTATCTGCTCTTTGTTTGAGGATTCGTCGGGAAAATCTACGATTACTGATTTGATCTTGCCCTGTTCGTATCTTTCACAGACACACACAGCACTGATTTTTCCATAACTCTTTGGACTATTACAAATTTTCTCTATGGAAATCACTCAGATCCAACGTCAAAAAATAATTATACATAGTTGTTGTCTTTGTTTTTTTATTTTCAAATATGTTAGTATGTCACAAAACTCGTAAAAAAATGAAGCCTTATTCTTTCTCTTTCTCTCTCTCTCTCTCTCACACACACACGTACGCACAATCAGATACAAACACACGCGTAACCAAAAACACACACATACATATCAAACGAACACATACAAGACCATATACGGAGCACACAAACATAAACATGGTAAGTAAAATTTACCGAGCGTGGTGGTGTAACGGATAGCGTTCTGGCCTCGCATTCGGGAGGACTGGCGGTTCGAATCCCCGTCCGGGCATCCAGATTTGGGTTTTCCATGGTTTCCCGAATCACTCCAGGCAAATGACGGGATGCTTCCTTGAAAAGGCCATGGCCGAATTCCTTCCCATTCCTTGCCTCCATCCTTTCCCGTCTCTAAAGACCTCGCTGTTGAGAGAAGTAAAGCAGTTAAAAAAAAATCAAAATTATTTTATGTTTTGAGAATCTTCCCTTTATTGGGTGTTATTATTCACTGCTGCAGATACTCTTTCGGTGTCTTTCCCTTTTGCAAAAGTTTACGTTTCTGAACACTTTAGTGGCTGCACTTTTACAACATCTCACCCAAATTAATTTCTTTTGCTGGTTGCGTTTCTAATATATTTCTACCATCGGATTAACTGAGCAGAAAAACCAGTTACAAATTACACCAATACCACCATCAGAACGTAAAAATCGTTTTCTTTCTTGTTTCCTGCAACTCTCACCACAGCGAAATTTAGTGACAATATGCTGATATCAGCTAGCCAAATCTATGGTACACAACGAAAAATAGAATATTTAGATCTCGTGACGACAATTTCTAATGATCACGCCGAATACCGTGATAGTTCCTTAATGTCGTTCTAGTTCAGTTTCTTATCCATCTATTAACACATTGACTGCCACGTGAGCCAATGTTGGCTCACAGTTGCATGGGTTATGACGCCACGTGAGCCATATGTGGTTCACGTATACATTGTGCAGTGAGCCGCGTGAGCCATAACTGGCTCACATGCAGAGTTGTGTTTAGAGGCTTCCTGAGTCTCATGGAGCTCACAGATAATGCGTTTCAACTATTTAAAAGTGGTGGCTCCACTGAACACTCTGATGTTCTTAGCAATCAATATTTTTGCATTTGGTAGCCCTGGTGATTCCTAACTGCAACCGTCAGAGATCAACTTTCGACGACTCAGCTGTAGTACTGTTTTGTTTTGCTGATTGCTCGTGTATGCTATTTGAGGTTACGTTTGTGTATTTGGTTAGTTTCCTAGTTTATTGTTATGGCCAAAAGAAGACAAACTTTTGAAGAACTTGAACAGCTAGTGAATGAGGCTATGAAAGATAGCTTATCAAGTTATCAATTTTATATGTAGCTAATATAAGCAAATAAACTAAGAGTTTGAATCATTTCTTGAAAAACGATTTTTTTTATACCTATTGTGTTTTAAATGATGTGAGCCACATGTGGCTCACGTGGCGACAGATCGTAATTGTGTTAAAATGTAGTTGTTGGGCCACGTGAGCCATATATGGCTCACACCTGTTATCAATCCAGATCAGTCATAACTTGATATTTTATGAAGTAACTTAGTTCTACATGATCAAAAGAAGACATCTGATGCAAAAAATCAATTTGGCCTCACAAGTAATATTCGTGATTTCAATGTGGCATAGCAATACATAGTCCAAGTTTCATCATGGCAGTCAATGTGTTAAATTAATCACCTGGCTCTCGAAGAGTCATAAAGTCACATTTTCTTTCAGATAAATTAAGAGTAAAGAACTAGGAGTTTTTAAAAAAAAAATAACCCTAGAGCTAACGACATAAGTCAGCTGAGTATAAAAAGAGACGCAAAATGATCTCGTGTTGACTGGAAAAGATCAAAAAGACTTTAGAGGTAAAGGGAAGAGGAAAGCTACTTTGTCGCTGCTTCAGTCACTATTTTTATAATGTTTTTTTTTCTTCTCATATTCTGAATTCCGGGTGCCATGTAGTTCTATAATTTTTAAGCCGATTAACTGTATGAGGTAAGTGATATTCGACATGAATAACTAGGTTGATTTCATGCCTATAATGCGGTCAGCAGTTTATCCATGTGTAGCTTGTTTCACATTTCCAGGTTTTGGTGATAGTTACAATCATTAGCTGGCCTTCTACTCTTCAACTGTTTTGGTTTTAGTATAATGTAGCGAAGTCTCAGCTTTATACAGACTACTCTAAAACAAAATACCTTATCATCTGGTTATTAACGTTCCTTATGAAGTCTGGTCCATGTAAGAATTATTTCAATTTCTCCATGCTAGTGTTCTCTGCTTCAGCGCAAATCCTTATGCTTCATCTTCAATAGACGATTTCAATGCATTCCTCGGTTGGTCCTGCCTTGGAGTTCGTTAAGCTTTCCGATTCAGTATTGGCTTTTCCGTGAATTCACTTCGCCACAGGTCTTCAAATCCTGTACTCGACTACACAGAAGATATTTGCATTACCTCTAATTAAATATTTCTGGCATCTACTGAATGAATTTATAACTAATGGCAAAGATCTTTTAATTAATTTCACAATTTTAGGAACAATTTTGATAATATGTAATTATTGTATATCATTTCTTATGCAGTTTCTTGTTAAAATAATGATTAATATAAGTATGGCAAAGCTGTTTTAGGGTTTTAGTTATTTATGGACGCGTTTCGCCTCTCGTCGAGGTATTGTGACACAACGGAAATATTTTTTATAAGAAAATTATATAATGTTCCTTGAGCATGAGCGAAATTCAATGATGATTGCTCTTAAAAAAAAAATAAAATAAAGTTTAGGTTACTATGGTGATAGATCAAGAGAGAAGCTAAGGCAATTTTTGTAAGGCATAGATCAGTTGCTAAGAATACTAGTCATTTCGAAAAGAAGAACCTTGCATCTTCGGGCACGAGCTAATTTCAATGTAGTTCCTTGAGGAGAAAAGGGAAGCATAGTAATAAAGTTTTAAAATTGTTTGAAATATAAAGGACTGAATTCGTTATAGTTCCAAGACGAATAAACCACACGGTTAAGCGACAGTATCTTCAGCGATTCAATTTTAAGGATCCTACCTGTAAATAAATAAAACCCTAAACAGTTGTGCTGGCATACTTATTTAAATAAAAATCATTAATATTAAATAATTTCAGCATTAAAATAGTATTAAAAAAACCAGTACGTCTTTGCGTTGTGTGTGTTCCCTGCAGCATTTGAAGGCTACCTGGAAACTCACTTAACGACGTCGATTTACGATCGCATCTGGAAGCAGGAACGCAAATGGACCGCAAAATTGTGGACCAATTCCGCTAACGTCAGCCTGCCCTGTCCTATATCGATCTTTAAAGAGGCGAATTGCGTACGGGCCCGTTTGGTTGTACGATAAACTACGTAAGCGCAATCCGTTGTTCAGTTCAACGTCTCGCTGGGGTAGTTAATCGTATAGAATTTACGGTTCGGTCGGGGAAGCGTGTACAGCAGCATCTGAGCGTCCATGCGTAGTAAAAGGAATATTTCAATATTGTCCTAAACCTGACGATTAGAACAAATGTTTTATTACTGGAAGATGTAGCCGTAACATGAAAATCGGATAATATGCTCTGAAATTTGATTTGATTAGGATCCTCAGGTCATATTAAAAATTTTGATTCTTTGTAAAGCTACGCAGAAAAACCGAAAACTGATTTCAGAGTCAATTATGCAGTAAAAAAAATGTGTCAGTTGCGATTCTGGTCAACTTAACCACAACCTCCACTACTATCGCCGTTCTAAAATCATAGTTTCTATTACCCTCATATGAATAACAACGGCTATCATCTATGGTGGTGGAAAGAGTTTATTCTGGTAAATCTTATAAGGAAAAACGAATAATGATCATTTTCAATGATTTTTTTGTGATATAAGTACCATACTGTGGATAGATTAGCGGAGTATTTGGCTATGATTTATTCAAATAAATGAATTTTACTTTAAATGACGGAAAACGTAATATCAAAAACCGATAACTGTCATTTATTTGACTGATACATTTTGAAATTACGTACCTTTCGTGTAAAATTTCTCTGAAATTTTAATAAACTTCAATGTTTCTTATCTTCTGCCAAAAAATTCTTAGGTTATGATTTAACCTAATTCTTATAACTGATACAGATAATATAACATAAGCATCGAACACCATTCTCCTTACATGAGTTTCTGCATCTATTTGTCGTAAATAAACAAAAAACAACATGAAGGAACGAATGTAATACTGGTGGCGGTTGATTGGCGAGTGAAGGCTGGGACGTGACCGTTCTCTATCCAAAAGCTAATGACGACCTACGCAGTCTCCAGATTAGCATTTTATATAAGAGGATTGTCAACTGTACCCTGTTCACTCCCAACAGGCGGCTCAAGGTCATGTCCCCTGGACCCGCTCCTCACCACCCCCTCCCTTCCTACCTCTCCCAGCTGAAGGCTGTTTCCAGGTAAGGGTAAGGTAAATTTCCCCTTCGCAGAATAAATGAGTATTCAAGTGAAACCTGGAGTAATTAATATTGGTCAAAAATTTGACGAATCTCTTTACGAAGACGAGAGAAAATGAAGATTGGAGCATAATTTTCCCTTTCAGGAAAAAGGATGTACTACTGATTTAAAATATCATGTGAAAAACCACATTAGTCGTCGTCTAATGCCTAACAGATGACGTAAAATGTACTCTTTTGCTAGGAGGATCCAGAGCAATCAATAAAAGGTAAAGTGAAGTATTGTATTTGTAACGAGAGATGGTTTGGAGTACTAACATATATGTGTCATACTAGGAAAGTAGTAAAGCAGTGAAGTGTAAGAAGAAATCTAGCAGACGTTGTACAGTATACAGCGAAAGCAATAAATGGCAGGAAAAACATTATAGAATTAAATTACAGTAAAAAAGAAATAATTACATGACAAATAACTATAAGATATTCAAAAACTGATTATTAGACTTAAATACATAAAAAAATAAAACAGTTACAGAAAAGAATAGAACAACCAATAGGAAGAGAACGAAATATTTGCAGCAGTAGTTTATATTAAGAACAACTCTGCAGACTCCATACATGTATGAGTTCTCTCTCAAAAAAGAGTGACAATGTCCCACAATTAAATGCAAAACAATTTTATTACAGAATATAATTAAAATGAATAATTACAGAATTATTCACAGAATGGCAGACACTGGCTGAATTAGGGTTAATTTAAAATGAAAATATCAGTGTCAATACATTAATGGTTTTTATTTTGTGATGTGCATTAGTTTCTTAAAAAAAAATCATTACGTTTTAATCAATTTGGTGATACAATAGGATTTATATTCGCGGCTGCCACTACTGCTGACTGACATAATCAAAATTTATTTTGCTCTCCTTAATTAAAATGTGAGGCTTTCGTACTCCGCGCTTTACGTTACGTTTAGATCATGTTACATGCTCCAATGCAATTGATACATAAATATTTCAGTGGTTTAGTAGCTGGCTTGGTAAGGGGGGAAAACATTTAACTAAGATAACACCCAAGTATGGATGAAAGTCGACAGCGGAATATATTGTATAAAGTAATTGAAAAACAGGATAGTAAGAATATAACTAAGCTTCAGATAATTTTTGTTGGTCGAGGAATATAATACAATTAAATGATAAATCAGGGAGTCAATTTTTTATTATTTTTTTATTTCTTATTATACTTAGATGCTTGTCAGTTCATCGGGTTGTAACATTAATGCAATACATTAAACAGTACGAACAGGCAAAATTAAAACTAATAAAAGAAATAAATACTGCATTGGTAGCGCTGACTGCAGGATGGGACTGTGGTTTGCAGGAAACATTACCACTTAATTTCTGAAGTGTATTTAATTCGCATTCGTCAGTACCATTACTTTTCAGAAGTTACATGGCCGAACCATTGAATTATTACAGTAATAATTTCTGCTCTACCAGCCTCAAATCTCTGCTACTAACATAAAGCTAAGCTTGGTCATCGTTTCCATAATGCCGACGTTGGTCGGCTACAAATCTACAATGGCCAGAGATATAACTACTAACTCCAGATTATGCGTGTTATTTAGTAACTGATATACATAAGAGTCCGCAAAGAAATAACCTGCCAGAACACTCAGTTAAAACACACATTTTTAACGGGCTGTAAAGTAAGTATTAAGATGCTACTCAAGTCTCAAATTTATGTATGCATATGTTATAAACTTCTCACGCATTTCATCCTTTCAGCTATCCAATTAGCATCATTTTATACTTTTGGGACCTTCGACGTCAAACACAGTATTTTTACCGTTGATCCTCTGATTAACGGTGACATAAGAGTAACGAAGTAAGTTCTAACTAAAGATAGGCAAAGACTGTAATTCCGGAAAAAAATTATGTTTCCGAATAATTAGATTTTAGTGTGCTTTAAAAAGTTAGATATCTGTGCTCCTCGAAACGAGTTATGTGGATACAGTTACGAGAAAAGTAGTTTCCGTCATAATTTTCTAAGATACTGTTTGCAGAATGAGCACTCAGGCAGCAGTTAATGTTTATTTCAGTAGATTAAAAATGTTTCAGACACCTTAAGTGCTTGACATTGCGGCATGTCTAGAGCTCCGTTAAAGTTCTGTTAATATGCAACGGCTTGAACTAGCGTGGACAGTGAGCGATAAAACTATGAAGAGGACACCTCAGAGATGGGGACTGTTCAAGACATGTTAGGTATTAAATAACGTCTGTGCCAATTTTTAGGTCTACATTATATTTTTTTCAGGTTCATACCCATAATGCCCGGGGAGCGGCGCGCGGAGCTCTCAGCCCAGCGCTGACTCACGTGTGTTAGTTTCAACGCGTATATCGACAACTATATGTTACAGAGGGGTGAAAGATATAACATTTTAAAGCTAGAAGTCTGTACTACATCTTTGATATTGGCCTGACATGGTAACTTTGACAGTTTTTTCACAATGCAGAGATATTTAAAAAAAACGTTATGGTTCGAACTTCCTTCATCAAAAATGTGACTATACTTTTACTTTTTAATAATAATAGTGCCAATTTTACACTTTTATGCAGTGGTTAGCCTATCCTAATTACCTATGGTGCAATAAAACGTTAATAAGTCTGACATTTCAAATGTTAGAACGAGTTTATACCGATTTGGCACTCAATCCACTTTTAAGCCCTTTTTACCTGAAAATAACTATGACGCGGACACCCCAGAGGTGGGGACTTTTCCGTACTTGTTTCTTAAGTACTAAGGAACTTCTGTGCCAAATTTAAGCTCTATTTTTTTTTTTTAGGTTACCTCTAAAATTTGATTAAAATGCCTGTACTATTTGTTTCAATATACTATCT
Source organism: Vandiemenella viatica (assembly GCA_031002005.1). Classification (NCBI taxonomy): domain Eukaryota; kingdom Metazoa; phylum Arthropoda; class Insecta; order Orthoptera; family Morabidae; genus Vandiemenella; species Vandiemenella viatica. The sequence continues at coordinate 212,713,623 of JARYHS010011408.1, read as the reverse complement.
ACTCATTATCAGAATAATTGAGCAACCCATCTGTGATAACTAAAAGACAATTAGGCTAATCAATTATAGTGATAGCTTAACGACTGTTAGGATAACGAATTATGCCGATGGTTTCATAACTTTAAACTACATGATATCAAACAAGTGGAAGGTTCTCTTTTTAGTTAATGACATTCTTAAAAAGCCAACAACTAGCACGAAATTTCTTCTTCCTATTCTGTGTTAGACCAGTTACAGTCTCAGACCATATTCTTGGTGGTCTTCCTACACCTCTCCCACCTTTGGGATTTTTGGTGGGATCCGGTCCGTCTTCATCCTTAGTATATGATCCGCTCAAAATGATCTATACAGTTTTGCACAATTTGGGGAACTGGTTTAACTTTGAGTTCCTTAAGGATTTCATCTCATCTTTTTCTGTCACGTAAAGAACTTTTGTAATAAGTGCTTGACATTGCGGCATATCTAGAGGACCGTTAAAGTTCTATTACTGTGCAATGGCGTGGACTAGCGTGGATAGTGAGCGATACCTATCAGGTCTGGTATTAGGAAGGACGCAGGTTCGAATCCCCATCCAGCCGGCTAGATTTCGGTTTTCCATGGTTTCGTTAAATCACCTCAGGATTATGCCAGAGTGCTTCGTACAAAGATATTGGCCGAATTCCTTCCCGTTCCTTGCCCCAATTCATACCCGCCTGTCTTCGACGTCGACGAGGCATAAAACCTGAAGAGGAAATGAAAATTTCTCGGGTTTTCTTCCGGATAATATTTTTATTTAACTCATCATACAACTCAGCATACAACGTTTCGGCAGCAACCTCCACTGCCTTCATCAGGTACTGTGTCATACCGAAGCTAAGGCTGATGAAGGCAGTGGAGGTTGCTGCCGAAACGTTGTATGCTGAGTTGTATGATGAGTTAAATAAAAATATTATCTGGCATAAAACCCGAGAAATTTTCATTTCATTAATACGCCGGGAAAAACTTAATTCCCTGAACAGAAAACACAAAATCAGCGGCCTGATACTTTTCATTATGTCAGTTGATAATTGCAATAAAATAAATATAAGCTACGTACAGCTAAAGTATGCAACGTTGAAGCTTGGGGCAGTGCGATTTCGCACTGCTACTTGCCATTCTGGAGGACCGGGGTCAAACCCGGTTCGGCCATCCTGTCTGAGGTTTTCCGTGGTTTTCCTCAGTCACTCTAGGCGAATGCTGGGATGGTTCCCTACAAGGCCACGGCCGACCTTCCAACCCCCTTCCCTCCCCGTAGACTAGTAGGCTGAAAAGAGTCTCCGTGACTCTCCAGCAGCCCGCCTCCCAGCCTTCAGCTGGGAGGAATGAAATTGCAAGAAAAAAAGTATACAAACTTTCAACAACTATTATTTTTTTCCCAAGTATTTTAGATATGTACCTCAAAAAGTAATGTAGCGCTGAAAATTGGCACAGAGGTTCCTTAGTACCTAAGAAACAAGTAGTGAAGAGTCCCCACCTCTGGGGTGTCCGCGTCATTGTTTTTTTCAGGTCAAAAGGGCTTAAAAATGGATTGAGTGCCAAATCGGTATAAACTCGTTCTAACATTTGAAATGTCAGTCTTATTGTAGTAATGTTTTATTGCAACCTAGGTAATTAGGATTGGCTAACTACTGCACAAAAATGTAATATTGACACTATTATTATTAAAAGTAAAAGTGTAGTCATATTTTATCATGAAGACAGTACGAAACATAACCTTTTCTTCAATATCTCTGCTTGCTAAAGTTACCAGGTCAAAGATGTAGTATACACTTTCAACATTAAAATGTTATATCTTTCACCCCTCTGTAACATATAATTGTCGAGATACGTGTTGAAACAAGCCCACGTGAGTCATCGCTGGGCCAAGAGCTCCGCGCGCCGCTCCCCGGGCATTATGGGTATGAACCTGAAAAACATATAATGTAGAACTGAAAATTGGCACAGATATTATTTACTACCTACGAAACATGTCTTGGAAAGTCCCCATCTCTGAGATGCCCTCTTCATAGTTTTATCAGGGCAAAAGGTTTTAAGTGGGACTTAAATACCATAATCAGTATAAACTCAGTATCAGTTGTAACTCTTAAAGTATCAGCTTCAGTGTCATCTCATTGCTCTGTAAGTAATTGGGAAGGCTAATTATTGAATGATGGCGTACTTTTGGGCGTAATTATAGTACGGAAGTAAAATGAACTCACATTTCCTCGTGAAACAGGCAAAGACATGACTTATTTTGTAATAAAGTCAGATTTGCTAAAAACTGTAAAATTTATCAAGACCTATTATCAAAGTTGTTGAAAGCAGTTTCAGCATTAAAATGGTATATTAATCATGTTTTTGTGACAAACGATTGGCGAGATATGCAACGAAACATTCAAAACAACGCGCAGAGATCAGCATAAAGCGCCGTTCCTTTCTATCTGTATCATTCTAACCTCTTCAAACAATGCACTGAGATTTTGTGCTGTTGGCATTATATAGAAACTGAAAGGAAAAAATCTTGAAAATAACGAAACATTTTGTAAAATCATAAATTATACAGTCTTTTATTAAAAGCTTTAAATGACATTTAAAATTTAGCTTCATCATCGTACTCATCATCTGAATCAGTATAGGTGACATTATCGCATCCAAATCCTCGGTAATGTCTACACACTAGTGAGCACTCTAACCCACAATGCACACATTCACACCTATTGCCGCAGATGTTCTTACAATTGCAGGACACCAAATTAAGGAGATGATCCGGAGCAGGTGGAAGTCGGGTAGTCACTGGCACAAGAACTCCATTTTGAATTTTCCAGTTCCAGTCTTCGGAATCTAAAGAATTTCTTGAATCTGTGAGTATACTTGTAGAGATTGTTACTCACATGTTGCAGATGTTGGTGGAAGAGACGCAAGCTGGAAGGATGCAGTGACTGGTTTGATTGCGATCTTCCGACTGTAGTTTGTTACCCGAAATTCGTCCAGATTTTGACACTGAGATTTAAAATTTCCATTGAGGACAACGGCAATCGTCTCTCCTGCGACAATGCTGGGAAAGGTTTTTTGCACAAAACAAAAATTTTTGCACAGCAGAATTCCGTAACATTAAAACTTTATACGTTTCAAAAACTGAAAGCGTAGTTTTGTGCTGAAAAGTGCACTTATTGTCACGTGATTAATAAAAGTTTTATAATAATGATGCTTTCTCGGCATTGTATTTGAAAGTTAGGCTTTAGACGATAGATTTTAGAAACTTGCATAGCATAGAAAAAACGATTATTATAAGTTATTATTTAATAGGAGTAATATTAGCAGAGGCAATAGAAAAGTTGAAACTATTTCTTATTGGTGTGTACATAAGCAGACAATGAACTAGCAGCAACCATTCGTCGTGACAATATACCAATATTCAGATGAGATAATCTATTAATTGTGATGATAAAAAGTGTAGCTAAACCTACTAAAACATAACTATATTTGTCTTACCGGTAGGTATTCGAAAATATTAAATAAATCGCAGATATTGTTAACAATGAACAGCACACTCTTTATAGTAGCGACGTTACAAAATTACGAACATATTTTGGAAATAATTACTAATTTGCTAGATGACTTGTGTACTATTATTCATATAATCATGTACCAGATCGTATAAATGATGTGTGACTAACTTCAACAGGTTTTAAAGACGTGTTTATGGGAGCATACGATAGTAACTTCGAAAGTGATACTTCATTTATCGATAGACATTTAAATTTATCGCCGAAACAATATCAAGGTAAACAGTATATTATACATGATAAAGTATTAACTAGAAACTTACATCATGTTGGTCTTCACAAAAATACATTGAGTATTTCGCGTATAAATAAGCTGGGTCCCGTCGAGCAACTTTTAAACTCATTTTCCGCACATTTTCAATGTTTGGAACGTCACCACTGATTTTAACAACAACATAAGCAAACTGTAATTTCATTTGCAGTACAAACTAATACGTGGCGTCACGGTAGGCGAAACGACAAGTGGGCGGTGAGCGTCTTGACGTCAATATTCCACTCAACATATAAAAATGCAATATGTTGCAGTTTTACGTTTGTTTTATCAAGAAATACTTTCTTGCTGTAAAACTGATTAGTTTTCCAGAATTAGTCAAATACCCTAATCTCATCGTCCAACATACATATACGAATACTGAAAATAACCATACAGATTCTCTGTAATATAATGAGAACCGGTTCTTCATCCCACAGTCGTGTGTTTTATTAAACACCATTAGTCACACGTGTTATCAGCATATGTGTAGGGTTTATCAAGTGCATGAATTGTATGCAGTTTCTCTTAATTCCAGGAAGGTATATAGCACATAATTTTGGCCGTAAAGATAACCTGGAATTTACACAAAATGTATTGTTCTTGTAGGCACTAAAGAGAGCCTAGCAATGATATCATAGAACGAATTACTTCTTTGAAAGAATTTTTAATAATATATTTGCTAAAAATTTCACAGAGCGGCACCACTGTTTTTTTTATGATCGCTTGTTATTCTAAACATGTTTACGAGCGTTTCCGAGCGTTCGATGTCAAAGGTTTCCCTTGTAAGTGCGAGGAAGTTAGTGTAATCAAACAATGATGTTTGAATTCAGATTTTCTGGCGAGCGATTGTTCCTCTTCACCGTAAGTCTGACTTCATGACACATTCTGATGCGTTTGTTCTCTACCAGCAAATCATGCAATAATTATTGTGGTTGGAGGCTTAGGCGATACTATCCGTTATCTTCCTGGAGTCGTCAATAGACTGTATTTTCATTAATTTAATTTCATAATCATTTCGTACCACCAAGGTGCACTCAATTTTTAATATAAGTATTTCCACAGCACCACATATCATTTCCATAGTTAATACCACCAGCTTGACAAATGTGCAGGATCTACATCTACAGAGACAGGATTTAGCACCACTTTTATACATACTTTTAAAATTCTTGCCGAGTCCTACGTATACGTCATTTTAAAATGTTTTCCTTATTAGAAATGGCTTATTCTTGTACTGTTAATCATTTCTTATACTTGTATTGCTTATACTACATGTATAATTAATTTCTTAAACAACTAAATTTACTTACTATTTCCACAGCATCTAGTCTAATTTATAAATTTATGTTCTTCAATCCAGCTGCATTTCCTGACCTTTGCTTAAATTTAGTCCAAACTCTCTCCTAAAATCTGGTTCATGTTTTTTTTTTGTGATTTCTGCATATCTTCAGTCCTGTCAGCAAATCAAGTACGTAATTATGAAGTTTGAGCATATTAATTATGTTCCCTGTCCTCATTACACTGCTAAAATTTCATCGCATGTGAGTAAAAATTGTGCAACTGTTCTGTCTTTTTTAAAAAAAATAATGTTTATCAGTGATGATTTCCTAGTTTTCTTATTCTTGCACTAAGAACAATCGGCTTAATTCGGTAATTACATCTCCAACCTTCACATTTTAGACATTGTCTTACTCAAAACTGTAAACGGCTTACTTTTAAAATACAAAAAAAAATGTTATAAATATATTCTTTCTTCCTGGCCTGTTCTACAAATCTTAATCGTAGCCATAGAATTGTTTTTCTTTTATCTCTGCTGTTCCAGAGCCCAAGATGTTATTGGTATTATTTTTTCCCAGATGTTACATTTCTATATTTAAACTGGTTAACCAATTTTAATACGTAATATAGAACTTCTGACACGATGATACCTATACTTGATTCTTAAAATGCTGTGTTTTTATAACTTTTAAGTTTACAGTTTGGTATAACTACTTAGTTCTTGTTGTAGAGAAATAACCGAAATTTGCATTACTTGCTAAATTTAATTTGAATACAGATATTTATCTCGAACTTAAAGCTTCGAATAATAAACCTCTTATGGTATTGGCTAATTCGCGATATATAATAAATGACGTAAATACGTACTGGGTTTTCAGTCACGTTATTCCTTAACCATCAAAATCTAATTAAATGCCTGACGCTTTATTCCGATCTATTGATAAATTTATTAACATAGGCATCAATTTTTGGACAGATAAAATGTATATTTCTGATTGAAATAAATATTAGGTAAGGAGATTTTTTAAGTTTTACGCAGTCATATAATCTCCACCGTATTTTTTGAAAAGTTTAATTGAATATCGAAAGCGCTGCAAAAAACCACAAAAATACCGAAACATTTTATTGAAACATCGTTTTATTTTATGCACACTTCCCAACGAATTCCGGTATCTGTCAAAAATCATATCATCATATTCGCTTTTATATATTTCTTTATAGAATCTCTCTTTCGTGAATAAAATAGGAAAGAGAAAAAAAATGAGAAAGTTTTGCTCGTGCAGCTGGTTGTGTGCGCGCTTAAATATTTTCCAATAACGGAACACCGATTGCTGAATCCTCACTATTCAGAAAGTTCTGTAAATATTGGCATTACATCTCCACAAACTACCTCCTTTTCATTTTTCCTTTCCGTCATATTTTCAGCTGATTTCAGTTTAATTTGATTGATTGATGGCAACGTATTCTCTGAATTTTCTATGTCAAAGCCTTTTTCCTTCAAATACACCATTGAAGATATGCCCACAGCTTATAATATTCTAGAATGGCATTCGCCATTTGTGATCATGCAATCAGTTCCAAATAATTTGATTTCATAAAAATAACAACAGTTTTCCCTGTGATAATTGTAAAGTAAAGTAAGACAGTGAAAGACAAACACAACCCTTAATGCAAACCATTGTCGCCCTGGATAGCCCTTTTACAGATAACCTTTGGCATGCATAGAGAGTGTAATAACTACTTTGCTAGGAGTGTGAGGATATACAGGTTCAGCGTATTATTATTATTATTATTTAATTGCGATGGATTACACTCTCTGGTGGCAATTCCCTCGGTTAACTAATTACCCTTTAATGTTATTTTATTTTTTATTATTTTATATAATTTGAGTGTTAAATTCCTTCCCCATCTACTTCTGCGATTTACGAACTTAAACCTTAAATTCCTTCAGCGTTTTTGGTAAATTATTCATCACTTCACTTTGCAATTTGTTCCAGTCTCTGACATCCTTACCCACTAAAGAAAATTTTTCTCTTGCTGTTCTTGTTAGAAGTCTCGCTGAACTAAAACACTCCTTAAATTTTTACTTTTATATATATATTAGTTATAGTGGCTTTGACATAGTATGAACTAAACTAAAAACTAACAATTGATCTCAACGATATCTTTAAACCCTTCAAAGGACTCTCCTCGGCAAGTAATGCATTATTCACAGGAATCTTCAATAATTGGAAAATTTTCAGGAAGGTCTATATACGAACTAGTCGGAGTTGCTAGCTTCGCTTGAACAAAGCCATCCAGCTCCTATAAAATGTGAATTTAAAAAAAAAAAAAAAATTAACATTTAAATGCAGAATTATAAAACTAAAATAAATAATTACATTCTCAATATAGTGGTATTTAATTTAGTGAAAGAAAACTCTATTGTTTATTTCATTTTGTTTTCACTTATTTAATTAACTTATTCTTTTAGAAAACTTGCTAATGAACTACATTTATCATCTTATTATTTGGAGAATATATACATATATATCATCAGCCAGTTAAATCATTATATGGTGTGGCCTCTTAATGTCTTGAGTTCTGGTAGAGCTTGAGCAGGTCGCACGATCTTGGGCTATCCTCTGCCAGTTAACTCCAACAACCCTGCGTGTTTCCTTGTCGCATAGGTCTGGTGACCTTCCTCTCGGTGGCTGATGATCTTTGGGCTCCACTCTAACACTGATACCGTCCATCTTTCGTCCGAGCAACGTGTCCAACCCACTGCCAATTTAATTAAGTTGTCTTCTCCAAGATTTCTGTAAACTTTGTAATTGATCTAATGTTGGTTGCTTTCTTCTTGTATTTTCCAGTTAAGCCTCTCTGTGCCGTTCTAAGTTTACCCTGGTGTACAGGTCTCACAGCTGTAAGGCAGCATAGAAATAATGTACCAATCGTAAACTATTTCCTTTAGAATTATGAGCATTTTAGATTTGCTAGATCAGGCAAGTTGATGGCAAAAAATTCCTCGTTAACCCCATAGTTAATCGTCCAAAACGATTGTGCGCAAACAATTACACAAGTTTTCGCTAATTTATCAAGAAAAGATGAATTTAGCACTTGCTTTTGTTATTCAAAGGAGAAGTTATTGAACTTCCGGATAATGGTACCGTAGTCGAAACAAAGTAATACTTGAAAATTGTGTTAAACTTAGTTTCAAGTTATTATTCTAGAATAAGACTCTCTCAAGGAGTAATGGGTGATAAACTGAGTTTATGTCGATCGAGCAATATAGCAATTTAATGAGAATTGTTGTCAGATATGAAATTATAGAGTGTTTTGGTACACAACAGGCCACCATATCAACTAAACCACTGACCAGATCTCTATGATATCCTCGTGGCGAACGCTGAATGCTGAAGTGACCCTGCCTGGAAGACTGCTGTCGGTATAACATCTAATTCCTTCAGCTCCACAGATATCTGGTCTGCGGAGTGGTCATCATCAACGCCGCAGGGTATAGTTCATATTAGCAATCCCTGCTCAAAACGACCAGGATTCAACTTACCGCCGTCAATTTGGTGTAAATTAAACCGTATTACATGTGGTATGGGTAGAACTGCTTCAACTTACCGCCGTCAATTTGGTGTAAATTAAACCGTATTACATGTGGTATGGGTAGAACTGCTTCAACTCTCTACATGTGGAACTGGGCAGATTCTCCGTTCTGTGACTGCGGTGAGGTTTTAATTTGAAAGCAATTGATTCCTACTCGTACTGTTGGCTTGCTAAGCCTAACACAGTTAAGGATTTCCTTTCAGGGTTTACTCCCTTAGCCTTTGAAGATCCCTCTTCGCCACAAGGCAGTGGTGTTTCCCTCCAATTTACCCCCGGAGAGTATGGATGGCCCCTCCCACCATTTTCGCCAATCTGAAGGTCTCCTTCTCTGCCGAAAACTGCCGTTGAGGACTTCGCCCGTATTCCTGGACATGGGTTCAACACTATACCCTGTGGGACTGGGTCCTTGCTTGGACTTAGCCACCCTGTCATTCCGGCCTGCTGGAGCTAGAATGTCCACCCCCGCAACGTGGATGCGCCAGACAAGAATTACTCAAGTGGAGTATAGGGATGGTGACCCTACCTCCCTTGAGCCGGGTTAATGGTTGTTCATGATGCCACAAACAGAAATTTTGTACCAATTTTAACATATGGGGTGGAAACATGGGTGATGAAAGAGAGAGACAAAGGGAGAGTACAATCTGTGGAAATTAAATTTCAGAGGAGTAGAGTAGGAGTAATAACAAGAGACAGAATACGGAATGAGAGAATGAGGGAGATGACAAAGGAAGAACCACTACAACAGAGAATTGGAAACTCTAGGTTACAGTGGTACGGGCATGTAAAGGGAATGGGAGAGGAGAAGCTACCAAGGAAGATGCTGGACATGGAGCTGAAAGGGAAGAGGCCTAGAGGAAGACCGAGGGACAGATGGATTAATTGTGTTAAGAAATGTGTGAAGGAAAGAGGATGAAATTGGGTGACAGTGGAAGAAGAGAGATAGTGGTTAGACAGGAAGCGCTGGTGAAGCTTTTGTTTCCAGCAGACCCGGCCAGTGGCTGGAAGCTGTCCTAGATGATGATGATGATGATGATCGCACATTTTTCAGGATTGCCCATTGCGTTCCTTTCCTAGAAGCCTTCAAAATTTAAATTTGCCTACTCTGGAGGCGGTGGCCTGATTGGGGCACCTCGATGCTGTATTATTGTGTTTATGGATGGGGATCCTGCCATAGAAGCCTCATCACCTGCCAGTTGTGGGCTTTGTCCGCTAAACAATGTATAAATATATGTATAATTATTTTAAAAGAAAGGTAAGTTCAGTATGATTGTAGTTGAGTATTATGATCATGTAACATCATACGCTAAATAAAATAACAAGCAGTCATCCTGATTATTGTGGAAATGCTTATTAGTTATGTATTTCTTCAGTGGATGTTTGGTAACTTTCGTCCGCTAAATAATCCACACTAATTTAGTGATTAACTCATTTATGTTATATGGAAATAAACATATTTTAATGATATTTACAGTATTTTTTTTTCTTATTAAAGACCGAACCGTATTTCGTTAAATGGCCTCGTTGATAGTTTCGACAGATAAGAAATTGTCTTCTACCTTTGGTCGAATCCTCTGCTGTCTGTACCGTTCCGCCGAGGGGAGGTCTCCAAACAACCTCTGCGTCGGCTGTTAAGGACGTCCGGTCAACCCCCGCTTCCACTTCCACCCTCGCCGAGTTAATTGTTTGGGGCGGCCGTCCAGGGTTGGCGGTGCCAACTCCCAGGTCGCGTCTGCCACTGCCTCCCAAACGCCACTGCAGTTGCAGTCCCTAATGGCGCATCGCACTTAATGCTGATTAAATTTTTAGATGCCAGCGGCGTCCTAACACATGTGGGAGCAACGGCTTGGACCACAAAACTGCCGGGGTCGGGCCTATTACGGAGCAACGGTGCTCTTCCAGAAATACACCGGAGTACACAGACCTCGTTACACTCACCAAATGCGATGGCAATGAAGGTTTTCCGAAACGAAGTGTGCCTTAGAAACTTGCTCAGGTAAGTACGGAGCACATTTCAGTAAAAAGTGTCCCTAAATAAATCTGTGGGAGTACAAGCGTTTGAATGTCACTGGACCAACAAAACGAAGAAAATATACATATAGCTTATATATATTAAACGTTCTAATTTGTAAGCAAAAGCTATAAGTAGATACTAATTAAGTCAACATAACCAAAACTAGTGAACAGCAAAAGCAAAAGAAACATACTTTGCCGTCTTTTAGACATAGATGGCTTTTTGGTCTAGCTTTCCGATTATAATTATAATATCGTCCTCTCCTCCGATTTGTTTTATTTATCTGAAATAAAATATATATTCTACCTTGCTTCATTTCTTGTTACTTTTACTTCAAGAGTACCATCAGTTTTATGACACCAACTAAAATTTCCAAGTTTAGCTTTAACATACTATTTCCCGCAGCTTCATAGACATTACAAATTACTCAGCACAAGATGGTGGGTCATATTTTTAAATATGTGAGCTTGGTAATTTGTTAGTAGAGATAACATTCGAAGGTAGGAAATGTAGAAGAAGACAAAGATTACAATTTATGAAGCAGATAACTGAGGACGTGCATTGTAAGGAGTATGTTGAGATGAAGAGTTTAGCTCAAGATAGAAAGAGATGGATGGTTGTAATTAACCAGTTGAGTTGATATCTGATGATAGCAACAACAACAACAAACCGAGCGTGGTGGTGTAACGGATAGCGTTCTGGCCTCGCATTCGGGAGGACGGCGGTTCGAATCCCCGTCCGGGCATCCAGATTTGGGTTTTCCATGGTTTCCCCAAATCACTCCAGGTGAATGCCGGGATGCTTCCTTCAAAAAGGCCATGGCCGAATTCCTTCCCATTCCTTGCCCCCATCCTTTCCCGTCTCTAAAGACCACGTTGTTAAAAAGGGACGTTAAACTGTTACAAAAAAAAACAACAACAAAAATACTACAGGACTATAACTTAGAAAATATTATCTGCTTGAATTTGTAGCATGGTCAAAAAAATAAAAAAAATCATCGTATGGCATTGGCCGGGAGATGGCGAAATTCGGCCGCCAGGTGACAGGGTTTTCGTTTCGTCGTGCAATACGTCTCTTGTGGCTAATGAACCAAATCCCGGTGTAGGAGACGTAAAGTTTAACGTGGAATGTCAACCACGAAGCGTTCTGGCGCGCTTCCCACAACTCACCAAGGTGTGCCAGAGGTAAAGGTCGGGCTAAGGGCTTTTAAAAATCCTAGCCAATACTGGGATTCGAACCAGGGACTATTCAACCACCAGTCAGACGCCTTGACCACTTTTTAAATAAAATGGCATTTGGCAATACACCAACCTGCAAAAGCGTTTCTGTTTCCTCAAATTGATACGTAATATATAGGGTGATTCAGGAGGAATGATAAATATTGGAGGAGGTGGTAGTATAAACAATATTGAGTGAAAACTTACATATGAAAATGTATCCGATTTCCATTCGTTTTGGAGAAACAGGTGCTGGAACCGTACCCTATTACATTTTTGTGTGTGAGGATGGTTGAAAAACGAAGTGCGCGAAGAAAAAGTAAACACAAGAGACGAATTACTCGCTCACATTGTAAACGTTGCCACTCTCGTACTCAGAAGAGCTACACGTACTGTTGCAAGAAAGTGTATTGAAGTCGATGGTGGAATTTTCTAACTTTTAAATACGATTGTGTATTTGCATGACTAAAGTGCTTCAATTAGTCATTTGTGTATTCTTGAACACTTTCTGAGGTTATAACATTCCAGCACCTATATCTCCAAAACTAATTGAAATCGGACGAATGTTTATATGAACTTTTTTACTCAATATTGTGCATACTACCACCTCCTTTAATATTTACCATTCCTCCCTAATCGCCCTGTATTATCGTCATTACCGTTTTACTCTCCAGTGGATTGGATTGGGAATAAGTTATGAGAAGCAATTCGGCCATAGCCTTTTGAATCACCCTATTTATTACTTATCAATTTGTAGACACAGAAACACTCTCGCAGACTGATTTCAGAAAAACCGAAAACAGGATGACCATATGGGGATTCAAAACCTCGTACTCCCGAATGGCAGGTATGATCGTTACCGCTCACCCACCAGCCTCAGTCTCCTTGGTTTATGCTAGTGCTGGTTTACGGTGAAAACTGGAATGGAAATGGGAGATTTAAAAATCGGCGATAGCTAAAGTTAGCCGGGATATTCTCTCAATGGCAATTGTCGGTTTATAGCTTCGGTTATTTACGATGGTCCGCCACGTACTAGCGCAATTTGAAAGGACAATTTCTCGCTCTGTAGATCTCCATGCACTGAATTACCTTCCTATGAAAATTAGTTTGTTTATCCTAGGATGTTTCTAGCAAATGGTGATACGTTCGATACCGTTTAGGCGATCCCAGGATTCGGCTAAATTCCATAGTTATAAATTTCAGACAGTGTAATCAACACTCCAAATAACGTTGAGTTCAAGAAAGGAACTCTCATCTTGTATTGCGTATTTAACATTAGCGCACCAACGAATCTCGGTGCGTGTACTGTACCTCGATCTCAAGTTCGTTAGCCACTTAAGCTCAGAAATGCCTAACTTCATATATTATTTCTCTCATCATCTTCCTCTATCAACACCACCTAGAGAGAAGGCCTGGCCTCTCAGTTTGTGACGTCACGCAAGTCAGGCATAAGCTGCCGTCAGGCGCGACAGAACAGTACGAGCAAAAAATTACAATAATTGATTTTCTGTTGTGTAACACAGACTTTTTTTTAGCTTTTTACCTCAAAATATCCTGGATAGGCAGTATTTCGCATTTTTCTAAATAGAAGCAAAAGTGTTTGACAAATATCATTAACTTTTGATAAACTTTTTAATGTGTCAACGTGATGTTCAGTTCTTCTTCATCTGAAAATAAATTAATCAACAATTAACAGCCATATTAACTTAATATTTTTTTAATTATGGCTTTACGCTTCGTCGACGTCGTGGTCATTAGAGGCTGGATGGGACTGGGGACAAGGAACGGGAAGGAATTCGGCAGTGGTCTTTTGAAGGAAGCATTCCAGCATTCACCTGGAGTGATTTGGGGAAACAATGGAAAACACAAATCTGGATGCCCCAACGGGGATTCGAACCGGTGTCTTCCCGAATGCGAGACAAGCGTTAACCGCTCACCCACCATGCTCGATTTAAACTAATAAATGAATCTTTTACAATTTCCGATTAAGACAATTTTAATGATATTTCCTTACAATTAGAAAAAAAATTATCGATATTTGTTGACAAAGACTATTTGAGTGATATTTCTATTCCATTAGAAAATTTTATCGTTAGTTTGTTTTCCCCTTATACATGCTGTCGAAAAATCAGTATCTTGTTTTTTCATGAGGCTGCACTTTAATAGGCATATGTATGAAAACTCAGCAGAGATATAAATAATATTTGTTTAATTTGATGAGATCACAAATATTTTATCAAATACAATAGTTAACTTCGGTTTTAAAATAATAATAATATTTAATAAGTGGAATTTTTCATTTCTGAGTAACCAAATTTTACACACACTCGCACACAGTAATAATAAGTAACAAGTGTAAACTTATGGATTTTAAACTTCTAATGGTAAGAAATAATGCCAAGCCGAGGCGAAAGACACTGAAATCTAGACACATACATCATAAGCATGAGGGAGAATAGAAAAGAATTCTTAAAGAACTGTGTAAAATAAAAATATTCCTTGTCATGATGGACTGAACATGCGAAGCATAATTTCATTTCACATGTACAAAGGAATTGTATTAAAGCTTTGTTAAAATTAGCTATCTCGAAGAGGACCACATTCCTTTGGCATTACTTTTCCTTGTCTTGCCTTATTATGTACGAACATCTTCCTTAAGTAATGACTCTCAGAATTCATAATCACATTTGCAGAAGTAAAAAGGAGAAATGTATGCCGAAATTTATTGCGAATGAATATCTCACTCCATCTACACAAGATGAAACGTAAGGCAGTCTGATGTAAGGGGAGTTTGATAAACCAGTGTTGATGCTTTGGGAGGTAGAAAGGGAAGTGATATGAAAGTTTTCTACCACATATACGTATGCATAGATTCTGAAAGTATACGATATGTTGGCATATTTTTTAATTTATTTTTAAGTCATATGCGAATTAATCATTATTTACATAAATTTATTGTTTGTTTTACATAAACTCTGCATAAATCTATGAAATATGTAATAAGATGGCACAAAACAAAACAAAAAACCTTAATAATAATGTATCAGACATTTTTATTATTTTCTGATGGAATATTATAGGTTCCATAGGAATAATAAAAAGTCAAACACTTGCCAATAACATACACATGTACATGGAAACTTTGCCAGTGTATATTCTTTCCATCTGTTTATGATACTAGCCTTACAAAGTTCTTCAACAATGAAAGGAAAATTTTAAGGAAAATCTTTGACCCAGTTTGGACAGGAGGAATTTGGTAGGAAAGTAAATCACCGGATCAATTCCAGTATTCGGAAAAAATTTCAGACCCTTTCAAGAAAAGGCAAATTAAATTCTTCGGCCATATTATCGCAATGAAAAACAAAAGACTAACGAAAATAATTCTCAAAGTGACCGTTTCAATTAAAAATAAAAAGTATTGAAATCGAAAATGATCTCCAGGAATTCGGAATCACAGATTACATCATACAGGGCAGATACAGATTTAGTAGAATGGTCAATAACTACCAATTTGCCGACAGTCAGTATATTAGAAGAAAGAACACCTGGACAGAAGAACGTAGGAAATAGCTCAGCGAAAGGATGAAGAGATTGTGGGAAAAGAAGAAAAACATATTGCCAAATAAGTTCATTTGCGTTCCTCAATTGGGCATAACGATGAAAGAAGAAGAAGAAGGAAGTTCTTCAATAGTCGAAGTAGTGCCTGTAATCCACGCTGGATTGAAACTAATTATTAAACTAAACTAAAATTGAAGGAAACAATTAAATTGTAGTAAAATTTAACGTAAAAAGTTACTCTTAAGCTTATGTAAAGTTTAATTGGTTCCAAAGATGTTCAAAAAATGATCCACTATCACTAGTTTAATTTATTTAATTCTTTTCATTATTTTGGGTCTTGTCGTTTTTTTAAGTGATCTCAAGCTATAAAACAAATTTTATACCATGCATAAATATTTATTTACCCCTAAATTATCATAGGAACACGTTAAACACAAATTTAGAATTATATCAACCTCTTGGAAACTATAGCACTTTGTACCTAATCAAAATGCAACAAAACATCCGTAATCTCCCCTTTTTACACATACCAAAATATCTACACTGATAAGCCAGAAAATTTTGACCACCTGTACGGGACTATCCTGCAGTCTATGCGCAGGTCCCGTCAGTAGTCAGGAAGGCGAGTGGTGAGAGTGGACTTACTTGCACAGGCCGCTCTCGGGAATGATCAGGTCTGACACCAGCCGCCTAGACGGCAGAGAGGGTCCTAGCGCTACTACAAGAATAAGACGTACTGTGAGTTTATTCGTAGAAGCTAGAAGTAAGTTACGCCCGGAAGGTACGGTCCACACCGCGACAGGAACTACTGCTGTTTCTGACTAACGGAAGTATTGGCAAGATAGCGGCGTAGCGCGGTGTTGGTGGCCGGCCCGATTCGTATGTGTCAGTCCCGAATCACAAGTTAAAGTGACTAGCAACTAGCGATTGGCTATTAAGAAACCTCGCTGTCCCCATTGTCCTGCAGCGTTGCTTGCGTACGTCGCTCCCGCTCGGTCAGCGTTCCGCGATCAGCAATTGTAGCGACCTGGATTCCCAAGCCGCGCCGTGATGCAAGCCCGCATCAGCCAACGCCTTATGCCATATTTCAGTTGAATTAATAATGTATTTAATTTTCATTTACGCCGCTGACACACCTACCTATTAGTCGATGTGTCCTTTGGGACGGATAACCGCGGTGACGCCCCTTGGAATGGAAGCAATGAGCCCTTGGTAGGTAGCTGGAGGGAGTTGGCACCACATCTGCACACACAAGTCTTAGGTGACTAACGACGTAAATTCTGGGGAGGGGGGCCAGATGTGTTCGATCGGGTTCAGATCTGGCGAGTTGGGGGGGGGGGGGGCAGCACATCAACTGCAACTCGCCACTGTGTTCCTCGAACCACTCCATTCCTACTCCTGGCCTTTTGACATGGCGCATTATCTTGTTGAAAAATGCCAATGCCGTTGGGAAACATGGTCGGCATGAAAGGGTGTACGTGTTCTGCAACCAGTGTACGATACTTATTGGCGTCATGGTTCCTTGCACGTGCTCTAATGGACTCATAGATGCCCACGTGAATGTTCCCCAGAGCATTATTAAGCCGCCGCCAGCTTGTCTCCGTCCCACAGTACAGGTGTCAAGTAGCTGTTCCCATGGAAAACGACTGATTCGTACCCTCCCATCGGCATGATGAAGAAGGTATCGGGATTCATCATACCATGCAACGCGCTACCACTTCGCCTACGTTCAGTGACAATGGTCACGTGCCCATTTCAGTCGTAGTTGCCGATGCCGTGGTGTTAACATTGGCACATGCATGGGTCGTCGGCTGCGGAGTGTTCGGTGCACTGTGTGTTCAGACACGCCTGTACTCTGCCCAGCATTAAAGTCTGATGTTGGTTCCGCCACAGTTCGACGCCTGTTCTGTTTTACCAGTCTACTCACCCTACGACGTCCGACATCTGTAATGGTGGGTGGCCGCCCAACCCCTCGACGTTTGGACGTGGTTTCATCTTCGTTTCGCCACTTTCTGAAGACACTCACCACAGCACTCCTCGAACACCCGACAAGTCGTGCCGTTTCTGAAATGGTCGTGCAGAGCCTCCGAACCACGTGACATTTATGTCTAACCCTTTTTGTACAATAGTTCTCTTTTATTATTCTAACTTAATAAATAATTAATTTGATATTAACTGTATATAATTGTAAAATGAATCACAGCCAACCTGTTGCAATATCCATTGAATTTATTGTTTACCGGTTTCGACCCGCCTTAAGGGAGTCTTCTTCAGAACTTGTTAAAAAGTATTACATAAATCTAAATCAACTCTTCTCAATAAAATAGTACATTTTGTACTAAAGTCACACATTAAAATATATTTTATAGCTATCCATCCGGCAGCCAACGTGTATCACAGTGCTAGCGTGGCTGCCGGATGGATAGCTATAAAATATATTTTAATGTGTGACTTTAGTACAAAATGTACTATTTTATTGAGAAGAGTTGATTTAGATTTATGTAATACTTTTTAACAAGTTCTGAAGAAGACTCCCTTAAGGCGGTTCGAAACCGGTAAACAATAAATTCAATGAATATTGCAACAGGTTGGCTGTGATTCATTTTATAATTGAAGAAATACCGTTGCTGTTGGTGCTACCATGCTTAAGATTTAACTGTATATGTTTAGTAATGTTTTGATTACAATTAACACAAGTAATTATTAAATTGTAATAAAATGTAAATAGGGTTTCACAGATTGTAGCTTGTGTAGTGAATGGGGTAGTAATAGAATCTTAGTTGGTAAATCTTGTAATAATAAGTTCTTTAATAATACAGCGTTGGTTGGTGTGGTCGCGGGTCTATGCGGAAAGCTCTTGTACAGGCTCCGCGAAAATGTATTTTTTTATTTAGGATATAATGTTAGATATCAAAATTTTAATAAAACTGTGTTATTATTTCTTAGCGTTATTTTAATAAATCTTTATTAGTATGAGTGTGACTGCTGGTATGGGAATTACCAAGTGCTAGTAACTGGACATAAAAGCTATATGGCTTGCTGTGTTGGTGGAGTCCTGAGGCCAACTCCCATAACACGCCTTTATTTAACTAATTCGCAGCTTGCAACCATCACAATCTGCCCTCGGTCAAACTCAGATAGATCCCCATTCTAAACACGGATAATACGCTCACTGATACTACATGTACCGTACGTGTGTCTGACTAGCAGTCATTCCTCGCCATCGCCTGGACGGGTTTTTATCGATAGTACGTAGGTGGTCATAATGTTCTGGCTGATTAGTGTACATTGCTCCTCCAGACGTCTAAGTATTTTCCACTGAAAAACATTTCCAGGAATAGTGTATGAGAGCAAACAATTCGTTTGTAGAGCTTACGAGTATGCTTATTACTCTCTTCAGTCATAGATATAAACAAAATTCATTAAATAACTAGGATATTTTTCGGTGCAACTGTTGAGTCCAAGAAAAAAATCGATTTATGGTTTTTTTTGGACATAACAAACTTAAACTCCATGGCAAACAGAAATTCGGGAACATACTACAATTATCCTCAGTCTTTCCAAAAGGTTTAATCAGAAACTGGCAATCTTCCAGCATGCTTGCACATCTGTTCTTGCCATTGCAATCCCTCGGCTTTCCCGCAAAAGCCATGTAAAGCTGTAGATTTCCCTCCCGATTCGCGCCTCCAAGCAATCTGTCAACTGGCAGCACACAATGGCAAACTCCTTTGTGTATCGTTAATTCCGCTCTTTCCCGCAACGCCTATGTGGCGTGTGCATCTCTATTTCGCGTCTCCTACAACTATTCTGCCCATTGCTGCTAGTTTTGGTTTTGACCTGCATGTTTGGAGTAATGCGTTTATCTTTTTTCTTCTAGTAACAACTATTATTCCATAGAAAGATAAAAATCTTAGATACCATGTAAAAAGTATCTTTTATTTTAGCTAACTTCTTATCATTAGCTATCAGAATCTTTTGAGTCTTGTTTTACATATATATTTTAACGTAATATAATTTAGAAGTTATTAAACAAATGTTCATAAACCTTATTGCAAATTATGCATTCTGATACTAAAACGAGATATCTATATATATATATAAAGATGAATGTATGCATGTTTGTTTGTTTGTTTGTTGTTTTGTTTGTTCTTCACACAAATCCACAGTTTTCATCCGATCTCGATGAAACTTTGCACACTTATCCTTTGAAACAAGGAGAAAAATACTTTCTACATTTGGTTGAAATATTATCTGTATAAATAATACATGTTGTCTTATAATTTCGAAAAATTACTGAACGGCGATAGACAGACGCGTTAGATGTGGAGGTCTCTGTACTTTTTTTCCGTGTAGCGGTCAGGTAGCTCAGTGGTTAAAGCGCCTGCTTACTAGTGTTTGGGTCGTGGTCTCCGGTTCAAATCTCCGTGAAGGCTAAGATTTTTTTAAAAATGCTTTTGATCGCAAGAGTCACGCCTGGGCCGTCGGTTATTCGGATTGAATGTTAAACTGTAGATACGTATCACAAAGTTAGGGGTGCAACGCGAGTCAAATCGTAGGTAGTCTTGCAATGCTGTAGGTGTAAACTTTTTTGCGTTATACTGATCCCTCAGGGGTGATTTGCAGTCAGTGTGTGTGTGATCTGCAGTAATAATACTATAAATACGGAAGTAAATCTCTGTCTTTTGTTACGTTTTGATAAGTAAATGTCTATGCCGATATTGACGGAATTTGACAAGAAAATATGTAGGAAGGGAACAGGAAATTTTTTTCGATATGATTAACAGTTGTAGTCACGAAATTTTGAGAACTTATGGTGACAGAGGGACGGATGTGTGTGTTAGTCTGTAATGATACGTCGCTTGCTCAAGCTATGCTTCTCGCGGATTATGTTAGTGTATAATTTGTTAGTAAATTTTGTTTAGAGAAAAAACGTATTATTTAGCATAGATATCGATTTTCTCTGTCCTTTTACTTTGTGTCTGCTTAAATGTTTCTGGCACCAGCTTATTTTGCCTTCTTTTTTGACATGCCTTGCGGGCATATACTGGCCAAGTTGTAGCCTTAACAGAGCACGAGCAGCTAAAGTTATTAGAACCCAAGCATCGGATGCTCATGTTGAAGAAAGAAAAAAAGTCCAAGATGAAATAAAGCTGCCCTTAGTTAACACCTCCACTCCCCTTTCACACATCCCCTCACATTCATTTGATTTTCTGTTTTTAAATACACTCCTGGAAATTGAAATAAGAACACATTGACGCCGTTGTGTAAGACCCACCATACTTGCTCCGGACACTACGAGAGGGCTGTACAAGCAATGATCAAACGCACGGCACAGCGGACACACCAGGAACAGCAGTGTTGGCCGTCGAAGGGCGCTAGCTGCGCAGCGGTTGGGCACCGCCGCAGTCAGTGTCAGCCAGTTTGCCGTGGCATACGGAGCTCCATCTCAGTCTTTAGCACTGGTAGCATGCCGCGACAGCGTGTACGTGAACCGTATGTGCAGTTGACGGACTTTGAGCGAGGGCGTATAGTGGGCATGCGGGAGGCCGGGTGGACGTACCGCCGAATTGCTCAACATGTGGGGCGTGAGGTCTCCACAGTACATCGATGTTGTCGCCAGTGGTCGGCGGAAGGTGCACGTGCCCGTCGACCTGGGTCCGGACAGCAGCGACGCACGGACGCATGCCAAGACCGTCGCATCCTACGCAGTGCCGTAGGGGACCACACCGCCACTTCCCGGCAAATTAGGGACACTGTTGCTCCTGAGGTATCAGAGAGGACCATTTGCAACCGTCTCCATGAAGCTGGGCTACGGTCCCGCGCACCGTTAGGTCGTCTTCCACTCACGCCCCAACATCGTGCAGCCCGCCTCCAGTGGTGTCGCGACAGGCGTGTATGGAGGGACGAATGGAGACGTGTCGTCTTCAGTGATGAGAGTCGCTTCTGCCTTGGTGCCAATGATGGTCGTATGCGTGTTTGGCGCCGTGCAGGTGAGCGCCACAATCAGGACTGCATACGACCGAGGCACACCGGGCCAACACCCGGCATCATGGTGTGGGGAGCGATCTCCTACACTGGCCGTACACCTCTGGTGATCGTCGAGGGACACTGAACAGTGCACGGTACATTCAAACCGTCATCGAACCCATCGTTCTACCATTCCTAGACCGGCAAGGGAACATGCTGTTCCAACAGGACAATGCACGTCCACATGTATACCGTGCCACCCAACGTGCTCTAGAAGGTGTAAGTCAACTACCCTGGCCAGCGAGATCTCCGGATCTGTCCCCCATTGAGCATGTTTGGGACTGGATGAAACGTCGTCTCACGCGGTCTGCACGTCCAACACAGACGCTGGTCCAGCTGAGGCGCCAGGTGGAAATGGCTTGGCATGCCGTTCCACAGGACTACATCCAGCACCTCTACGATCGTCTCCATGGGAGAATTTTTTTTTTTTTTTTTTTTTTTTTTTTTTTTTTTTTTTTTTTTTTTATTATTGGCAGTGGGCCGGTGAGCCATATAGCCATATCAATTGTTACATCACTTATTTACAGGTATTATTGATCATGGATATTGTATCTCACATGCCACAATTATGACTTCTCTTACACATTACTTGGACATTGTTACAATATTTCATATCTCTAATTACCTAAAGCTATGATTACAGTACATTGTGTTTCCACGGGAAGACCTGGTCATGATTAATATGTGGCGCTTATGGCCTTAACACAAATTATAAGCTCTCTCACATATACATGGTTTCTATTACTTTGCGTAATGACAGGAATGAGAATTCAATATGGTTGGTCTTACGTCTCTAGCTACATACATATTATACTGGTCCTTGATATTATGTGACATTTATAATTGTATCACAATCTGTGATTTCTCTGAACAAAAGAAGATAGAGTAGGATAAAGATAAGAATACCTGGTCGTTATTACAATGTTTCATATCTATATTAGGTATTTGATATCACCACGGTTACCTGAGCTATCCACACATAGCTCTAGTCATAACAATTATGTCTATAACAGTATATGGACTTCTCTCCCAAGTCCTTGGTCGTTATTACAGTACTACATTTTTATTATTAGGTACATAAAGTAATTATAGTTATATCACTTTCCACACAAAACACAGGTCCTGAATGTCATGTAGCCCGTGTGTCCATCGCACAATTTGTGGCTTCACTCACACTCACATGGTTAGTGACACAGTGTTACATATCTTGCGTTCAGGGTCTAATGTCTCTATTTTACGTAACATATTGTTATTAGGTGTGTAAAATCAGGGATCGTGGATACTAATGTTCTTGGAGATCTTTGGGGTTTATATGTCAATACCACCGTCTTTCAGGAATCTGTACAGCACCATGAAAACTCTGGCGTCGTCGGTCGTCAGTAGGTGTGACACTTTTGAGGGTGGAGAGTGACCTAACCTCACTAGTTCCTCTATCAGGTCTGTGATGCTATCCTGTCTGTTTTTGCAGCCGAAGAAGATGTGGTCCATGTCCCCTATGCTCGTATCGTCGCATCCACATAACGGACTTTGGGCAATGTTGATTCTGTTTAGGTGTGCCGGGAAACAACCGTGGTTGAACTTTAATCTAGCGATTGTTACAATAGCTTTCCTTGGTAGGTTGAGTTTGTGGTGCCAATGATGGTGAGGGATGACTGGGTGGATTTTTCCATAGTGTTTCCCTTTGATCAATAGAGATTCTTCCCATTCTCTATTCCATGCGTCTCTGGTTTGTTTCTTCACAGTTGCCAGTAGGTCCCTCGCAGTTAGGAGGGGGTAGTCGCCACCTTCTTCGCAAGCTCGTTTCGCCAGTTGGTCCACCTGTTCGTTACCGTGCAGACCGATGTGGGCTTTCACCCACACGAACACAAGTGTTTTGCCTTTCTGTTTCGCCCGGTATGCTGCTTCCAAGATGTTGCATAAGATGTTGTCTTTGTTGGTAGTCTGCGTGTGTCCTTGCAGGCTGGTCAGCGAAGAGAGGGAATCTGATATGATGACCGATGTTGTGTCCTCCAAACCCTCAGCATACTCAATTGCCTTTTGAATTGCCACCATTTCCGCAGTGAAGATGGTTGCTTCCTTGCGTAGTTTCAGCATACCGTATGACTTCCTCTTCAGATCCAAAAATGCACAACCAACTGATGAACCTGATTTTGACCCATCTGTGTAGATGTGGGAAGCATTTGGCCATTGCGCGAGAAATTCTGCCAGTCTAGCGGAGTTGTTCTGACTGGAGTCTTTCAGCTTGATGTCGGTTCTCACGTTGAGAGGTGTAATCGTTGCTTCGTATGGCACACAAAACTCTGGTAGGTGGGAGGTCGACATTATGTTGTTGCTGTACATGTTGATTTCATTTTCTGCTATAATTAGCTCTGGAGTCCTTTTGCGTGGCCAGTTTCTTCTATTAGTGAGCTGACTTCCAAGTGCCTCAATCTTCTGGATGAGGGGATTGTTTGTAATCTTCATTTGCTTAAGTAGAAACTGTTTGCAGAGCTGCATTCGTCTTATATGAAGAGGTGGCTCTAGCGCTTCTACCAATAGCGCGTTGGTTGGGGTTGATGTCATTGCACCTGTGCATATTCTTAGTGCTTTGTACTGCAGTCTATCAAGGGTTTTTAGGGTGGTCTCTGCTGCTGATCCGTAGAAGATGCTTGCATAATCCAGGTGTGGTCTAATGAGCGATCGGTATAAGGTCATGGCAACTTTAGGGTCTGTACCCCACCAAGGTTTTGTGGTTGCCTTCAAGACGTTAAGTGCCGCCTCACATTTGCTTGAGATGTCTTTGATTTGGGGTTTCCAGCTGAGTTTGTTATCTATTGTGACCCCTAGGTATTTGACGACTCGTCGATACGGGAAGCGGTAGGGTCCGAGCTGTATCTCGTCCATGTCAGGTATCCTGCGTCTGCTATAAATTGACACCGCTGATTTGGTTTGGGATATGTCCAAGCCATTGTTAACGAGCCATTTTCGCAAAAGGTTGACAAAGTCTCCCAAGACCTTCTTGCAGTCAGCTAGCTCATTCATCATTACGTAGAAGCACAAGTCGTCTACATACTGGAGCATCATTACCCTCCCTATTAGCAGTCTTCCAAGGTCGCTGGTATATATGTTGAACAGCAGTGGTGATAGCGTGGAGCCTTGAGGGAGACCGTGAGATGCAATTCGAGGGCCTACTGTTGTACCATTGATGTGAATTTCTAGCGCCCTATCTGCCTGCAATGACATGAGGTTAGTTACGAATCTGCTCGGTAGGCCTAAGTCCAATAGTTTTCTAGAGAGTATCGATGGAGCCACATTATCATAGGCATGTGTTAAGTCCACGTACAAGGCCATGAGATACGCTTTACTGCGATAGCATTCATAAATGTCTGTCATTAGGTTAGCAACTACCTCTATAGTGCCTTTTCCCTTCCTGAAGCCTATTTGGTGTCTTGGTAGTTTACTTTTATTTTCTAGGTGCCACTCCAGCCGGTGTTTGACCATTCGTTCTAGTGTTTTAAGAGCACAGGATAGAAGAGATATTGGCCTGTAGGACGAAGCAAGTGCGGGGTCTTTGCCCTGTTTCAGGATAGGTACTACTCTTACGCGCTTCATCTCTGGTACACTCACGCGTTTGCTCCACACAGCGTTAATCAATCTTAAGAATATATTCTTCCCTCGCCTTGGGAGGAATGAGATCATGCTGTAATGGATGTTGTCTGGGCCTGGGGCACTGTTGTTATTACGTTTAAGTGATGCTTCAAGTTCCTCTTCTGTAAAAGGCGCTAACAGAGGGTCATGTTGCCTCCCATCTTCTGTGATCTCCACCTTCTCCGAGGCTGTGGCTGGGGTAAGGTTGCCCAAGATGTCCTCCGCAACGTTTTTAGTTGGAGCCGTATTAAGTGTAGTTCCTGTCGAGTTCTGAAAGCCTTTTATTTTCTTCCATATATCTTTTACTGGAGCAGTTCTGTTGAGAGAGTTACAAAAGTCAGTCCAGCCCTGGCGTTTTTTCTTCTTTAGGACTCTTTTGGTCCTTGCTACTGTTCTCTGAAGATACAGGTAGTTTTCTTCTGTCGCCAAGACTTTGTATTTTCGGAGGGCCATCTGTCTTTCTTTTATTGCTAGTTGACACTCTTTATCCCACCAAGGAGGTGATTTCTTATGGCAGGTGCGTGGTTTAATCTCGGGGATAGCTTTTATTGCCGCCTTTTCAATGACTGTCATAAGGCCTTGGTAGTCAGCTACTACGTCGTCCGAGAGTTCGAAGCTCTCAAGGTTTCTTGTGACTTCCTTCTCATACTGCGACCAGTCCGCGTTAGTTATCTTCCAGCGGTATGGCGATCGTGTCGGTGTTATTCTTTGTCTAGTCACAGGGAAGGTGATCATTATTGGTAAGTGATCTGATCCGGATGGGTCTTGGATGACCTGCCATGTGGCTGCCAGAGAAATGGCTGGTGATGCTAGCGTTATGTCCACTGCTGATTTTTGGTGTGCTGGCCCAACTATCCTTGTTTCAGTGCCATCATTTAAGATTATTATATCTGTGTCGTCCAACGCATCTAGCAACAGTCTTCCGGCGCGGTCTGTTCTTCCACATCCCCATGTGCTATGGTGTGCGTTTAGGTCAGCCATTATCAGGGCAGGTTGCATGACATACTTCAGGATATTTGAAAATGCTTGTTTATCGAACTGAGTGTTTGGAGGCCGGTAGAGAGCCATGACCGTTGTTTCTGTCCCCATAATTTTGAGACGTATCGCGCAAGCCTCGATATTCGGAGCAGTGCTCCGGATTTTTATTTCAGAAAATTGTATGTTCTTCTTTATTAGTAGAGCCGCTCCCCCGTAGCCGCCTGGACGGTCGGCACGCACTATTCTGTAGCCCGCGCACTTAAATTCCTCTTCGGGTTTCAGCCAAGTTTCTAATATGGCGGCTATGCTAATGTTATTTGATTTCAGCAAGTGTTCTAGGGATTCCTTGTTTGAGCGGATAGACCTGCAGTTCCACTGTAAGATATTGGGGCCGTGGTTACCCATCAGTACAGTTATAACGAGATGCGATATTGTCGTTGTTTGCCATGATTGGTTGTGTATTCCACATAAGATCTGTTCCATTGTCTCGTGCGTTTGTCTCTGCTTCTTCCTGTGGACCGTCCGAGTTTAGGAATGCGGCTATGTGTTCCCTCAAGTTGTGTGGGAGGTTTCCTGTGTTGGCCATACTGAAAAGTGAGGTCACAAGTCTACATACTCTATCAATTGCTTCCTCGTTCGCTACTGTATTACTAGCACCGTGTGGGTTATTCTGTATGGGAAGTCCACTGGCCTGTGCATATGCGTCGTAATACAACTCCGCGGGGGGCAGGTTGGTTCTTCTTCGGGGCTGGAGGTTTTCTGCGTCATGTGTTGCCTGTTTCCTGTCTATTCTGTCTTGTTGCCGACGCCCATGAGGAACGGCGGGTTGTTCTGTACGGTTGTATACAGACTGTGGGTGTCGTGGTTTTATGGTGTAGTGATTTCTCGTGGCCCTGGCTTGTGGTATGAGTGGAGTAGTACCGGCTATTTGGGCAACTGGCGACGGTGTGGAGTATTCCACATTATTACGTAGCGGCAAGGGGGGGTATTCCTTGTTGCTTCTGGGTGGGGGTGGTGGAGCTGTGCGTTTTGCATAAGTTGACGTATTTTCTAAGGTCAGAGCCTGTTCCAGAGTCATGTTATGGAGGATGATGTTCTCCTTAATCCTCTTTTGTTTTTTGAATTCTGGGCAATTGAAATTAGTGGCCAAGTGGTTGCCTTCACAATAGATACAGATGACTGGGCCCTGAAAGTCGCAGCTAGTTGTAACGTGTTTACCCATGCACTTGGCACAGCGGGATGCGCTGCGGCACTGCTTGCTCAGGTGTCCAAAACGTAAACAGTTAAAACATTGAGTTACACGGGGTATATATGGCTCTACACTACATCTTGTGCAAAAGATGCTAATATATTCAGGTAGTCGCTGTCCTCCAAACGTTAGGCGGACCGATTGAGTCGGAACGTATTCAACCCCTCCGTCTTTTACAACTTTCCTCATTATACGTCGCACTTCCAAAACTTCTATAGCGGATTCCACTTCCTGCAAGATTTCTGAGTCAGTAAGCCCTGGGTCCACATTCCTAACCACGCCCTCCTTAACAGTAAAGAAACGAGGGATATAATATTGTATATGCTTTGGCTGGTTGTTGGAATTCGCCAAAAGGTTTGCCCACTTAGCAGATTTAAGCTCAATTTGAACTTTGTTTCTCCCTTTGTTTCTTATGTCTAAGATAAAGTTTCTTATGCCGGGCACAGCGTCACGTATTAATTTCCCTACCGCCATTGGGTGCAGACGGCCTAGGTTTGTTTTGTGCTGCTCCACATAACTTGCTTCATATTCTGCATGTACAACAAATGGACCGCAATCTGTTTCTTTATAGAAATGGGGCTGCCTCAGCACTGCGTTAGGATCACTGGCTTGCAAAGCGTCTTCACTTACCAATCCAGCTGAGTGTGCGGGGATTGTTGACTGTATGCTGTAGGCTGGAGTTGACAGCGACGTGCTTGGAGGAGCTGTTGGCGGCGTGCTTGCTGCAGCTGGCAGCAGCATGTTGACTTCCTCTCCCAGTGCTGTTACGTTGTTCTCCTCTCGGCGTGGTCTTTTCTTGGACTGCTTTTGGAGTATAGGGGCACCGTCGGCGTAGTCCATTGCTAATGTTTCCAGCGCCTCGCCCACTACGGAACTGGTGCACGTGTTACCCGACGGCGCACTGTCAGTATGTGGCTGTATGCCACCTTCACCATACTCGCCACCCTCCATGGTGGCGAGGTACACACACTCTCCTAAACAAAACTTTTTAGTTGGTTTATTGACTGCTATTCACTGTATAATAGTATACACAACTGGTGCTTGCACTGTCCTAGTTCACGCGTTATTCGTCACAAGGAAAACTCGGAGTGTAGCTCTCTAAGCGCCGATGTTACCTCTACGGCGATCAGGAAGCGACAGCCATGGGAGAATTGCAGCCTGCATTGCTGCGAAAGGAGGATATACACGGTACTAGTGCCGACATTGTGCATGCTCTGTTGCCTGTGTCTATGTGCCTATAGTTCTGTCTGTGTGATCATGTGTTGTATCTGACCCCAGGAATGTGTATATAAAGTTTCCCATTCCTGGGACAAAGAATTCACGGTGTTCTTATTTCAATTTCCAGGAGTGTATGTTCGAAATTGATTCTCTTCAAGAGACAGGGTCGATGGTAGAATGATATAGTGATGGCTTTCCGGTCATATTATGCCGACTCGGTGTTGTTTGGGATCAATCCTTCGCTACCAACTACTTCCTATATTCAATGCTGGCAAAGAAATTCTTAATCCACGCGTACGAAGTCGCGGGTATCAGCTAGTTCTACATAATTGCGAATAATTGCACGTCGTAATTTATACCAAAATTGAAGGCATAATATATACTTGTCAAATTCGAAAAAGAGCAAGGGAAATCTTGGCTTTAAAGTTTGACTAAGTAACACATTTAAGGTACTTTTATAGGTTAACTAAAACATGTCGCTCATAATGGCCAAGTCATCAGAATTTTTTTATTCTAAATAAACGATCTATGACACCTAGAAAAACCATTCTGTATCAAAAATTAAAGTGAATACACACTTTAAAGTGTAGACTTGGCTCAGAAGGAGATCTCATAACTTTTTTTCACGAGCACGAGACTTGGCCAATTTTTACAAAAATTGTTTTTGTGGGATAAGATGTACCACACTTATTAAGCTATATAGTAAGCAGCGAAAACACCATCCAAATCTGTAACTTAGTTTTTACGTGATACGCTAACAAATGACCATAAATACACAACTGGCTTACAGGAATCTCTTAGGTAACATTAAATTCCATAGAAGAAGATTACCGGTTTACATGGGAAATATTTATCAAGTCATTTTCGAGATGTTTCTAATGTAAATATGTTTTAATTTGGCAGTAAAGTTTTTGTGCAATTAATAATATGATAACACACCTTGCTCTGACTCCATTACAACCATAGAAATTTATCCCATCTCAGCTTTTGTCATAAATGCTTGTGGGAAATAATTACCTCTATTTTCAAATTCTATTTTTGAAATATAGCATGCAAACAAGTACAAAAATTGCGGTTTAATTGTAAAATGGTTGATCAATCAAGTATTTTGTATCATTGTATCTGAAACTTGTCAATTACAACTTGGCATTCTCGTATTTTACTACTGTAACTGATTTATCAGTTTCATAATTTAACCTTTAAGCCTATTTACTTTATGAAACCACATGCAAGTACATCAGCATTAATGTTACAAACTGCGATAGTACTGTCGATGTTTACCTGCTTGGTGCATTTGCACCTTACAA
Source organism: Vandiemenella viatica (assembly GCA_031002005.1). NCBI lineage: Eukaryota > Metazoa > Arthropoda > Insecta > Orthoptera > Morabidae > Vandiemenella > Vandiemenella viatica. The sequence goes on along the minus strand of JARYHS010011408.1, from coordinate 212,683,740 downwards.
CACTTTTACCTCATAACCACCCTATCCTAAAAGTAGAATAATTTTACAATTTTTCCATTTTTGTTGATAGATATATACGTGTACATCCTTGGCTCATCTTCCATGTACTTTTCTAAACTTATTCACTAACAAATAGCTAGAATTTCTATTTCATTAATACGTTTTGAAGGTGTAGACAGACCTTGTATAATGCAGGCATACTCGGTATGTTGAGAACCACTCACGTTTCACTGGCTCTTCTCATTTTGTGCTCCCATTAGCTCACCATTCTTTCTCAGTACAGCCACATTTTCTAAATGCGTCTCACCTCACTGCGTTAGCACCTAACTACGCCCTGCCTCGCTTCCACACTTATAAAACAAGAGCTCAGCTGCCACGAACCCTCGTAACAGCAGCTTGTTGGATAAGTGCTTAACAACACTCTCGGAAAAGATAGTAACAGAAATATGAAGCAACAGGGCAAGCGCAGACAATTATGGCTTTAAAAAATGCTAATTATAAAACGCTATTTATTAGAAACATTTCAATAAATTAACATTACAAAGAATCTCAACGAATAGATTACCTCAAAAAAAATTAAAAATGATAAAAAATGAAAATGTAAGTTTATTAAAAATTCTGTATTTTAAGGTAAATTATGTACTGAGATGCTTAAAACAAATACACTTTCAGTAAACACGCTGAGATGGTTAAATCATTTTTAAATTAAAATCAGAAATAATCATACAAATTAAACTTAAACTTAGTCCACAAGCGGAAGGTTGGTTGGATCCTATCGAAGGAGGAATACTAAGCCACTGTATCAGAGATAGGACGGCCAGTTCATTTCCTCTGGAACCTACAGTTTAACCTGGAATCCAAATCACGGAATGTAAACATAATTATAGCAATAAAGAACTGAGTGGTGAACGTTCAAAGAATCTTTAAAGAGGAAGAAATCTTTTAAATGTCTGTTAAGGAAAGTGATGTTAACTGAATAAAGCTGGAAATAAAATGAGGTGACGAAGAGTGGTAGGACGATAATAATTTATTAAAATTAGATGAGGAATTAAATACTTTTAAATTGGTTCGTTAAAAAGCTCTCGCTTAGCAAAAATTATTTGGCTCACTTCATGGCATTCGTTTTTAACACATCCAGTAAAAAAAAACATGTGTTAGTTCCTCTCTTCGATTTCGGCCATCTAAGAACCACAAAAAGTAATCCCGAACATTCATTTCGATTCTTCTTTTCTTGACTTCCAATAGTTCTTCATCCTTTCACTTTGTTCTTTCCTCCTTTCTTTACATTATATTTTATTATATTTCCTCTTCTCATTCCCCTGGAGACTCTTGAAATTTTGGATCAAATTCCTGAAAATTGCTCTGTCTTGTATTATATCTTCTGTTATTCCGATCTGTATCGTATCTTTCTTTTCTCCTTGGATCCACTGGTTTCCCTTCTTACTCCTGTAAACATAGTTGAAATTTTTTTGCTAAATCCGCTGTTATCCATTCTCATTATGTGACCAAATATACTGTTTCTCCTCTTTCCGATCGTGTCTAAAATCCTTCCTATTTCTTCTTCTCTGTAAAGATCTGTATTCCTCCGGTTCCTAAGCTCTCCTTTTCAATTTTAAGCTGTCCAGAAATTTTCCTCAAGAGTTTCCTTTCCCTTTTCTCCGTCTCTTCTATTTCTCCAGTTTTCATAGAGAACAAACATTCTGAGGCGTCTGGTTTGATTACTGCGTTGTAGTGTTTTATGATAGTCTATTATTATCAAATATTACTTTTCTCTATATACATCATGTCATCAGAAATTAACACAATACCAAGTGCAAACCGTTGCTACCTGAGGTAGGAGTTGTACCTCATAACCATGAGATTACCGCACCTGATCGATACCGCTAGCGAGAGGGAAATTAACAAATTGGTGCAAAGAATAATGAACAAGAAGGATCTTAAAGTAAGGGAATTATTTATGATGCTTTTCGGTTATTGCGCCGGCCACTGTGGGTGCGTTAAGACGGCAGCACACGGGATCTGGGAGATACAACTGTACCGGGTTAGAGTCCTGGTTCCCGCGTAACGGCCATCCTGATTGCGGATTTTTTGCAGGTTCCCGCAATCATCAAGGAGAATTCTGGGACTTTCCCCAATATTCGCCTTGTGAACTACACGAACAAATATACACTTATCGCACGCAAAACATAGTTACACGACTCGAATACAGATGGCTCAGAGGCGAGCCGTTCAAACCCGAACACGCCGCATCCTTAACTTACCGACCCTGCAATAGTGGGATAAGTGAAAGGAAAGAAAAAAATCAAAGGGATTCGATTGCTTGCACAAGTGTTTAAAAATAGCCAAAGATTTAAAACCTACATAGGGGGCATACATTAATTACGTGCGGTGTTTTTTCCGGATTTCCGCCCTCCCCTTCCGGTGAGACTTCGTGAGATCTGATCCTAACCTCCCCCTTTTCTGGTGAGATCTGGTCCGTTAGATCCCCCCCTAAAAAACGCCCTAGCAACTTTTTGAGACTTTGTTTTTAGGTCTCACCCTTCAAAAAGCAGGCGCAGCTCCACTTATCGACGAAATACCCCCCTAAAATCGACTTTCGAGCCATTTTTATACTTTTTTTTAGCTCCACAGTCCAACAATAATTTCGAAATCTCATGTGAGATTTCCGTTCACCCCTCCCCCTCCCTTGGTGAGATTTCGCTGGCCCCCCCCCCCTATTCAACCTCACGTAATTAATGGGCGCCCCCGTATAAATTGATGAGATACTAAAAATTAGGAACTTTTTTGTAATATTTTAAATGGGTAACCATTAAACATTACCCAAGCTGCCATAGACGTTGTCTAGAGTAAAAAACAGATGCAGTTGTCAATTAATCTAATACGTATTCTTTAACTTAATTGCTATACAGTGCACGCTTCGGTAATAATTTTCTATAATATTGTACACCTTTCGTGGGCGTCATGTTAGAAAAATGTTCCACTTACTTATACGGGATTCACGTTGCTTTGAACGATGTTTTATTTTCAACGTTTCGACGCCCAACCTGGAGCATTCATCAGGGCTGTTTAGAGTTGATTTGTCCCTCCTGACAGCTGGTCAATTCGTCGTTTAACTTTACGCTGAGCGAATTGTTTTGGTGGTTACCGGCAGGGGGTATCAGCTGTTCCAAAGTGAAATGTGGAAATGCGTACTAGCCTTCAATCGCAGTCCGACATCTCTGGAACAGCTGATACCCGCTACCGGTAACCGAAACAATCAGTTCAGCGTAAAGTTAAACGACGGAGTGACCAGCAGTAGGAAGAGATACATCAACTCTAAACATCCCTGATTAAGGTCCCAGGTTGGGCGACCAAACTTTGCAAATAAAACATCGTTCAAAACATTGCGAATTCCGCAAATGTAAGTGGAATATTTTATTAACAATTTTCTACTCAACTATTTACTCCTTGTGTGTGAGTGGAGACTTTCCCGGCGTATCGATGCAACAAAATCTTTCCAGCCGGATGCTAGTGTAAAATCACGACGTTTTGACAGCTGGCCTTCCAACTGTAGGTAGAAAGGAGGTTCGATGGGTGGCCAAGCCAGTCGAGGCTGAGAGCATCTACAAGATATCTGATGATGGCAGCAGAGTCAGCTGTCGAAACGTCGTGTTTTTACACTACCATCCGGCTGGCCACCTGAGACGATTTTAGTGCATTTACCCCTTTCTTCTTTTTCCTCTTCTTATTTGTGAAATTGCCCTATCGGAACGCGCAGATGTCTTGATTCTCTTTATAGCTTGTAGTTAAGAATTTTTACAATGTTTCCACTAGATAGCTATAATAAAGAATTATCAGTTCGGGAGAAATTGGAGGAGCTTAAGTGTTGCCATCTGCCTGCTATTCGTGTAACTTATCTTTTCCACGATATGTCTATTTTTGTTTGTGAAATGTATAGTTTATGGGAATGACACTGGGGACTGTTAAGTTTTCGCCTTGGAGACTGAGGAAAACCTCCTAAAAACCGCAATAATAACGACTCGAGCCTGGGACCTTTCGGTGTCCCGCGGCCGCTCGTCTTTATCGTCATCACCATCATCGTCGTCGTCGTCATAGTCGTCATCGTCATCGTTGTCATCATCATCGTCATCGTCATTATCATCGTTGTCGTCATCATCGTCGTCGTCATAATCATCATCGTTATCGTCGTCGTTGTCATCATGTTCATCATCGTCGTCGTCGTCATTATCATCATCATCATCATCATCATCATCATCATCATCATCATCATCATCATCATCATCATCATCATCATCATCATGTATAATTTGAGTGTAAATTCCACCACCTATCTACTTTTACCATTTACGAATTTTAATTTTACACTCTTTTAGCATTTTCTGTAAATTGCTCATCGCTTTCCTTTGGTAATTTATTCAAATCCGTGACTCCTTTGCAGAGAAAGTCAGTCACGGTTAATAAAAACGTAAGCTATCGCCAAAGCTACACAAGTCTGATATTCCGTTATATCTGCCATTCCGAGCATTCATGTGGAAGCCGCCACAGCGCTACCTGTCCGTAATGGAGTCAGGAAGTTTTCTTCCACCTCACCAGCTGTAGTAGCCGTTCCATTACTGCACGGTCGGTTTGACAAATCAGATCTCATTTCACGCTTCGGTGCTGGCACTGGCTCCGCCAAATACTGAGGCATGCTAGACCTGAAGGTCATCTTGAAGCTGCTGAAAACTATTTTCATAGTTTCATCTACTATCTCAATCTCCCGATTCCCACACAGCATAGCACTCGCATTCCTACTCCTCGTTCGGAGGGAAAGGGGAAAGAGCCTTTACAGAAAACTTTGCCTATGTTCGTCATCAAGGATGCATCCTGGGGTTAAAAAAATTTCGAGAGAAAACGGAAAAAACCAATTTCAAGACAGGTTATCGCAACTACAGTCTCCGGCATGCAAGGTTTAGGGACAAAGATGGGTGTGTTGGATAACCCGTAAAAAAAAAAATAAAAAAAAAAATAAAAAAAATATATATATATATTTTACTTGTTTTCGATCACCCTCAGTGTATCACAGGAAACGCCGTACGAATATACTAAAAATATTACTTCCATTTCAGTAATTGCAATTTGACTGAAAACCATATGAGAACCAGAAGAAATTCATATAAATCGTTATTTTATATATTAAAAAAATTCACAGAACTGCAGCTTTCTGCAAGGGACATAAATCACGCCAACTTCGAAGTGTATATTTAAATTTATTTAATTACGTGTATTTACTGTAATAAATACCAAAAATAATAGCACTGTTTTGTAGCATCCTTGACAGCAACGTCAAGTAGAAGTTTATACAGGGTGTTAAAAAAGTGTAAAATATTTTAGGTGGTGATAGTATGCATCAAAATAAGACAAAAATATCATATAAAATTGGGTCGCAAACGCATAATTTCGAAGTTAGTAACAGGTCCGTAATGTCTCGCCAGTCCACGACAGTGCATGCCTCAGCCCTTTAGTGGAAAGAATCACACACTCTTTGAAAATGTCTTGAGTGGTCCCGTACGTCTTCAATGCACATATAGAACCAACCACGACAGAGTAATTCCTTACGCCGAAGGGTTGAGGCATGCAATGCCGTGGACGGGCGTCACATTGCGAACCTGTTATTAACTAACAAAGTATACGTTTTCGACCCAATGTTTATTAGACATAATTGTCTTATTTTGATGAATACCATCACCTCCTTAAATGTTTTACTCTTTTTTAACACCCTGTATAACAACAAAAAATATGAAGAAGGGAGAGTTATGTAATGGAAGTGGCAAGGGATGATCTGCAAAGGATGTTTTGGTGAATAGTTGGACTTTAAGTTGTCATAAAGATGAATTGTTAAAAAATATTGTTACTGCTGCGGCTATGAAGAAAGTGACAAATGTATAAAAAGATGACTTCAGTATAATGTATGTGGAAATGCACTCAAGTGAAACTCGATGCGATTGATGTTGGTCAAAGGGTGATGAATCTATTTACGTAGATGAGACAAAGAAAGGTAGAGTATAATTTTCCCTTTCAGGCAAAAGGAAATACTATCAACATAAAATACGACAGGAGAGCCCATGTTAGTCGTCTAATCCATAACACAGCACTCAAATTGTAGACTCTGGTAGAGGGAACCAGAGAAATCTCTAAGAGGTAAAGTGAATTACTATATTTGTAACGAGAGCCGGTTCGGAGTAGTAATTTATGGGTGATATAACAAGAGATTCCGGCAGAACTTCTGAAATCCCCGGAGAAGAAGGAATCCAAAGGTTGTTCAAACTCATATCAAAAAGTAATGAAACAGGAGAGATTCCCACTGATTTTTAATAAAAGTGTCATCTTCACACTTCCAAAGAGAGCACAAATCGACAGATGTGAGAATTATCTAGCATCACATGCTTCAAAATTAATTACCAGATTATTATACAGATGAATGGAACGTGTAGTGGAAGGGATAGTAGGTGAAGATCAGTTTGGGTTTAGGAAAAACCGCTGTACAAGAAAAGCGATTCTGGCCTTAAGATTAATACATGAAGGGCGGATAAAGAAAAACAAAGGTACTTTTATGGCGTTTGTTGATTTTTAAAAAGCTTTTTATAATGTTGGGTGGGACAAGATGTTCAAAATTTCAAAGACGTTGGTTCTAAAATATCGAGATAGAAGAACACTTTACAATCTTTATAAGAATCAAGTTGCTATAGTAAAAGTAGAGAATCAAAAGAAACACGCTTCAGTTAAAAAGGATGTGAGACAATGTTGTAATCTATCCGTATTAATATTTAACTTGCATGTAGAAAAGCATTAAAGGAAGTGACAGAAAAATTTGAACGTCGCATAAGTGTTCGAGAAGAAAAAGTCAGTATGCTACGATTTGATAACGACATTCTCTTGTTAACACAACAGGCTGAAGATATTGAGAAGTTACTGACTATCATGAACAAAGTACTGAAAGAATATTTTGAACTAAATAAGAACCAAAGCAAGACAAATGTGAAATGATATAGCAGAAATGATACAAATAATAGTAAATTAAATATAAAAATAGGGAAGGATGCGATATGAGAAGTTACTGAATTTTGCTACTTAGGAAGTAAAATTACAACCGATGGCAGAAGCGAAAATGATGTTAAAAGCAGAATAGCACAAGCAAAAGAAACTTTCATAAAAAAAGATAAATCTTTCAGTTTCAAATATTAATCTATGACTGAGAAAAAACATTTAAAAAATCTGTGTGTTGAGCACAGCACTTTATGGCAGCGAAGCACAGACCTTAGGATTACCAAAACGAAGGAAAACTGAAGCATTTGAAATGTGGTGCTACAGAAGGATGCTGAAAATTAAGTGGACCGAAGAAGTACGAAATCAACGGGTTTTGGAAATGATGGGTGAGGAAAAAAGTTTGTAGAAGAGTCTTACAGAAAGAAGAGACAGAATGGTAAGTCATATTTTGAGACATGAGGGATTGATTAATTTGCTAGTGGAGGGAACGGTCGAAAGTAAGAACTGTAGAGGAAGACAGAGATTAGAATATATAAAGCAGATAATTGAGGATGTGGGTTGTAAGGGGTATGTTGATATGAAAGGGTTAACACAAGATAGAAAGGGATGGAGGATTGCATCAAACCAATCAAAAGACTGGCGACAGCAAAATAAAAATAACAAGTAAGTAAAATTTGAGAAAGGAAAGCAGAGGTATACCGTTATACATTCTTAATTCGTTCTGAGCCGTTCTAATGATACAGGAAACATGTTCTAGTTTCGACTGACTGGATTCAAACTGGTACTGAAGAACTACTTTGATTTATTATAATATAACAAATAGAAATACTTAAACTGTAGAGAGAAGTTTGAAAAAGCCGTTTCATTTCATAGCACTGATGAAAACCTGCTTCTTCTGCGATGAGCTGGCATAGACTAAACTAAATTTGCGTGTGCGCATGAATCTTGAAATTTATGTGAGGAGGTAATATCCCTACTTTATGTGCGCATAAAAACTTCCTGCAAGGTTTAGAATTTTAGATTAATGTTAAAAATTCAGCTTGCGTTGCAACATTTCGTGGAACTCGGTGCCTGCTGGTCTTTCCGCCATATATCCAGAAACATAATTCCTGATGATTGCATCCAACCTTTTCACGTGGTGCAGACAGTTCCACTTAACCTGAATTCTCATAAACAAAAACTGTTTATTCTGCTAAACAACCGAATCGCTATTTACTAAACAATCTCTATTTGAAGGTAAACTTTAAAAAGTGCTAAGATAGCTAAATATTCAGGCATGATATTAAATACGTCCTCAATATCAGAGACATGTCTCCAGACATGTAAATACTGTTTTTGCTGTAAGCAGACGTATAATTTCTATGGTAGTACTTTGTAGGCAATATGTTTACGTCTGAAACGTGAAGGAAACTGCAATCCCACCGAGCGTGGTGGGTGAGAGGTTAACGCTCTGGCCCCGCATTCGGGAGGACGTGGGTTCGACTCCTCGTCCGGCCATCCAGATTTGGTTTTTCCATGGTTCCTCCAAATTACTCCAGGCGAATGCCGGCATAGTTCCATCAAAAAGCCATGACCGAATTCCGTCCTTTGCACACCGTTCTTTCCCGTCTTTAATGACCCCGACGTTGACGAATCGTAAATCAATGAGCAAAAAAAGAGGAAATGAAATCCATTAATTAACAGTTTTACTAAAGTCATCTTACCTGACTGACGAACAAAAATCTTACAATGATTTTTACCGTCCCTCATACAAACTTCAGTCCTGAAATTCAATTTTTTGGTGCTTTAAAATCTTTAACCATGTTTTCCATGGTGCCTGTAACATGTTTACTTGTGTAAAAAGGAAACACTTTCACAAAAAAATTTCGTATATTTTCACAAAGTTTATAAAGTTATACCAGCAATATCATAAAATGCAAATTTTGCTTAACCTTATCGTAAAATCATTAAGATCACACAGCTCCTATCCTGCCGAACAACCGTGACTCAGAGGAGCACACATCCAACGCTCTTCACGAGATACTTTAGCAGCAACAAGCAATCAGCACATCTTCACAGATAATGCTCAAACTAATAAATTCTCGAAACATTAAAGATATGCCAGTATTGGCAAAGAAATAATTTGTATTCTGTTAGAAATTATTGTCACTCGTTTTTTAATAATTGTCAGTTTTATTCAGTTATATTTCCATGTACAACGCGGAATTTTCACTTCCAAGAATGGTTGCGACAGACCGGCTAAGCCCTCTCATTTTTTGCCAGGAACAGTCAGGTTTACGTTAGCTGGCGACAATATGACGACTCGGCCTCTTGGGACTTGGCCATGCAAACAAACAGAAATATTTCTGAAAATTACTGAACACAATGGTGCCCTCTCCAAGTCGATTTAAATGCACTAGAGGCTGACCTATAAGTATGAATGGCGTCCAATGGTTGTAGAGTCGGTTTCGATGGGATGAAGTTACCCAATGGGGAATTAATTACTGGGACGAGAAGCGAGGTCATCGTGTTTGAAGGAAGAAAAATAGCAGAATGAGAGGTCTGTTATGTGTGGGAGAATATAGAAAGAGGAATCGGAAAGCTATTGGTGTGAGAAGATGTTTTCAAGCATTTCTTGGAGCAACCAGTCTATTTCTTGCTAAGAGATTTGATATAAAACTGTAATATGCCACCGAGCGTTGTGCATGAACTATTAGCGTTCTGGCCTCGCATTCGGGAGGACGCGGATTCGAATCCCCGTCCTGGCATCCAGATTTGGGTTTTTCATGGTTTCCCCGAATCACTACAGGCGAATTCCGGGATACTTCCTTCAAAAAGGCCATGGCCGAATTCCTTCCCGTTCCTTGTCCCCAGTCCCTTCCCGCCTCTAATGAACTTAGCCATCGACGAGGCGTAAAACAATAATTTAAAAAAAGTAAAAAATGTAATACGTGTCGATCTCCAGACACAGTAAAACAATTCGAACTGTACACGTATTTGTATTATCATGTTGGTCTCTATTCATCATTCAGAAAATTGTAATAGAAATTTCATAGCTTCCAGCTAAACCGTCGCTTCAGCACGAAACCACGCGGCATAACTGCGCAAGAGAAGGACGGGTTATTTTTTTTTTACTTATGTTTTTTCGCCTTGTCGATGTCGCGGTCATTAGAGGCGGGATGGGACTGGGGACGGACAAGGAACGGGAAGCAGTTCGGCCATGGCCTTTTTAAAGGAAACATCCCTCCATTCGCCTGGTGTGATTTGGGGAAACCATGGAAATCCCAAATCTGGATGCCCGGAGGGGGATTCGAACCGGCGTCCTCGCGAATGCGAGGCCAGAACGTTAACCACTCACCCACCACGCTCGGTGAGAAGGACGGGACGAATTGATGACTATTATGAGAGACTGGGTTTCTTCCTATGATTCTCAGGTTCTTCGTTGAGTACACGTGGTACATTCCACGATTTAACAAATTTCTTCTCAACTAGTGATTCAGATTAAATACATATTTCCCAGGAGTCTTAGGTAGACGTGATGCATGACAATATATCACAATATGTAAGACTGGAGATTTTCTCGGCGTTGTAAATGAATAGAACTTTCTCGGGTAGCTAGTCGAGTTAGTACATCGTTTGACCACGACGTTTCGGCGGTCACAATCTCTGCCGCCATTGTCAAGTGATATTTCAGTGCGAAGCAACGTTACATTTCAGCGAGGAAAAGAGATCATCATAATCTTTTACGACTTTTCCAGTTTCGCGGGTCAGTCTTAGCACTTTCTCTCTCTCCGGAGGCTTGTACTTATTTGGAAAGCGTATTTATCAGTCAGACTACCGGCTTGCTAGGCGTGTCGTGGTAATATAGAAAAGCGTAAGTGTTGCCATCTGTCTGCGAAATGTATAACTATGCTCTGTGTGTGATAAGTAGGGTTCGGATCCTTTATGGCAAGTCATATTGTTTTCCTGTCTTCTTTTTGGCTGTAATGCTGAATTAAACAGTTATTAAACGTTTCTGACTTTATTTACATGTATTTTATATAGCATATATATGAACACTCAGGACATAATCTAGTTTTGGTCATATTACGATAGTATTTATTGTCATTTTTTGAAGAAAAATCTGGTTAGTTTGTAATAGTACCGGGATTTTAGTAGAAGTTATATATTGAGAAGAAATTAAGATATTTATTCACATAACTGTACTCCCACTGTATATTGGAGGAAAAACCAAGCTAATTATAACTGAATTGGTCAGAATTCACCAGTCAAGTTGTACCTTATAGTCACTCGCTAAACGTTAATTTTCCGCCTGCCTTTTAATCTCGAGAATGCAACAGAAGCATACCTGTGTTGGGCCGTGTCAATCAATGTCTCACTGTCGCCAATACTTTTAAAAATAGTACTCAGTCAATGTTAACTCTGCAATGTTAACTTCCAAGTTATGGAATTACGGAAAGGAATTGGTCGGGGAATATATTATTACAGGCGAATAGGTTCTCTTATGTAAATTTTGTGAAATTAAAGTAACTTGAACAAAACTATTCAAAAATTAATTTCCCAATGGTGCAGGAGTGCACGGAAGCAAATATTGCTGTCTGCATGAAAGCGACACTACTAGATAAAATAAATGTATGTTTGAGGATATTTTAATCTATGGTAAATTTAAATATTTGTTCATGTTTTGTTAGGTTTAGGTCATATCTACCCGTTTTTAAGGTCATATTTGCATACATATTTCTCTAATTTTTTGGTCATAAAGCTCCGAAACTTAGTGATAAGTGTATTTTTCGGAGATTGTGGATCGTCCCTGCATTCGCCTTGATATTGTGAATAACCGCCTAGAAACCTCAATCAGGATGGACAGAATGTAGACTTCAGGGCTCGTACCCGGACACGTTGTACCTTCCCGCGGTGGTGGCTAAACGCAGGCGGCTACACTGGCGGGTAGCGGCGGAAAGTATCGGGTTTTAAAAGGACAGAATGTAGTTTCTTGTGCTCTATCCCTATATTATCGAAAAAATATTGAATAAAAATTTTGAAGGTACAGTATCTCGTTTGCGATTTTATACTGTTGCAGCTGACTTTGAAGAGCACTTGAGATATGCTGGAGTAGACGGGGTTCATGGTATTATGCTGAATGAGCGCTTTCTCAACTACCCGAGGGGTGAAACTGCCCCTGCTTCATTCGCCGCGCCGTAAAAGGGCTCAGTGGAGGCTTGCTCCGGAAGGGAAGTAAATCCCAAGAACACATCAGTCGTCTCCGGCAGGTGGGGTAGCTATAAGGCGACGCTATCAATCTGCGTTAGGCGACCTTTGTGCAGCAGACCCATAAATCACCTGTTACACGGCGGGCGTCCGCGGTAGGCAGGCGTTATCGGAGGCCACAGGCAACTCAACTCATATGAGAACGCTTTATCACGGGTACGCTGCTCTTATGGGAATCAGAGACAAATCTTCGAACCCAAACACCGCCGCCTTGAAATCGGAATCCTTTGAAACACCTGTGGGAATTACACTTTTTAATATAATTTCATATGGTCTTTCGGTTAAATCCCATTTAGCCAAAAATGGTAGTTAAGCTTTTAACGCTTTTTCTATGTATATCACACACACATATATTTTTTTATTTTTTTTTGGCTTTAGCCTAGGGCTAATTTAGCCAGGTACATAGGAATAATTTGGCTATCCTTTATTTGAACATATGTCTTCTATATATGATTTTTAGTTTTTGACACATACTTGTATATTAGTTTACAGGATTTTTTATTGGGGTGGGCGAGAACCTGCATAAGGGTTTGTATATCTCTAATCTGTAGACCTTTTTCTAAATACTCCTGTCTTTCGGCTTGATAGTTGATACATCTCAGCATAAAATGGTATATATCCTCCTTCTCTGCACAGGATGTACACATTGGGGAGTCACTTTGTTTCATAATGAATCTTTTGTCGTTTAGTAGGGCATGGCCGGCTCTCAGCCTGTTTATGCAGTTTATCTCCTTTCTGTTGAGGTCCTAACGGTCGTACCAAGATTTGTCCTCAATTATTGCTCGGTACCATCTTCCCACTTCCTGCCTATCCTCCCGCCACATTTTTTTCCCATTCTGGTTTAGCGTAGGAAGATATTGTGTCCTTATAGTCGGTAAATGGGACGGGGATGTGTTCCTTGTCTTTGGAATTTAGTTGTTTCCTTGCCGTTGTATCCGCGCTTTCATTGCCCACTATGCCGACATGACTAGGTATCCATTGCAACTTGACATCTATCCCTTTTGCTGCGCTGCTCCTTAATTCCTTAGCGAGGTCGTAAGTTAAGTAGTTCCTGCATTTCCCCTTCGGTATTCCCAAAACCGCAAGGAGGGCCGCTTTGGAGTCTGTACATATGACTGTTTTGGTTTGATCAGTTTGTTGTATGTACTCCAGTGCGATTAGTATCGCATAAGACTCCGTTGAGAAGGTTGAAAATTGCGTAGGTACCGTAAACGCCTGATATGCTTTGTATTCCAGGTCCACATATGCTGCTGAGCTGTATTGACCTCTTGACTTTGAACCGTCGGTGTACACTTTTCTCCAGTCTTTCCAAGTTTCATTTAAGGTTATTAACGTATTTTGTTTGAGTTCTTCTGGAATGTGATTTTTCTTTCCTATTAGTTCATTAGTGAGGGAGGTATAAATGCGTTTGGAGAAGTTGCATCTTTGCCATACTTCATCTTCCTGGTACATATTATTTATCTCTCGTTTGTGTATGTTCCACGCGTCAGTCATTTGCATGTATTCTACTAAGGCAGATGTTGTATGTTGTTGGCGTTTTTTTGGGCCGGTCTCATGGGCTAGGATCTTCACTTTCCTTATCAGCGGATGTTGACTAATGGAGCATGCTCTGGTCCAGAACTGGAGTCATATCTTCTTACTTCTGAGTTTAAGAGGCGGGGTTGCTGTTTCCACCTCCATCACTTGAATGGGAGTTGTTCTGAGAAATCCACCAACCACTCGTAGGGCCGCAGATTGAATGCGGTCCAGTTTAGACAAGCTTGACTTGGAATCTGATTGATATAGGAAGCCCCTATACTCCATTCTGCTTCTTAATACATTCCGATATATGGTGCTAAGAATTCTTGGATCTGCACCCCACTTAGGCGTTGCCAGTGCCTTTAAGCAGTTTAAGCGCTTCAATGATGATTGGTTTAGCTCCTCGATATGTTTCTTCCACGATAGTCTGGAATCCAACCACATGCCCAAGAATTTAACTTCTTTCACCATCTCCATTTTATTTCCATTGATAGTTATAATGAAGTCGCCTTCTTGGTACTGTCTTTGGGTGAAGACACATATTTTGCTTTTCTGCGGTGGAATTTCCAAACCTTTGTCTAGTAGTTGTTTTTGTATGTCATTCAGCTCTTCTTCGAGCAGCTTCCTTGCTCTTTCCTTGTTAGGATGGGATATGTACACAACAAAGTCGTCAGCATACTGTAGAAAGGAAAGCATACTCCTCATTTTTTTACCTGTCCCTAAGGTGTACAGGTTGAATAAAGCAGGGCTCATTGGGTCGCCTTGCAGAAGACCCTGGAAGACTTGCCTGCAGGTCTTTTCTCCTCCTCTTGTAAAAACATTATTCACTCTGACTGCCAAATAGTTATGGCACCATCGACACAGATTACTCGGGATGCCACAGTTGATCATGATGTCCTTCAATATATCGATTTGTACATTATTATAGGCGTCTTTGATGTCCAAAAAAGCTGCCAGTAGATAGTTCTTCCTGACATAGGTCAATTGGATGTCCGTTACTAGGGTACTTATGTTGTCTATGGTACTGAAACCCTTTCGGAATCCCATGGTTCGCCGGTCTAGTACGTTGTTGCGTTCAATATGCCACTCTATCCTATTCTTAATCATTATACACATTAACTTAGCCATGCATGAAATGAGAGAGATTGGTCTGTAAGACGTAACATCATCCTTTCTCCTGTGGGGTTTCGGCACGGGTATGATTAAGACATTTCTCCATTGTTCTGGAACAAAATTTGCTTTTATCATGTCATTAAACAGATTAACCAATTCCTGCTTTGCCTCTGGGGGTAGGTTTTGGATCATAGAATATGTTATTGCATCCATGCCTGGAGCGGTGTCTTCTCTTTTTAGGGCCCATTCCAATTCTGATGGTTGGAATACAGGTTCATCATTGCCAATGAGCGTTCCGGCTGGGTCGCTGTATGTATTGGTTATATTTTCTGTTGGTACAAAGGCGGGGGAGAAAGCAGTTAAGAATTGTTCAGCCGTATCTTTATCAGCTGTATGACACACACATACATATCTCATCGTTCAATAAGTCCCGAGACTCACCCTTACTAATATCAACTCGACTTCCGATTTCGAAAAACTAACCTTCTAATGACACGTGTCTGATTTTCAGGTCAATCGGACCATAAACAGCAAAGCAACTGTGGTGAAAGTGACGCTGCTTGTGCATTTGTGGAAAAAATGGACAAAAACGAATTTCGTGTGTTGATCAAACATTGCTATTTAATCGAAAAAATACCGTGTAAGGTCAGCAATGGATTGAAAAATGTTATCCAGACTCTGCTCCGTCGAAAACAACCATCTGCCGTTGGTATGCTGATTTTAAGCGCGATCGCACGGATACAAATGATGCGAAACGCTCGGTAGGCCAAGTGAAGCAGTCACTCCCGAAAATGTGAAACAAGTTTTGAAAATTGTGATGGATGACGGCAAAGTGAAAGTTCTTGAGTGCGTGATTTTACAAGAAAAGTTGGGCATGAAAAAAGTCTTTTCCAAATGGGTGCCACGTTTGCTCACAATGGAACAAAAGCAACAATGAGTCGACGATTCGAAGAGCTGTTTGCCACTGTTTACTCGCAATAAACAGGATTTTTTGCGTCGGTATGTGACAATTAGTGATGTGCCGGATCGTTAAAAATGCATATCCGCGGATACGGATACAGATACGGATCATTAGTGTCTAGATCCGCGAATACGGATACGGATACGGATCTCAGCTTCCTCAACTTGGACCGACAGTGAAAAAGTCGTCAGCTACATCTATTATCAACGAACATCCAGCATACGCGACGTGTTTTGACCTTGCACGGTGCATGTTTATATTTATATTTTAAGATGACATAGGATAGCGTAGATTATATACGCTTGTGATTTTAGGGAAGTTGTAAGTTAAATTAAAATAAAAACAATTTCTACAAAAAAGTGTAGTAGTGTAATACGGAAATATTTTACGATAGTAAATGACGAATCTGCTAAATACAAAATTTGTGAAGGAATGTATTGACATAAAGGTACAACTTCATTAAAAAATCACTTTCAGACGAAACACCCACAAAAATATTAGTTATTCTTAAAAGAAGACTCCGCTTAGAGGATAGCCGGTGAAAACTTTCAGCAGAGAACGTCTTTAAAAACGGTAAAAACAGTATTTAGAATAACATTTTTAACGAATACATGGGAAAAGTCAAAATGTGTAACATTGCAAAATAAAATTTAGCTTTTTAATTGCAGAAATGATAGCTTTATCTGGATTACCTTTTCAACACGCAGACGATTTTGGGTTCCGACGATTGATGGATCATGTTGTTGCAAATTATGTTCTAAAAGGCAGGAAATATTTTACGTTAGTTATTTGCAGCGAACTATACGATCGAAAATAAAGAACTTGTTAAAGGATTTTGAGAAAGTTTTTTTCACATGATATATCTGGTAGGCTTTTTGGTCAGGTGTTTCATTGTTATCTTTAACATAATAAAATATTTTATAAGAAAAAATATCGCTTTAAAAGCGGAGATTTCAGCAATATTTCAAAGTATGTTTGAAGAGTAGGGAATCCCAAACAGAATCTGCACTTCATGGTTAGAAATGGGGGATCCAACATGAAGCATGCCTGCACTTTATCTGACGTAGATAATATTGAGTGTACAGCACATCAGCTGCACCTGGTTGTTAAAAAAAGCTGTTAGCAATAATAGTAAAAAATTTGGAGGTCTATGACACATGGGTAACAAGCGTTCCAAGTGAGCAGTTTTTCAGTGCAGTTGGAATTATTTATGATCCTCATCGTAATAGACTTTCAAAGCTGTCAAGTTACTCTTTCTGAAGTACAATTTACCAAACTTAATTTTAAATATAATTTTTTTTAAGTTTCTGTAAATGTGATTGTTTTATCTGATGTAAACACTTTAACAGTACCTTAATAACAATTTCAGCTGGCAAATCACAAAGAATAGAGGTCTGATCTCACTATAATGATAGTTAAAATAATAGCTTAAAACTTACTACAGTGGTAAGTTACGAGTTACCTTTGGTAACTTAGTAAAATAAATGTTTAAATAATTAATATTTGCAATATAAATGTGCCAGATTTGAGATTTTTACAAATACAAAGTAATTGGAATTGAAGTTAATTGCTAGCTACCTTTAAAATTTTATTTACGTGCTTGATGAAATTCTTTACAAAAGATCCGTTAAAGATCCGCTAAAAAAGTAACGGATACGGATACGGATACAGATCTTTTTTCCCCCTCGGATATCCGCGAATACGGATACGGATACGGATATCCGGCACATCACTAGTGACAATGGACGAAACATGGATCCACCATTTCACTCCGGAGTCGAAGCGGTAGTCAGCTGAGAGGCGTGCAGCCGGTGGATGTCGTCCGCAACGTCCAAAAACGTAGCAATCAGCTGGCAAAGTCATGGCGTCGGTTTTTTTGGGATGCGCAAGGTATAATTTACATCGACTACCTTGAAAAGGGAAAATATATCAATAGCGACTATTAAATTGAGTTATTGGTGCTTTTGAAGGACGAATTCGCAACAAAAAAAACGACCGCACATGAAGAAGAGAAAAATCATCATTCATCAAGACAATGCACCGTGTCACAAGTCAATGAACACTATGGCCTTATTGAACGAGTTGGGCTTCAATCTGCTTCCACACTCACCGTACTCTCCAGATCTAGCCCCCAGCGACTACTGTCTGTTTGCTGATCTCAAAAAGATGCTCCAGGGAAAAATATTTGGCTCTAATGAGGAAGTCATCGCTGCAACTTAAGCTTATTGGGGGACAAGGAGAAATCGCTTTACAAACATGGTATCGGAAAGTTAGAAAAGGGTTGGAATGAACGTATAGCTCTTGAAGATGATTATGATGATGAATAAAAATGAATTTTGCGAAATAAATGTTGTTTTCTTAGTTAGTCCCGGGACACACACACACAACAGATATAATTACTTCGTCACAAAGGTATTGGCGTCCACTTGATTTTCATCCTACTCAGCTTCTCGCTCAAGATTAAATCACCAGATTTGTTGCTACTACTAAGTATTACAATCTAAACTAATGTTACAAATGCGAAAGTAACTCTGTCTCTCAGTCTATTTGTTATGTTTTCACGACTAAACGGCTGAACCTACCTTGATTAAAATTGGCAAGGAAATACTATGTATCGTTAAGAATGACATGGGATACTTTTTTCGGGATAAATAACATATTTTAACATGAAATTTTGAAAACTAACTGAACTGGATAGCGTGCGTAAGTCTCTAAATGTTATATCGGTCACTCAGTCTTTACTCACAGAACTACTGAATCGTACAGACACAAAAGCTGTGCTCGTGACTGAATGGCAAAAGTTGATGATAGGCCTATGTTAAATCCTCGAATCCCAGTAATACCAGTTTAAAACACTACATTTCCAATTAAAATATAATTTTTTGCGATGACTATCAGTAAAGCCCAGAGACTGGAACTGAAAGTAGCAGGGGTATTCTTCCCATCGGCAGTAAAATATTTATAACCCATAAAAGCTATATATCTTAGCAAATAACAGCAAAACCAAAAATGTTATGTACACAACGGTATTAACATAAGATGCCGCGGAAGGTGACATAATTTTAAATCACGAACAAAAATCTGCCAGAGTAACTGTGGTAGATAGTCACCAACAGTTAACCCTCCTTCTCTCAGTTTGTTGCTGTTTTTAAACATGTTGCAAATTGGTTCTCTTCATAAGATAGGATCAGTGGTAGAATGATATTGTGATCAAATGCCGGGATGCTTCCTTCAAAAGGCCATGGCCGAATTCCTTCTCATTCCTTGCTCTCCATCCTTTCCCGTCTCTAAAGACCTCGCTGTTAAGAGACGTTAAGCAGTTTAAAAAAAAAAAAAAAAAACGATATTGTGATGGCTTCCCCGTCATATTATCCAGACGCCGTGTTTTTCGCGACAACTTCTACGTATCTTCAAGCTTTTCGTATCCAATTCTAGCAATAAAATTCTAAGTCTACGCGTACGAAGTCTTTAATAAGTTCCTTCAATCACAGGTTCAGTTTGTATTTCAGCCACATGTGGCGATTCGGCCGTAATCTTTGAACCAAGAAACCTTTTTTTTCCGTACGTGACAACTTTATCAATCCCCGATGAACTTAAACTAATGTGGGACCATGGAACATATGAATCAAGATTTCGAATTCTTAAGAAACTCAGTAGATATAAACATGTATTATTTTTGTTTTTAATGACTGTCAGTTCATTTTCTTGATAAGGTTCTAATGCAGTGAAAATACCAAGGCACCAATAAAAAAAAAGATTTCTATTGATAGTTTTTTCTTCTTTCATCAGTCATGTTCTGTGTTATCAGCGATGAGGCACTCTCAGTATTACTTGATTGTAAACACAAACATCTTCTTTCTTGTTTAATTAGGAATTCTATCAAATGGAAATTTTTGTATTATATTCCATTATTGTATTTTATTGATTCTCATCTACCAACGTTCATCATTTTGTTCAAGCCTTCGCTTTTTTCACACTGTTTCTTGTTAGCGGAAATTTTGATTAAATTGGAATTTAGCCAGGACCAGAACGACACCTGGATTTTGACGTTACAACAGAGGTCATAAATAATTTAGGTTATTCAAAAATAATTTAAGTTGTTTACATGAGCACCATGTTCTTGAAAACATTTACTTTCCTTTTTCTTTTCTTTTTTTTATGGAAACAATGGAAAACCCATATCTGGATGCTCGGACGTGGATTCGAACCAACGTCCTCCAGAAGGTAAGGCCAGAGCGTTACCGCTTCCCCACCACGCTCGGTTATAATACTTTCATGCAAATAAAACAAGTTCCACATTTATTGTGATCTCTGTGGCTTGGACCAGGATTGAAATTAATATTACGCGACATAACGTAAATTATAAATGAATGTAATTTGACACATGCGAGAGGCTTCTGGGACAGCGTCATTAAAGAAGCATTTGAAATTCGCCTCGCGTCTGATTTGGTAAACAGGGATTGTGGATTCCAGATAAGTGATGCATGGATTCCTGTAATTGAGGCTGCTCATCACCAACGCTCTGATTTTTGTGTTCCGCGGGCGTCTAATGACATTTGAGATGCTGCTAGGCAACATAACAACATCTGTCGTTGCCATGCCAGTTTACAAACAACACGCTCAAGGCTGACTTCAAGGCAGACTTCAAGACTTGCAACTGCACCTGAAGATGGCGACGGAGAATAAAGTCGCCGAAATATTGTGCATTAATAACAATATTACTCGGTTTGTTTCCCGAGAAACGTTTATAAATAACGTAAATTGTTAAGATTTATTTTGCTTCCACTGACGAAATATTAATGATCTCATTATTACAGAGGCATGTGTGTAGCTCCAACTATATCACGATGTAAACTATAATGGAAGCATGTGCAACACTGCAAAATCAGAGTTAATTGCGTTCATCAATTTTTTTATCCAAGAAAATTGGAAGAATTGAGTTGTCTCAGATGATTCCATTCCGTCATTCATTTTTGACGGGCTAAGAAACTTGTAAAATAATGATTATTGACATTTAATTCCTTTATTTAAAAACCTCAATTTATTTGTAACATTAAGAACTGTCTAATGAATTGTTGGTTAAGTAAAATATTTGCCAGGGAAAATTTAAAACGTTTTAAAAGAGAACAAAGAGAGAGGACAACAAGATTTTTACTGGCTAGGCTCACACGAGATTAATTTATTCTGAGCTGTCCGTATGCTATCGTACAAATAGGAAATTAATTATTTCTTTGTGTATTTACAATAAGATAGGTACAAGAAAAGCAAATGATCTAAAACACTTCGACCTATGCGTGGTCTGATAGTTCGCAGTGATGATAAAAAGATGGGACTACATTAAAGTCCTAATTTTGGTTCGCCTCCGTTCTACGCTCATTCCATATGCTGTCTGCTCGCCCGAGATAGGGAACGCGCAGTGCCATAATATTGCGCTGATTGCAGGGGAATGAACAGCATGTTTTAACGACCACGAATCGAAGCACAGTGGTCTTATCGTAGCAACATTATTTCCAATAAAGCCAAGAAGATAAATGGCGTAGTTTTCTGCCGTTATCAAAGAACTGCATTAAAGAGGTGGTCTATCTTTACACATGTGTAGCACGGAGATTTTATTATCGGTGTGCTTCTACTGATTTCCTGACCACAGGTTATTCAATAACAACTGTTAAGGTCTATAACTTTTTCTATCTCCGAAATTGTTTTAACGTTAATATCTCTGCTATTTCTTATTACAAGCGTCTCCTCAGTCAAAGTTTCTCAGTAGAATCCAACACTGCAGACATTAAAATGAATAGTGACAACGTGAGGTCGTTTTAGACAAATTGCTCGGAGCATTTAGAAAAATACTTCTATATGTTATTAAAACTTTTAATGTACAATAGTATTAGTTCTATTCGGAACACTTAATTTCCTTTATTATTACCATCATTATTTTCTTGTACAGTTCTATTAACATGTTTTCATTACTGATATAATTTATTCATTTTAATGTTTCTATTATACTCTCTGCAACTGTTAAATGTTCCAGACATCCATTATAGAGCCTTTACCTGATTTTTTTTTTATCAAATAGGCTATTTTGCTAACTGGTCTCAGTACACGATTAACTGAAATAAAATGCTTCTATCTATACTTTAACAAACCCTTTCTACTTCAAGGTGGAGTATTTAATCCCTCGTTCTTAAAAACAATCCATTTTTTTTAACAAGAGAACGTACAGGAAATTAAGGGACCTGTAGGTTTGAAAGCTAATAAAACGATAGTGATAAAAGTGATTGCTAACCACTGTCAGTTCATTTTCTTTACAAGGTTCGCATGCATTGCAAAGGCGAAAGGAACAATATACAGAATATATAAATATTTTTTTGTAGGTTTTTCTTGTTTCATCAATTACGTCTGGATTTATGTTAACAGTAAAGAGCCTATAACTCGTTTCTCGACGCTAACTGATTGTAGACATAAATATCTTGTTTCTTTTCTAGTTGTTGGTTATATTAAACGAAATATTTTGTATTACTTTTTGCAATAATTTTTGAAGAACTTAAAATTGAGATGCCCTACATTGACACTCTAATCATTATATCTTCAGGTATTCTAAACGCTCATCCAAGTATCCATATAAAATGGAACGACCTAGGCGCACACTTACGAATTTTTGTAGCTGCAATACAAAAATCGCAATCGCTTAAATAATATTTTTGGGTTGCACACACTTCGAGTAATTAGTCGCAACAAGCGATTCCAGAATGGATTACGTAGAGCCATGTTAGTTGCAGCTCTGTTCTTACATTCAAACAATAATATATATGAATATATATACCATGCTGGGTACACCTTCTTATTAGTAGCAGGCAATCTCATAAGACTTAAATACGTTCTGAGACGCTATTCTAAAGAAAGCTTCCAATTCTATGGAGATATAATTAATTACGTCAAACGATTGGGCCTAGTATTACTTACAACACCATATGAAAACAATTTATAACGCCTGACTAAATTTTCTCCGTAGCACTGACATAAGAAAAAGTCGCTTATTTTAGTTAAAATTGCAAAATTGATGCATAATATCCATTGTATTACAAAATTCAATTATACTAATCACACAATATGTATATTTATTGTATTGACAATCAAAACCGAGTGTGGTGGGTGAGTGGTAACGGACTGGCTTCGCATTCGGTAAGACGCGGCTTCGAATCTTCGTCCGGTCATTGAAATTTTCCATAGTTTCCCCAAATCACTCCAAGCGAATGCCGGGTTGCTTTCTTCAAATAGGCCCTGGCTGAATTCCTTTCCGTTTCTTAAGTCCCATCCTTTCTCGCCTCTAATGACCAAGACGTAGACGAGGAGAAAAACCATAAGCAAAAAAAGACAATAAAATATAACACTACCACTTAAGTGTTGAAAAAATTTTAGTGTGTACCCACGTGGAGTAATTTGAGTAACAATTTCTCCTTGCATTCGAAGCATCACAGTTTTCTGGTGAACAGATAGTTGCAAGTATTGTGGTTGGGGAGACTACATGCTTGTTGCAAGGCATAATTAGGCTGATTATGGTAAACGGGGTGATTTATTGGATTCCTTAAAACATTTCAGAGTTACACCTTCGTTCAGCTTTTTAAGCACTGCAACAAGCATGAAGCCAAAATTTTTGTATTAGGCTATTTATTTGTCTTTCTTTTATTACGAGGATCTTTAATGTGAAGTTAGCTTGAGTCATAGTTTCAACTTTCGCAGAGACATGTCTTATTTCGGTTTGAACACTGGCTTCCGCAGGTTAAGATATTTTAACGCTGTAGAATACCAACGAGTTAAAAATAGAAGAGGCACCAAATAAAAATTCTTCCATCCTTACATAGCAGCGTCATAAGACTACCATTCTTTTTGTTTTCCAAGTAGTGTGGCAAAACAATCTTTCAATGTTTCCACCCTTGGCATTTTTTTCAATTTTTGAAATCAGTTTTTCCGTATCCAAAACTTTTTAACACAAAATAATAACAAAGTAGTTTGTTTGTCTCTATTGCGACTAAACAGTAGCAGGCGCAAGTGCGTAAACATTACATTCCTGCCAATATAATATAACCCTTATTATTTGCGACAATCACGTCGCTTGAGAAAAAAAAAATTTAGTCTGGTTACATCTTTTTAGTCGCTGCTATTTTTTAGTCGCGTATGCGCTGATTTTGATTGAAAACTGTGTGTTTCATCTGCTCGACTAAACAGTCATGCGACTGAAAATCGCAAATGCGTGCCTAGCATTAAAGTGTCGGTCCGAGTACCACTTCGAGAAAGAGCTCAACCTCGCATACCCCTTATGTCTACGCAGCTGCGTTCATTCCATTCGAGTGTTCATACGACTATAGCATTTCAGGTTGACTGTCTTAAAATATATTTCGGCGATAGTAATGTATGAGCAATTTTTTCCCAAGTGTCTTAGTAATTAACTTAGCCCAGATATTGCAGAACGTACCCCTTGAAGATACCTCACATATCCTTGCGGGTGCGCGTACCACCAACTGCCAAACACTGGTCTAGAGGAACTTAATGTCCTGAGAGTTACCAGTTCGAGTTGAACCTAAATCATGAGTGATTTTAATTAAGTATTCCCAATATTCCGTGTTGTGTCTCACTTTAATAATCACAGATATACTGTAGCATGACGTTCTAGCCATACTCAATGAATATGTAGTCTTCTACTAGCTATGTTCAGATTATTAATTATAATGGTTCATTCAGTACAAATTATCTTATGTTTATTCAAGTCATAGGATAATTTATTCATAATAAGCCCGGGTGGCCAAAGTATTGTATATAACAGTGATGTCAAAGATACGGCCCGCAGGCCGCATCCGGCCCCCGGGCCCTATCAATACGGCCCGCGATCGCAATGTGACACAGAAAGAAGAATCATGTTTTTTAGAGCTTTTAGACTTCTCTCAATTCCTCTACGGAAGTTTTAAAATGCGCACACTACATTTATAAGTAATTTCAAGGGCAGCACGTGCCTAGACAAGAGAGAGAGATAGACAGTAACGCCATCTCTTAGCAACAAGCGGAATCTTCCACGCGCTTCGAGTCTAGACTAGAACCTTCCTTATCGATATAAAAGGAGTGCGTCGGCGCGACGTGAGTCAGTCGAGTCGATTGTGAAGGTATTGTGCATTTGTTTGTGTCGTGCGCGTGCGATATCCATAATTGTTGTGTCGAGTTCCATAATTGTTACGATTTTGGCATAAAGTCACAAAAACGTAAAGTTGATAGTGAGTGCAGAGTTTTTCAGTCTAATTGGTAAATTGCATATTTTTTCATAGAATGGAAAGGTAAACCACTGTGTTTGATTTGCAATCAAACAGTTGCTGTTTGTAAGGAGTTAAACTTGAAGAGACGCTATGATACGAATCATAAATCAAAATTCGATTGTTAGACTGAAAAAATAAGAATGGAAACATTGTCATCTTTAAAATCTAAACTTCAAGGTCAACAATCGATGTTTACTAAAGCTAATACTGAGAGCGAAGATGCCCTGAGATCAAGTTTTATTATTGCATTAGAAATCGCGAAATGATCAAAACCTTTCACTAATAGTGATTTTATTAAAGACTGTATGTTGAAAGTTGCCGTTGTTTCATTTCCATCTGAAAATTCAATAATTCAATAATTCAAAATATTTCGCTGTCAAGAAACACTGTTGCTTCAAGAATAAATGATTTATCACAAAGTTTGGTTCTTCAATTGAAGGAGAAAATTAAGGAATTTACAAAATTTTCACTGGTTGTTGACGAGAGCACTGGTACCGTTGATACAGCTCAACTTGCTGTTTTTATACGAGGTATTAACAGTAACTTTGAAATAACTGAAGAACTATTAAAGTGCGTTCCATTGGCAGGTATTACAACAGCCAATGATATTTATTCTTCAATTGAGCATTTGATAACAGAATATGAACTCGACTGGAATTTACTTAGCAGCACAACTACGGATGGCGCTCCTGCCATGGCTGACAAACATTCGGGCGTTGTAACTAAATTAAAACAGAATACATCAGGGAATTTTGTGGGATTTCACTGTATAATTCATCAGGAATCATTAGCATCCAAACATTTAAAAATGGACCATGTCATGCAACCTATAATTAAAATAGTAAATTTTGTAAGGAGCAGGGGACTAAATCACCGACAGTTCACGCAGTTTTTACAAGATTTGGACGAAAAGTTATCTGATGTCCCTTATTTCACCGAAGTTCGTTGGCTCAGTCGAAAAGTAGTTTTAGAAAGATTTTTTGCATTACGTGACCCTATTCAAGCTTTCATGTTAGAAAAAGGCAACCCAATTGATTATGACAATGGCTGGTGGGTTGATTGTGCCTTTTTGGTAGATATGACCAAACACTTGACTGATCTGAATGTAAAGTTACAAGGTAAAAATCTGATTGTCACTCAAATGTATTCATGTATTCAAGCATTTGAAACAAAGTTGAGGCTGTAGGAAAATCATGTAAAAAATTAAACTTTGGATCATTTCCCTCATTTAAAATCATTTGGCACAGTGAAGCAAAAAAAATTGGATCAATATTCAACCTCTGCAAAATCTGATCACGGAATTCAACAATTGTTTTGAAGACTTCCATAAAATGAATGAAATGGAATTCCAATTTTCAACAATCCATTCAATTTTGAAGCTTGACAGGTACCAGTTCAGTTGCAAATGGAGTTGATAGATTTTCAATCGGACAGTATTTTGAAAGAAAAATTTAAAGAGGTTAACGCTCTCACATTTTATACACAATATTTCAAGAGTTTGGATAACTACCCGGAATTAAAAAAGCATGCAGCACGTATTCTGAGCATGTTTGGTAGCACCTATTTATGTGAGCAGATGTTTTCCGTCATGAAAATAAATGAGAACAAACATCGCACAAGACTTACGAATGAACATCTCCAATCAATTCTTAAAATAATTACAACAAGTATGATACCTGACATCAATGAGCTTGTCAAAAACAAGAGAAATCAGGTATCAGGATCTTCGAGCTCAAACTAATTACCCTCTTTTATAACTTTGATATGATTTTTAACAACTGTATATTATATACTATACAATTAAATAAATAAAATGTTATAATAATTATGTACATTTTTTTATTTGAATCTGGCCCGCATACACATTCTAAATTTAATATACGGCCCTCTGCAAAATTGAGTTTGACATCTATGGTATATAACTTTTGTTAATGCACGATTCCTATTGTAAAGGAGCACATAGAATATGAAATAGTGAAATATGTTGGTGGTCAGTAAAAAATTCTGAACGCCTGCGTGGCCGGAGAAAGCTGTTGCTTGGCGTCGGGGAGTCGCCTTGCGGACAATGGGGTGCTGGATGCTGTGGGCGAGTCCCGTGTAAGGCCGGGGCGATGTCCACTCAGCCAAGACGCGAGGGTGTTGAAGGTCATCGCTGCCTGAAGTGTGCGCGAAACAAAAAGAAAATAGCAAGCGCTTTGGACATCACGTGGTTTTGGCATACGCTTTCCCACCAGTGCTGTATGGTGTCGGGGTTTACACAAGTTACTTCTTTTTTCCATGTGACCTGGTTGCTGGACTGCGAGGGTGGAGACAGAGCTTTCTTGGTGGATGAAGGAAGCTACGTCGACACACTTTGTTGGCCGGAGTAGCCTGACGGAGACGTGGAAGTCACTTGAACGAGACGAGCGCTGGCCGCAGTTTTGAGATCAACATCTCACAGTAACACGGTGTGTTACGTCATTCACACTTCTGTCTGACGCCAGGCCAATGTTTCATCGGTTTTAACGAGGCTTTAATGAGCTTTAAACGCTACCTGGGGATAGAACCTCAGCTAAAATTGTGCAAGTGCCCACTGAGCTAGCTGGCAACTTTTCACTGAACATTGAACTCTGAAAGCTCCTTGTTTGTTGTAACATGATTCAGATAGTGTTGATTTTGTTTTGCTGGCACCCTTGGGATATTCATATGTGTAATGTTCAACCATTGTTTGCTCTGATTAGATGAATTTTAAGGTCTGGGTGTTGCTTGCTTATAATGTTGCATTGTCTTGTGTTAGAGGTGACGTTAAATATATACAGCAAATGTAAATGCCAGAAGACCTAATAAAACTTAATATTTATTCACCTGTAATACTACAGCAATCAAAAACTCTTGCTATTCAGATTATCAAAACTGATATTCATCCCAATCATCCAATAACATTAGTCACCCCCAAGCACCCAATACAATACGAGGCACTTATATCAAAGAATTGGTACTGACTGAGTGGCTACATCTGACAAATATACCACTTATTTTTTTAAAAAATTTAAAAAAAATAAAAATAAAAAATAAGGTTTCTTTATTTTCCATATACATTTTAACTCATCATCTGGGCAGCTGAATCTTCCTAACTAAAGAAAATATTACATTGAAAATAATTACCATAATAATAAAAATACAAATAGATCCCCTGAATGGAACTAACAACTAAATTAGGAAACAAGTTATAGTTTGAACATCAGAATCTAGAATATCAAACTACAAGGATATATAGACAGCAGCCCCTGCCGTCTCTCCTGGTATCGACTGCGGTGGAGACCCCAGCGCTTCAGGAAGTTACCCTCCTAAAATACATGCAAAGGTTTCAGAATTTCGTAAATAATCAATGCTAATGCTTCAGAAACGTAAAACGTATTCTTTCCCAATGTTTCAGCTTGTAGTGAACCGGTGCACCGCAATGCGAGTCGTATGACAATCTACTCAGTGCAATAAGAGCGTGGCGATGAAGCAACAGACGGCTGAGCGCAAATAAATGCGTACTTGTGACCTGCGGAAGTGAGCAGGTAATGCAGACCGATTCATAGTGTTCAGCAAAGTGCGTAGAGTTCACAAGAACAACTAAACAGATTTTCGTGAAAGTAGTGATGGGTGAATGTAATGTAACAGCAGTGACAGTGACAATGCATCTGTTATTTTAAAGCTGTTATGTGTGCGAACGTTAAAATGAGTGTACAGAGTTAGTTCGTGCGGTCTGTACTGCAGCTGGAAGGGTCGGCGGGGAGCAGCCCACCCGCATTAAGGCGCATTCCCACGATCCCTTGTAAACGGAAGCGAGACGGGACGGGACACCATGGGAACAGGGCCGCCTCTGCTAGAGGAGACGAGACGCAGCTACCTACTCTGAGTCGGTCAACATCACAGGCGTGTGTAGCGGTGCGCTGTTGCCATCGGTTTACAGCAGCGGTGCGCACCCCTTCTGTTGCTGTGAAGTGCTCTGTGCCAAACGACACTAGGCAACGTGGTGGGGAGGTGGCGGCAAGGTAAGCTAGGACTAGCCTGCGGCCTGCGGTCGTCCCTACACTTCGGCTAATGAGGTCCCGTCCCGTCTCGCCTCGCCTACAAGGAATCGTGGGAATGCGCCTTTAAAGATAACGGAACTAGACACTTCAAAGTAAGACAATATGTGCTGGTCCGTGGGGAAGATATTCTAGTGTGAGCGGTCGCTACAGAAGGACACTTTTTGAAAACATGTGGTACACGTTGTGTCCCACGCAAGTCTTTTTTCACAGTTTTGTATTCTTTTATCGGAGTATATTTTAATATGTGAAATTGTGGTGTTACAAGTGACGCAACGGGACGCCGCCGTCAGCACTGCAGGACTATAACCAGATGCCATGACGCAAAGACCCACATCAACCGTCACACCTGGTCGTTGTCGTCAAAAACTGCTCTTCGCACGGTAATATGAACATTGATTAATTGCATTGTCGGTACCACGCGTCAATCTGCCACACCCAATAATGGTCCATGAGGTAAAAGAGACTCAGAAACAAACAATAAAGCCATAACTACTACCAAGCAAATTATTCATATGTCGATTATAAAATTTTCTGACCGAGCGTGGTGGGTGAACGGTTAACGTTCTGGCTTCGCATTCGTGAGGACATGGGTTCGAATCCCCACCCTGCCATCCAGATTTGGGTTTTCCTTGGTTTCCCCAAAAGCCCATTGCGAATTCCTTCCCGTTCCTTGCCCCAGTCCTTTCCTGCCTCTAATGACCTCGACGTCGACAAGGCATAAATCATAAGCAAAAAATACAACTTTCTATATTTAATGTCAATATGCTCATTTGAATGACTGGTTTTCATTATGATAAGTAAATTACGATCAGTAAATGTAGGGAATTAAATATAATTGTGTTTCATATGTAAGTTGTATTTTCAACTCGTAATAAATATCTTTATGATAATAATCACCTCTCCCGATTGGTATTTAGGTGTGACAATTTTTATAGTTCCTACCGAAGGTAAATTAAAATTTAATTTTGTGAAATATTTCACTGGTGCCCAAATAAAATCCCTGATAGTTTTAAAAATCTATTTTGAAAGACATGAAATTTTCCCTGACATGAAGGGGTACGCTACAGTCAGCCATAAAACTCGAAAAGCGGAGTTGACAGTGAAAGTCTAGTGCTGAGCTTATTACTCGACAGACGCATTAGAATCAAACATCCCCTGATGCGTAAAAATATTGGTGGAAATAGTTTGAGGCACGTTTCTAAAAAATTATCTCATCCCGAAAAACTGCAGGACACACACCAATGCAATTTGCTGTAAGGCTATTTTAAGTAAGACTATCGGACTGCAAACTTTCTTCTTATTTTTCATGTATCCACTACCGCAATGAGGAGGGTGAGCCGCGCAAACCTGCAATTGGATACAAAAAGTACCAACAACATGAGGGAAAAGGTACAGATTTTTATGGTAGAGCGTGCACTGTGTTCCCGATTACAGTAAGAGAAACAGTTGATCTTCCAGTTAGCTGAGCTAGCTCTCCGGGGTTGAGTGACAACCACGGGCATTGATCAACGACCTACCTGCACCGACATTGAGGTACTGCTCTGGCCTGGCGAACGTCTCCGGAGAACAAGTGGACCAACTTCTGCAAATGCTGATAGCTGCCTACATACAGTATATCATGCATAGCCGACTTCAATCCATCTATTGTCCCTGGTCCACAATGAATAACCCGAAACGCCTTGTCTATCAGACGCTAGAATTGTGTCTCACGGTTCGCTCCACATTAATCGATCTGTGAAGACTACCACAGTATCTTAATACAATGATGTTTTAATAAAAAATGTATATTTTTATTTTTTTATTTTTATTTGGCAAGAAACCTAAGATTTGAATTGATTTCATATTGACTTTTCATTTATTCCCAGCCTAATCCTTCTTTTATTTGTTAAATTCGCAAAATCAATATAAACATCGATGACTGCAAATTAATCTGTGCTTATAAAATGCCAGTCTTGGTCACGATGTTCTGTCACTCAATGACGACAGGCTATGACGTCACACTTTTCACCTTCGCTGCTCAACTTACAACGACCAGAAATGTTCCAGGTTATGCTTGTTATTTAATAACAGTTCTAACTAGGTACGCATCCACCAGTAAATAAGCTACCAACACACTAAGAGAAAATAATGTATTTCGTAAAAATCGACATATTAATTATTGGTTGCTTTTACTTAATTATAATTCGTTTAATGTAGATTTATCTTATACCCTCTGTTCAGCGATACCGTTGTTACAATAAATTAAGAAATATCTAAATTACATTATTTTCAAGATTATAAGCGGTATTTGATAAAAATTGTATTTAGTTAGCGAAGAAACGAATTGCTAAAATACTGCTTTAAAGACGTCATTTATATTCGATGTAGTTATTTTAAGTGACTATAATAATATACTCGAAGAATGATTAAATAATCAAATTTTTCCGAAACACAGAAGTAAAAGTGTGTACCACATTTAAATTAATATATTAGTTATTAGTTGTTTTTATTACTGATGTCACTATACCAGACACATGCAAATATTTCCAGTAGGTCAAATTTAGAACGTAATACAACGAATTTATTGTTACACAGGTAATAGAAGCTGTGAATTATGAACAGCAATAATAGTAGAAGTTGTTCTTATGTCGAAATGCAGACAAGATCAGAATGACAACGACACAATTTTTAACAGAATAGTTCGCAATGTATTTAGTTTTATAAATAATTTAAGCTGCTTTCATAAGCGCCGAGTTACTGAAGTAATTATTTCTTAAAAATGGGAGTAGTTTCGTATTTATCGTGCTGAATGAGACCAGGACAAGGAATAAAACCAATATCGCGCATTATAGCGTAAGGTATGGGAATCCTAATTTATTTTTTATTTCATTGTTTCCCTAATTCTGACGTCATTAATTCAGTAAAAGTTCCATGTGTATCGCTATGTGAACTGCAACCGAAATATGTACGAATTACAAAATAAGGTTATGAGCATTAAACAACAACAATTCTATCTATTCAGGCAAGCGCAAAGAAATGAATTGCCAGAACATTACATTCACCCGTCATTTTTAAAGGGCTTATAGGCTAGTAATAAAATAACCAGCAAGTCTCGTCACTTCAAACTCACGGCCAATCAGGCATACCTTATAGTGGATACTGAATTGGACGTTGCGTCTTTTGCTGTTGGTTTTGCAGGCGGCAAAGTCGAGAAGATCTGTACGTCTGCGCAGCTCGGAAGGTCGCCATGCGAATAACGCGGTAGTTTGTAAAGCGAGAGGCCAATTGCCTGTGATAATCCGGCTTTACGTCACGGCGGGGTTGGCGGCCCTGCTTCACGCGCCATTACCCCGTGACTGCTGCCCGACAGGGCTGCCACTGTGACGGCAGTAAATGTCGTGCTTCGGCTGTATCTCACCGCTCACACCGCAGGTTACACCCATCCGCAAAATAGTGGTCTGGTCATGTTGCTAACAGTTTTTGACGAGATTTAATGAAAGTGAATGATGTCCCACCAAGCACATTTGGAGATGCAGTAGAACTCCAATTATCCGGATCAATTGAGACCGGACCACATTCGAATAATCAAAAATGGATTTTTTCCGAAAAAGGGTCTATTTTAATTAATTACTGTATGTATGTTGAAAATGGGAGGAAAAAACTATTTTTAAAGAAAAAGAACTTTTAATTAATTAAATGAAAAGGCAAAATTTTTACATGTTAAGCGGGCAGCCAAGTCGCGCATACGGTTGACAGTGAGAAGTAACGCTACATCCACTACAAAGCCGTTTCAAAACCGGCAAATGCTTGACTAGCTGATGGTCCCATGTCTGCTTCAACTTCAACATTAAGGTCATATTCTTCCTCATCATTTTCTTCTCACACAGTTAATCATCATTTAGAATTTCAACCAGGGTCTGGCGAATCACACACCACCCACTTTCCTATATCTAAAAAGCGATTCGTATATTCAGCGATTCGGATAATCTGAGTTCGGATAATTTGAGTTCTTCTGTAATTGGTAATATATGGATATTATTAACCAGACATGCCATGTTTGAGGTGGTGAGTTTAGGTTATGTTGAAAGTACTGAACAATAAAAAGATTATCTCTGGGTTTTTTTATGTGGTGCGAAATGGTGTTTGTGGAGATGTTGGATGATTATGATAGACGTGGTAGGAAAAAATAGAATCATTTTATTCAGTATTACTCAATGTAATGGGTGAGAAGGGTGAAATAGCCTTCGAAGGAATTGGTGAAAATTTAGTGGAACAATCTAACAAATAAAGGGGTTGGAATATTTAATACAGTGTTTTGTTATAACGTTATAATTGAATGGAGAAAGAACTATGACGATGGCGCAAGGTTGTAAGTGGAATGCTGTTTAAAAAATAGAGAGAAATCAGTACTGTAAGAAGCCTTCTTTGGTAACAGTGTTACAGGCCAATCAGTTTGACATCAGTGGTAGGTAAATTAATGGAGAGATTGATATGCAACCACATCAGAAATATATGTGAGGAACGTAAGTGGTTTTCAAGCAGGCAACATGGTTTCAGGCAAGGATATTCATGCGAATCTCAGTTGGTGGGATATATGCAAGATATTTCAGATGAAATGGACAAGGGAGGCCAAATTGATAGTGAAGCACTAGATCTGCCTCAGGCGTTTGACAGAGTAAGCCATAAAATGGTAGTAAATAAGGTAAAAACCTAAAAACCATTGGAGTGGTTAAGAAAGTCATTTGCTGGGTAGAAGAATTTTTAAAAGGTAGAAAACAGAAAGTTGTTGGGTAGGAAATGTAGTATCAAAAGAAGTGGAAGTAAAAATGGGTGTGCCACAGGGTAGCTTATTGGGGCCATTGCTATTCATTATTGTAATGAATAATTGTGTTGATTGTTTACTATCTGAAATTAGATTGTTTGCAGATGACATAATGCTGCATAAAAGAATCAAAACGATAGAGGATTGTAAACAGTTGCAGGGTGATCTGGACAAGATATCTAATTGGGTTGGTAAACATGGAATGAAGATAAATGCAAAGAAGAGTCAGCTTATTAGATACACAAATAAAAAACAAAAGGTTAATTATGAATATAAGGTGGAGAAAGAATTGCTTGCTGAAGACTTGAAATGTAAATATCTTGGAATTACTTTTGATAACAAACTTAACTGGGCAGGACACATAGGATGAGAGGATGTACGAGAGAAGTCAAGGAATTGGGTTACAAAACTTTGGTCAGACCATTGCTCTAATGTGGTAGTGTAGTATGGGACCCTCATTTTACATATCAAATACAGGAGTTGGAGAGAGTGCAAAAAAGGGCTGCTAGATTTGTTTCTGGAAATTATCGCAGAATGCAATCAGTGACGGATATGATAAAGGAGCTGGAATGGGATTCATTACAAGACAGGAGGAGGATGAGGAGGGTCATGGGAGTGTACAGTGCATATACTGGCGATGAGGCATGGATAGATATTGCAATAGGTATGAAAAGTAGTTCATGGAAGAGAAAAGATGACCATGACCACAAGCTAGCACTGGATTTCAGGCACAAGGGTGTGTGAAGATTCTCTTTTTTAGGTAAGGGTGTCAGGGATTGGAATGAGTTACCAAGAGAAATGATGAATAATTTACCGAAAACTTTGAAAGAATTTAAAGATAAAATTTGTAGAGGGCAAATGTAGGTAGTTGCAGGATAGGGGGAAGATGGGTGTGTAGGGAAATTGCCACCGGAGCCTGTGCTCCATTGCAATTAAATTAAATTAAATATTAAACCAAAGATGTTTACTTTACTGTGAATAATTGAGGTCCAGGGTGTGAGGGATATGCGAAGATTAACTCAAGATAGAAACTGGTGGATGATTGGACCAAATCAGTTAAGATACTGATGTCAATTAAAAAAATAAAAAATAGGGTCCGCTGTAAACCTGAACCACTGAAATGAAGTGTATGTGAAGGTATCAAGCTTTAAAATGCGCCGGTGCGAGTCAGGCTAAGAGCATCTGAAAATTCTAGAAGGATTCGGATTCCATACGAATCCAAGTACCACACCACTGAGCTACCACACCGCTAAATTATTTGATGCAGATCCAACAAAAAATATGTAAGGCTTTTTAAAAGTGTGACAGCTTATCAACTGTGTCTTTATGAATCAAACACCGCTGTATGCTATTAATAATGATACCAAAATAAAACAACGTATTTTATACGATCAACGGATATGCCATAGTGTGTCGAAGGTGAAAGAACAGATAAAATATATATAATGCTAATGAATACCGAATTCCTAGTAACGTTAGGAGCCAAATATTGAGAGGACGACGGAAGTTGCCGCATTAGGCCTCTGGCATCAGTCTTCTCGAGAAATTGAATCCACTCCAGAGAGTTTCTCCAAGCCCAAAAGACGTGCAGTAATTATTTCCTTTCATGAGATATCTTAGCCGCAGATAATGAGGTTCGGTTTCCATTACAAGAACGGAACACAAGTCCACTCGCATTTCCGGGATTTATCGACCAGTGACTTTGCTTTTCAGACTGCCGGCTCTGAGGAATTTATCCGCCCAACCGTCACAAAGTTGGAAAGAGTCAAAGGTTTCACAAACACGAGCTTCGCTAAGATATTATTTAAGAAAACGATCCAAATAGCCAGACCCATAACCGTATAAATTCTATAGGTTGATTATGTGCTTATAGAAAGCTAATGTGATGAATTAGTACAAACAAACAAACAAACAAATCTTAAATCTTTCCGGCAGCGGGGAAAGAAATATAAGACACAGACGTAGTTTTGAGATTGCTAAAACCAACTCCATAATATTTTCATTGCTGTTTTAAGTCAAAATTCAATAAGCCTGTTGAGTATTCTTGTACCCAAACTGTATCCATTTCTTAACGATTTCTCTTTTTCGAAGTATGTTTGTTATTTAATAATTTTCTGACAATAATTTTAACCTTGCTCTTTCCCATCACCCATACCAAACAATTTGGGTTTATTCGCTATTTTTACCTGTCTTACCTTCACCCATTCTATCAACAATCCAGCGGAAATGAATGTTTTATCACCGAGATATTTCATTCGTTTTCGGTAGTAAGCTATGTATTTTCTCCTACATTTTGAATAACTTATTAATTCTAGAGTTGGATACAAGCTTGCGACGTCTTAACCTTCGAACATTTAACAAATCGTGGCAGGTTGAGCCAATTTGCGATATTCTCTTAATTAACTGAATAATGATAGCCCGCTGAAGACGTTATGTATGGCCCAAAATATCGTCACAGACAGTATACTGCTATCACCTCGCTTTACTATGTAACAGTATATTTTCTATTATGAATCAAAGTATTTGGATTTTTCTAGAACAATTACGACTTATTTACACACAGTTTAATCAATTTTGATCATCTTTACACTGTTTTTCTTTCACATTCAAATAACCATAAATACAATGCTACCGGTCTACACAAACATCACTCTCTCCGCCATTTTCATTCTTAATCCCGCGCCTTGTCGGCTCGACAGCTAATACGCTTACAGTTTTACCAACTTCAACAAACAAAATATAGCAAAAAACACTTAAATTTACCCCAGGTTCTATACAGGCTACTACACTGTGAGGCCTTCTAAACAAAAACATTCACATGTTATTTACAAATTTATTCGCATTGATATTCCCAATGGTTGGTGAAGTGGGACCTCAGAAACTGTACGCAAACATGAATTTTTCTGATATTTACACATCATTCAAGAAGAAAAGATTTCACTCATTTGTTTGCTTGATAGCAGAAAAATACATTTATATCCTAATACTTCTTTTAAATACTGATCAGTTATTTAAAACATCATATATATCTCTTCTCTATATGGTTTGTAGCGTTTGCAGTTGGTTTAAATGTCTGTCGATATGAATTTCAAATAGTTTAAGGGCTTTGATTTCAAATGCAATGATGTAACGAAGCTTTTCTTGCACCTCCATCCACTGTTCATCGTTTTATCAAATTTTTAATTCACTAATAACTAGACTTACAACGAATATTCGGCAACTATTCGGTATTCACCTATTCGGCCACTTTTATCCTATTCGGCCCAATGCCGAATGTCTAGGTACTATTCGGTCGAATACCCAATCCTTGGGATTTTTTTTAATTACAAAAAACAAAAATAATAGGCTATTTGACAATATCATAAATTGAGCTCAGTCTCGTAGATTAATGCTTCAGGGAGCTAATTTGAATTTTGAATAAAAAAAAAAAGCGAAACAAAAATTAGACTTTTCTTACCTCTGGTCACGTGATAAAAAACGCTCTAGGATTGGTGGTCGCTTGAGTGACGTCACACGTCTGTAAACGCTGCGAATGGAGCGATTCCTATTATTCAAGTTTTCAACTATTTTTATTGTTTGTTGCTGGTCATTTCTTGTTATTAATGAAATATCATTCTGAATACAAAATCGAGAACAATTTGTAAAAGCCTACAGCGGAAAAAATATCGAAAATAGACGGCTTATTTGTGGGGGAAAAAACCTGACTATTATTCTGCTGAGCTGAACTTAAAAATGTAACAGCTTCAATTTGATAATCATTTATATTTAAATTGAAAGTTAGAGATTGAGTGTTTTGTGTTCATCAGCTTCCACAATGTCGAAGCAAAACTAACAAACATGATAAATATCTATACACTTGAATCATCATTTAGGAAATTAGGAGTGGGATATTGTGATGCAGAAACATTATTTTTTCTACATAGTCAGCTAGTGGTATTAATTACAAGGTGACAATTTGAATTTAATGATGGTCATAATTTAAGCCTTTCTTGCCATAATTAATCTATTCAGGTTAAACATTGGAAGAGACGATTTTTTTTCATTTCCCCACATTGTCACTGACAAACGTAGAGAAAGACGACGTTTAGGGCTATGTTCAACATTTAGCCTAAACGCCCTTCTCAAAGACTTAAAACGAGGTTTGAGGATGTTTAGACTATGAAAATATCGCACTCGGTTATCGATCCATATGGAGCGTAAATCGTACTACAAGAAGAATTTATCGAAATTGTCACTATCGAAGAATTTAAGGTGCATTTCAGAAAGTGGTATCAGCTGTTCGGGCTTCAGAAAGATATACCTGTTATTTAACCTGTATTTTGAACTATTGCAAGAAAAATTTTCCTTCTTCACACCTAGTGGGAAGGGTTTTTGGGGCAAGTAACGATATTATTTAAATTTTTTTTTAATAGTAATCTGTCCCAAATAACTCAACGTCGATATCTGAGGCCATACTTCGAGCATGTCAGAACAGGCACGTAGTGGTCGGAGGTAACTATACTTGAACAGACGGGTGAGAGAATAGCGTAGCAACATAGATTTTGAAGCGAAGCCAACCGAATACTTTTGTCGAATATTCGGCTATTACGCCAGAAAGTCTGCAGAACATTCGGCGTATGGCCGAATATACTATTCGTTTCAAGTCTTTAATAATACAACTCACAAAATAAAATTCAGGGGCAAAATTAACACACTTATAAGAGAAAGCATAGAGTAAATAACGTACCTGCAATCTTATTCAAGAAATCTAAACCAAACGCAAAATTTAAAATCCACAAGACGTAAGCGTAAGTGGTATTTAAATAAACATAGTTTCTCAATTTTGTTAATTTAGAAAGTTTTCCTTCTTTTATGGGTATAAGAGAGGCGTTTGCTGAAGTCCTATACATAGTCTGGTGCGCAACGAAACAAAAAGTCTAATTTTCAGAATAAATTTTAGTTTTATGTTCAGCTGTCATTTGACGTAAGGAGACAAAAACCTTAAATTATATTGAAACTGTGAAAGCAAATGGCGAGTTCTGCAATTTTTGTATCTTATAATATTAAACAGACAATTCTTGTTCTAATGAATGGGTTAGAGGTTTTTTTGGGTCTAGTACTGTACCCGAATTATGATATTCGCATCTTCGGAAAAATTCATTTCCAGGCGTTTACTAACTTTTCATTTTTCAAAATGAAAAGATTAATGATGTCTAAGCTTAAGAGACAATGAAAGTTAATGTAAACAAAGAATTCGTGCATGTCAATATGACTATTATTTTCTTTGTAGATAAGGGAATGAAGTATTTGAATAAGTTACCAAGGTAAAAGTTGAACAATTTACCTTTAACAGAGAAAATTTTAAGATAAAATTAATTTAATTCGATGGTAGGAGAGTAAGGAAATTAGGGTCATTGGCTCAACCGTGATTATAGTGCTGGCCAGATATATTGTCGGGTCTCCTAGAATGCGCCGTTGCCAAACCACGCACTTAACAGTTGTATTCACCTTTTTACTTGAAGTAATAGCTTATACTGTATTTTAAATAATTTATAATCACAATTTTGTGATAAAATATTGATTTATGTCATTTCGTTAAGAAAGTTATGTTCGTGTAAATGCATTTAATATAACTGAAGAATACTTTCTCGAGAAACTAAGAAAACGTATTGAATTACTCTTCTTATTTTATTTGTGGCTAAGCACGTATTAAATTTTATTTACAACTAAAATCAAAATTATACTTTGTTATCCTCTGCACTGAAAACTTGCAAAATTGAGGTCAAAATTATATATATATATATTGACTATAGAATTAAAATTGCTGTATACCAAAAATTTATACGTAGAAAAGAAGTATGGCCACTGCAGTTCTTTTTATAAAAATCAACCATTATAAAAGTAAGCAAAAATGTTATATCGTAATCATGAATATTATTAGAAATCCAAATGTTTTTAAGCAAAATTAATAATATCCAAGAGTAATATCGTAACTTACTACCAACAATAAAACAAGTTAAATATGAGTTTGGGGTTTTAAATAACATTAACACAGCAAATGTTTATAGTATCTTAAACTGTTAAGTACAAGCTATTAAAGTTGCACAGTAATTGATAAGTTTATTGCGTAATATGTTAAATGTTCTTTAATACCTTACTTGTCATTATTCATCTCCATCAACGCCTTCTTCTTCATCATCATCATCTTCCACTTCTTCGCTGCTCTCGTTCTCTGTCGTTGAATCTTCGTTGAGGTTGATTATAAGAGGCTCGATTACATTATCTCGGACCACTTCCTTTTCGAAATCTTCTGTTTGCAGTTTTTCGGTATGGTAAACACATTTCTGCCACTGTTCGACGGTGACGTTTCCCAAGGCTTTATGCAACAAACGTTCGACATCGGCGATTTTGAAAGTTTTGTTTTTCTTCGCCACTTCTCTTTTGACTTGGGCCCAAATGAGCTCTATCGGATTGTACTGGCAATGATAAGGGGGTAATCGGACTACTTCATGTCCTCTTTCGTTTGCAAGTACTTCCAACTCATACACCGGTTCTTCTTTAACCATGCGAACCTTCTCCAGCATCTCAGCTCTAGTCTCCGTAGGCAAATACGAAATTTTCTTTTCTGTTAGCCAAGCAGCTATATCAGCTTTCGGCGATTTGGTTGTTGGAGCTCGGTTTATCACTGCCGAATGATATTTGGCGTTGTCCATGACGATGATAGAACCTTCCTCCAAAATATTCAAAAATCTGTTGAGAAACCAATCTTTAAACGTCGTTGTATTCATTTCTGAGTGATAATCTTCAGATTTGTTGGTTTTGCTGCATCTGTAGACCAACTTGCTTTCCTGGAGAAATCCTGTCTTTGCTGACCCCGCATGCAAAACAATTAGCCTTGCCCCTTTTCCGACAGGTACCTTTAAGCCCCCACTTTGATTTGAATTCAGCCAGATATTTTTTAAAGAATGGTTCTGAGTTACCCAAGTTTCATCTAAGTAAAAAATTGATCTCGTGTCACCTGGGCTACGAAGGGAGCTCATTTTCCTCAAAAATTTTATTCTTGAG
Source organism: Vandiemenella viatica (assembly GCA_031002005.1). NCBI lineage: Eukaryota > Metazoa > Arthropoda > Insecta > Orthoptera > Morabidae > Vandiemenella > Vandiemenella viatica. The sequence continues at coordinate 212,642,670 of JARYHS010011408.1, read as the reverse complement.
GCCACTAAGTCGTTTCGCTCAAGCAAAAATCGCCTACCATCATTTTGACGCCTGTATTTAAACCCTATATTGTTCAATATGCGTCTTACATATCATGCACATCCTGTAAAATTTATCTTCTCTATTAATATTTTTCTTAATTTTTCGGAGGTAGGGTACTCACCACGCTCGTAAAATTCGTGTACTGTCCTCCTGACAATGTCGCTGTCAAAGTCGTTAAGTTTTGTAATAGTGCTGTATTGTTTCACATTTTTCTTTGGAGAAACAAACGTAGGTGATTTTCCCTCACGACACACTCGCTGGACAGCTCTCAAACTGACACCACAAGTTGCAGCGCAAATAGCCTGTACATTCCCTAAATTTCTTCGCAATATGGTTGTTTTTTGCGGTAACAAATCACTACAGTTTTTTATTTCATCAATATCAAGTACGTCCATATTTTTCAAGTCTTTTCTTGCCAGCGTACATGTAGAAGACAAAATTTCACCATCATTGTCCACAAGAAGTTTGAAATATTTATATACATTGTGAATGATAGATTTACTCTGCCGGCGAAACTCTGTTGTCTTCTTCAGCCGCGGTGGTTCTGCTGTCGATGACGTGCGTCTTGTTGGAGTCGTTAGTCCGGAAACACCTGGAGTAGGAGTTTAAGTCTCTTCCTGAGTATCCATTTTTAGTAGTACGATTCTCTTGCTAAATTACCATAATTATAAGTTACTGCACTTTTTGTTCGGTAAAATTAGGACACTAAATTACTGTAATTAATAAATAACTAAAACTAATTATTTAAATCGCAAGCAAAAATCGCAAAACGCTAAAATCAAAATATCCTCTCTCGAGCAAGCTCACCCTCAGACTGACATACTTTCTAACTCCGATTCACAGGTTCACACATTTTTTGTGTGTTGAAAGGGAGGTGGAAGGTTTGAGGGTGGGCTGCCGCTTGGACTAGGCAACACAGGCCGCACAGCGTTGCAATTTTCAGGTGATAGAAAGAGAGCGCATCGCGAGATTGTCCCCAAGTACGGCAACAGCGCGTTCACACTGACCCGCCAATTCATCTGTCCAGAGCTATAATTGGAAGAACCATATACCTAAACTGCTTGTACTAATAAACAAGCGGGAAAATGCTGTTATGATCTTTTTTCTGGGAACTCAAGAGTGATTGGACAGTAAAAAGTAAATGGCAGAAAATAAAGCGTGCACGAGTTGCTACAGTCATCCGGCTATTAACATAGGTTCCCTGGTTCAGTTGGATGCGACATCGTGATGGTGTTCGGAGCTGGCACAAGGTTAGGTGGTTCGATATCACGTGGTGGAACAAATTTTCATCATAGACTTGGCCGACGGGGTAGGAGAGGAGGTGATGGACAATTCTTAATCGCCAAATTGACACTGAAATCCTGGGTTCGATTCCAAACCTCTCCTCAGTGTATATGAAGTAAGGTCATACACAACTGTTGATGGTGATGTGTGCGTCGGATAGGGACGTTAAGCATGGCGTCGACCTTGGTGTCCTTTAGGTCTGAAATGGACCCTCTCCCTTCTTCTAGCTTCCATACAAGCGCAACACACTTCACTAACAATGAACACGTCACAATCATCCACACAAAACAGTAAACACGCAAATACACTTCCTTCACTGGGAGAGGCTTGGGGAAACGATACCAGATTAAACTTCTCAAGAAAAAAGTACCACAAAACTAACTGTTCAGAAGAATAATAAGTGCGTCATCAGGTTATCAATAATAGTTCCTTTCTTCGGGGGCTGGCACAGATATTCGTGAGAGATAACATATGTGGCTCATGTTAAATATACAGGGTGATTCCGTGATGATGTCACATACTTCCAGGGACGATGGAGAAGGGTTAAACGACCGAATCGAAGCGAAAATTGTTCTGATACCTCCGACAGTGGATTATTGTGTTTATCAGAGAGATACTACCCAGATGCTCTTGATCTATCCCACATGTAACTCGTCAACGGATGTGGATCCACCATGATGGAGTCCGACCTCACCTTGGACTGAGGGTTCGTGATCACCTGGACCAGACATTCCCGGAAAAGTGGGCAGGTAGAGGAGGAGGTCCTGTTCAGTGGCCACCACGTTCACCTGATATCACCACACTTGATTTCTTCTTGTGGGGCCACGTGAAAAGTTATATGTACGAGACGCCTGTCAAGATTGAAGGCAAGAATTCTCGCGATGCTTGCGATACCGTTCAAACGAAATCGGGGGTATTAGAACGGGTACGACAAATTGTACTACGATGCCATGACTGCATTGACGCTGGGGGAAACTGAATTACTTGTTGAAGGCCTGATGTGTAAGTATCTTGGCATAACGTTTGATAACAAACTCAACTGGGCAGAGCACATTGGGCAGGTGGTAAGAAACGGTTACAAAATATTTAATGGAGAGGGTGAGGAGAGGATGTACCAGAGAAGTTAGGGAATTGGGTTGCAAAACTTTTGTCAGACCATTGGTTGAATATAATGGTGTATTTTGGGACCCACATTTTGATTATCAAATACAGGATTTGGAAGGTGTGCAAAAAAGGGTAGCTCGATTTGTTTGTGCAAAATTATCGCAGGACCCAGACAGTAACTGATATGATAAAGGAGCTGGTTTGCGAGTCATTGGAGGACAGGAGGAGGGTGAAGAGAGTGCTAGGAATGTACAGGGTATATGTAGGTGACCGGGATTGCAGGGATATTGGTTAAACAATTAGTAACAGTGCATGGAAGGGGAAAGACGACCATGAACACAAGCTGGCGAATTGGGAACATTTTCTTTTGTTGGTAAGGATGTGAAGGATTGGAACAAATTACCAAGTGAAGTGATAATTTACCAAAAACGCTTAAGGAATTTAAAATTAAAATTTGTAAATCGGAAAAGTAAATGGCAAAGGAATATAACACTAAAATTTAAAAATAAAATAAAACATTGTAATTAAAAGACTAGGCGAATTACCAACAGAGCGTTAGGTCCATCGTAATTAAAATTAGTAATAATAATAATAATTGTTGTAAATGTACCAACTTGTGAAGCGTGTTCAAGCAAATTAATTGTTACTGTACCGTAGGCTTACGCGCACCGTTACTAGTCGATCAACAGGTGAAATTATCTGAGGGTATTGTGGGGTATTCAGCGGAAATTCTGTATGTCATGATCAGGGATCTTATTTTGAGCGTTGCGCGAAGCGAAGGCAGAACTCGAGCAGATTTTCGTTTATAACTTTCGACTCGGTAGTATCCGGATCAAGGGGGGGGGGGGGGGTCCTTTACCTCAAATTGATAGACTACATTTGCCTCTCTCCATCATCCCTGAAAGTTTGTATCATCATCACGGAATCACGCTGTATTTCTACCACGAAGTTGACAGTGATTTTATATATATATATATTACAAGTTCACATTGCAAGATCAGCAAATCGCAAACATAATACAAGTTTAAGTCCTTTCATATTCGTCGCCAGAATCAATCACATCAAAATTTTTCGCGCTGAATTTTTACAGAAATGTAATTTCAGATTTGTTCACATATTCCAGAACGCACTTACCCCGAAGTTATTGAAAAAGGAAAACGAGCGTTTCACCGCAGATGTGTGTGGCCGCTGGCTAGGTGGAAACGATATTTACGGGCTGCTTGAAATGCAGTAGCTCATGTTTCTGACAGACGCAGAAATACGGTAACGTGTAGCGCAACATGTTGCACGCCACATTCTGAAAGTAAAAGTTTCCACTTACAGAACTCCGAATATACCTGCAACTGAAAACACCACGTAACACTTCCTTTTGCTTACAGGGTAAAAGTTTGTATTTCCTATTTTTGAGAACGCAATAACGTTTAAAGCAAACTATGCTGGAAAAAGTTCTTTTTGTTATTAATTATCAATGTGACATTTAACGAACTGCCTCACTTGCACAATAATGTGCTATATTAACACAAAATATCAGGTTCGATATTTAACGGATTTTTTGCTCTCATGCAGTTGTTATTTTCTGTATGATGTACTTGTAAGCCAGAATTTTGGTAAAACCCTGTTTCTAATTACAACGAAACGATTTGTCTGAAATTTACATTATTTTTTATGTTTCCCTCAATGGTTATTTTAATTACTTCAGATCCTCTTCTACAAGAAATCTTCTTTGGTGGATAATGAGAAATTTTGTAATCGCTATGTGGTTTCATTTGGTATTGTGCTCATTGATCATAAACTGGAAATTTTGTTGATATTATAGTTTTATTTATGACGATCTGATTTCAATGTAAGGTATTTTCGGTTAAATTTAGATTTCCTCCTTTTTTCGATTTTGGCGTACTTTGGACCACGGGAAGCAACTGTGAGGTGTTTTTCCTGAAATCTGGACCTCCTTCCATCCCCCTATCCTCCCGTGTTGAGATATGGTGAGATCCCGTCGGACCCCTCCCCATATTGTAACATGACGTGCTGTCGCCACGTTCTAATGTGAATTTTTTTATTGTATAAATCATAATGTTAGAGTAATTTACATAAATCTTGGGCAGCCACCTAAATACATTTTTGTTGTAATTTCGTAAAGTACGCAAGATTCCAAGTGAGGACTGTAATGCAATGGTGAACAGTCAGTGTACCTTATTATAGTGAATATTAAAGAATTATTGAGCTGGGTAGGCTTGAAGCTAATCGCGGTCTTCCCGAGCCACGGAGGCAGGAAGTTAGGGATAAAGGGTTTTAGGCAGCTTTTACCGTGGGATGGGGAGCCCACAACAGGCCACTGCCCCGGTGCGAAAAACCCGCCACCCGAACAGTCTCACACCCCGGCGAACTTAGCCGAATATGTCCGACCTCTGTGATATACGCGGGGCAAATAAGATATCGGAGATATCGCGTGACATTAGGTGCCAACCTGAAGATCCAATCCAAATGAGCACATAGCTTAAAATCCTGGGAATTTTCTGTTAAATGTGATCTTCGAGACTGCAAGGGGGTGGAGCCAGAAGTTTTCCTCGCAGAGCGAGGTGCTGGACATTCGATTCTAGGCGAGTCTAGTCTGTGGTGGACTCGGAAAGTTGGCTTCTCTCGCCAACTGCCGCTGTACGACTCCTGGCTGCCGGCTTGCTGGAGCAGGCTTATCACGGCGACACCGCCAGTAATGCGATGATGTGCATTAACAGACAGGACGTGTCTGTAGCTGCCTTGTGAAACAGTCTCACATACCGTCGGTCATCTCCGAACACCGCAGACATCAGACGCAGAACTACGATGGTAACTTATTACGACCAAGCCATCTGATTGTGCATTCCATGAAACAGAACCCTTTAAGCGACTTTGAGAGGATAGATCCATGTTCTAACTTTGTAACTGAAAAACCCCTGAGCCAGCGGCATAATTTGCCAGAACTATTTATTTTCGAATGATATATTGTTCATTCGTGGCGCCCATGATTTTCTTTTAACTGTAAAGTCACAGTATTATGATACCTTTATCTGAGGTCGTCATAACTTGCATTTTTCATTGTTTCCAAATGTATTTCTTGCATTTTAATTCTGAGATGGATTTAAAAGTAAATATACAATTTTTTGCTTCCTCATGACGGCTAATTGTACCTCATGATTTTGCCAATTTGTGTTAATGTTAACGGTAAATTCGCTCCGATTTGTAATCGCCAATGATAAGAAAATAAATGTCATATTGTGAAAATTTTCCTAAATTCCAACTATCATCGAGATTCTTGCAAAATTAATAAATTTTCACTCCTTCATAAAAATTAAAAATCCCCTTTTATTAATCATAAAGGTATGAGAGATAATTGAAACGTAGTTTGCCCACTAAGGCACCCACTACAATATGGTGAGGTGAGAATTTGAGGGACTCATCCCCCTGCTGATGGCCTCATCATTTTTGAGACTTGTTTTTTTTTCAGGTATCTTGTTCTCAAGGGCAGTTAGACCCATCTACTAAGGTTGGGATCGGCGTCATTTGTAGATATTTTTTTTAGCTCTGCTGTTCTTCGATGAAATAAAGAGCCCACCCTTGGTGAGATTTCGCCTCTCCCCTTCCCCTATTTCATCTCGCATAATTAACCGAAGCCCCGTTATTTATGTGTTATAAACAAATTTTTGTTTTATTTGCCTTCAACGAAAGAGGAGTAGCTTCTCGCAGTCAAATTTTTGCAGCGTAGGAAATAAATAAGTTTGAGGAAAATTTGAGCTTCATGCTCAAAATTAAATTTTTTACAATAAATTTTTCACAAAAATTTTTTGTAAAAATTTTTCTGTTCAGTAAACGTGTTTAGTTGTTCAAATCATTCATAATCCCTGCGTTTCGAAGGGAAGGAGAGTATGGATCTTCTTCGGAAGATTTGAGCTCTGTGACAATTGCATCGCCAAGTGGTGAGGACAAGCATGTCTCATGATTCCGTTTTCTTGGTATGGGCGAGGATCGATGACCCCATAATATGCCATCCTGATTTCTGTTTTCTCAAAATCACTCCAGAAGAATACCTTGATGGGTCCTTTAAAAGGACGTGTCCGAACTCCTTTCCGTTCCTTATCCCATTCCCTTCCCTTTTGGCTGAAAAGGGTTCTTGCAACCTTCCACCAGACCGCGTCCTGGGTTTCACCTGAGAAGAACGAAACCTGAAAAAAAATTGCTTATTGCTATAAATACAGATTATTCTAAAACAACCTAAAAGTGAAACTAGACATTTTGCTAGACAATGACTGCGCGGATTCCCTGTATACACTGTTTCGGCAATTCTGCTATGTGCTCACAAAGCATCCTATATACATACCTACAGAGAACCGTCTAAAACGCCACAAAAAAAAGCTGCCAGTGCTTCCAGAAACTAAAAAATTTGAAGGCCACCGCAAACAATTGGTTAGATTAACTCTATAACAATCTAAATGTTCCTTGTCCAACTTACAATGAGGAGCCAAAGCAACTGGTATAAGCATGCGTATACAAACACAGAGATACGTAAACACTCAGAGTACGGCGCTGCGGGCGGCTACGCCTATATAAGACGACAGGTGTCTGGCGCAGGCGTTAGATCGGTTACTGCTGCTACAAGGGCAGGTTATCACGATTTAAGTGAGTTTGAACGTGGTGTTATAGGCGGCGCACGAGAGATGGGACACAGCATCTCCGCGGTAGCGATGAGGTGGTGATTTTCCCTTACGACCATTTCACGAGTGCACCGTGAATATCGGGAACCCGGTAAAGCATCAAATCTATGACATCAAAGATGGGCCAACACACTAATAAGCAGGTGGTCATAATGTTTTGGTGGATCAGTGTATTTTGGTCGCATTGACACCAGAAATAGGAATAGAGAAATAAGATGCCTTACTGCTGCCTGTATGTATTACTTCTTTCTTCGTGCCGTTTCGCAGAGGGCTAACATTAGTTTTACTGCACAGCATTCTTTGCCATCAATAGTTTCGGGAATTATAGAGTGCAGAAGTATGTATAAAAACCAATAACCCGCCAGTATGGCTGCATACTCATATCATAGAAAACTTAAATTACACGAATAGCAGATACTTAAACTTTCCCCAATGCCCCAGGAACTGATAATCCCTGGTTCCAGCTACACATTGAAAACATTGGACAAATTCTTAATTACATGCCATAATGAGTATCAAGGCTTTCAGTGATCCGATAAGGTCTATTCTCAAATTATAAAGAATAATATTAATTGTAATAGAAGCCCTTAAGTTCGACCAGAAAACCTCCCACCTATTGACACAGTTAAGCGTTTGAAGAGGCGTTGGTGTCCTTTGCTTTTCTCCAATACACGAAGTGGCGCGCCAGATCCGGATCTTGCTCGCACCTGGCCCGAGCTAAACTAATTCCAACTTTCCACAAGCAATTTTCCGCACCGGGGAGCGAAAACAAAGTTGAAAGATTCTGACAGCGAAGCGGAGCAGTGCGGTGGGGCGCGTGGGTTGCCGCCCCTGCAAGCGCAATGTCGCTGCGCCTCGGACCGGCAAGGGTTGGCGACACTGCTCCGCGCGCGATGCCAATCTGAAGGGGTGGGTGGGGGCATCCACAATAACACGGCCGAGAGAGCGACTGCTGTAGCGGGTCTAGGGAGGGGGGGGGGGTGAGCCGGGCGCTGTAAATGAACGCCTCCCCTCCCTCCCCCACCTCTTAGTTTCACACTCTGACGCGGGCGGCAGCTGTGGCGCTGCTGTTGTTACTCGCTATCGCGAATTCTGTTCGGCGGCGATAAAGCCTGCCCGCGGACACGACGCCAGAGATGGGAGCTGTTGCGTCTTTGCCTGACTGTGCACATTACCCCCACCCTCCATCACGATCCTCCGCATGCTGAAACGGCCGTCTCCCGCGTTATAACTTGGCGACTGTCCGTGTTTGCGCGCTAGGCGAGCAGTTCTAGGTAGCCAGTGCTCTATCGATCAACTGGTCTTTGCTTTGAGTGACTTCAGAAATACCCCCTACCTGTTCTAGCTATACGATTTTTATCCATCAGTTCAAGATGAAAAATACTACTGATTCTATATACCGATCAGAGAAAAAAATTGTAACGAATGACTAGACAACACGTAACCAATTTCACGTAATCATGAGACTATATTACCAACAATATACCGAAAGATCCTGTTGTTAAACTGAACAGTTTAACACATTTCTCAGAGGAAATAACGAAAAGTAATACAGTGTGACGATCGAGGTTTGTATCCGGCAGATGAAGCGACTTAGGTATCGTCCATAAACTACGTGACTCCATTATGGCTTTCCTTAAACTCTCCCTCCTTCACCCCCCCCCATTTTAGCCTTATGTAGCTTTCGACTCGACCCTCCCTACCCCCCTTCCCTTCCCCCACCGTGCGGCACGTAGCTTATTTCCCTATTAATTCCAGAAGTCATTTTGCTCTAAACTATTGTTAAAATTATTGCGTTTATAATGAACACAAATTATATTTATGTGTATATCTATAATTATAAATATTCTGAATGAAATGTTGACACTAAGGGGAGATCCATAAATTACATGAGGTGTTTTTACGGATTTCCTCTCCTCTGGTGAGATCTGGCCCGTGAGAACACCCCCCCCCCCCTAATAATCGCCCTCGAAACTTTTGGAGACCTTTTTTTTAGGTCACAACCCCACTTTTATACGAAATACACCCTAAAATCGACTTTCGCGCAATTTGTAGACCTTGTTCTTTATTTAGCTCTATAGTACAAACAATTTTTCGCGAAACCTCACGTGAGATTTCCATAGCTCCTTCCCCCCCCTCCCCTTGGTGAGATTTCGCTCCCCCCCCCACTACTTCACCTCACGTAATTTATGGATGCCCCCTAACCTCTCCTACATACGGTGAATTATTGGGAAAAATCTTTTTCTCACGTAGTCAGAGATCTTTTTCTTCTTGAGGTGTTACTAAATTTCTCCTTATCCCATTCATCACTGTTCATTAATTGATAAATTAGAACAAACTACACATGCATCTATTATTTTCTATTTCTGAAGTTGTGTCACCTTTCGTTCTGCATTACCCAGGCATGATTCTTTGTCCTGCTTAAAAGACGTTTCGATTGAAAACTCGCTGGTAAAACATTTCCGATAAACTTCGTAAAGTTTATTGTACAGTACCACATCACCCTACAAGTCGAACTTGAAATAACACTTCAGCGAGCACTATAATTAATGTTTCAGTAAAATTCACTTGACGAAAAAAATTATAATTATTTTATTAACGATCGGTGTCGTCACACCCGAGCAATCCTATCCAACAGAGCTTTATTTCAAACCATAAACGCAATACGAAATGTCACTGTCTTTGAAAATCCCGGGTGACATCTGTAAACGAAAGTGAGTATAGGTACGGCATGTCTAATGTTTTTCATACGCCATCGCGTGTGGATTAGTTCAAATGCGCCTGCCGCGTGCAGCCCAACGTTATTACTACAAGTCACATTCATCCGCAACACTGTTAGTATATAGGATATCCAAATTGCATACAAGGTACGCGGAATTATAACAATTCTATTTAGCTAAGCAACTGTGAAAAAGTATCTTGCCGGGAAATTTTTTTCAACCAGTTATTTTTGATGGACTTCGAAGCTAGTACACTTGATGTTGTGTGCTACCGCATATCTGGAAGACATAAGCTAGTTTCCGTGAATTATGAAACCATTGTCTTATGAGTATAGTTTCTTCTTATGTTATTAGATTATTAGTGATATTAATATACTGATTTTGATTTTAATAGTTTTGTGAGTTAAATATTCTCGCAATAGAAATACTGTTTTTCACTTTAATTCTAATTAATGAAATGGCCTGTGAGGTAACGGCCTGGCCTTCAGTGGAATACCTGTATGTTAACGTAATTTTTAATGTGTCATCTTAGTAAGCGTTTAGGTTGGCAAAATATGTAGAAAAAGGAAGAGAGGAGGAATATTTTTGGATCAATGGTGGATTAGATCGGAGAGAGTTGGTTATAGCAAGCATTGCGTGAAAAATAGCAGAAGTAAAATTGAACATAATTTAATGTACAGGGACAAAGTAAGGTTTAATGCTTCATGAACAAGATTGTAAAAGAATTTGTAATAAAAAGAAGAGTGAAACAACTCCAGTGAAATTTTCGTATATTTTGTGGAAGCTGGTCAAGATAAACAAATGTTTCTTACAGGCTGTCATTCTATTGAGGAATAATCGTTTCAAGTATCGAATTTTATCAGTCGAAACAGAAAAAACATGTCTAGGGCACAAGTAAAATGTACTTTACAAACATTATAACTACTTATTTCGTTATAGTAACTGTGTTTGAGAGCTATAAAATAATTTCCCAAAATTTGCGTTGTGTATTTTGTTTTAGGGCTTATCGCTGGAAGAGTTCTTGATTGTATCAGCGCTTAAAAGACGATTTCGTTTAAATACGCTAGGATTGTCTGTGGCGGGTATCAGATGCATTATTCATGATAAATTAGCTTGTTAATGTTCAGCTGTAAATTGAGCTGCCATTTTCAGGTCTGCTGCTCTTTATGTTTACTGGCATCTGTGCCGGAGCTGTGCTGAATGCTCAAATTATACATGAATCACAAGATAATGCGGCACACTCACCAAACTAAAATTGATCTCTCATTTCAACATACTCATTGAAAGTATTTCACGCAACGTAGTTAGGTAATTTGTCTCTAAACGGGAACAAAGGTTTTCTTACGCATTCGTAGGATTATTACCTGGTTGATATGTGCACATTACTTTTATTGTTATCAATATCTATAAAATGAAAACCGGATATATTTGAAGTATAAAAACTCGGAAACAACAGAGCAGATTTCGATGGGGTTTTCACCGTTTTAAAAATTAGAATTTCAATTGAAGTGTTTGGTACGTCTTATGCTCCAACGTAACATAACGCCGGAGTGGTAAATGAAAATCTTAACGTACGGCCTGAAACAAAAAATAAATGAAATACGATGCTTAATAGCCATGTTATCGCATGTAACGTTTACTTTCTTAAATTTTGGTTTTTAATCTTTAAGCCCCATACATAGCTATATCGAATGCGAAGAGGAAACTACGTAAAGTGGAAAATATTTAAATTAATTTTAATAATACAATGAAAAAATCTTTCGATATCTTCTTTGTTTCTTGATGTTACTATCTGAGGCCGCACTGCTACAAACGCTGATGTGAAATTTTAATGGTTGTGTTTATTAACGCATCTTTGATGTGTTTGAAGATGAAAGTGCGCTGTTTAAAACCTTTAATGAAGAATTTTGTTGCATTTATAAATTACGGTCCCTAGTCGCACAGCTACAATCTCTGAATTCTCGCTGTTAATAGTAAGTAATGCACAACTGATGGCTTTGAACGTGAAATTGAACTGTTTAAAACCTTAAGTGTTGACACAGTGTTATTTTTTTTTGTAATTTATTGATGAGCGATTCTGTCTTTACCGCATTTCCTAAAAAAAAAGTTTCTATTGCTGCACGAATCGCTGTGGTTATTAGGATAAGTCTTAGTACACATGTTCCTGATATCATGACTAAAAATTTTGCAGGAATAAATCAACCCCAACCCCATCTCTTTTCTGCTACACAGGGGGTTAGCCGTTTAAATGCGTATAGAAAAATGGAGCGACTGACATCAAATTTAATTCACAAGTGCAAAAAACTTGCAGTTCTATCATTATCGTGGCGCCAAAATCTAATGATGAATTCTTATAGAACTCGGCGAAAAAAATCTAAAATAAAGAATAACATTTTTTGATATCTTGGTTTTCGAGATTTTACATGACAAAAATCAGTTATAGTTTCTTGTGCTTTTGGTAACGTTTCTTCTGGTCCAGCCTGTATTTCAACCAAACAACAACCACTAGGAAGAAAATAAAACACCTATAGTGCATTTACACCTTGCAGATATAGTGGTTTGGTGATGTAATATCTCGAGAACTAAGCGAGATATCAAAAACATTTATACTTTATTTTCGATTTGTCTCACCAAGTTACATACGACTTTATTATTAAATTTGGCTAAGGCAAAATTTTTCTTCTGGTCCAGGCTACATTTCAACCTAACCACGTCAATTATGAAATACGATATCACAAGAACTAAGCGAGATATTAAAAGAATTTATTCTTTACTTTCAGTTTTCCTCATCGAGTTACATAGAATTCCATGATCAAATTGTGGCTCCACGGTCATCATAGAATCCCCAAAAAACTTACCTCTTTTATGAGCTTCAATATTCACTGAGTGTGCAAATCAATCTAGATCATACCGGGCAACGCAGGGAACTCTGCTAGTTAACTTATAATTTTTATTATTAATAATATATAAGTAGCCTGAATAATTTTATTAAAGTTTGAAACTTTATATGTATTATTATTGGGTTAACACAGACTGTAGTTTGTTTAGTAGACTGGGTAGCATAGTGTTGTTATATTTAAGTATCAATCTTTGACGCTGGCCGGCATAGCTGGAAGGACAGAGGTTGTCGATTGAGCGCCTGCATTGCAGCATGGCAGGGCGCGGGGCAGTATGTGTGTCGTGCCGCTTGGAGAAGGTTGTATTCAGCGAATTCATGTTCTCTGCACACAAGCTAAAATAGCTTGTGAAATGGATCTGAAACTTGTGTTTAAAAAGTTGTTTCAAGGAACTGTGTTGATTAAATGCAGTAGTATTTCGATCAGAACAGTAAGTTTTTCATTTCTAGACGTTTTAATAATACCTCACGATTTTCTGTCCGGTTATATGCAAGAAAATCTTAACTAAAAATACACGAGCTAACGGCTAGCATGTATTGAAAGAGGATAATTGGGCCGTTCTCGTCTAAATAACACGTCGTCATCCACTAACGGAGTGGTTAGCTCACAATTGCCTGACTATTTCCAGGATAATTGGTTGGGTGAACCTGCCAGGATAGCTGACATATGGTTCAACGTTTTGATTAACTGTAAATGAGGATTACAGAAAATTGGTTACCGTGCCCTTTATACTTTCGTCCAATTATCCACTTAATGATTTAATTAATGACTGAGCCAGTTTCTTCCATAAATGAGACTTTGCAAAATCATTTCACATTATTAAAATAATGTTGACTCCTGTGTAAATCGGATTTATTGTTAAAGATGTTCAAAGACACGATAAATAAATTATTAGACAGTTTTATCCTAAATGCTTATCACTGTGGCAAGGCAAATTTTGTGCTCTATTGTGCCTTATACAGAATCAAACTTTCTGGAAAGTAGTGAGCATTCAGCTAATCAAAATGTAGAATTTTACAGGATTCTATCAAACTTTGACAATGACCGAATGTCATGCCATATAATTCACTCTTTTTAATATTTACACTAAAATAATAACTCAGCCCACAAGTCGAAGTTTGGTTGGATTTTTGTGCCACAGGTAGGACGGCCAGTAGCTTTCCTCTCGGACCCACAGTTTAACTTAGAATAGAAACCACCCAACGTCCTAGCGTAGCTCACATGACCAAACACAACACCTTAGAAATTCCTGCCTCTAACGGGATTTAAACATGGGACCGCAGCCAAAAACTTGTAAAAGCAACCGGCTTAAACACTGAGCTACCAGACCACCTTATATTTACGCAACAACTGTTTAAATGGAATATATTCTTCTTGGAAAACTAACCGAGTAAAAATGTTGTTATACACTTTCTGTCATCATCTTCGGATGAAACGTGATCTCTCCGGAAAACCTCTAGTTTATAGCTTACTTAGAGCGCGTTGATGATACTCTTGGCTTCGCAGCGGCAGGCGTTGTTGCATCGCCTAACAGCATTCTCAGTTGTTATTAGCACCCCGCGGAGCACAAAATACGGAACATTGACGACGAGCAGCTTCAATATCCGGTGTCCAAGCATTAATGGCTTGGAAACCACAATCCAGGTTTACAAGATTAGACGTGAAGTTTTCTGGGCTGATCAAACTTCACCTGAAAATGACGGCTGAGAGTAGAGTCGTTGTGTGTTGTGTGTTAACAACATTTTCCAACGGTTAGATTGCCGAGAGTAATATATCAATGTTCAAGGCCGAAAAAAACTTCGATCATTTATAATGTAAATTTTCATATTAATTCAAACGGTAATTTAATGACTGAAAAACATTATAAGCAATTGATTAAATGCATCTTAATATAATAAACTGTAGTATGAGAATTAAGGTATCACGAATAGAGAACACTGGCACCCACTCAAAATGCAGCATTTCAAATGAACCTCTCCGAAGTTGGTGATAACTGAATAACTAATATTTACAGTACAACAGGATAAATATAATATTCTCCTAGATTAAATATCTCTAAATTAAAAATGTTAATTAAGTTAATTATTACATGGAATAATACACACAATTATCATTATTCTGCATTACAATGTATGTTTCAAGTAAAAAGTTTTCTTAAAATCTGTCATGACACACAGTACATAGAATTCACACGAATTAATTATTTATGGATTGCATAGTGTAGGGAGAAGTCATTGTGTTATTTATGATACATGGAACTCTGCTGTGATTCAGTGTTGTTATGTAGGAAACCTCATGTTGTGAGGTAACTAACCCAAAAATGGCAATGAGCTGGTCATATTGCTCAAAAAGGAGACGACAGATGGACTGCTACAGTTCTGGATTGGATACCAAGGAATCTGAAAAGAGCAAGAGGAAGACCCCCCCGATCGTTGGGATAGAGAGATACAACGAGTAACAGGCGTGAACTGGAAGAGAGTTGCTCAAGATCGATCATCCTGGAAGGAACTAGAACCAAATTATGTAACATTAAATCGTTAAATATCGCTCATCTGGCTTAAAGAGACTGCATCCCGAAACAAGGATTGATATATCTGAAAAATAAATATGGACGGCTTCGGCATAAGAGCATAATAATTAAGTTGTTTAGCCTATAGGCTGGATTGGGATATGATGAATATCTTTGGCCTTGGGAAAAGAGTATTATTGTAACAATGTTACAACGGTGAATCGAGTCTGAGAAGGTAAGAATGTTTTTATTTTAGCGCGAATTCAAAGGAAAAGTATTCATAAATGAATCATACAGTCTTTGCAATAACTTCTAAATAGTTGAAAACGTGAGTCGTGTTATTTAAAGTGAATTTGTTGTTTTCAGGACAACGAATTATTTTTAACCAGCAGAGTGGAATCTACCATTCGACATTTTGGTGTACAGAAGACGGGCTCTAATATAAACACTCGTATCATAGGCTCAGCATACAGAGAACATTAACGTGAAGGAGATCGTTTTCAGGGCAACGACTTATTGTTAAACAGCAAAGAGGACTATATCGTTCCTCATTTTGGCGTATACAAGACGGGCCATAATATAAACACTTATTATATCATAGGCTCGGCTTATCGAGAGGGAGTCCACATTAAAAGGGGTTTCCTCTCAAAATGCTGAAAAATAATTTCCACCTGAAGCATTAGCTGATACAACGAGGTATAGGAACGGTCACAAAGCATTTTTACTTCTTTCCAGCGAATATTCTTCTTTTCACTGCGTGCAGAGGATTCTCTGGCCTCAATTTTGCATCTGAATTGTTTCCAGACTTACTGGGAGGCGATTCATCCAAGTTCACATCTTTTTTTTTTTTTTTTTTTTGCTGCAGTCAGTTGTAGCTGTAGGTCCGCGGTACATTGGAAACTCCACTAACGACAGGTCCACTGAGCTTTTTTATTTTTTGCGCTACCAGCAGAGGGTGGTGAGCAATAAAAAATCCATACTAATGGTCCTCTCCCCCTCTTGCCCTCTTGTCGTTTCAAAATGTGGACCCCGAGTTGTCCAGTCCATGTCGATCGAAGAGTTACTGGCGTTCCTCTTGCAGCCTCACATTCATTCATCACCACTCGACGTTTGAACAAAGCCATCCTTTTTGTAAATGGTTTATGAAGAATTTCCCTAACTACGTTAGGTCCCAAGACCTAAAATCTATACAAATAACAAAATTGTAAACAATTCGTATCTGAACATTAAATTTACTTTAAAAAACTGTTGATCTTGTGTACACTACTGTTCGTGGATAGAAACATTAAATTGTGATATTTTTGTCTGTTAATCAGTCTGACGCAAACAGTAATTAACAGAATATAATTAAATTTACACACGATATAGCCTATGTTTGTTGAGGAGTACATTGTGAACAGTTCAGTTATTGATATGGTCGATTCTCTACGTGGGCGTGACAGTACAAAGCAGCATGAAATGGACATTAATTCGATCGCAATTATAGCTAATTCTAGGCTGCGATTCATATGTATAATTTTGAAAAATTGTATAATGCTCCAGATTTGCATTATTGTTGTACCGTTTGGCATCCGTTTCGTAAGGGGTTGATTGACAGTATATAGAAACTATAAAGAAGAGCCGGTCGATTCGTGAATACCTGTCACAGTCTTTACGAAAGCGTCGCAGAATTATTTCATAGATTGGGCAGTAGTTGTCTGGTAGACAGATTAAGTAAGTGTCATTTGAACGTAGGGGGTTCGCGACAAGATTTAAGTTATGGCGGCTGATGGGTATCCCGAGAGTGGAATACGCAATAGTGAACCGAGATTGAAAATGAGCAAAATTGCTCCTAAAATCGATTCAACTTGCGGGAAGAAACAACCCCACTCATCAAATTAATTAATAACATATTGCTCTTTGTGACTGAACTACTTTTAGGTAAAAACCCTTATTTTTAAAAATAAAATAAATTAGAAGCCAGTTTTTAAGGGGGTTCGCCATTATTTGGGAAATTGTATCGGGGAACGTGGAGTTACGAGTTTGAGAAACCCTGTCCTAAGGCTGTACAATAATCCAGCC
This sequence comes from Vandiemenella viatica, assembly GCA_031002005.1. NCBI lineage: Eukaryota > Metazoa > Arthropoda > Insecta > Orthoptera > Morabidae > Vandiemenella > Vandiemenella viatica. Next base: position 212,625,368 of record JARYHS010011408.1, on the reverse strand, counting down.
GATTTAATCGAATCATACCGACGATAAATGCTGTATTACAGGTATTAGGATTAATTTTGAATGTAAAGAAGTCCAATAAATTTTAATGTTAACTATAGTGTGAGTTAAATGAATTAGATTGTCATTATAAACGAGAGTTATTCAGTAAAATATTTTCGTTTCATTGCAATCCAGCCAATCCGAAATCATATACTTAGTTTAACCCATGTTATCGCAGAAATCGGGGATCACTGGTTGGCATACTGGTGTGAGTCAGTGCGAGAAATCTGTAGAAATTTGTAACGTGGATTTCGTGTTGTATTCAGTGGACGGGCAACGAATTATGAATTTCTTGCTTGATCTCATTTCAGAAACATTCAGCAACGTAATACCCACCTATGTCCACATGGTAAAAAAAATTCGATATTAAGTTAAATCCCGTTTAATCTTAATTAGTTACCTGCTTGTACTACGCCTTTTCTTTAATAAAAATGTAGAATGAAAAATCGGGAAATAGTCTTTAGAACTTCACTTAACTGTGAAGCACGAAATAGTTCAAATTGGTTGAGCCAGACAAATCAAAAAGAATAGTATTTTTACTGCAACGGCGCGTTAGCAATTAATAAAGCGCGACAACATTCATTACAGGTTTTAGATCCCTGTTTTTAGAATAAAGTTACTGTTCGACCATACTCCTTCTAGGAAGTCGTAAATTATAAATCATCACATTGTAACTGAACATTGTTTTTTTTTTTTACTGTTGCTTTCGTTATCGTTATGAGATTGATCTGCAATCAACAAAAATTGACACTGATTGTTCTGTGTTGTAAATTTAAATAAATTAATTTGAAGTTTTGCGAGTATTTTGTACCTGTTCGTAAGTGTATATTTGAATTATTTGGTGGTAGTATCTCCAGGTATGAAAGTGACTGAAAACACATTCTCAGCGAGGTTAGATCTCGTAGTTCAGTGGTTAAGGTGTTTAATGCCACAGTTGAGGGTCTCGCGATGAAATCCCGATGGAGATAGAAATGTTTTAACAGTTCTGCTTTGATAATAAGAGATACGTCAGGACGTTGCATGGTTCTCATTCCATATTAAACTGTAGGTCCTGTCACGACTAAAGCGAAAGATGTATAGCGAATTTGCCTCCAGAACTTGCGCTCCATCGCAAATAAATTAAGTAAACAAGTAACAAAGTTGCTACTTACATGTAGGGTTGCCAACTGTCCGGTTTTCGGCCGGACTGTCTGTTTCTAACGCGATTTGTCCGTGTCCGGTTCACTACATGCGACCGGACGCAAAATGTCCGGTTATTAAGAAATTTAAAAAATTACGGAAATAAACAAGGTCGTCTCGCTCCTTATTCCCCTCCCGCTGAACGTAATTCACTCTGTGTTCAAAACTTGACAACAGTTGGTCGCATATCTGATTGTCGTGAAGCGATTGGTTTATAGTCTCAATAACCTACCCGGCACTTTAGATATACATATTGAGTGATTTTCCGAAGAAAGTACGGAAACGTAATTATTGTTTCAGAGGAGAGTGGCTCTCAAATGACTAATTTAAAACGTGGTTACGTAAAGAAAACGATTCCGCCGCATATTGTCAAATGTGTAAAATAAATTTTGCTGTTAAATTTGACGGTATAAAAGCAATGAAACGTAATGCGAGTACAGAATGGCATATGAGGAAAACAAAAACAGCAGTTTTAACATTTTTTTTTTAATGGCTGTGCTGAAGAAGACACTTTTATCTGCACAGGTTTTGTTGACATAATAATAAAAGAATAGTTATTTTGTTACATTATAAATTTTATTAAATATTTTTGATTGTTATTCCAAACAATAATTTTTTCTTATTTTTTAGTTCGCAATTGTTATAACAACAATTAATTGTAAAAATAAAAACGAATTGCTCTGTAATTTTTACTTTCCGAACATACATATCCCCCTCCACTTCGTGGGCTTTTGTCCGGTCGTGGAGATCTGAAATGTTTGTACTTGTCCGACCATGGAAATTTGAAAAGTTGGCAACCCTACTTACAGGCCACTTAATTATCACATCAGGTGGCAAGAGCGCATTTTAATTTGCTTAACGTTATTTACATTGTCGAACGTAGAAGTTGGTTGATTGTAAATAACTGGATGTCATATCGTTCTTAGCACCTCGAGAATGCTCGTTTCATTTCCGCTATCAGCATTTTCTGGTACCAAATGGAGCTTTCAATGTCGGTTCGCATAAAGTATACCGGCCACTTTGGTCCCTGCGTTACACGTTCCCCATTTTCCATTCAGTTTCTACTTCATTAAAACTCCACGCGCCATTTCAAAACTCATTATTCAGCAGTTTGTTTGCCGTTGCGGATAGCTCCACTGCAAGCTTTAATATCTGAAGCGAAGCGCCGCTTCATTGCTGAGTCCAGTCGTTTAGGGCTGCAGCTTTTTCCAGTTCAGTTCTCCGACTCTTGTAGTTGTAACAGTAGCTTGAAGATTAAATTTCGATAGTCGCTTCATTCGAAGTCTTTGAAGTTGATTTTTTACCCTGTTTAAAGAAAAACCCTGATTCCATATAAGAAAAATTAACAGACGCCACTTAATCAGTATTATTAGAAGCCGATTCCATCACGGCAACTTTCCCAGCCACCTAAGCTGGATAGGTCTGAGAGATAACCCCGTATGTGACTGCGTTGACCGAGCAGTACGGGACATAAATCATGTCATACTTTCTTATAAGAAACACACCGAAATTCAGTACAAAATGCTGAAAGAACTTACGAAGTGCAATACTCCTCTTCCAACCAATTAATCCATCTTGCTCTCTTCCAATAAACACCAAACACACAAGTAGATAGACAAGGATGGAGCTGGCACCTTTTTTGACCTTGACCTTGAAGGGGGGTGGGGACCTCCCTCCCCTCCCCTCCAGGCCTCCGCCGCTCCGCCACCAGGCGGCAGCACCGTAAAGCGGTAACCTGAATCTATCTGAGTATTCTGTGGAGCTTAGTCGGGCGCACACCCCAGCAGGCGACAACGGTTGTTGCTATTCCCGGCGTGTGGAAAGCTCGCGTCACAGATGATGCGTCGGTGAGCAACGGGTACCGTTATACACTATTCCTGGAGTGCGTAGTTTCCTAGCGCAGCGCTATTTCCGGGTGTACTGTAACTCGGCGTGGATGACGCGTCGGTTCCCGTTAGGCACTGTACACGTCTTTCAAGAATATTTTCGTCTGAACATGCATTACAGGAAGATTCCATTACGGATTTTCTGGCGTGGAATGTGCGCGTCATGTTACACACTGCTAGCTGGTACAAATGATAGATTCCTCAACAATCGTTATTACCAAACCTATAATTTTCTTCCTAGGACCTTCGAGGAGCATTTTTTCATGTCTTATTGATATTTCGAATCATTATAATTCGTTAATTGTTTAGTTACCATAAAATTAACTTCTAAAAATATTTTTTTGGGCAAAACATATTGTTGCCTTCTGCAAACAGTATTATTGGTTCAAATAACAAGTCCTGTTCGTTGTACATTATGTAAGGTCATTTATTTGTAGCTGCCATTTTTTCCACCCACTCCAAGTGTAATGTTCTGACCTCATTAGCTAATTAAAAAGTAATTAATCTAATTATTTAATTGAATGATCACGAAAGGTAGAACTTGCGTGAATACTTTATATGAGAAATTACAAATGGTTTTATTTCAATTACCGACATGACATTTACAACAAATTAGTTAAAATTAATCAGTTGTCCTTCGTTGGCGCCAGAGTATTTTATAGAAAATACACAAAATTAAACAGTAAACAAATTCAATATTTTGACTGTTCACTTCTAAAAGAAATGATTGCTCCGGGCTATGAGAGTTTTTATCTGCAGGGTCGTAGCTGGGCAATGCTATGAACTTGCACTTGTAGCTAGCACAATGTCCTTCATATGGCGATATATAATTACCGAATTTGATGTCGGCCACACACACTGGATGAAGTTTTCTGCTCTGCTACGGAACAGTGTGGCACGGTTCTTCAGAACATCCTTTTCCTGAGCACCTCCGCTCAAACAAGGTAGCCGATGTCCCGTTCCAGGCAGCACATTCTCATTAACGCACAGACAGTCCACATCGACCGATCGTGAATGCCGACCAGCACTGAATGTTCCTCCGTCCACATGAAAACAGAAATTTCTGCAGATCAACCTGTTTATCTACCTGGCACGCACAAATCTCCCCTCCATTAGCACACACTATTCTCCCCTCGCTAATTCTAGGAACCGGCCTGCTGGCATTCCTCAGGTCTGTCGCTCCACAAATGTGCACAGCGCCCAAATGTCCTCTAAAATATTCCAAATTTTATTAATAAATCTATATTTTATTAATGTAACTAGCGGTCACAAGACGCGTTCGTTACAAAGTTGTCTTATTACCCCAACACGCCTTTTCTGATATGTCAGTTTTAAACGCTGTTCTCTTTTTATTTATAGTATTTCATACTCGTATTAAGAATACTATACTAATCCATCATACTCAAGGAATATAAAAAAAAATTGTTGGGTAGGGGATTCGTTAAATAAAAAACACAATTTGTTGATAAATGTTAAAGATTTATTGAAATTTTAAAATACATTTTATTGCAATATAATACATCATTCAATACTTATGATTCCATCTGTGTCATAGGCCTCTCTTGCATTCACATCCTGCCCCCCCCCCCTTTTTACCTGAATCTTCACTTAATATCCATTTATTGCCGTACACGTTATAAAATTTCATGCCAAAGCATGTATACCTTTTAAACGTTGCTAACGTTTATGAGATGAGAAATGTATTTATGTGGGTAACACATACTCTCTGTCACACATTGCTGTGAAAAACATAGACTTACAACTTATGGGTGTATCTCAAACTCGAATGTCACGAGGGAAGAAAGAATTCGTATAAACATCAAATCGCAGCATCTCGACAGTGGCTCAGTGGTTAAGGCGTCTGACCGGAGATAGAAAGGTCCTCGGTTCGAATCCCTGTCTGGGCGGTGATTTTCATAAGCCCTTAACCCACCTTCACCTCTGGTACAGAACGCTTCTGTGTCTCGAATTCCACGTTAAACTGTATCTCTTCTATGGATAACAACTCAATGGTTGTGTTCACTTTCAAAAGCAAAGATTCAAAAAAGACGAAGGCCTAACGTGCCTAAACGAGCATTCATACTGCATTGAGGGGGGGGGGGGGGGAGCAAACAGTCAGCCAGACGGATGAACATTTTTAATATCACAATCGTCTCTTGTCTCTGAGCTTAACATATTGCTCTATACATAAAAAACACACCCGCACTCATTAAAGGATAAGTTTTAGGAAGGATTTGGGTAGGTATAAGGCAAATGGATGTAGGTATGGGTACTGTAGGTGAAACACGAGTGGTAATTGTAAATTATATACAGCAAACAGTGAGAACAATACCTGATAAGGATATGTACACACTTTTTCTATAGTATCAGCTACCAAGTACCAAACTGTTCTCATTAGCATCGCCTAGCCTCTCACAAACATCAGCCATCTTTTGCCATCTAGTAGCAAGTGCACAAGTACGAAACTGTTCACATCAGCATCATCCCATATCACCAACATAACAACGAGCCATCTAGTAACATGTGCCCATAGTACCACAAAGGCATGAGTAGATTCAAGAGCCTTTCTTAACACATGCTCACTTACAGCTACATATGTCACAAAACACACACACGCATTAGTGGTGAAAATGAACTACACACACTACACGCAGACAGACGAGTGAAAGAAAGGTATCACGATATTTACACCTTAGCTGCCTTCCCTCGCAGACAGCGTTTCAATTCCAAAAACTGTGGACTCCGTATTAACCATGGAACCAGAAAAAATCTATCAGTAACAGCTACTCCAGGTACCAAACTGTTCACATTCGCATCGTCCCACCTCTCACTCACCTCAGACAACTTTGCTATCTAGTAGCATGTGCACGAGTACGAAACTGTTCACATCAGCATCATCTCATGTCACCCACATAACCACAAGCCATCCAGTAACATGTGCCCCTAGTACCACAAAGGCATGAGTAGGTTCAAGAGCATTTCTTAACGCAGGATGCAATGCCGTACTTTGGATGCTCACTCACAGATGCATACGTCACAAAACACACATTAGTAGTGGATGAACTACACATCCTACATGCGAACAGACGAGAGAAAGAAAGTTATCACCATATTTACACTCTAGCTGCCTTCCCGTGCATACTGCATTTCAAGTCAAAAAACTGTTGACCCCACAATTACACCACTACATACAAGCAAGGTCTGACTGTGGGTTTGTAACACAAGTTCTTCCTTCTGTGGTACATCCACTCATCACGATTTTTGCGCCGAAGGACATATAGTGAACAACCTGAGAAAAACAGTTCGTACCCCAAAAATAATGGCAGCAAACTGTAAACAGAACAGTGAAATGGAAAAGTGCTTGGATTCTGAAATCACTCCAGACGAATGCAGGGAAAGAAACCTTCAAAAGTCCATGGCCGAATTCCTCACCAGTCCTTGCCATACATCCTTTCTCACCTCTAATGACAATGACATCGACGAGCCCGAAAAAAAAGCCTGATACGCTGGAAATACTGGAATTTTGGATGGTCGTTGAAATTCACGGACAGAAATACCGCAATATGCAGGACCTAAAATCGCGGTCTTCGTCGAATAACCTCATTTTTCCGACTAGGGCCTGATACCGATAACCGCATTTTTAGGACCGCACCGAGGACCGGAATTTCGAAGCGGGCGAAAGCGGTTATGAGCACCGGTATACCGACCTACAAACACGATATACGCGCGCGCTGTGAGGAGGGGGCCCTGTCTCGCCACGCCCGCTTGGGCAGGTTGACCCAAATTAGTCTTTCAGAAGCTGCTATTAACAAATGACTTTGACCAAACAGCGTACAAGAGGGAGGTCCCCACCCCCCCTTCAAGGTCAAAGTCAAAAAAGGTGCCAGCTCCATCCTTGTCTATCTACTCACACAAAATCATAATGTCCTTTTTCAAGGATGGAAACATTTAAAAATAAATCTATGACAGTAAGGGAACCCTATAGGAAATGCTGGGAACAAACTTAGTACATTGACTAACGTATACCACCCGAACAGAAATATCCTCGCAAAATCATCATATAGACATAATACGAGAATGAGTGCCCAGTGTGAATGGTTAGGGTACGAGCCCTACATTGACCAAAATAGATTTAAGTCACAGAGTCCGAATAATACCACTAGTTATATAATGAATCCTCTACTGTAGAGATAAGAGACATAACAATGTATCTGATTCCATGTTAACAATTATATTATAATACCAAGAATGTTAACTCACGTACATACGCTGATCAGCCAGAACATTATGACCACATCTACACACACAAAGCACCTAATTCCCGTAAAACCCGAGTAGGGGGGGATGAGCTCTGACGCCACGTTCAATCACATCCCAGATCTGTTCGATCGGGCTCAGATCTGGCAAGTTGGGAGGCCAGCACATCAATTGAAACTCGCCACTGTGTTCCTTAAACCACTCCATCACATTTCTGGCCTTGTAACATGGCACAATATCTTGTTGAAAAATGCCATTGCCGTTGGGGAACATGGTCGTCATGAAGGGGTGTAAGCGGTTTGCAACCAGTGTACGATACTTATTGGCCGTCATGGTGTCTTACACGGGCACCACAGGACCCATGGATGCCCACGTGAATGTTCCTCAGATCATAATTGAGCCGCCCCGCTATATAGGTGTCAAGAAACTGTTCCCCTGGAAAACGGACGGATTTTCCCTGTTACATCGGTATGATGAAGAAGGGATTCATCAGACCACGCAAAACTCTGCCACTGCGCCAACGTCCAGTGACGATGGTCACGTGCCCATTTTAGTCGTAGTTGCCGATGTCGTGATGTTAACATTGGCACATCCATGGGTAGTCGGCTGCAGAGGACCATAGTTTTGAATGTTCGGTGCACTGTGTGTTCAGACACACTTGTACTGTGCCCAGCATTAAAGTCTGATTTTAGTTCCGCCACAGTTGGCCGCCTGTCCTGTTTTACCAGTCTGCCCAGCCTACGACATCCGACATCTGTTATGAGGGGTGGCCGCACAACCCCTCAACATTTTGACAAGGTTTCATCTTGATTTCGCCACTTGTTGAAGACACTCACCACAGCCCTCCTCGAACACTCGAAAAGTCGTGCCGTTTCCGAAATGCTTGTGCCGATCCTCCGGGCAATCACAATCTGCCCTCGGTCAAACTCAGATAGATCGAGCGCCTTCTCCATTCTAAACACGGATACCACGCTCACTGATACTACATGCACCGTACGTGTGTCTGACTAGCAGCCATTCCTCGTCAGGTGCCGCTGCTGTCACCTGGACAGGTTTGTATTGATAGTAGGTGGGTAGTCATAATGTTCTGGCTCGTCAGTATAGAACATGTAAAGAAACTGGAATGTAAACTGTGGTAAAATAAAATATAATGAACTTGACTGTATGACCGATAAGACCGGAAGCCACTAAATAAAAGTAAAAAACGACCACAAAGGTACTGGTCATCTAATCTGTGGAAATTCAAGAATGAATAGGGAAAAGCCGTGCAAAGTAGCAAGGCTGAGGTTTGATGATGTTTTAGGGAAACTTACTACATACCTGAAGGCATTAAAATTAGTGGCAACAAATTTCAACTATCCCAGTACATACTACAAGCTTTTAGTTACCATTGCATTACTTTCAGTACCCAAATTTTTTCAAGAAGTATCCAAAATCAAAAGTGATGGATTGAAAACGCTCTAAATTTGCAAACAAGTGTATTTTATTTTTATGTGGCTTTAAGACGCGTCCACAGCAAGGTCATCAGCGTATAATTTTTTTTAAATATTTTTATTTTCAAAGAAAATTTTGGATAACTTGCAGCATGTAGAAATTATAAGAGGCAAAAGGTAAATAAACATTAATTGCAATTTCATGAGCCAAAAAGTAACACTTTTCGCACTAGACCCGTAGTTCTTGTAATTTTGAAACTGAAAAACAATCGTTTCAGTTTAGGCAATGTATGTCTTCTTCATCATCTTCTTGGGTTAGGTTTTCTGAGCTTGGTGCTTTTCTTTCTAGCATTATTTTCCTTCTTCTTTTTATTAGATTTTGCGGCTTCAAGATTATCTGTATCTGGACTTGATATCAACACCTGCGACAAACCTCTTTTTCGGCCTTCGATTTTGGTTTTCCTACTTTGATACGAGATGCGCTTATGGGCTTACAAAAGAAGCTGTTTCCTGTTGTTGAAATACAACCACAACAACAACTAATAAACAGAAATATTTCATTGATTTTATTCTCTACTAGCAGAGTTGCCTGGTCGAGTTGTCGTTTATTTACCCATACACTATTTTTATTCACGCAATGAGAAACGTGTTAAAAGTTTCATAGAATTCATTCCGTCCATTTCCGGAATCAAAGCATACCTAGATTCACCCGCTCCTTACCCTGAAAGGAGTGAGTTGAAATTGATTTACCCGTACACTATTTTTATTCGTCCAAAAGATTCATGCCTAACAAGCTTCATTGATTTCGTACCGTTCATTTTTTGGTACTAAACTAAACGGTGATTTAGCAGCACAGTTCTAAGAATGGTGTGTTTTGGATGCTTTGATAAGGAATGTCATTTTTCTTTTTATTCCAGGCTACATTTCAATCTCATTACATTTACTAATGTTGCTGCTCGAAAATCAAAACATGGACTGTAACGCGCATTAATATGTACCACATGCAGAAAAATATATCTGGAATGTGTCTGTTTATTACAGAATCACGCAGAAAATAGAGATATTGAATGAATTTTCAGAATTTGAAAGCTTGTGGTCAAAACTAAATTTAACGTATGTCTTAAACGTTATGACACAATTATTTTACGAATATTCTAGCATTAACTGAAAACTGCTGAATCGATTGTGACCTGCTTTCTACTTTCTTACGAACTAATTTGACGTTTTCAAAGCATCACACTGTTTCAGAAATTTACTTTTATTGATCTCGAAATGATCTTAAGCTGTTCGCAGTAGTGTATTTCATACTAACATTGGATGTGTCTGTCTCATTATGATGCTTCATCTGTCGCTGGATTGCACTACCCCATCTGTCACTGGAGCTCAAAATTAAAATATATTCCGTACCTGTAATAATATTTTTTACTTTCGATATGTTTCAGGGAGTTACAAAGTACGACGCCATTTTATTGTGAACAAAACACTAAAGACGATTGCCAGAGACATTGTAGTTGTGCTGACAGAAATTGTTACCGAAAAAAATCAATGTTGTTTTACCGTTATTAGTTTCTCGCATTCAATACGCCCATCTATGGTTTTAAAAAAACTGAATATAAAAGAAAGAATATTTCAAATTTTGTTTAGTGTGCAAAATAGCTATTATTGTAAAGTGATTTTATTGCTTTCACTAAAAGCTATGGTCAGAGATGTTGTTGTTTAGTGCAAGATATGCAAGAAATTGTTTCATCTTTGGGATTTGTCACCACACGTTCAGAATTTCATTTAATGCTCCTGCGTTCTGTAACGTTGAAAAATAGGACATAACAAACAAATCAATTGAGATTCTGAGCTATAAAACGGTAAAAACCCCATCGAAATCTGCTTAGTAGTTTCTGAATTTTTAAATCACAAATTTATCCAGTTTTCGTCTTATAGATATGGATTATTATGAAGACAGACACTTCAACTTCAAAAGTAAAAAAGCTTCTATTCAGAGTTTTTATGTCGGGTGCGTTAATAATCGTAACTCTCTTATTCGCACTAGCACGGCGTGGCGTCGCAAGACTTTAACTCACTTGTCTTCTTGTTCAATCACAAGAGCCAACACCATTCCGCCTTTGCAAGCGGGTTTCCTTCAATTCAACCAGCTTTCTACTTTATTATTAACTAATTTGAAGTTTTTAAAGCATCACACTGTTTCCGAAATTTACTTTTATTGATCTGGAAATGATCTTTAGTTGTTCGCAGTAATGTATTTCATACTAAACAATAATATATTGACTCAAGTCACATAAAAGACGAGCAAGGTTAAAAAAAACTAAACAAGGACTTAATAACAGCAAAGAAAGAGGCTAAAGAGAGGTTTATGAAGAGTATTGTCAGTGCAGGAGGACTATTGACTGATGCATCTAGAAATTTCTATGGCTATGGGGAAGGGAGGTAGTAGAGATGCTAATAGATACGGATGGAGAAGAAGTTACTGAGGATTTGAAAAAGGCAGAGATTTTAAGTAACTGGTTTAGTAAAAGCATTAGAGAAAATGAATCAGAAACGGGAGAGTCTAACTCGGAGAACGAGCTTAACAACACAATTAGAAATGAAGATACTAAAAAATTTGAAATTCATCCTGAGGAAATCATGAAGGAAATAAGAAAGCTGAAAAAACATAAAGGGGCTGGTGTAGGTAATATTACTTCAGATATCTTAAAGATAGCCGGATGTGACATTGTACCTTATCTTGAAATATTATTTAAATTGAGTCTGGATACTTGCTATTTACCACAGGACTGGAAAAGTGCAATAGTAGTACCGGTACATAAAGGAGGGGTGAGAAATAGATTTGAGAATTACAGGCCAATCAGTTTGACTTCAGTGGTAGGTAAATTAATGGAAAGATTGATATGCAACCACATCAGAAATATATGTGAGGAACGTAAGTGGTTTTCATGCTGGCAACATGGGTTCAGACAAGGATATTCATGCGAATCTCAGTTGGTGGGATATATGCAAGATATTTCAGATGAAATGGACAAGGGAGGCCAAATTGATAGTGTAGCACTAGATCTGTCAAAAGCGATTGACAGAGTGAGCCATAAAATGGTAGTTAATAAGGTAAAAACTATTGGTTTGGATGAGAAAGAGATTTTCTGGGTAGAAGAATTTTTAAAAGGTAGAAAACAGAAAGTTAGGATAGGAAATGTAGCATCAAAAGAAGTGGAAGTAACTATGGGAGTAACGCAGGGTAGCGTATTGGTACCATCGTTATTCATAATTCTAATGAATAATTGTGTTGATTGTTTACTATCTGAAATTAGATTGTTTGCAGATGACATAATGCTATATAAACCAATCAAAACGGTAGAGGATTGTAAACAGTTGCAGGGTGATCTGGACAGGGCATCTAGTTGGGTTGGTAAACATGGGATAAAGATAAATGCAAAGAAGAGTCGGCTTATTAGATACACAAATAAAAAACAAAAGGTTAATTATGAATATAAGGTGGGGAAAGAATTGCTTGCTGAAGACTTGAAATTTAAATATCTTGGCATTACATTTGATAACAAGCTTAACTGGGCAGGACACATTGGACAGGTGGTAGGAAAAGGTTTCAAAATTCTGCACTTGTTGGAGAGAGTTATGAGGGTATGTACGAGAGAAGTAAAGGAATTGGGTTACAAAACTTTGGTCAGACCATTGCTCGAATATGGTAGTGTAGTATGGGACCCTCATTTTGCGTATCAAATACTGGACTTGGAGGGGGTGCAAAAAAGGACTGATAGATTTGTTTCTGGAAATTATCGCAGAATGCAATCAGTGACAGATATGATAAAGGAGCTGGAATGGGATTCATTATAAGACAGGAGGAGGATGAGGAGGGTCATGGGAGTGTACAGGGCGTACACTGGCGATGATGCATGGAAAGATATTGGAGTAGGTATGAAAAGTAGTGCGTGGAAGGGAAAAGATGACCATGACCACAAGCTAGCACTGGATTTCAGGCACAAGGGTGTAGGAAGATTCTCTTTTTTAGGTAAGGGTGTCAGGGATTGTAATGAGTTACCAAGAGAAATTATGAATAATCTACCAATAACGTTAATAGAATAAAATTTGTAGATTGCAAATGTAGGTGGGCGCAGGATAGGGAGAAGATGGGGGTGTAGGGAAATTGCCACCGGAGCCTGTGCTCCATTGCAATTAAATTAAGGTAAACCATTTAAGATCTGAGCAATGGCATCCCTTCACCGCGTCATGTGAAGAGTTAGAGAAATTGGGGCTAATAAGCTCGTTGCTTTCAAGTTTTCTCTGTAGAATGCCGTTTACCACGCTGTCATCCCGTGTGCAGCTTAAAATGGACAGTTTCATGCCCATTTTAATTCTGAAATGCTACCCAATACCGACCATGGAAGATATATTCACGTTAAAACACACATTTTTTGACACGAGTCAAATGTGAACTGCAGTGATACGGGTGAGCGGGTCAATTCAGCAACCGGTCGAGCCCGAATCGGGGGAGAAAGTGACGACGGGCAACAGATTAACACACATTTTCGCTCCATTTTACGAATTGCGGATCCGCATAAATTTGTTCTGAATCCGGTAGACTGCCAAATGAACGGTATCCCCTATTGCTAGATTGCAATCTCTAGCTCATCAGGTCGCAGAGCTACACGAATTTACTTTTACCAAGAAAAATGTTAAAACTGAGCTCACTACGTCATGGCAGACTCTGCTGCAAATAGCGCCGTGAAACCCGTCCTGTTGAAACGGCCAGGAAAGTCAAGTCAAAGAAGAGATGCAATAAGTCACTCGCGTTCCCACGAGAAGTAGGCTTCTATACAGAAACTTCCTTACTACCACAAGGAGCCACTGAACGTGTCGTGGAGAGCGTTAGGCCAGAGGACTGGTCTATGAAGTTATGGAGACGTCGTCTCGACCGAGGCAACCCTAAGCAATGGAAATTCTTCATCACCATCCTGCTGGACTAACTTCAGTTCAGCTGGGAGATCCAAACCAGTGACGCCGCCACCTTCCAGCTGGTTCTGTCAAGCCGCGAGCACAGTCATCTCACAGTGAAGATTCTACCAGAGGGAGTTGTAGAGTGGCCGGAGGCACTTCTGTTTCCGACTCCTCTTGCCAGCGAATTCCACTGGGAGCAATACGTCGAACTCATAAACAGAAGATTCAAAACATTCTGTTTCGACAAGACAGCTGGTCGCAATTTCCTTAACATGCCGATCAGAAAGTCACCACAGACATCACCAACAGTTGACTTAGTAGTGGGCCCAGTACCACCTATCTTCGCCCGCTACTCCAAGAACTACTGCAATATGCTGGGGTATCTGCAGCGCAGAATGAAGATGCCTACGTTCTACTGGGCGGAAGAACAAGGAGTTAAGCTACTGCTGTCCCGCCTCAATGACTTTGAGGCAGCTATCAAGATCCTGAAAAAATTTAACACCGAATATCACATCATGGTTCCCGGTGGAGATGTCACCGTTCCTACGCAGCTGACGGCTGAGAAACACGACGTTCCTACGCAGCAGACAGCCAGGACACACAACAAGCTTCCCGGTGGAGCTACAAACAACGTCGCAACGCAGACTACTGCAGCGATGACGCACTCACGCAGTCCGGTCCAGTGCTTCAGGTGCCAGAATTTCTGGCATAACGCCAAGGAATGCACTGAACCGACCAGGTGCGTTCGCTGCGGAGGTGGACATCTCGTCGCAGAATGCAACCAGCGTCGCGAGAACGCCGTTTGTTGTAACTGCGGTTCCTCATGCGCTGCTTCTTTCCGTGGTTGCGGAGCTTGGAAGCAGCACTCCAGCAGGAAGTTACCGCACCCGAATCGTGGGTCACACTAGCAGCCCTCAACGAAGCGTCAAGAGATTGGGTCCTGCCCAACAGCGACCACACGGCCCGAGGAGTGCCGAAAGCGTCATTATAACACGCAGTCAAGACCACAAGAGAGCAGGGCCACCCCAGAAAAGGCAACTAGACATCACACTGCTAAATCCAGAAGGCGTCCACCAGAGAAACAAGAGAAGCCGAAAAACAGTAGAAGGGAATGCCACGGTGAAGTCAGAAAAACATGCGTCTGCACCCAACAAGCTACCGGTCCAAGAGACGACAGCCTAGACTCTCTGATCGCTCCTCTTACGAAACTTGTAAACCATCTGACAGCAAAAGAAGATATGGTTACTTCACCGATGCAGCCTTAGCTGCACCACATATAAAGCCACCTACTACTGAGGAAGATGGCCGCGGCGGCATCTATACAACAAGAAATCATTGACAGCCAACGAGATTATAAACCAACAGAGAAGAAATGTCCAATGGTAATGAAGTTGGAGTAAATGACTAACGACAATACACTCCGCTATACTCTGCTCAACGGAGCAGTTCCTGGCTGTGGCTGCTGACGCAACCATTTGATGTATCAACTGTTTTGTGCCCAAAAAGGGATACTATGAAGTATTCCGAAGCTGGGAACGTTGCAAACCTGAATAAAAATTGGGTAAAGATTCATTTTCCTTTTACTGCCCTTTTTCTATCATATGTTTAACATTTTACAAAGAACAATAAAGACTGTGGTGCAGGTAATACGGTCCTGGCTAGGGATTGTAATACAACAATGCGGGATCCTGCATCGTTTCGCAGTATGGCGGATTCCGCACGAAATCAAGTGGATCCGCAATCCGTAAAATGGGGCTAAAACGTGTGTGAGTCTGCATGGCCTTGCCTCTCGTCGTCGCTTCCCGGTCGACTCGGTCTCTTCCTGTTTTATTGCCTCTTTTGCCTGTACCCTTCAAGTTGACATTTGAATCGGCTGAAAAATGCGTGTTTTTGTCGTTTAAATTAATTATAATTGCTATGGAGTGCACGCTCCGGCGGCAATTTCCCTATACTCCCATCTTCACCCTTTCCTGTACCTTCCTCCATTTGCCCTCGACAAATTTCAACTTTAAATACTTTCATCTTTTTTGGTAAATTATTCAATATTTCTCTTGGTAACTTAGATCTTTCGTTATTTGTAAGTAACTAGATTCACTACCATGTTTTTTTTTATAAAAAATCTCCAGTTCGTTTTTGTTGTATGCATTACTATAATTTGAGTTATGTCGTCCTATTGCAAAATTAGCTCCCAGGTCAAACACACACAAAATGATACAATTGTTTCTAAAAACGAAGTAGAAATGATGGAGAAAGAAGGTTATATCTATTGAAAGCTATTTGAAAAAGGAAAAATCTACGGAATAAATGATTTACAGAATGCTTTGCAAAAAATTTTTTACAATAAATTGTTTTTTAAAAGTGGATATCCACTTTCTAATTCTGCTAATACTTTAAGATCTATGGTCACAAATTTTTCAAATACCGTAAAAGTTGACATTATTGTTCAGTTCGAATATCTCACCAAACAATGACAACGATTTTCTTTGAGTTTTAATGGTGGGCGTCCCAAAAAATCACCAATATTTGAACGTTTATGTTCGCCACAAAGAAACACATTTTAATCTTGGCTTGCTTAGAATACGCGGTTCGTGCAGTTTTGTCAAAGAACGACTGTCAAGCTTTGGTCTAGATCTCTCTACTCATGTTATTGGCTTAAGATCTGACGGGACAAGTGTCATAGCAAAAGTTGGAAAACTTCTGCCTTGATATCTGACATTGTGCTTTTTCAAGCAGTCCACAATTGGCCGTTGTCGACGTATTATACGGAAAAACAGAAGAAAAACTTTACTGAAAGAGAAATCGAAAGCTCTGAAACAACTTTGACTGACTCGGACGTAAACGACGAAGATCTGGATGGGACAAATTAAGCAGAAAGCGCGACCATAACACTGAATCATCCACCATCTGAAGTGATTCCTAGATATAATTATCTCAAAAAAGTGCGAAAAGCTTCTCAAAAAGTCTTTTATTTTTTATCATTTCAATCAAACCAATGAGCGAGGCGACGGAAACGGTATTCTCGGGCGCTAGCTATATATTTCTTTCCAAATAAAGTGCTAGTTTGACTGCTTAGTAGACAGATAGATTATTTTTCAAACTGATGTGGTTTACTGTAAGGCATGTAATGTGATCTGATTCTTACCATATTTGATTTTTTACTTAATAACTAGAATTAGAATGTTATTTTGCTAACTATTGTTAACTGATGTTTTGTAATGTTTAACATTCAAGTTGATGTATTAATTCAGTAAATAGACGTTTATTATTTAATTTGATAACAGTTTAAAAACTGTGCCGGATCCCGCGGTACTGACCAATCCCACAATTTGCAAATCCGGGATTGAAAATGCTACGGAATTGCAGTCGTTAGTCCCAGCAATTTTAGAGAAGATCAGCGTCAGCGAGGTTTTTTGACGCCAGCGGGAGCCAATAAGAGCCGCGGAGAATGAAACAGAACGAGGACTCCAATAAGCGACAAACAATCGGCGCGATTATCCCGGGCGACGGCAGCGCCACGCGGGGCTGCGGCGACCCTGCGGAACGCATCGACCGCCGCCCGCGGCCTTTGTGGCCGGGCCCTGCGGTTGGGCTGCGCGTGCCAGCCGAGGGCGACAAAACGTCCAAAAAACGCCCCACAACCGATAAGCTGCAGGCGGCCATTTTAATAGCAGCTTACGGCAGCCGACGGAAGCGAAATTGCGCGCCTGTTCCATCGGCCGGTGGCGAGAGGTTATTAACGTGAGTGCGTCCCAAGGACAAAGTGTTCCCGCGTGATGTACTCGTTGTAGCCGGTAGTACGGCGTTCTCTTCTGTTAGAGCCAGCGGGGCGAGTTAGTCTTCTAGAGCGTACACTACTTGTTGGGTAATATACGCGTTATATGACTGATTGGTCCTTTTGTTGATAATGGAGCGTCCATAGACTACGTGACTCCAGTTTGACTATTGAACCCTCTTCTCCCCTCCCCTCTCCACTCCTCGAAGTCTGACGTACCCCTACCTCCTGTGTAGCTTTTTTTCCCAGGGGTGTAGCTACTATGGGGCTAGGCGGTGCAGTGCACCAGGGCTCCTACGCTCAGGGGGCCCCCAAGCATATCTCTGGGGGCCCCAAAGCGCAGTTCACGAGCCTTCATGGTAGTCAGGGGAGGCCCCCATCCACTACTCAGGGGGCCCCTAATCACAACTCAAGGGCCCCATCCTCAGCTCAGGGGGCCCTTACCAGCAACACAAAGCAAAAAAAAAGGTCACCCATCTGACCTGAGTCCCCAAAATAAATTTTTTGCACCGGGGCCCTTGTTGACCTAGCTACGCCACTGTTTTGTCCCAATGATTCCAGAAATTCCAGAATTTTTGTACTGCTTTCTCTTGACAGACAATCACCGAAATTAATTATTGCGTACATATTGAACACAACTGATATTGCTTCGTATTCTTTTCTATAATTATAAATATTCTGAACGAAATGCTGACCCTTACCACTCCTGTAAATGATCAATTATTGGTAAAAACCTCTTTCTCTGGTACAGTCAAGGATCATTTTCTTCTTGAGATGTTACTAAAATATTATCTTATCTGATTCAGCATTGTTCGTTAATACATAAAATAGAACAATATACCTGCCGCGAAAAAACCAAGAAGAGCAGCATTTTTGTTTTCTTTGAATGCAGTTCTGTCACCTTCCTTTCTTTATTGCCACGGAATGATTCTTTGATCTGCTTAAAAGATTTCTATATCTCACCGGATAAGGAAAACTCGTTGAAAAAATATGGTTGATAAGCCTAGTATGTTCATTTTACAGCGCCACTTCATACCAAGCTGTGAACTTGAATTCACTTGACAGAACAAAATTATTTCATCAACGTGATCACACGCGGACGATCCAAATAAAAACAGCTTCTGCCTTGGAAAATTCGGGTTTCATCTGTAAGCGAATTTGACTCTAGATACGGCTTGTCTAGTGTTGTAAAAAAACGGTTTTTTTCTGACTTGAAAAAAAAACATGAAAAAAACTGTGAAAAAAATGTTTCTTTTTCTGTGACATGTTATTTTCATAACTACTAAATTTCAAATTTTTATGGCATTTATCGTTTAATATCTCTGTTTTACAGTTTATACTAAGTACTTATCTTACTTTTAAATCTGCTATGTCTTTCTGGTTCAGTAGGAAAAAAAATTACAAAAATATTAGTAACATTGACTGAAATTTTCTTTTACGAATGGGGACTTCCCGAAAAGGCTAGGTTGCGTGAGAAGGAATCCCCGTTCCCCATTGTTCGGATTGATACTCGCTATTTGAACTAGTGCTGCCAGGTCCTACAAATTTATCTGTAGACCTACGAATCTTTTCAAAAAATTAGGAAATTTAACTACGGTTTTTTGCCTCTTTTTATTACTTGTTGTGCTTTCCTTACATTCGTATACTTGTTAAACTCGCAGCGTATAGTGATACTGAGTCATTGTCAGTAATTATGAATCATTTCCTTGCAACCGTTGGTGTAAACCAACGATTGAAAACAAATAAAGCTCCTATTTTGTATGATAATAGATTTAAATTCAAACTTAAAAGACCGTAATACAGAACTATTCACAGTGTGTACTTTGCTCACAATTTAATATTGCAATCTCAAAAGCTTTTGCATACAATACAACCAGTAAAAGAAAACGTAATTATGGAAATTATGGATCTAGAGGAGACAGAAGAAGAAACAGAAAGTTCCAACTCCGACCGAACTAGTGTTGGTAGTACTGATACTAGTGAATGTGGTACCGACATAGAGGATGAATAAAAAATTATGTTACCTATATAGATACATTTATGAATCATTATGTAAGACATTATATGATTTAGTAAGATTTAAAACACACATGTAAAATGTAAGTTCCATAAATAAAACTATAATTTAACAAATATATTGTTTTCTGGAAAAAAAAATTAGAAAAATACAAGGGTACTAGGTTTTTTTTCACTTTTTTTCACAAATCTGAAACACTAAGCATGTCTAACGTTTTTCGAATCGGAATGCGCCGTCGCGTGCTGGTTAGTTCTAATGCGCCGGCCGCGTGCAACCCAACGCTATAACTTCAAGTAACGCGTATGCTCAGCACTGTTAGTATATAGGATATATAAGCGGAGATAATGAATTTACGGAAACAAATATTCTCATACTGTTGTATAGTGTTCTGAACCTTATTTTAACTGCGAAAAATGAAATGAATAAGAAGGTAGGTAGCTTGACTCGGACATCTCCTCCCCCCACGTAGCCCAGCGCAGCTTTCTACACAACTCCCCCCCCCCTTTTCCTAGAACGAGTAACGTAGTTTATGGACGCTCCCTAACGTCCTGTCAGAGCCGTGACAGTTTCATTCCTAATTATTCCGTTGAGTACTATGTTAGCCGTAGCAAAGAAATAATAGTCCTCTCTTTTTTAATAATAAAATAGTTTTTTTTATAATATACTATAATAATATAATAGAATAGTAATAATATAATGATAGAACGGGTTTACTATGTTATATTTCTTTGAACCACTCCCTGCAGGTCTTTTTTGTTGAAGAGGTGCCTAATTAAGACGAGCTGCGGTCCACTGTATTAGACGCTTATCTGTCTCCGAAAGCCTTCTTATTTTCCGTTCGTAAAGCGGTCTGGTGTTTCAGTGCTTACAGCGTCTGGCTGTGGATATAATGCTCCTAGATTCGAAACACGGTCTCGGCTACAATTTTCAGAGGCCCTTGACTCGACCTTCACCTTTGGCACAGCTTGCTGTGTAATGTGAAGTACGTCGGAATGCTTTCGTGGTACGGATTTCACGTTAAGCGGTGGGTGTCGTCTACCCGGCAGGATTACGTTACCTTGCCACGAAAACGCGGCGAATCGAAAACCCTGTCACTTACCGGCCAAACAGACCTTCGGAATCTCCCGGTCGAAAATGTGACATACTGACTGGATTTGATTCCGTTCTCATTTCCGACCATACCAGGACAACCTTACAATCTTTCGTTTGTTTGTTGTTTGTTTGGCTGTTCTTTTTTTTCTCACCACACTCACTTCGATCCGGGATATCATCAAAAACTTGTTGCAATGTCACATACACTAAAAAAATCTAAGTAATGTTGTTTGACTGGAATTAGTCTATTTACAACTGAAATCTTAAATTATTTCTATCGTTTCCTCTTCAGAAGGTCGACGTAATCTCCAAGAAAAACTAGTTAAAACAGATTTCTTTGACAGGGAAGGTGAAAGAACATTTAAGTTTCTGAGCTGATGCTATATCGACATGTCGATTCAGTGTCGTCTTCAAAAGATGCGGGCGGGCAGTGTTACAAAAGCCCGACCTGCCATTTCATCTGTTTCTGACTTCGTTGATTACTGCGAAGCCTGAAACATATTGCTACACGCTGATGAAGAGTGCTCCATGAAAACTTCTTGTTTCTGTAACATCATACAGCGTGATTGTAGCGCGTAATAATCGCCATCTTGTACGCGTGGCCGTAACCGACAGAACAGCTTCGTCCACATTATTGGATCGACGTTGAAGTACTGCAACGGGTGTAAACATGTCTGTGTCGACGGTTCTACGCCCTCTTCTGAGGATTCGACCGGTGGTAAGAATGCCTTTTCGTCGGCTTCAAGTAACCAGAAACCATCAATGCATTAGACTGAAACCGGAACGTGCACGCCGTCGATGGCGTGCTGAGTGGCAAAATGTAGTGTTTTGCGGAGTATGACGGTTTGGGGCGCCATTGGAAATAACATATGATCTCACCTCCTTCTTACTGAGGGCAATATGAGCAGCAACCGCTACATCAGTTAGTTTTTCGAGCCAAAGGCACTGGCCCTTCTGCAAGCAGCTCCAATTGGGGGGGGGGGCACCTCGTAGCTACCACCTCGCCACGTTTCCTAATGTCTTTTCAGCTACCGATGTTTACCGAATGGGCGACGGATAGAGGCGCGCCTTTCGTGACAGAAGAGACGGCTTCCTTCACACGGTCCGCTGTTGACAGCTGGATTGGCACTGCCGGAAAATGCGCGGGTCGTGTGAAGCAAACCTAACAGGAAACGTTTTGTAAATTAGGTGTGTATACAGTTTACGCAAATTCGCTGGGCGAAGGAGTGGTGAACGTTCCAGCACTCGCCTAGTTGACCACGTAATCAGGAAGTTTTCATCACTATGGATATTCGAATCCGGACACGTTGTTTCTCCTTATGTCTAGTACAGTGAAGACTGGCTTTAACACTACTGGCACGGTTTTACTTTGTTGATTCACAGCCTGGTTTGATCACAACTAGTGACCGGTCAGATCGCTCAGTGATTAAGGCGTCTGACTGCATACCGAATTGTCCCCGCTCCGAATCTCGGTCTCGGCTGGGTAGACTTGGGTAAAATATATTGAAATATTGATTTTTTCATAAAATTTTCGATATTTATCATTTATATTTATATTTTCGATATATCATAAATCGATTATTTTTTGTAGTATCAATTTTAAGAACCAATTTGATATTTTTTGTGTGAACGTAATTCAGTATCTAATTTCATGTGTTGCATACAGATTGGATATTTCCGATCTTCTGAACGCGTCTTAAGAAAAGTGAATTTGTTCCAATTTAACAGTTTTTTTTTATCAATGGTTAACAGGCTAAAAAAATCTGTTAAATTTTAACACGTTTTACGTCATTTTTTGTCAACATATAAGCTTAAGCATTATCTGAAGGAACCACTAATAGATAGGAAATCAAACCCAGTAAACTATTGGGTTGAATTGACAACACTTCACGCCGTTGCTTTTAGAAATCGCGCTGAATACCTGATATGCCAAGCCTCTTCTGTGTTGTCCAACAGAGTAGCTTCTAAAGTTAAATTGGCGGTACCCGACAACAGATTAAGGGAGGAACATATAAAACATCGTGTTCTTTTAATGTCATTTCAGACCAATACTACAGTTTGACAGATTGTGAAAATAAATAAATTAGTAAAAGTTTCTATAATTAGTAAAAGTTTCTATAAGTTTTGAATGTGTCTTTAATTTTCCTAATTTTCTTAAAGATTTTGATATATTTTGGAATATTTTAGTTAATTAATGACTTTAGGAAAAAATATCGATATTTTTTCTTAATTGATATCGACACTCTTTATTAACATTGATACGACATTTATTGATATATATATATATTTTTTTTTAATTTACCCATCCCTACGACTGGGATTTTCGAAGGCCCTTAGCCCGACCTTCACCTATGGAACAGTTTGCTGTGTAATGTGAATTACGCCAAACGCTTCCATGGTTTGAATTCCACGTTAAACTATAGGACCTCAGCATCCAGTTGGAACACTCGGTTAGGACAGGTATCCACGGCAAGAGGCACATAATGCGGCGAATCGAAAACTGTACAAACCTTAGGGATCTTCCAACCAGCAATGTTATCCAATAATTTGAAAAAATTTACAACTAGTTACTGTTTTCATTGTTTAAATGTTTATATTCATTCTTAGATCTTTTATCCAACCAGATTATTTAAAATTACCATGCCCTACACTTACACAGTAATCATTATATCTTGAGGTTCCCTAAACGCTATCGATAAAGAAAAAAGTACTTCTGAAATTAAACTCTACCTTACGAGTACAGTGCATTATAGTCGATTTAACTTATGGTTTTGGTCAAAATCTCCAGAATCGCCTTACTGTAATGAACGGAGTAAGTAATATCTATAGAGCAAGCGCACAGATTAATACTATAGCTGCAGCGGATAATATTCGAATATCCAGAGCTGTGGGCGGATTCTCTCTGAACCTAGAAGTGGCAGAGGCTGTGAATGGCTCCGAGGTTATATCCGGTAAGCTCCACGGTAGATTACAATAAGCTGCGCGCTAGTCTGCAACACGCTCTGTGCTGGCTCCGAAATAGACCAGAGGTTCTTCGATTCAATTTAATATTCCTTAAGTCTTTCTTTACCACATTGAGCTGTAAGAAAGTTAGGAATAATTTTATTTACCTCGACGTAACAGATAGTTTTTAGGTATTTATCCGACATTTGCTGTGTCCGAGACTTCGTCATGCGGGTTTTGAAATTTGTTTTGCAAACCCATGGATAAAATATAAAAGTTATATTGGCTGGATAGGTAAATGCAGAGGAACAGTCCTGTTTTTCATGCTTTAATCACTTCTGAGTGCACCTCTCCCTGAAACTACCTCTAGTCGGGAAACTTTGTTTGTTGATGACCCACAGGCACAATTCAGTATTGTTCCCATGGCTTCTGTGCAAGCAGTTTTGGAAATCGTGGTGCCTGACGTGTGTGTTAATAGGTAGCTTTATTAGTGCGTGTACAAACTGTGATATAAATTACCTAATATAATCACAAAATCTAACACATCACTCGTAGTAGGCATTTCGACTGTTTTATGACTCTTCCATTTTCTTTTGCATCATCACTGACGAATTGAGGCCATGTTCGCACTGTAATGTTCCGCCTCTGTCATCGTCGATTTTTGTGGTTTTTCGATATATTTAAGACATTTCAGGTGACGCCCTGCGATTGTGGGCTACGATGGAATTCTGGAATGACAACGATTTTCCGGCGTATGAGTGCTGTCTTTGTTTGTTTTTCCTGCAGGTGGACATAGCGGTACCTGAAGATCAGCGCTTGCGGCAAAGGAGGACGAGAGGGTGAGACACTCTCGGGTGAGATTCCGATAAAGGCGCGTTCTCACGGAGCATGGTGGGCAGTACGCCTTTCATCTTTTACCGCCTGGCGGTGGGTCGAGGCGCACCGTCCCTGCTAGCATATGCGGCAAACATGAAAGGCTTTCCCTACCACTCGCCGAGGGAGGAGAGGACACGAGAGATGTGTCCGGCTAGTAGATTCCAAGTTTCAACGGCATTTGCCAGTGTTTTGTGTTCTCCTTCAGTGCGGAATAACCAAGGTTTTACGTTCTCGCCTGGCGTGAAACGTCAGATTTTGTTGTGAGTGTTTTCTGTATGGAAAACAAAACATCAAGAGTTTTCGGCGCAGAGAACTGTCACCGTCTTCACCTTTTACAAAGCTGATAAGTGACAATTCTTTCTTTATATGAAACTTTTTCGCCCAGTTTTACGCCCTGTGAACAATTATCGGACTGATGGAAAAAAATTGCGTTTTTTGCTCTCCCTAGCCGGGAATGTTTTAAGCAGTGAAAGAATTTTATTTATGGCTGAGTTCATCGTTGTTTTGTAATACTAACTGAGATTTTCCAGGATTCATTTCCATGTACCATTTATCATAGTTTTTTTTTAATGGTAAAATTGTTGTAAACTCATTAGTATGTCAAGTTTTTACCCCCTTCATTCATGTTTTTGTAATTGCAGTGTGTAAACTTAATTACGACCTTCCCATTTGTTAAAACATGAATAATTAATTTAATAACCAAGTGACTATCTCCTTTGATTAAATGAAGACTAATTTAAATAAAATTATTCTTACATCTCATAGGGTTAAGTTTTCATAAAAACCGAGACATTGCAACGAAACTGTTATTAAGTTGGAGAGTAAGGTTTTTAATTACGCATCATTCACATAGATAGAATCTAACTTCTATATTTATGGGCCAATTCTGTTCATAATTGCAGGAATTCATTTGATTTTGTCTGGCAGATCTTTCTCGCAGTCTAAATGCCTACCAGGGCACAGGGTATCAGAATGAAATTAAAAAAAAAAAATTCGCTCCACCTCAATAACATATGAATATGGCCTAAATTGGTCCAGTGGTTTGTTCGTGATGACGCTGTTTACGCACGCCTAGGATTTTTCGTATAAAGATTACTTCAATCTGTTAATATAATGATTACTCTGAAAATTTGGAACGATTTATTTAAATGAATTTGATGTTTACTTAATTACGTATAAGGAAATAAAGTCAGTGGAAAGAACGATTTCACGCAGGTTAGTTGCCTGAGATAGTCACTACGTACTTTGCTGCAATACACATTGCAGGATATTGGACGGTATCTTTGTCTTCTTCACAGAAGTCTATATTTCACGGGGTGATATACTGCTTCCTTCAGCTCCGGATAGCCAACGTTCCGATCTAGGCACTGGGTCATCTTCAATAGTACACTTAATATATTTAAACTCTGGCTGACTCTGCTTAGTAAAATAGCTGATTTACTTTGAATTGTTTATAGCTGAGCCGGAGGATGTAGCAAATCACCCCACGACGTTGTCTGCGGTCAATCACGACAACGTAGGAGATACCGCAGATAGTTGCAGGGGTCACCTGTTTTAAGTGACCTCACGCACATGCAATTTAAATTTAATTTTGTGCTGCTAGATGATTTACATGCACAAACTGAGTATTCGTACATACTTGCAAAATCAAATGTAGTTGGATTGATGAACCGTCAGCGTAGCTCAGTGCCCTAAGGCGCTCCACAGTGGATAGGGGAGGTACAACGGGCTCGGGCACGACCCTAGGCCCGCGTACCAGCCATCCTGACTGCGGCTTTTAGGTGGTTTATCGCATCCGTCAAGGCGAATGCCAGTACGGTCCCAAATCTCCTCACAAACTACATAGTTCACAAACAAAAACACAACTATCACACACAGAATATAGTTACACATTTCGCAGACAGATGACAACACTTCAGTTCCTCCAGTAGTAAGTAGTACGACCTGGCAATTGGTATAAAACCCTTGGCGTCATCAAGGGCATGTGGCAGTAAAACCTAAGCTCCATATTTGAACATGCCAGTGCTGGTAAAACTCAGCTGATCCCTTATGTTGGGTAAAGGTGATGAAAAACAAGATATACACATCATGATAAAACGAAAAACGTTTAGACTGGCTGTTTGGCTTTGCAGCAAAATGACATGTAATCTGTTTTTAAGAAAAAACAGTTTTATAAAAGTATAGACTATTTGCAGTTGAAAGACATTACTTTTCCATTCGTTTCTGCTGCTGGCCTTGTAATTCGCAAAGTTCTTGGTCCTCCAGAACAGTAATGTCTGATGGTTAAAATGCGTATGTAATTGATGTTGTGGTTGTCGTTGGTGGTGGTGGTGGTGGTGTTTTAGGGCGCGTCGACATCGAGGTCATTAGCGCCTGACTAAACCACAATTTGACAATATGGTTTAAAAGGCAAATACCGTGCTTGGCCGACTGTAAAGGGGTCGGCCACACAAACAGCAAAATAAAATAGACCAATGAAACAGTACTGTATGTAATTGATATTTTATTGTATTGCATCTTTCAGAATTGCTTGTAAGTAGCTAACTCTGTTCTCTTAACCCGTTTATATATTTTAGTGGGTTAGTAATTCTGCTTTTGTCCAACAACACTGGACGAGAACTTATATCGTACTTATAGAGGGAAATTATGGAAAAAATTTTAATGTTCATCTACACAGAGGAAGATTGAGTGTAATTTTTTTTTAACGAAATGTCTGTTTGTTCACTGGGACAGGGTACGCAGTGAGAGTGTTATCAAGGGCCTGGCAGCTCCCTTTGAGCAGAGTGATCCATCACGTTCGCTCCGCACGGTGCACCGCCAAGATAAACGCCGCCCCTGGCGTATATTCGCCACCGTTCCCTCCACTGGGTCTCTATACCAAGCAGCCACAAAAGCGAGACAGTTCCGTGAGCGGTAACGTTCAGTCCTGGCATCCGGAAGAAAACTGATTCTATATAATTCCGTCACCTAAATTTTGATTTTTCGTAGTTTCACGAAATCACCGTAGATTGGACATTCGTAATTATAATCATTTTTAATTATTTTAATTGAGATGGAGCGCACGTCCCGATGGCAATTTCCCTACTCACACAGTTTTCTCCTATCTTGCACCCGCCTACTATTGCCCTCTACTAATGCTAATTTTAAATTATTTCAGCGTTTCTGGTAAATAATTCATCATTTCCCTTGATAATTTATTCCAATCACACACCATTATGCCTGAAATCGATTGCCATCTTTTCCTTTCCATGAAACTCTCTTAATTCTTTCAACAATATCTTTCCATGCATCATCGCCCATATACGCCCTGTACACTCCCACATCTATCTTCGCCCTCCTCTTGTCTTTCAATGAATCCCATTTCAGCTCCTTTATCGTATCATTAACTGGTTGTATTTTGCAGTAATTTCCAGAGACAATTCAAGCAGCCCTTCTTTGCACCCCTCCAACCCTTGTATTTGATACCCAAAATGTGGTTACCATACTACACAACTAAATTCAAGCAATGATCTGACCAAATCAAAGCAAGCAAAAGGAGTGAAATGTAGCAAATATGGTACCAACAATAGTAGATTAAATATAAAAATAGCATCGGATGCGATATGAGAAGTAAGTGAATTCCACTACTTAGGAAGTAAAATTGAAATTGATGGCCGAAGCAGGAATGAGTTTAAAAACAGAATAACAATGAAAAAGAGGAATCTAAGATTCCAATATTGATCTAGGACTTAGAAAGAACTTCTTAAAACACTATGTATGGAGTACAGTACTTTATGGGAGCGAAGCTTGCATATTAGGAATACCAGAAAGAAGGAAATTTGAAAAGTGGTGCCATAGAAAGCTGCTCAAAGCTAAGTGCACAGATAGAGTACGAAATGAACGAGTTATGGAAATGATGAGTGAGGAAAGAAATTTGTGGCAGAAGCTACAGAAATGAGAGACAGGATTAGGCCATATTTCAAGACAGGCAGGACTGGCTAATTTGTTAATGGAGGGAAGAGTCTAAGGTAAGAGAATAGAGTAAATGGCGTTTTTCTGAGCCGCTTGTAGTATGTGTGAGGTACCGCGGTACATGGTATGGTTGGCA
This sequence comes from Vandiemenella viatica, assembly GCA_031002005.1. Lineage (NCBI taxonomy): Eukaryota > Metazoa > Arthropoda > Insecta > Orthoptera > Morabidae > Vandiemenella > Vandiemenella viatica. The sequence goes on along the minus strand of JARYHS010011408.1, from coordinate 212,596,831 downwards.
ACATAAGAGTCGTGAAGTAAAAAAATAAAATAAAAAATGTGTAAGGTCTCATGTCTTTTATTTTATTCTGTACATGTAGGCCAGTGTATGGTATAGTATACAGTAATCAGTAATCTTATTTGTGAGAATTAAGTTTTTCCCGGCGTGTGGTTGACACGAATTCTTCACGGGTTTTCTGCCGGATAACTTTTTTTTTTTTTTGCTGTCGTCAGTCTTTAGACTGGTTTGATGCAATCCTCCATCCCTTCCTATCCTGTGCTAACCTCTTCATTTCTACATAACCCTTACAACCCACGTCCTCAATTATCTGTTTCATATATTCTAATCTCTGTCTACCTCTACAGTTCTTACCTTCAACTGTTCCGTCCACTAACAAATTAACCAATCCAGCATGTCTCAAAATATGACCTACCAGCCTGTCTCTTCTTCCTGTAAGCTTCTTCCATAGACTTCTTTTCTCACCCATCATTTCCAAAACTCGTTCATTTCTTACTTTGTCTGTCCACCTAATTTTCAGCATTCTTCTGTAGCACCACATTTCAAATGCTTCAAGTTTCTTTCTTTCCGGTATTCCTAAAGTCCATGTTTCGCTACCGTATAGTGCTGTGCTCCACACATAGAGTTTTAAGAAGTTCTTTCTAATTCCTAGATCAATATTTGAAACTAAAAGGTTTCTCTTTTTCATGAAGGCTCTTTTTGCTAGTGCTATTATGCTTTTTACATCATTCCTGCTTCGACCATCGGTTGTAATTTTGCTTCCCAAGTACTCACTCACTTCTCCTATTGGATCAGATCCTATTTTTATATTTAATCTGCTAGTATTGGTGTCATTTCTACTACATTTCATCACTTTGGTTTTACTTTGATTTATATTCAGTCCAAAATCTTCCTTCAGTATTTTGTTCATGCCATTCAATAATTTCTCAATATCCTCAGCCCTCTGTGCTAATAAGACAATGTCGTCAGCAAATCGTAGCATACTGATCCGACACAAAATCTGTGAAGAATTGGTGTCAGTAATCTTATTATTAAATATTAAAAGTTTGGTCAATGTGTAATTATCTTTTAATAATTCATTTCCAGTTTCATTAAAGTATTTCCATCGAACGTGGTGGGTGAGCGGTTAACGTTCTGGCCTCGCGTTCGGGAGGACGCCGGTTCGAATCCCCATCCGGGCATCCAGATTAGAGTTTTCCATGGTTTCCCCAAATCACTCCAGGCGAATGCTTGGATGCTTCCGTCAAAAAACCATGGCCAAATTCCTTCCCGTTCCTTGTCCCCAGTCCCTCGTTTCAGTAAAGTAAACATACGTAAAAAATTAGTTCCATATAACTGGTCCTAGGGTTGAAAACGCTATTCTAGATGATTTGGGGAAACCTCAATCAGGCTGAATGGTACACGGGATCCAGCACTCAAACCTTGTCCGATTGTACCTCCCCGAGCGTGTGTGTTGGTACCCTAAAGGGCCAACCACACTCTGGAATCATACTATGCCTTACATGTCACTTCAACTTTCTTTTTAGACTTACTCTCTTTGAGCTCGTAGCTTCCAAAATAACTATAAATTAAGCATAAGTGATAGAAAAAAAAATATTGTTCAAACAGATCAGATAGAATGGTTTCACTGCAGCTTAGTAGTACCTCTAAACAGAGAGATCAGCCGCGCCTGTTTGTGAGGTCTTGTTAGGTGGCTTTAATTAGTGATGGCTCTCACACGTGTTTCAGCCCGCCGACTTGGTGGTAGACACGGCGGAGGTGGCCTCCGTGGTCGCTGCTAAGCGGGGGAGTAATTCTCCGGCGGCAGGGGGGGGAGCCTATTTATAACGGCTTTGCGCCGAGTGAGGAGAAAATTCAGGGGCCGCCCTCTGGCACTTACCATTTAAATCCCGGACTCACGGGACAAATCTCTTAGCCGCCCAATTCGTGCACATTAGCCGCTAATCCAGCGGCCCTTATTTATACAATGTGGGGTAGAAAATTTCCATAGCCTCTGCTGCTAGCTCTTCTTAAGCGGCTTCCACACTGCTGACGAAGTCCACCGCAAGCACTTTCTTTTACTTTACTCTATTTTCTCTTCTCTTCGGCTTAGAGAATGTTTAAGGACACTATTACAATCTGCACCCTAATGCTGTAGTAAAATCTTCGCGCTAAGCCACCCATTGCAGTTCTGTAAGTTTGAAACATTCATTAGCTATCTAAGATCATAATTTCTCCTTAGATCGTTATGTTTCTTTAACAGAAGGTCTATGTAACTGTAAGAGAACTACGAATTTCCCCGTCCTTCGTCTTCATCACCTTTTCCCAATATTAAGCATAGGCTTTCTTTGATGAGTATTATCCATCATTGGCATGGTCAAATTTGGAGCATTCGATTTACGGCCTCCTGCCCTTGCTGACGTCAAGCATTTTACACCCACTGCCCGGTCCTACTACGTACTAACAGGGGAAGTGAATTGCTGCCATCTGTCTGCGAATGTGTAACTATGTTTTGTGTGTGATAAGTGTATTTTTTGTTTGTGAAATGTGCTGTTTTTGAGGCAGTTATTGGGGACAATCATGAAATTCTTCTTCATGGCTGCGGAAAAATGCCTAAAAACTGCAATCAGGACGGTCGATACGGGGGGGGGGGGGGAACCTGGAGTCGTGCCCTGTCCAGTTGTATCTCCCCGATCCAGTGTGTGGTGCCTCAGCGCACTGAACCACACTGCCGGGTAAGAGAGCTAAAAATCTAACCGTTCCTGAAAAATATGAATACAAAACAGAGAAATCACATCTATTTTCCTTATCACCGTATACTTCGTAACGATATAATCGTTATATCTCTGTATTTCCTGTATGTTCTGTAAAGCGAGGTTCCACGGTGAGTAGATTGTAATTTAGCTACTGAATAATTTAAGTTGGTAGTATAAGATTTTATGTTAGCAGTTGGTAACGCTCTGTAGCAGTCGGAATAAGGCGGAAAATGTGTGTGAAGTGATAATGTCCGTAAGACATGAGAATTGTTAGAATAAACGCCCCTGAGAGGCAACTAACAAAATGTAGTTATATATTTGTCCTTATGATTTTGAAATTGTGTTTACTGAAAGGTTAATATTGTAAAAGCTTGAGAGAAAACTGACTACGAAATATATATCGTGAATAATACCGAAAGTGGATTTTTGTTAAATCATAAATTTCAAACTGATTCCATCAGTAATTGAAGTTTCATGTTTAACTATTAAATTTCGTGTAACGTGGGCTTTCGTCAAAGATACGAAAGCCAAATGGTTTATCAAAATCTACGACGTGCCCGCCCTTCCGATAACATGCTGAGTAGGTTACAAATGGCTCAGCAAATGTTGTCTAACTTGAATGGAAAGAAGAAGATACGAAGACACCAAGGGTTAAACGTTACAACTTGAAAGAATGTTGCTTCCTGCACACATGAATACTAGCACAAATATGGCGACTCGTTGTACAGGGTAAAGATAAAATCAAAAGAAAAGAACTGTTGTTTTAGTCTGACACTTTATATTTTAGCACCATCTAAGAAAAATATTCCAGCGTCTAAACTATTTCACAATTCTACAAATTCTACGACCGAGCATGGTGGCTGAGCGGTAACAGTCTAGCCTCTCATTCGGGGGGACGCAGGTTCGATTCCCCATCCTGTCATCCAAATTTCGGTTTTCCGTTGTTTTCCGAAATCAGTCTAGGCTAATGCCTGGAGGTTCCTTCAAAAGGCTGTGGTCGAATTCTTTCCCGTTGTTTGTCTCCCGTCCATATCCCCGCAATCGGCTGGCCCGGGGTGAATGAATACCTTCTAAACGTAGGACAAAGGTGACCTAAAAATTTTGTATCTAAGAGTCCTTTGTGTATTGATATATTTACCACATTTTTATCTCTACTTATTACACACTTATTTTAATCTTACGGTATTCACTCTACTTTTTGTTAATATCATAGGTATTAATAAGACTATATTTATTGAAATATTAATATAATGTTTTTAATAATTCTTCTTTTAATCACCAAATCTCTTGGGTAACGGCTAACGCTCGGGTCTGGCATTTGGGGGGACGTGGGTTCGAATCCCCGTCCAACCATCCAGATTTCGGTTTTGTAAGGTTTCTCTAAATCACTCCAGGTGAATAGCAGGTTGGTTCCTTCAAAAGGCCATGGCCGAGTATCTTCCCTTTCCTTGTCCCAGTCCTCTATGTCGACAAGGGGTAACTGTAAAAGTAAAAAATCTACTTATTTAGCCAACAATCCACAGTAGCGCATGTTCATTCATTCTCACAACTGGTAAATAGCATAAATAGGTAGATATATTTACTTAATCCGTTGTTATGTGATAATCCTTAAAAGTGTTGCCCGGCAAGGCTTGAGAACCTCTATAAACAATTGCCAATTAAAGACAAAAATCCTGCTTATCAATAGTAACAGTAAATAGAGTGGTAACGGCGTTTCATATCTCTGCATCACAGCTTTTTCACTAACTCCACTCCCTTGCGAGAGACATAGGTCAACTCTCTCGAGTCAGTTTTTATTTTTTGTTTACTACACGCATTCTCCGTGGAAGGACAAGAGCTCGGCGACAATCCGCTTTTATGGCGCGGACCCCCGTCTCCATAATCTGCTGCGTGCTGAACCTACCAAGCATTGGCTGCACAGCTCTCCAAACTTTCCCGCTTTTAAGAAGTTACCAGAGACATTGTCCCAGACTCGACGACATTTTATCATCTCTCGAGAAAGCAACGTGACAGAGTAACAGCTAAAGCACCAAATCCTCTAAAGTAAAATTGCATCTGCGCAAACGACAAGTTCATTAAAGGCGTTTTTGCCCTGAGGAACAAAATAGCAGCGACAGCATCTGCGACGAATCTTCTAAGTTTGTTACAGAATCTGTTGTATTATCTTGCAGCTGAAAATCATATTACTGAGAAAAAAACACTGAATAGTAGAAGCTTTCATCACTGTCTTTTCTGAAATCCGTGTGAGAACTTTTATCAACTTGATTCACATCAAAGATCGGAAAATTTAAAGCCGCACTAATAGCACTTTCTAAATCCGAGTGCTTTGTTGGGTTAAAGCTTTAAACGGTAACTACTAAAACGAATCGAAAATGGGCACATATTAATTAGTAATTCCCAATTGGAAGGAACGTCAAAAGTTACCCTCATTCCTACATACTGATTTTAGAACCTACATGATAATATGTCACTTTAACAATGCTTAAACATTTCAATTCCATGAAGCTTATATAATTACAGTTTCAGAACAGTCTGTCTCTTTCTGCAATACATTTCAAGTGTCTTTAGTCGACGAAGTATTGTGAAAAACCTGAGAGATATTTAACATAATATACGTGTAACGTTACTTTAGATTCTTGAAAAATATCATTATTACTTTTTCCACGTGGCCAGAATAAATTATTTCAATGTGGCTTGCAGTTTTAATAGTTTTAGTAAATATTTTTTTTTTTTTTTTTTTTTTTTTTTTTTTTGTAACTGCTTTACGTCTCTCAACAGCGAGGTCTTTAGAGACGGGAAAGGATGGGGGCAAGGAATGGGAAGGAATTCGCCCATGGCCTTTTTAAGGAATCATCCCGGCATTTGCCTGGAGTGATTTGGGAAACCATGGAAAACCCAAGTCTGGATGCCCGGACGGGGATTCGAACAGCCGTCCACCCGAATGCGAGGCCAGAACGCTATCCGTTACACCACCACGCTCGGTGTGTGTTTTGGTAACCTTGAAACAATATGAACTTCCATCAATTCCACATTAAAGTTAGGATTATTAATTAAATTCCTCCTGAAAAAAAACGAAATTTGACGCACTTTATGAGCAAATATATTTGGGTTCACTACATACACTAAAAATTGATTGCAGATGTAATTTAGCAGAAGAATATTTTGTACTACAATTACTTTAAGACATTTATATATTTTTAAGTAGTCAATAAAAAAATTGTTGAACGTGTTTACGAAGCATTATAAACATAGAAGTCCTTAGGGAGTTGAGAAATAAGAATACTTACATGTTTCAAAAAATAATTACATATGCGGATAAACTTAAGAACGATTTTCAGGTATAGGTTACGGGCATGTGTTGTGAATTATTTTACAAAATTCAGCTGTTACCGACTTTTATCAATATCGAAGCTCTCTCCCAAATATTCATTTTTTTTCTCTTTTCTTTTTGAATTGCTGACGCGAACATAACAATTCATTTTTGAAACGTAAAAACATAAGTAGAAATGGATAAGTGAGCGTAAATAAATAAAATTAAAGTAGAAATGGATAAGTGAGCGTAAATAAATAAAATTAAAATGTTAAGCTGAACGCTACTGTAAAAGAACGAAGCTCATAATGCGCTAATGATTCGGATTAAGAACGCAATCTCTTCCGTCCCCACTGCGAGATTGAATTTTGAGACTTGAGTTTTGAAAACTAATTTCGTTGCACTTGAATTAAAAGTGAATGCCCCATTCCGAAAAGACATTTACGCTAATATTTCAGAGGTGCCAATTGTAGCGAATAAAAAAGAAGAAGTGCTTATGAGCAATATTTCAGTTTCGTTTTTCATGCAGATGTTAATTATGAATTTCTGTGAAACATGGTACTCATTTTTAAAAAAAAAAACATAAATTGTTTGACAGCAAATTTACACACTTTTAAATTCGACTGTTAATTATCGGTTCAAACAGTTGTTGCTCATGCAAAAAATTGGTTCTTGATTCTGTACAAATCCAATCGAGAGAGCTACATTAAATTACAACTCCTCATAATAAAAATTTCTCTGTGGGAAAATAAAACCGTAAATCACAATATTTACGTACAGTGAATTTTTTGAAATACTAACTAACAGATACTGCCAACCGTTCCAGACAAGTGAACAATTACTCAAAGTCGATGCTAATAATCTGTTATCAAATATTTAATTGCTCTCCGAATTGAATGATAACGATTTCAATTTATTGTTCAAATAATTTTAGGGCCTCAAATATCGGTTTAAAAAAACATAAACTTACATATTATTAGTATTATTATTAAAAAAGATCCAGAACATAGTAACGACCACTGTTGCACTTAGTAAACGATTTTAACCAAACTTTTCAATATAGAAGGTAACCATTAATTATTAAAAGCACTCATACAGTGAGTCATAACTATTCTTTATCGTATTCAAAGCATAATCTTAGTATTTAATAAAACAATCTTACATAACCTCCAGCAAATAAATTATTCTCCCTATTTACATTGAATTATTTAATTAAGGGAGGGACAATCATCAGAAGGAAGGTCATAGTTACGTATCAATGGTAATTAAAAATAACTTCAGAGCTTCAGCAACAAAATATTTAATGATTCTGTGGCTGAATATTTTTTGTACATTCTTGCAGGACTTTAACTCGTTACGTATGACTTCCAGTCGTTTTTAAAATGCTATGAGTTACTGTTGCTAGTAGAAGAAAAAATTGTTTGGCTTTACTGGAATTAATATGTCATAAAAGTAAAATGTTGTATTGTGGAACGAGTTTATGAAGCAGTGTAAACATAGAAGTCACCAATCGTATAGCAAATGTGAATAATGCAATAAAAATCTTGAAAACCAAAAGAGTATATCACGAAAATAACAAACTCTGAAGCTCGATTTTTTCCTATCCCGATTTTTCTGTTGCAGAAGTTCAAGACCGTTGCAGTATTCGCATAGATGGTTACGGAAAACCGCAGAAAAACTAACGAAGACGACTGCACGCCTGGCTTAATGTGTGATACTGGCTCGTTAAACACTACTGTGCCTTTTGTAGCGGTACTTTAAGGCGCTGCTTTGTAGATACTGCTTCTGAGCTAGAAAAATTTCACTTCCGGCTAACACTGGTTGATATCGAAAATAAAGAATACACACACCACTTAAACCGATTACAGTGGTCAGATTGGTTAAAAGTAAGCCGCTGGCAGTAGTAGGGTCCAGTAAAATATAACGTCCACGCTGTTAAATCTCTCGCGAGGCGGTTTCAATTATATTATACGTCTCGCACAGGAAATTGGGTATCGGCGAAAAGCCGTCCGGGTCGGGTTTTATTGCACTGGGAGACAAGTCGACGGCAATATCTGAGATACAGCGTCGTATTCGAGCTTTAAGTGGCGGGAAACACGACCCGAGAAAGGCCATTATCTTCGTACGCCTCCCGCTCAATTCTACCACTCGGGCAGCCTGTGCCAAAGACACTGCTAGAGCGCGTTGGAGAGAGAAATTCCGTATTGCAATCACTTACATCTTGCTTTACAAGTTCAATCACAGGCAATGACATATCGTTTATTCACTACAGCCGATAAAATACATTCCCGAGATACCTATAAGCACGTTTCGAATACAATAATTCCTTTAATCGCACACGATATTGTACTCTTGGACACATTTATGATTTTTATTTTCCGTAAGAGAAAGGAAACGTACTACTATTCTTTCCCCTCCACTGTCTGTCAGTATAAAGTTGTTAAACGTAATAAATTTAAGCCTTCAAATCTGCACATGTAACACGTTTCATTGAGTAAAACCCAATTTCGATTTTTTTTTTAAACTATTTTTTCTGTTCTGCGGCGCTCCGTTAGCAAAGTGATCAAAAGAATATTATTTTCTATCCAACCTTGGAATTATTTAGTAGATTAGAGCTCTTCAATTTTTTCGCTGTAAAATAATGTTGTGAATAAAAATTGAAAATTTAAGGCAATTTCCTTTTTTCAGCCTATCGCAAAAACGCCATTAGCAAGGGACTTATAATCTGTTCCCAAAGTCGACTATATCCTGTATTTAAACAAAAAAAACAGATGTATAGAATGTACTCTGGCTTACCACCGAGAAAGCGCGTCAATTTGAAGCGACGTTTCGAAGCCGGGCTCTGGATCCATCTTCCGGCGAAGTGACTGGCTCCAGGAGAGTCCTTCCTTATATAGTCGGCGTCGGGTAACGGTTGCCGATGACGTCACAGTTACCTGCACTAAGTTCCTATAGGTGCGAAGGTGGAGGGGGTGGGGTAAAAAGCCTGGTGGGGCGAGCTGGGCAGTGGGGTGAGAGGCGTGGTGGGGATACGCACGGTGGAAGGGGTAGGCTGGAGGTCGGAATGTATTTTGCGATGATCTTGATAGCTCTTGTCTCTGCCTTCTTAAATGACGTATAATAGGGTTCCACACCGCGTTTAGCTGATACCCCTTATCTCTGCTTACGACGTCTTCCTCGAGACGTATTCCCACAGCCACCTTAATCACGCTGTACCAGCATCCCTTGACCCGCTAATATTTTCGTCGCTGTGTCTTTCTTCTATGCTATACATAGCTACCATCGACTTCTTAGTATAACCCAGATGCACACTTCTCCCGTGTTCTAAACAGTGCTAAAATACGGACAGTACTGTCTACCCGATAGTTATATTTAATATACTTTGTTAACGAGCGAAACAAGAAAAATTGTCTATTTTTTGGTTAATTAACTGATCACAGCTATTTTCAATGAACGGTTAGTTAACTTTTACCAGGGGTCCCATTCCATACCATGTAAACACAGCTCATACCAGGATTGAGCTACCATCAGCTTGTACGGCACAGTGTCATTCTGAAGTCCGCGGTCCATTGCCTCCCGAGGTCTGCGTGACACTCCAACCCTACCACGAACTCACCAACCGGAATCGAGATTCATCTGACCGCGTAATATTTTTCCCGTCGTTTAGGGTCCAACTGACGTGTTCACGAGCTCAGGAGAGGAGCTGCAGCGGATAGCGTTTTGTTAGCAGAGGCGTTCGCGTCGGTCTTCTGCTGCCATATCCCATCAACGACAGATTTCGTTGCAGTGATCTGTCTTACGTCCCACATTGGGTGTTACTGATCTTTGACGCATTGTTTCCTTTCTGACAACAGTGACACCTCGACGCAGACTTCACCGGATTTCTTAATTAAATAAACTTGATTGGCTATTGCGTTGTCCATGGCAGGAGATAACACCAAAAATTACAAATTCACGACCTACTTTGGGTGTAGAAATGTCAAATTCAAGAACAATTTCCAAAATGTAACATCCCATGAGTCTAGCGCCAACTACCATTCCGTGTAATCTGTTAATTCATGTTGTGTGGTCATAATCACGTCAGAAAAACTATCACACGACTGACAACAGTACAAATGAAAATACCGACACTGCATGTCACATTTATCCGAATCTTCCGCGATGCTACCGCCACCTCGCTGTTTGCATCTTTTTATCCCATGATTTATGGCACTTCAGAGTATTATCCTGAGTATTTATCCAAGTACTCAACACAATCTTAGCCTTTAATGCAACTTACGGCAAGCCGCACTACCGAGCTAGCCGAACTTACGAAAATTAACGTTCGAGCAAACATATGTTTAATTTACATAATTAGCTGCGACAAAGAAAACCAACTATTTGAAACCTATAAATAACTGACAAATGAGATCAAAAGCCCGTTTGCATTAGTTTTAAAATCCTCGATTAACAGAGCTCCCTGAGAGACCAATCACAATGGCCAGAGAATGTGCTAAAAGCACAGTACCTATCTTTTTTATTGAGACTACCTGTCTCCATGACACTCGTCGGTGGAAAGCGTTAATTTCTCCTGTTTAGACCGAGCGTGGTGGGTGAGTGGGAAACGCTCTGGCCTCGCATTCGGGAGGACGGCGGTTCGAATCCCCGTACGAGCATCCAGATTTGGGTTTTCCATGGTTTCCCCAAATCATTCCAGGCGAATGCCGGGATGCTTCCTTCAAAATGCCATCGCCGAAATCCTTCCCGGTCCTTGTCCCCAGTCCCACCCCGCCTCTAATGACCCCGACGTCGACGAGTCGAAAAGTCTGATTTTGGCTTGATGTAGACTCTATCCCACACTACTTTTAAATGTGCTACAATTTTTGAAGTGAAAACTTGTACATGCGCGCTTGGCGATGTTTAGACGGTGGTAAATCATGAGCGAATTCCCGTCACCGACATGCTCTGACGTGTTGTGCGTAAGATATGCTCGTTGGATGCTTTTTGGATGGGTAAAATCTTATGAATGCACGTCACCAACATGCTGTAATAGCAGTATATCTGTAGCTAGAAGCATGACCTGTTGCGCTTGGACAACAGTGAAAAGTATAGATTATACTTGTATCTAATATATTTTTTGCCAATGTTCTTCATACAGACACACAGTTTTTATCCGATTTTGATGGAACTTTGAATACGTGTACTTTAAAACAAAAAGATAAACACTGTTTCCGTTATATTTACGGAAACCTAAAACCTATCCTCGTTTTCCCCCTCACCCTAATTTCTGTCAACGTTATTCATTCGAACCCACAGTTTCTTTCCGATTTTGATAGAACTTAGCACACGTATACTTAAAAACAAGGCTGCCTGGTAGCTCAGCGTTTAAGGCGCTTATTTCCGAAAGTTTCTCTCTCCGGTCGCGGGTTCAAATCCCGTGGTGAGTAAGAATGTTTAGGAGTTGTATTTGATTATATGAGCTACGCCGGGACGTTCCGTGGTTCTGATTCCACGTTAAACTGTGGGCTCCTGAGGAAAGGAATTGGCCTTGCTACCTTTGACACAATAGCTTGGTACATGTCGTTCGAGAAGATTCGACCAACCTTCGGGTTGTGAACTAAGTTAAATTTTTAGTTTTTGAAGTGAAAAGTTCTTTAGGCGTGTTAGGCGGTTTTTGGATGGGTTCGTGACACCGACATGTTAATGTTAACAATATACCTATAGCGGTTTAGTGGCTCAGTGCTTAACGCGTCTGACTGGGGAACTAAAGTTCCCGGGGGATTTTCATAGACATTTAACTCGTCCTTCACCTCGGACACAAATTGCTGCGTAATGGGAAGTCCGCCAGAACGCTTCCGTGGTTCAGATTCCACGTTAAACTGTAGGTCCCCTGTACCTGGTCGCACTACCGGGTTAAGTTAAGGCGGCTAAGACAAGTGCGGAAAGCGCAGCCAATAGGAAGCTGTCATAAGTACTTTACTACCACACGGAATTATTATTATTTAATATATCTGTAGCTATAAGTATGATGTGTGACGATAATGATATTCATTTCCGTCAGCAGTCCCCAACTACTGGCATTTGGTTTGATTTTTTTTTTTTTTTTTTTTTTTTTTTTTTTGATTGAGGACTACGCAATAATATGGCTATTTCTAGTCTAATGCAAGTTAAATATTTATTGCTTGATAAAACTTCTCCTCTCCTGTAATGTGTAAATATCACAAAGCATATACTCATAAATTAAATTTTATTATTGTCTTCCCGGATAATTTCGTAGTACTGCAACTCATATGAAAATAATCTTCTTCTTCTTTCCTATAAGCCCTTCTGGGACCACGTTCGAATTTCAATTCTTCATCCTTTGTAGTTGTTTCTTCTTCCTTTCAATTCGATATTCCTTCATTATTTCCCTATGTTTCTTCCTTCTCTCCTCAAAGCACTTCAGAGCAGATTTCTTTCGTCTTCTGCCTTGAAATCCCACCAAACTTAATACCTTCTTTCTAAAGACCTCTCCTTCCATAATTTCCTCTTCTCTTACCTTATTTCTTTCCAATTATCTCTTAACCTATTGAATCCAGCTGGTTGTTGATTTTTTTCCCAAAAAGTAATAAAATATTTTTTTGTTAGTCTTTTATCATTCATTCTGTAGATATGTTCAAAAAATAGCAATGAAAATAATCATCTTAAAAGCTTTCAGTGCTGGTCTAAGGTAATACTAACTCTCTCCAGCGGTCCGTTTTTTTAATATTCGGCGTAATCTTCGTACTCTCCACCCTTGTCATCGCATAATTTGACGCAAGCGCTAGTTCCCGGCTTAACGTCGTCGCCGTTTATGCTGCTGTAATTTCATTTTCGCCGCAGCGTTGACAGATCTGCGTGCCTGTGGCGATAGCGCTTGGAATGCGCAGTAATTATTATTACGCCCCTGTTCCAACACACACGACTACAACGAGAGCTGGTCCAGAGAGATACGGGGCTTCCGCTAGTAATTCTCGCTCGCTTGGTGGCTTGCGTTGCTCGTGCAACATTAATAACAGCCACTGTTAATGGCCGCCAGAGATTATGTGAGACCGTCACTGGGGTAGCGTCCTTGCAATATTGGATTTTTGTTGAAAAATAAAAAAATCTTCGTGCTGATGTAAGTATTATTGAACTAAAACTTGTTTCCTATGTTGTGTGAAACGGTGAGTAGTAATAACATTGTGTTTGACAGTTATTTGACACTACCGTAATGCTATCTATTGGTTACTGCCTCAAGTATCAGGTAGTCTGTTTCTAACCGGTTTACGAAATTAGAATAGCAACATACAACTCGTCCATTCAGTCGAGCGAATTTACCGAGTGTTTTTGTGACACACAAGGGCAATACATAAAGAAAGTGGAAGTAAATCAAATAGCAGTTAATGGAAAAACGAGCCGTCAGTATAGAGTGCGAAAGGGTATAAAGCGTGAATGTTCGTTGATCATAACCTAACTTCGTTGTTCACCGAGTGTGGTGGCTGAGCGGTAACGCTCTGGCCTCGCATACGGGAGAAAGTGGGTTTGAAGCCCCGTCCGACCACCCAGGTTTGGGTTTTCCATGGTTTCCCTAAATCACTCAAGACGAATGCCGGAATGTTTCCCTTAAGAAAAGGCTATGGCTGAATTTCTTCCCTTTCCTTACCTCCTTCCTTTCCCATGTCTAACGACCTACACATCAAGGAAGGGTAAAGCCACAAGCCCAAAAAAAAAAAAAAAAAAAAAAAAATCCCTTTTGTAGTAATCTAAATTATGGTTATTCACTTAACTATTTTACAAATATGTTTGGTGTTTCTATGGAATAATCGTCCGAATGATTCAGTGATTCAACTCTTCCTAACAACAGTTCAATCGTCGTCTATAATTGTTTCTAAGACTATAAATTTTTTTAAAAATATCTTTATAATTGCGTCACATCCTTCAACTCTTCTTTATTTGTCAACACTATCGGTCTTAACTAAATATGATTTCACAAATATATTACGTTTTGCTATAGTAAGCTCAATATTTTTCCATTTTTTTCTAAATATTTCTGAACTGGAAGACATTTTAGTGGCAATATTAACCATAAATTCATATATTTTTTAAAAAAATATGAACATCAAACGACTACATCCTTCAAGTATATCCACGTTGTTTCATGGCTGATTTCTATTCATAAATTTACTTTCTATTCATCATCATCACGCAGTTCAATAATTTACTAATGTGACCTCTTAAAATCGTGAATTCAAGTAGAACTTGAGCAGTCTTCTCCAGGTAGCATGATCTTGGGTGATCTTGTGCCTGTTTACCCCGACAACCCTGCGAATGTCCTTGTCCCATCGGTCTGGTGATCTTCCTCTCGGTCTGTGATGATCTCTTGGGGTCCACTCTAACTCTGTTTTTGTACATCTTTCGTCTTTTCTCCGCGCAAAATGGCCGACCCATTGCCACTTCAAGTATGCTGCCTTCTCTAAGATGTCAGCGAATTTCGTAACTGACCGAATGTCGGTTGCTCTTTTCTAGTCTTATCTCGTTAAGAGTAGTATTGACCTTCCCAGAGCTCTTTGGGCAGTCCTTAGTTTACCTTTTGTAAATTAATTTAGAGTCCAGGTCTCGCAGCCGTATGTCAGCACAGGAAGAATGTACTGGTCGTAAACTATTTTATTTATATTTTTGGGCATATCAGATTTCAGAATAGTAGAATGTCTCCCAAATGCTTGCCATCCTAGCTCATGTTTACGAGCTGACCAAGATAAATGTACTCACTGACATTTTATAAATATTTATTATCTAGTTGTCCATTCCCCTATGAGACCCATTTGCTAGACACACACACACACACACACACACACACACATATATATATATATATTTGTAGATAACCATGGTTTGTAGTTCATCAATGTCTTAGCCACAAGTGTAATGTCATCAGCAAATCTCAAGTTTTTAAGCCTTCTGCATTTGCCATTAGTAACACAAAACTAACTAGATTTCTGTTTTTCGATCCGACCATATAAGGATCACGTAAAATCGGCCTTTGTTGCACAGAGGCGACCAGTGTGAATCATGAGAGGGGGGAAAGGACTTGTGTCCTGCCCGAATTCAAACCGAGTTTGTTAGAGCCGGCGTACTTAACATATAAGATGAAAGTCAGTGTTGCCACCTGCCTGCTAAACGTGTAACTTTTTGTGTTCTGTATGAAATGTGTAGTTTAGGACCCACCACTGTAGCCCAGTGTACTCAGGAGCCGCACAGTGGGTCGAAGAGGTACAACGAATCGGTCATGTGCTCAGGCTCTAGCGTACAGGCCGTACAGGCTGCGGTTTTTAAGCGGTTTTCCACAGTCATCAAAGTTTTTTTTCACTTAAATCTTTACGCCTCTTCGATGTCGAGATCATAGGAGGCTGGAAAGGAGTAAGGAACGGGAAGGAATTTGGCCATGGCCTTTTGAACTAAGCATCCCGGAATTCGCCTGGAATGATTTGGGGAAACCATGGAGAAACCCAAATCTGGATGCCCGGATGGAGATTCGAACCTGTGTCCTCCAGAATGTGAGGCTACAACGTTAACCGTTCACCCACCACGTTCGGTGTCATCAAAGTGTATGCCGGGACAGTCCGCAATCTTCACCTCATAAACTACACATTTAACAAACTCAAAAATACACTTATCACACACAGAACATAGTTGTGCATTTCACGGACAGATGGCAACATTTCACTTCCCGCATTAGTAATTAATACTACCTAGAAGTAGGTATAAAATGTTTAGCATAAGCAAGGGCGTGCGGTACTAACACCATATCTACAATTTGACAGCCGATGCCAAAATGTTGGAAAAGGATATGAAGAAGAAGATGGTGAAATATGTAGTTTAATATTGGGGACCATCCCAGCATTCGTCAAGTCCAGTGTTTCGTAACTAGTGATGGTCCGCGAAGATGGTTCCGTGGATCCGCAGGCAGAAAATTATAACACAGAATCCGTATTCGTACTGTATAAGTCTATAACCGCTTATAAACTTTTTAAAAGTCACAAATATTTCAATGACCAGGCGAAAATCTGGCATTTCAGGATGAGGGCAGGACAACGTTGTTCCTATAATGGTCTATCCATTTTCATTTGGTTTCAGAAAGAGCGCCATTCTTGTAAGGACTGAGTTAGTGACAGTTTTCTGAGGAAATTTTAGTAGGTGTGTGGTACCGTAGTAGTTGGTGGGGTTGGTTACATAAGAAAGGTGAAGTAAACAGAAATAAAAAGTTTAAGGTCTAGTGCCTTTTATTTTATTTTTTACATGTACAATACGTCAGTGGTATAATGTAGCATACAGCCCAGGGTAACATTATTATTAATTTTGTTACTAATTATTAAGAGTTTGGACAATATATAAGTAACTTTTATTAGTCTACTTTAGTCTTGTGTAGTTCGCGAACGAGCTAGTTCGGAAGAGCGCTCCCACAGGCGAACTACGCGAACTAGTTCCCATATCTCTCGCTCCTTAACTTGTTAGTTCGTTCGATCCTTTTCCGAAGACCGACTTGTGACAACGCTACTCGCCATTCAGTTAGTGGAATGTATTATCCATGGTTAGTGACAAGACTGCCAAGTTTTGTCGTGACGTGGTGAAAGTTGGTTTATATGGTTTATAATAATAATACACTGCTAACAGATAACTGCCTTATATTTGTAATGTAAAATTAGTATCAAAATATTATGCGATGATGTGAGGTAGTGTAATGTATATCAGTTTAATTATAGGGTTAATATGTTTTGTTTCATGTCAAAAAGGTAACACAGGACATATTTCACTGAAGAAACAGATATTTTCAACAAAAAAAAACTGTTCAACATTAATAACTATTGCAAAAGGCTTAAATGGAAATTTGACGCTTTGATCCCATTAACAATTAAAATAAAACCACCGATAGCCTCAAGTACGATAACAAACAAAAGAGCGCGTGCAGTAGCGGTAGCAAAACGAGCGAACGATCTGTCTTTCAGGAATTCGAGATGGGAACTAACCCACTAAAAGAGTGACCCAGTTCGCTAAGGAGCTGCTAACTAAAATGAACGCTCCCAGTCGGAAACTATTATGCACCTGTCTAGTTTACTTCCTATAACAGTGTTTTTATTTTTTTATTTACGGCTTTATGCCTCGTCGACGTCGAGGTCATTAGAGGCCAGAAAGGACTTGGGGCAAGGAGCGGGAAGGAATTCGGTCATGACCTTTTGAAATAACCATTCCCGCATTTGCCTAGAGT
Organism: Vandiemenella viatica; assembly: GCA_031002005.1. NCBI lineage: Eukaryota > Metazoa > Arthropoda > Insecta > Orthoptera > Morabidae > Vandiemenella > Vandiemenella viatica. The sequence continues at coordinate 212,579,547 of JARYHS010011408.1, read as the reverse complement.
GATTTGGGAAAACCATGGAAAACCCAAATTCAGATGACCGGTTGGTGATTCGAACCCGCGTCCTGCGGAATACGAGGCAAGAGCGTTTCCGTTGACCAATCGCGCTCGATCACAACTGCTTTTTCATAAAACACGATTTTAGATTTGTTATATTATAAAGTTACATTAGCATGCCTCAGGTGTTAATAATATAGATATAAGTAAAAAATAGGTCTACATATACATTATTTTTCACAATTTATGGGTCCTCAAGTTAAAAAAGGTTGAGAAAAGATAGCCTAGATCAGTGGTTCCCGAATGGTGGTCGGCGGAACCCTGGTGTTCCGTGGAAGGTTCACAAGGGTACCATGTTCCATCCGAGAATTAAATAAAATGTTCGTTTAAAATAGTCATAACCGCGCCGTGAGAAGACTGTAATGGTTCTGCTTCCGTTTGTGACGACTTACCGATGCGAGACCGGTTTTTCAGCTTACGCATCTAAAAATGGGGATCCGCCAAAAAAAATGTATGATCAATTAGGGTTCCGTGACAATAAAAAAAATGAGAACCGCTGGCCTAGATGATTGAGGGATCAGAACCTCTGAACCTCTCCATTCTAGTTATGCGCCTTAACACACTGAGCAACATTGGTAGGTATAAAAACTAAATTATTCCTATCTTTATACACCATAATTGAGTAATTTTCAAGAAATTTGCCTTTAAAATTACATCAGATGTTAATTTCCACTCGGATTACAAATAATAAGTCGTATAATCTTGAAACAGATCTCGAGAAAGTTTCTCACAAGCTTTCTCATTTCAAAGTTGGCAAAAATGATTACAAGAGGTTCATTTAAGTCCACTCTGCTCCCTCGCTATCCTAATTGTAGGCAGATTGGTTCGCCTGCGGTTTCTCTTGTTTCGCGAGACTGCACCTTCTGGACTGTTCTCATCTGGATAGACGGCCGGCAGGATGGCGAAAAAAGAGAGAACGCTGAGCAACGGCTCCTCATGAATATTCACGACCGTCCAACAAGAAGGACAACGGGCGCCGCTGTCCGTAATCACTCAGGCGAATCCACCTGGACATTTCACCCTTGTCGAATCTCTCCATGCAAATGTCCTCACTCAAAGATCAAGTGCTCTTAAAAAAAAAAACAATAAAATCCATTTCGCCCTGGTACGAGTAACTGACTCTCCATACCAGCGGATTATTATCTATGAAAAAACAACCAACGAAGATTTATATACACAGGTTTCTGAATCCACAGAGAAAAATAAAAAAAAATACTCATGCCAGTGCAGAAACAAATCACGGCAAAAAAAAATAAAAAATCGTTTCTGCGTCACTAAATTAAACGTAGCATCCAATATTAAAAAAATTAAAGTAATACACGCAAAAAATTTAATTAAAAACGTTTTTCCGTTGATTACTTCCACACGTACTGCTAAATTTAATTAAAGAAAAATCCATTAATGAAAGAAATACTCTGTTCACTGTGTTTTAAATACACCATCAATCTTCTGGAAAATTGTTTAAAAGATATAATTTTTTGCTGTCATCGTTTTCACAATAGTCGCAGGTGCTCTGTGTTTATCTGTACGCGTTACGTTATATACATTTCTCTATGCTCGATTCCAGTTCTATCTCGTCATTTCACCCGAATCGATTTAGGTGAATGGAGAAGCAGATTATAGCTCTGGTATTCAGACTCACCCTCCCAAATCGTTTCTAACATTTCGGAATGCTCATACAAAAGCGAAAACTGAGTTCAAAATAAACAAAATCCCTTAAAAAAAGTTTATAAAAAATGCAATTGTTTCTGAAACTTTCCAGTTTCCTTGTCCACAGTTTTTGGTCGTAAAAGAAGTCCATTTGGAGGAAAATTCGGCCTCATCGCAATTGCTTCGAAACCCGGAAATTTTTCTTCCATCTGTAAGCAATAGTACTTTCTTCCAAAAGACAATAAGACAATAATATAATTCCAAAAATATGTTTGAATTTCGGCGAGAGATAACGTGGTAGACACAATAATCTTAGACATTAACAGCAAAGCTTTTAAAGCAAATAAAGATGCCAATGGCTAGGTGCGACTTAATGAACAGAAAAATCTATCATAGTAAATTAAAATAAAGAATATCATCCAAAAATATTATTCTAAAATGTCTTTAATACGGTGAACAGACGTCATAAAACTTCATCATCATCAATGCTAATAAAAGATCAGTTTTTTATAATCTCTGTCACACTGACAGACTAACAACATCCAGAGATGTTAATACAAAATCGAGATTATGAGCATTATTTAATACAATTCTATTCCGCTTTAGGCAATTACGAAGAAAGTAATTACCAGAACACAGAAAGAAAGCAATTAATTTCATTTACATCTACGTTAATGATTAGTTTCTTTTTCATATTCGTTCGATGTAGACATTTTCTTACATTCTCTGTCCAGAGATACCATTATTACAGTAAGCTAAGAAATATTTACATCATCACACCATTTTTAAGCTGATGGGTGTTATTTAATAACAACTGTATTTGATTAAAAGCAACTGCACAGAATTGGTTTGCAATAATACTGCGTTCAACACGCCATTTTTTACAGGCTTGGAAGCCAGTCTATAATAATTTAGTGCAATTATTTATTTTAATAATTCACACATTATAGATGATTAATTCAGCTATTTGCTATTACATTTTTGTTGCCTCGATATACAGCTTAGAAGAAGACTCTTGTGTGAATAGGTGCATTCAGAAATTTCATATATTTTTGCCTTAGAGCGGCACATTTGCATTAGTTATTTAAATAACAATTTGTAAATTGAATCGAGAAATAATAAACGGATACTGGTTTTCCATTTGTGTGCTTCAAACAATTAAATTATTACAGCAACTTATTAATCCTTTTAATACCCATCGAATCTGCAAATAATACATTATTAATAAAATAATATGATGTTTCCATGTGCTGCTGGTACTTGTTTTACAATAACGTTAACATCAGAAATAAACTTATAGACCTATCTGATTAAATTTTAGTACAAGCGCAAGTACTAAGAAGTCGTATTGTTTATACCGTTTCTTATCAATTTTTTCTTTTTTTTTTCCTGTTTCTCTGATGATACAGATCTAGTCCACTGATATTAGCTGTAACATAGGTTAGAATATCGGATCGCGAGAATCATCGAAGAGAAGTTTATTTTAACGATGATGCTGTACCATTATCAAAGTGCATTTTCGCAAATAATGTTTTCTGTAATTATATTTCACACCTGTTTCTTCTAGATTTCTCCAAATCCATAATGATTCCTTGAGAAGAAACACAGAAATCAGTCTCGAACAACAAGCCATGGAGAAACGACGAGTTTAAGATCATAGCAAATTGCGTTCATTGTCAAGTCTCTTGGATCATAAATGTCAACAGCCTACTCAATAAGACAGATAAACATTTTATGGTTGAATATGGATGATGGTAAGTATCTAGAGTAATACATACCTCTTTTCTGTCATCAGTCTCTAACATTTCTCTTCTTCTATTAGAGCGTTTCCTCCATTAAAAAATTAATCAAGTCGGCATGTCTTAACATGTGACACAGAATTCTACCTCTTCTTCATTTGAAAGTCTTTTCAAGCATCATTTTCAGGGTGTTTTCATTTTGCACTTAATCTATAAACTTAATTTTAAAAATCCATCCATAGAACCAAATTCTAAATACTTCAATTCGTAAAGTCGAAACTATAGTTTCAATACATACCTCATTAGAAATTCTTTTTGCTATGTTCCTCCTCTGGAAGAAGACTCTTTTTCAAAGTTCTGATCTGGTCTTCATATCTCTCTTACTTCGGCTGCCGGTTGTAATTTTATTTCCAAATTTGACAGAATTTTTACGTTGTCATGTGACACGTATCCGTGTTAGGGTATTGCTGGGAGCTGTGTCATACGTCTCCGTCCCTCCCCTACCCCTCCCCCACCACACAGCAACACACTCTGGAACTGTTAACTGGATTGGTTTCCCGTTGCTCCCCTCCCCCCCCCCCGTTCCCTTCGTAAGTGTTATTGTTTTTTGTGTTCACTGGTGTGTACGAAATGTGAAAGAAGGGAGAGACTGAAAGTCATTGCAGGCCCATTCAGGCCTACCTTTCTGAAAGGCTTCCACAGAGCTGCCAACCTGAATGTCCTAACCCGGTGAGAGAATCACCATCACATGCCATCACGTCCGTTAATTATGTGAGGTGTTTTTCCGGAATTCCGGACTCCCCCTCCCTTTCTGGTGAGACTTCGTGAGATTTGGTCGGAGCCCCCCCCCTCTGATAAGATGTGGTCCGGCCCTGACGTGAGATTTTGACGAAGACCCCTCCCCCCCCCCTACGATTGGACCTCGCGACTTTATTAGACCTTTCTTATTAGGTCTCATGCCCCCCAGGGGCGGTTTGCCACCCTGAAGTCGGTTTTTACCCCCCTAAAATCAACTTTCGCCTCATTTGTAGACCTTTTTCTTTAGCTCTACCATTCTACAAGAATTTCAAAACCTCATGTGAGATTTCCGTTGACCCCCTCCTTTTTTTATTTTTTTTACTCCTCGCCTCGTCGACGGCTGAGGTCATTAGAGGCGGAATGGGACTGGGGACAAGGAACGGGAAGGAATTCGGCCATGGCCTTTTTGAAGGAAGCATCCCGGCATTCGCCTGGAGTGATTTGGGAAAACCATGGAAAACCCAAATCTGGATGCCCGGACGGGGATTCGAAACCGCGTCCTCCCGAATGCGAGGCCAGAACGTTAACCGTTCACCCACCATGCTCGGTAACTCCCTCCCCTTTGGTGAGGATTCGTGAGATTTCGCCCGACCCCCCCCCCTATTTCACCTCACGTAATTAGTGGACGCCCCCTTACTCCATTAGAAATGCGGGGATGTTTGAAATGTAACCAAATAGTTTGTTACGCAACCTGTTAATCAGGAATCGGGCAAGACCATCCTTGCTACTGTGAACCAATTAATTCTGTAGTAGGTGCCGAAACCCATTATATTTCCGCAACAACATAAACTTGTGGTGTGGCAATTTTTGTTGTTATCATTGCTGCTGCATTTCATGATTTTTGTTTAAATTTAATCGAAATTTCTGTCCCTAAATATATGTTATTTTTTTCATTTTCGGCTGCTTTCTAATTTACAGGTGGCGTTTTCGTGAATGCTTTAAGAAGCAGCATTTTCTGATAACTGACGACGAAAACGGAGAGATCTGTGGTGAGGAAATATGCGACGGATGGAATAAAGAAGAGATACAGAGATTCACTTAAGTTTAAACGTGGCTGCGCATCCTAACCATTTACTTCACTACATTGCTTCACTAATGGCCAAGGAGATTAAATTTCGGTTTAAACTGTCTCTGAAATCGCGAATCCCACAGGAACTGAAAGAAACATTCCGCGTGTTTTAGTTTTAAAGTACACAGTATGATGCTTTACACTCATTGTATAACCAGAAAGAGAATCAACCTAAAATTGAGCCAAATGTTTCTGCAAACGTCTATTCTTAATCTAAATATGTATACAAACAAAACTCAAAAGTAATCTTCTGACCGATAAATGTCTATATCCAAAGTCTTACACTAGTGTGGTTATAGATAATGCTATAAAGTAAACTTTCCACAATATCCTTCTGGAACACATTCAGTACCTCCTTCTTTTTCAATCAACCTCTTCTATTCGGTTGGTCTTTCTTTAACGACAGTTTTCAGATTTAATCATGATAAGGAAGAGTGGTGTTACTCCGAATGAGGAGGCAAATTAACTTTCAGGAATACACCGTAAATCTTGTGATGGATCCAACTCTGCAAGAAGTAGTTATGTCTGCGCTCAGGTAAGTGGAAGATACTTTGAACCTTTTCCAAATTATTCTTTGAGTTTTCATTGCAAAAACCTGTAGTCGAATAAGCACTAATCAAACAGTTGAAATTTAATGGTGCAAAAATAATTATAATATGCTAAGACATAATATTTGCCCTTCGTTAACTACTATACTACTTCTCTTTCCCATTGCTTTCCGAATCTTCCTGCTGATGTCACTTTAGATTAATTTGCTTCAAACCCCAAGGGCAAGAAAGAGCCTAGACTACTTCTCGCTCCTCCGCCCGGCTATTCCTTGTACCTGGAGTCGCTCGGTCGTAGGACGTTCCGTGATAAGCAGACATTAACATTCTATCTGAGTAGGGTTATTAAATGTCTAGCATTTGAAATGTGACGATACAGAAGGATTTTTAAATGTGAACAGATAAAGTACAAAAAGAATATGTTATGCAAATGATGAATAAAGGTAGGAATTTAAGTAAGATAAAGGATGGTGTGCCATTTTTTGATACAAAGGAACACAAGATTAGATTATATGCAGCATATTATGAAGGACGTATATTTCAAGGGATATAGTCACATAAAAAGGTTATTTCAAGATAAGAAGAAATTACTTTCATCGAGAAATTGATGATAGGAAATTAAAGTAATCTTAGAAAACACACTTTTTTTTCGTGGATGCTTTTCTCCTCTTGTCGAAGTGTCAGTCCAAAACTATACGTTGACTTTGCGAGGTATGGTAACCGATAGTCTTTGCTTTCACCAACTGAGTTATACAAAATAGGTTTTAAAAGGTATTTAAATACAAAATTCATATACTTTCTTGTTTTTTTCTATTTCAAATATAAAACAGGAAATAGTTTGAAATATTAGTATTTAAATACAAAATGCAAAAGACAGGTATTTTCAAAAAATACTTTTGTTAAATTAAATACGTTTTTGTCCATTTATTATGTATGTTATATATTTAACTTAATTCATGGATTAACACGACTATTTGTTCAAACAAGTCACTCTTCACGTTCAGTCTATTGAGGCCACTTTGTCATACAATGTTATACAGGAGAAGAAATCGCCAAACAAGTATTTTTCTAAGAACACATTTTTGCTGTTTGATATTTGTTTAGGCAATCTACTCGTAAAATAGTATCAGTATCCTTTAAATATTGTAGTATTTCTAGGTATATAGCAGTGTTTTCATCGTCACTGGCTTCCGAAGAATCTGAGCCCTCCATAAAACTATTTAAGCAGTTAATTCTTTTTCAGTTTGATTATGTGTACTTTAATCATCTTCTTACTTTAGATGTCTTACCTAAGAAACAAATTATTTTTTTATTTATTCTCTGTTCTCCTTCGGTAACAAATTTAGTTAAAAAAGGTTAAGATGGAGATGCATATATGTTATCCTTTGCGTTGAGTTTTTCTAATTGATAGTATCTTTCAAAATGACTTCTTTAGTTACATCTATCAACACACAACAGCATGCAGGATTATCCATTTCTAAGCTGCTTAGTATTAGTAGCATTCGCATTAATTCAAGCAGTAAACATCCATAGAAGGTATCTTTGTTCCTCTTATAATCTTCAGCAAACACTTTGAAAAATTCAGTCCACCAAGCGAATAAAACAGGCATAAAAACGACAAGTAAAAATAATCACAACATGCAAGGTGCCGGCGGCAATGGTAGGACGTGTCAATGTCGTTGTTATTAGCGTAACAGATCAAGTTGTCATTTGTCTTTTGTTTGGTAAATATGGCAATAGTTTGACTGTATTAATAATTCAATATCCATGAGAGATGGTGTCGAAATGAAATAAAAGTATAAATGACTAATAAAAGTATTTTCCATTTTTAAAGTAGAAAATAGGTTTGAAATAGTATTTCAAATAAAATACAAAATCCTTTTTATATCTAGGTATTTTAAATACAAAATGAAAATAGGTGCTTTTATACACGTATTTCAAATAATGTACATCTGTGTTTATCAGACATATTTCATTTGATACTGAACGTGAACTTTTTTGTTTGTATTTAGAATGCATCCACAACGTAAACATTTTCCAAATTCACTTTAAAGAAAGGGACAAGATAAGAATGGCATTTTATTAAATATGAAAAATTAACTAGTACAAAACAATAAAAATCACTTTGCGTGCTGTACAGTTTTCACATATTGTATACATTTATTAAATAATATTAACTAACAGTCATACAATAAGATCATTTTCTTCCACATTTAAAACACAATTAGAGTGTCAATTAGTTCTTGTTTTACTATATTATCTAGAAGTAATGAAGTATCACAGCTAAAACGTGTGACTTTACTGATGACAGTGGTCATCATTAGTCGTTTATCCTTTTTTTTCAAAAAAAAAACACAACTTCACTTGTTTTTAGAATTTTTCGTTTCCAGCAACGAACAAGTAGGAACTGAAAGAATCGTCACCACCTCAGTAATATGACTAGGAACAATGTTGAAGAACCTCTATCGTATTTATCAGTTCTTAAACGATGTATAATTTAAACTGTTGAAGCAGCCTTCCACTAATGTCTCACTCCTCGAGGCAGCAACTGGTAGGCTCAGCCTCAAGAGTAGGCAACCGCATTACATGGCTGTATAGCGGCGAGTCCTTCGCGAACTGTTTCCACAGCGACAAGACCACGAGCAGTGCATATACCTGCGCGGCTGCAACAGCAAGATAACAGGCGAAAATGAAATCATACAGTCCTAATGTTAAGTGCAATGAAACACAAACTTCCGGAAAAATTTTCAAGCATTTTTTTTTCCATCCTGCATATAAATATTGTACTTAGACAAAAAAAACGCATACATGATTTCTGGTTGCGCGTGGTGTGCTAAAGAGTTCTATCAATTTGTAATTTGTTGTTTCACTAGCATTTGGCCGCTGCTTCAGCTGCGAGGACATAGATGTGTGCATGGGATGAAAATAAATGCAATGAAGAGTCAGATTATTAGGTTCAAAAAGGTTGATTATGAATCTAAGGTGGGAAAAGAACTGTTTGTTGAAGACTTTAAATGTAAATATCTTGGCATACATTTGATAACAGGCTCAACTGGACAGGACTCATTGGACAGGTAATACGAAAAGGTTTCAAAATCCTGCTCTTTTATTTTTACTTTTGGCTTTACGCCTCGTCGACGTCGAGGTCATTAGAGGCGGTATGGGACTGGGGACTAGGAATGGGAAGGAATTCGGCCATGGCCTTTTGAAGGAAAAATCCCGGCATCCACCTGAATTGATTTGGGAAAACCATGGAAAACCCAAATCTGGATGCCCGGACGGGGATTCGAACCGGCGTCCTCCCGAATGTGGGGCCAGAGCATTAACCGCTCATCCACCACGCTCGGTAATCCTGCTCTTGTTGTAGAGAGTGATCAGGGGATGTACCAGCGAACTAATGGAATTGGGTTAAAAAAAACTGTGGTCAGACCATATTTGGTGGTGTAGTATGGAACCGACATTTTGTGTATCAAATACAGGTATAAAGAATGCTGCTAGATTTGTCTCTGGAAATTATTGCAGAACGCAATCAGTAACAAATATGATAAAAGAGTTGGAATGGGATTCATTGGAATACAGGAGGAAGGTAAAGAGATTCAAGGCGTATATTGGCGGTGAGAAGTGGAAAGACATTGGAGTAAGAATTAAGAGTAATGCATGGAAGGGAAAGGATGATCATGACCACAAGCTGGCACTCGATTTCAGGAACTGGGGTGTGAGAAGATTTTCTTTCATTCGTAAGGGGTCACGGATTAGAATAATTTACCGAGAGAAATGATGAATAAGTTACCAATAACTTTGAAAGAATATAAAGTTGAAATTTGTAGAGGGCAAAAGTAGGTGGGTACAGGAGGGGTGAAAAATAGGTGTGTAGGGAAATTGCTACCGGAGCGTGTGCTCCATCGCAATTAAATTAAATAACAATAATAATAGCAAAGCGTTTACCCTTTTCTTCCGTTTTTTTTGCTTGGCAGTTGTTGTCCGTGAAAAGGAAAAAGGGCTAAATGTCATTTACGAAGTATCGTTTGTTTTACCTAATTTCTTGTTTTTCAATTGATTTTTTTTATTTTTATTTGCTTTACCGTATTCTCCAAAACAAATAAGAAATTATATTTAAAAATAACTTGTTACTGGATTTTTTCAAAAGAAGATTTTACAAAAATATTCTTAGTTCATTGCATTCTGTGTACCCTCGGCGCATGATAGTAACTCCCACTTGATACGTCATTCGTCAAGTAAAACGCGTAGAAACAATTCTACAGTGTTAACATTATCCTAATTCCAATTATTGGTTCTTGTATGTGAGGACATAATATTGAGTAAAAGACAGAAATGTCATGAGGGTAGCGTCAAATGTCTCTAAAACGCAATTGAATTATTCATCAGCATTTGATTTAACGATAAAAAATAAATTACAGTTAATGAAAACTAAGAGTGTGCTCGGCGGTATTACGTATAACGAAAAACAGGGTTAATGCTTTTGATTATTTTCATCCACGTTTCCGAATTTGTTAATGTAGATTTCAAAAATGAGACAGTAGGACTACAATAGTTGAAATATGACATGAAAGTTCGAAAAATCTTTTTTATCTAGATATCAAGAAAATATTGCATCAATCGTTGTAGGTTCACCTATAGTGATTTGGGGAATCCGTGGAAAGACAAACTCTGAATATCCGGAAGGGGATTAGAACCAGCATCCTCCTGAATGTAAGGCCAGAGCGTTACCGCTCACCCACCACGCTCGGTACATTCCGAACAACGTGATTTCGAATTCCCGTGCGGTCTTCCAGAGTGTGGTTTTCCATGGTTTCTCTAAAACAATCCAGGCAAATGCCGGTATAGTTCCTTCAAAAGCCATGGTTGAATTCCTTCCCGTTTCTTGCACCCAATTCCTTCTCGACTCTAATCGCCTCAACATCGACGAGTAAAGCCCGAAGGAAAAAAAATTACCCTCATGGGTCGAACCACTAATAACTGAGTCAATTGCGTTAGGCTTGCTGTAATTGCTAGCGTAGGTTTACTCACCTCCGTGCACAAGGACGAGTGCAAGCAGCGTTTGGGTGACCTCTGGTGACAGGATACGCAGCAGCGGGAACACTGCTGTGTCCAAGACAGAGGCCCAAAGCGCTGCAGCCACGGCAGAAGAGACAGCTAGCAGTAGGCTGTGCACTATTAGCCACAGCAGAAGTCGGCCTGGGCAATACTGCAACAGGGCAGGCAAAAAAGCTTGAGAACAGAGGCGACGCAGCAACTATAGCGCCATCACTTAAGAGAGGTGGCTCAGGGTCACTCTATGCTCTATCCCCACCTCGCTGCCCTCACCCCTACATGCGACGGTGAAAAAGCTGCCACGCAAGCGCAGACGTCCTGTAGTACAATAATTTGCATCTAATGTGTTCTTTAGTAAAATCAAGCATTTTAACTACTTGTCATGAGCGAAATGAGTGGATCATATGTCGTAGATATTGCGTGTTTATCAACGACAATTTCATATCTAAAAAAAAAAACATTGCGTGAGACATTTCGAGAATTAAATTCAATGTTTTTCTTTGGAAAAGAACGTCACATACCTCTTCCGTAATTTTTTGCGATTTTCTTTTCTAAAAAGTGTACTAATATTTCTTCAGAGTTTTCTAGTGTCTTAAACTAAGTACAAATCAAAAATAATTACTTTTGACTGTCACCTAATATAACAATTATCTAACGCCATTTCAATTAAGGCGTTTTATAACAAAGTATTTCTATAAACACGACAATACTGCAATAATTCTTCTTGCCAACCTGTACACAGCAGTTTGCTCGGATGAGAAAGTGATGAGAGGGGGAGGTAAGGTGAGGAGGGGGATCAGAAGAACATAGCCTTGAGCCGCCAGTTAGGAGTGAACAAGGTATAGGAAAAAAGTGCAATTTCTCTCCCGCAAAATTTCACTTTCTGGCGTCATCAGATCTGAGTAGAACGAAGAAATGCTCAAAATTACATTTTATCGCTTCTTTCATTTCGCGTAAAAATTTACGTAATACACTAAACTGCACTCACACATTAATCATCTCCACAAAAACACCGACAACACTTCCTCATTGAGGAAAACAAAGGGAAAACCATCCATGTTACCCCAAAAATGTGGAGAGTTATTTCCCACAATAGCAACAGCCCACGTTCGAGGTTGGGTATGGCACTATTGTATTATTAAGGGAAGCAGAAGTCGATGACAGTGATAACAACCATAGATCTTTGTGCGTTAGAACAAATGCGTGTGCACTAAGGTATGTAGCAATGCTTTTTGCCGAACCTAGTGGCAGAGCGGCAACCTCCGGATCTGGCATCCAAGTTCCACTCCAGATTTCGGCTTTCCATTTTTTTCCAAAATCATTCTAGATGAATGCTGGGATAGTTCCTTAACAAGAATCATGGTCTATTTTCTACCCATTTACTTTAAACAGTCTCATCCCTCTTCTCGTTGTCAAATATTTGTGAAGCTTCAAAAACAAAAGTTCGCTAAAAGTCTTGAGTGGGTCAGGCATTTATATGTGCGTTTACCTTGATGACTCCCTCGATGAGAAGCAAGTTGGCCACCAGCTGCGCTGACCCCACAACCAAGCTGCTAACTGCCATCGCAGTTGGTATTTCTGAAACAAATAAAATTACTGTAGACTCCTAAGTGTTTATTTTACCTTATTTTAACTGAAATTTCCGCTAAAAACTTATGAGAATCATCCACAGTTTAAGACAAAGAAATAGCACAATACTGGAAGCCTGAAACTTTTTATACTTTTACAAAAAGGGGGCGCCAATTAATTACGTGATCTGTTTTCTCATATATTTGCCCTCCTGCTTGGTGACATGTGGTTGGACCCGACCCCCCCCCCCCCCATGTAAAATCGATCTCGTAATTTTGGAGACTTTGTTTAGCTCTACTGTTCTTGAAGACAATCTGAAATAAAAAATTGACGTGAGATTTCTGTCACCCCCCCTCCTCCGAATTTGAGTCGACGTAATTAATGGACGCTCCCAAAGGTTTTTTGATAACGAAACTGTAATATGGATAATACTTAAAAAGGGCACAAAACGAATTCAAAGTGCAGAAATGAGACGTTTCATACATGTGGACGAAAATGCTAAACATGGTAAGAAGAGTAACAAAAAGATAACACTTAGGAAAAATGACAGAATAAAAGAACATAGAAAAAGTAGAGAGAGCACATCAGTAGGATGAATGATATAATACAGTGAAGAGCCAAAGAATCTGGTATAGACATGCATATGCAAACACAGAGATATGTAAACACTCAGAGAACGGCGCTGCGGTCAGCAACGCCTATATAAGTCAACAGGTTCTGGCGCAGGCGTTAGATCGATTAATGCTGCTGTAGCGGGTTATCACGAGTTAAGTGAGTTTGAACGTGGTGTTATAGTTGGCGCACGAGAGATGGGACACAGCATCTCCTAGGTAGCGATGAGGTGGGGATTTTCCCGTACGACCATTTTACGAGTGCACCGTGAATATCGGGAGTCCGATAAAACATCAAATCTCCGACATTGTGCGGCCGGAAAAAATCCTGCAAGAACGGGACCAACGACGACTGAAGAGAATCGTTCAACGTTATAGAAGTGCCACCGTTCCGCAAATTGCTGTGGATTTCAGTCCTGGGCCATCAACAAGTGTCGGCGTGCGAACCATTCAAGGAAACATCATCGAGATGGGCTTTCGGAGTCGAAGATCCACTCGTGTACCCTTGCTGAGTGCACGAGACAAAGCTTTACGCCTCACCTGGACCCGTCAACACCGACATTCGATTGTTGATGATTGGAAACATGTTGCCTGGTCTGACGAGTCTCATTTCGAATCGTATCGAGTGGATGGACATGTACGGGTATGGAGACAACCTCATGAATTCATGGACCCTGCATGTGAGCAGAGGACTGTTGAAACTGGTGGAGGCTCTGTAATGGTGTGAGGCGTGTGCAGTAGGAGTGATATGGGACCCCTGATACGTCTAGATAAGACTCTGACAGGTGACACGTACGTGGGTGATCACATGCATCCATTCATGTCCATTGTGCATTCCAACAGACTTGTGCAATTCCAGCAGAACAATGCGATATCCCATACATCCAGAATTGCTACAGAATGGGTCCAGGAACACTCTTCTGATTTTCAACACCTCCGCTCGCCACCAAACTCCCCAAACATAAACATTATTGATGCCTTGCAACATACCGTTCAGGTGAGATCTCCACGCCCTCGTACTCTTACGGATTTATGGACAGCCCTGCAAGATGCATGGCGTCAATTCCCTCCAGCACTACTTCAGACATTAGTCGAGTCTATGCCACGTCGTGTTGCGGCACTTCGGCTTGCTCGCGGGAACTCTACACGATATTACGCAGGTGTACCAGTTTCTTTGGTTCTTCAGTGTATATACGTATAAATTATAAAAACGAGGACCTATAGTGTGACCCAGGAAAAGATAGAAGGATCTAGAAAATATCTAAATGCAAGAGTAACAGACAGGGGCCTTTAAAACGCGATAATGATGTATTAATTATCAAGTAATATTCCTTTTATTAATATTACAGTATCTTAAAAATTTATTTTCAAATAGTTTTTATGTAAGTTTAAAACGCTGTTCAGTTGAACAGATTTCATGAAACTTAGAACAGTAATATACTCTTTAGGCATACCTTGCACAACTTCGAGTATTCACAGATTAGCATCAGTATCCTGCAGTTCGAAACCTTACATAGGATTTTTATTTCATTTTTAAATTGTACCTTCCCTGCAAAACTTACCATATTATCACATACTGTATATTTTTGAAACCGTGGAAAATATTCTTAGAATTCAAATTTTTGATATCACTTTACATTTTTATAACTTTATATCTTTGTTAAGAAGCTCAGCCTGTGGAGGCTCTGCCTATGGAGGCTCAGCTTGTGGGGACTCTGCCTGTGGGAGCTCAGCCAGTGGAGGCGCAGCATATGGAGTCAGAAAACAGAGATGGTGGATTTAGTGAGGAGGATAAGAAGGATGGTTGGGAGCTGGTAACTGTTTGTAGAGGAAATACAGTTAATAGGATGAAGAAGCCAGACACTTCAAAAATTGAAGGAAGAAATAACTTTGACCTGTGACCAAATTCAGATGGGAAAGAGCCTCATGTTGATGTACGAGTAGGTAAGAAGTGGCAGGCTTTTACGAATAGAGTCGTGGAAAAGAAAGTAAAGGAAGAAAATGGTTCTGCTACTAGGTAGTAGCCATGGGAGAGGTGTAGGCCCTCTTTCGCAGGATCAATTAGGCACAGGCCACCAGGTCACAAGCTATTAAGTCAGGCAATAGAGAATATAGCCTCACTTTGTAGGGATTTCACTAAATATAATAGAGTATTGGTGGTGGGAAGTGTGGGAAGTAGTATTGAAAGGAACACAAGTTATAGTACAGAGAGTGAGTAAAATGAGGAAGGTTATGATGCAGGCATGGCATACCAGGGTGAAACTCATACATGTCCTAAGTCACCATGACTGGCCACAGTTTAACCATGCTGTGAGGTTGGTAAACATGTAAATGGTGATGCTACTTTTAAAAGGCATTGGTTCTGTTTGGGGGGATGGGGGAGTGCATGAGGACACAATTGGTAGGTGGGGTTTCATTAAGCATGGCCTATACTTAAATAGAAGGGTAAAAGGGGTACTTTCTAAATTGTTAGCTAAAGCTGTAAGGGAGCCTACTTCCAGTAATGATGGGATCAGGACAGTGTCTTTTTTATGATTGGGGCTGCTGGTGATGGTATAAAAATAAGTGATCAAAGGGATACTGATTGTAGATGCACGATGAGAAAAAACAGAAATGCTAAAGAAAGAGATAAAGCTGTTGAGATAATGACATATAAGGAGACAAAGATTAATGCTGAAAATATCACAAAGCAAATAATAATAGTGTTATTGGTGAACTGTAGAAGTATAATGAACAATGTAATTGAATTTGCAAACTTAATATGGATACATGAAGCACATGTTATTATAGAGTTAAA